>CM046846.1:9764668-10502168 GCA_025618425.1 Heliocidaris tuberculata
TAATATTTTAACACTTGCTGTGCCAGGCTCTACACACAAATCCGATGGAAGAGTATTTATGTGGCAAACAAAGATTTAAATGACATGACATGCAATCAGCACAAAGTATTATGGCAAAAGCAAAGCGAATACCAAGTGAAATTTTGCTCGCATAGAACAGGGCGCGCACAGAATCCAAGTTACCGGCGCTGGGTTTTTATGCCACCTTTATTTTCTTCAAACTTGTTATCCGTTAACCCATAGGATGCCAGATAACGTTTTTGGAGTTGATTATATAATTATGAACTAGCTATACACACATTTTCAAAAGGTGATTTGTGCTCTATAAGAGAATAAGGAAAATTGAAAATGGAAGGAGAGCGAGAGATAGATAGATAGAGAGAGAGAGGGGGGGGGGGGTATGGAAAGAGAGAGAGAGAAAAAAAAATATTTTCAGCTACTCAGCAAGTCCTTTCAAAAAGTTCCACCTGAACGCCATGCACGGATCAGATTGTATCAGTCTTAGGGTTGACAGCTAGCCATCAGACAGAATAACAATTTACTTTCAAATTTTGTTACCTGAGCTTCCAAATGAATTCTTATGGAACGGCGAGAAAGCAGGAAGGAAGAAGAGAAGAGACCAGTGGTCATCTCCGGGTCAGAGTGGTCATCTCCGGGTCAGAGTGGTCATCTAAGGTTTCCAATTTAAGAAGATTGGGTTTCTGGGTCTTGATGAGGATTGACCACTTGTCAAGGAAATGTCCGCAGAGAGAAGAAAGAAAGAACGAAAGAAGATGGAGATGAGAAAGATGGCGAAACAAAAGAAGAAGAGGGGTCCTCGAAGCGATGCGCTATTTCACGACTGGAAATGGAGTGAGGAGTTTTCTCTGCCAGGTCCGCCCACTCCCGGATGAGGCCTAGGTGTATAATGTCGGTGTGAGAAAATATGATTTTTTAAATAAAAAAAAAAAAAAAAAAAAAAAAAACCCTCTCTACTTACTACTTCCTATAGTTTTTGTTTGTCATTCATCAGTATAGTTCAGGAAGTAAAGTTCACATAAACACAAAACAAATTAAATACCTCGTCCCATTCTACATGTTCTAGTTGAAAATATACAGGGAGTGGAGACGGTACACACGACTGGGTAATAATTATTATAAAGGACTTTGTTTGATTCTGCATAGGAAAATGTTTTACGAGAAACAATTGCGATACATTGCTAATTATCATGTGCTATATAGATATATATTTATCATTATGACCATTATCACTACCATTGTGCTTAACATAAGCGCCATCATGATTACTAATACTTTCGTTATAGTCCAAGTTACTAACTGTCGTCGATATTATTTTTCAAAAAATATGTTGCACAACGCAAAATGCAATAAATTCAAGCATTATGCGACCATTGCTTTTACAATTACTATTTACAGATTTTCCACTTTAATTGTGTGCTCTATTAAACACAAGTCTTAATCGAAATATAATACAGTAGAACATGAACTTCATACATAATTATACAACATAAATGTTACTGATATATGTGGTCTGAATATGATTGAATGAGGAAGCAAACTTCATTTTTGTTGATTCGGTCTTCTGACTAGTTCGGTGACGTCAATTCCGTTTCTCATTGTGGTAATAATATTGTTACACAAACGTCTTGGAATTCACATCACATAATCATGTATTTTTCTCCCTGATATATTCACAGTGCCTTCTCAATAACAAATTACGTTATGTGCTTTCATTGATTTTTATCAGTTTTATTGTTAAATAAAATATCTCGAATGAAGTTTAGAGAAACTGAAGTACATGTATATTCCAATGAGAGTAATTTTCAATTTAAAGAATGCACTCCATCAAACTTTTTTTTAAATCTTTTTGACAGATTTTTAAAAAATACTGAATTACGATAGATAAATTTGGAATATTTAAATGAATTCTTCTTTTTTTTTCTGAATAGAATAATGTTCCCAAATCATTTCTTTATATGACAGCTAGTAGATTATAATTTTTCATGTTTGATGTCGTTTTTTTTTTTGGTTTTTTTTTCCACTGGTGGTACAGGCAAACCTGCCATAGACTGGTTTTACATAGGAGCCTCCATTACAGTCAAGGGAGATGTGAGTTGGTCAAGCGGTAATGACCGCGGTCAGCTCTCTGTATTCGCCTACAAAACTGATTCTGATCGGACCCAGTTTCGAAATTGAGTCACGTCTTTCGGATGGTGACGTTAAAGGTCGGTCCCAGACGTAAATAATGATATCTGATTGATACACGTCTGTAGAAACCCAATCACAAATCACAAAATCACCATTTTCAACGTTTCCACTTGACTTACTTTCAAAGTCTTTCGTTTTTCTTGAGCTCTGCCAAACATTATATTTCATTATTCCATGTTCTAATCACACACCATTATCTAAGGTTAAATCTTAAATCAAACGGACGTCAAATGTTTGTTTTAATTCGTGAGAAAGACAAATCTGTAAATCGCATGACCTGCATGACACGGACATTTCATGTTTTCATAAATTCGTGAGAAGGAAAAGTCTGTCAGGCTTTTGAGGACCCTAAATCTTAATCATTTATTTAACTTGGTCTTTCCAAACCGCGTAGATTTCCTGTCAAGCTCACAAGCATATCTCTTACCGGCTTTCCTGCCGCAGGAAACAAAATACAAGCTTCAATAAACATCAAATCAAAATATCCATTTCTTTCCTTTTCTTCTTTTTGCATAAACAATCCTGACCCATTGACCGTGAGAGGTGCTTAAATCATTTTGCAAAGCGTTTTTTATTGATTCGTAATTCATTGGTGTCGGTTTCTTTTTTTAGTGATATCTTTGACATAAATCAATAGGTTATTTTTACAACATTACAACATAAGAATCTACGGACGAAACGCAAAGGTATCTTAAACCAAGCCAAGAGATCTCATACAAAATCCTATGTCTGAAATAATGTGATTATAAATAAAGAAAGTGAACACCTAACCCAACCAGCAATAGCAAAGAGAGCAGGATAAGAACATAGCAGAAAAGTCAGGCATTCGTTGATGAACATCCCATTTTTAGGGGCGTCCCTAAAGTGTGTATGGTGTGATCACCCCCCCCCCTTTTTTTTTTTTGTTGAATTGTTTATCTGCAAATTAACAATGTTTAGACCTTGTCAGCAAAAAAACAAAAATTGATTAGCTGGGGGGGGGGGGGGTGGGCTGTATCGGAAAATTTTTGTCGGCGAATTTAGTCAGACACCCTCTCATTCAAAGAGGAGTAACGAAGCCCCTGGGCACATTCATTTTCCCGGCAGTGAGCCCGACTTTGTCTATTTGTTTTTCAACAGGTTATTGTGGTCCCAGTTATTCTTATCACAAAGAAAGGAAATAGTGCAAGAGATATCTAAAAAAAAAATAAAAAGAGAAAAATAAAGTTATCTGCAACAGATGGAAAACGTCGATAATCGTTTACCAAGCAGGAATAAAACATTTTTTAGTCTGATAAATAGCTGCTAACAAGCTGATTGTTAACATGGGACCGATACATGAATGATGAATAATCAGTCATGACAAAATAAATATGATCAAATTTTAGTCATCATTTTAGTCTCATATTATCTTCACATTTTCCTTGTGGCTTTGAGCCTTTAACCCGTGGCCAAGCCTTGCTGAAGCGGTACATGGCAAGTGGTTTGAAATGTGTATCGAGCAATTGTAAATGAACAGCTTTCCAAGAAGCCCCAGGGCACCCAAGAAACGCGGATCCCATGTGCTACCATTCTGAATTTGCACAGTCATGAGGTCGATTCGGTGAACGATTTCTTCATTTTTGGTCTGTTATTTGATTGGATCATCACCTATGGCGTGACGCGTGACAAGCGGCCAAATACAAAAGTACATTGAAGGAGCCATAATGATTTAATGAGAGAATAACCAATTAACTAAATAATAATGCTAAAACAACAGATAATGATCAAACGATGCCGACACCATGAAAAACAAATGCCCTTTGCACACCCCGACGGGCACGACAGCCGTCACTTGGCAAAAAAAAATAAAAGGAGTGTAAAGCTTGGATAAACATACGTGTGCGCATTGAGTTTGGCAAATTAAAATTGTGTATTTTATTGATATTGGACGGTTTTGACACAACTGAAAATAAATGAACAAAAGATTATCCAGTTGGGCATTCATTGCCCAAAATTACGTTAGCTGGTACAAAAAAATAATAACAAGTACTACCCTCATTTTAGGTATGTGTGGGCGCACTGTGTAATTGGTGAAGTTCTTGGGTTCGCTCCTCGCTCGGTGCTTAAGGCCCGGTCACACATACCCGACGCACGGCCCGCGCACTGAAATTCACTTTAAAAATAGAAAATAACTTCAGTGCGTCGTTGTGCGCGCAACTTTTTGTCAGGATTTGGGAGAAGCTAGCGAGTTAACAACGAATGGACAGCGTGTTGCTAGCTCGCTACACGTATACATGACGCTTACAGAGCGCATACAGAGCGTATACACGACGCACGTGTTAAAAATTGTAGGGAATGCACAGCGTGTTGCTTGCGCATGAAACGAATAGTCCGCGCAGGCATCGCGCATTCAACGCACAGCGGTCACGTGACTGTGCGGCTCGTCTTGCATGCCGTCATCTGGAGTGCAGCGACGAGTGCACAAACGAATACCCAGCGTGTGCTCCGCGTGCGTCTGGCGTTGGTCCAGCGCGCTCGACGCGTATCTGGCGATGGTCCAGCGCGCTCTGCGCGTGTCTGGCGTCCCCCTGGCGAGTACATTCATGCGTCGAGCTCCGCGCACATTTTTGTGCATGCACAAAACTCCCGACGCATAGAGCGAATGACAACGAATGCATAGCGTTGGTTTAGCGCGCTCGACGAACGAGTAACGAATACTGACGCACACCCTGCGAAAGGCAACGCACTGGCCAAAATTGCTCATTTTTCAGTGCGCGGGCCGTGCGTCGTGTATGTGTGACCGGCACTTTACATCCTTGGGCAAGGTGTTTTACACATATTTGTCCCTCTCCACCCAGGTGTATTGAATGTGTGCCCAGCAACGCTCGAGGTAATCAGGGTTGTCAGGAAGGGAAGCATTAATACTTATGAGGCTACCTTGGCAAAAATGATACCAAGTTAAAATTTACCACGCAGGCATTTCGGGAATTGGAGTTGTCCTACATGAATAAACTATTCTTACTTAAATGGACAGGATGAAAAAATCGAAGCTGTTTGATGCAGACACGCCCTGGTAACGAAAAAAAAAGTACAGCCAACCATTGATAAAGCATCTTCTTATTAATCATTGGTATGGATGTCGGTCCCTGATCCCTCTCGTTTTTTAAAGTTTTAAAAACAAAAAATTACGTGTACAGTAAGAAGCCAATCCACGTTTTGGTAAGAAAATATATATTTAAAAAAAGGGGGGGGGGGGTGCGCACCATTCCGAAATATTTCTGACATGCAAAAAAAAGTCACATTTACTAGGTAATAATTTACACAAAATATCTCTGACAAGTAAAAAATAAGAGGTCATCAGATTTATCATGGGACTTTTTAGATGGGAAAATTGAAAGGGGCACATTTTTCTTTTGTTTACTTAAGGTAAGCCACATTGGTTTTAAAAGGACCATGCACGGGTTGGTTATGACCCCTAAATCCGTCAAAAAAGTAAATGAGTTTAGTGTCAGCTAACCAATGATGGGGAGACATTCAATGCTGTGTTGTACACACACACATCAGAGGGAAAACCATATTAAGAATAACTGGAAATAGACTTTGACATGATGTAAGTGGACATCAACATCATAAGTACTTGTCTTCCGCTCTCAGAAAGCAAAAAGATCACACCGATGACAGTTACATCAAACCGCAAAAAGCTATCATATTATATAGGCCCACGTCGAACATGTCGAATAAACACAGAACATTAACCAATGCAACCAAAATATATTGCATTATATCAATGAGAAGATGCTTCCTTAATCATGTTAATGGCTGGCCTATGTTCATGGGAGATGTTTGTAGTGTAATATCAGAGTTTGATAAGTTATTGTTATTGAAGTCAAACAATAAATTTATAGATAGATTCGATATAATTATATTTCGAAGTATATCTGATGAATTTTGGCAGATTGAATTCATCTCTCCCTTTATTTAAAGGGTTTTTATTTTGTTTTGGTGGTATACCGTTAATATTAATTTTTTTGATAAATCTAGAGGACGGAGCGCTGGGCGAGGAGGGGAGGGGATACATTTATTGGAAACATAGGCTACCCTACTTGTGAAGAGGGCTCAGGACAGAGGGGGTGGAGAAAGGACTATTCAGATGGCTCTGGGCCTGCCATTGGGCAGAACACAATTATACATGCCCATTCAAGGGAAGGGTGAGTTCTGGGAAAGGTAACAATTATTTTTGAGTCTTCTTATTCTTATTATGTTAGTTTGGAAGATTATCATAGTAGATTATGTCCCCTGAAAAGGATTGCTCTTCAAATGCCCTCACATTAAAAATATGACAAGAAACAGCTGAAATGTTCGGGCCGAACATTTTTGTGTAGTCCCATATATACATTTATGTGCAGTGCATGTGACTCTCAGCAGGATTGAGTCAATTTCTTATCTTTTTGGTGATTCCAAAAACCTTACAGCATACACCAATTCTTATGTGCTATATAATCAACCTTTCCCAATTGCTTTGAGACAGTTTCTTTCACAATTCAATCTCATGACCAGAAAGAAGTAATCCCAAAGTTAATTCCATAATTATGGAAGGGGGCTACTACCCTCTCTTCCGACTCGACATCGACGTTCCTCCTGCTTATTTGTCTTAACGAAAATAATACACTGTGATGTTTCTATTCCTGTAGATAATTACTACGAAAATATAGGATTTTCAAGATCTGTATGGTGCATATCCTTTCCAGACAATGTGGGTATAGATTAAACTCGAGATGCCGTTTGAAATTCCCATTCAAAAGATGTATACTAATATATGCAAATATCTCATTTCGTAGCTTTGTAATTACCATCACAACCAAAAGCTTGCAATTACCATCACATTTTAAATATTATTTGATAGCACGGTGATAGCAAGCCATTCAATGATAATAATCACAATCAAAAAGTTGAACAAACTTTCGAATGCTTTCTATGAATTTTCATTCCAAGAGAAACAAGATTACGTTGTTGACATCCCAATAAATAACCGAATGTGATATCAGGACAATGCTACGAAAGTTATACCTTTCCATCCTCTCTCATAATGAAATAAAAACATTTCTAAAAAAAGAGTATCAATAGTCAGATATATGGGAAACTGAAAATTAAGCATCCGCTGAAAGGAAAAGGAAAGACGAATGACAGGAAACTAAGAAGGCGGCAAAAAATGGTAATAAAACAGGAGCTAATGGATCGCCTGGTCACGATATGTTCAGGAGAGACACTGGCCTATTTCAAGAGGGCAAGGGGGAGCTTGCCCCCATCCCGAAAACATTTCAACCATAAGCAAATAATAACACACTTTTCAATCATGCACTATAGATAAGTTTTTTCAAGGTGAATGGTAACAGAATGGTCATAAATTTAGGATAATTTCTCAGATATTTTCTCACTCGGCCGCAATACGATTTAGAACCCCCCCCCGTTAATCAATAGGGTTTGAAACCAACCTTTAATAAAATATGACCACCCCCCCCCTGAAAAGTTACTTTCTTACTGGATCACCAAATTCAAAATTCAAATTTCTTTAATTGATTAAAATCCAAACATGAAGGATCATTCTCAATTTTCAGTTTACACAGGTAAAAATTTCAATTCACAGGGGTAACAAAGATTTACATACCGCATTGACTCAGATGTTCCCCCCCCCCCCCGATTCCACAGTCTAGATATGCCCGTGAAGACAGGTAGCGGTTAGAGAGAGATATATTATTTCTGTCTGTTTGTCTTTTATCAATGCTTATTTAGTTCCCATAAAGGCTCAGGTTGTTTATCGGATAATGAATGCGATGGCAGGATGTTTTTCGTGTCATTAGCAGCAGGATTCTCACGTAATCAGTAAGAAAATGATTGTGATATCAAGGCCCAAAATAGGTGATGGTGTTTTATGAGAAATCAAAATTAGACAAACAGAAAAACAGATGATTAGAAATAAATTTGATGGTTGTATATGCGAAGGGCAAGTTTAAGGCAAAAAGGAAAATGATAGCGTATATGGCCATTGAAATGAAATGATGAAATGATGGCAAATTTTTTTTTTTTTTTTTTTTTTTTGGCAAACACATACGGAATACAGTTATTAAAAGATGAAAATGACACATTATCTAAAGAATAACTAACTGAATATATAGAGATACAGGAGAAGAAGTATTATAGGTTTTTATAGATATACTGGATGCACAGTGTTGAGGCAAAGGAGAAAACATCAAAGAAAAACCAACACCAAATGAAGTACACTTCAAATTAATGTTTTTTTCTGCCTATGCACGTTTGCCAAACATACAACGGCGACGACAACAACAACAACAACATGCAAAAAAAAAAAACATAGAAAAAAAAGAAAGCGCAACGTATTCCTGTTTTAACCATTTTTAAATACGCAGTGATGATTATTTTGCTTGGAACTTTCCAGAATGTTTTCAAGCCTTTTGTGATATATGCACAATATTAAAACACTTTATTTATTTTTACCATTAACTACTAAATAGTACCTCTTCAGTGAAGAGGTCAAATGTGCTTTATTATGTAATAAACACCTATACTTCAGCATTTACACCGAACGACATGCACAGTGGGTAAACGTGGCGCCGCATAAGAAGCGAAACCAATTATTGGCGCCATTCTGAGTATTTTGACACGATGAGTATACTAATGTGAACCCTTTTCGACCTTTGTAATAAGAGCTAGTCCTCTCCGTAAGCTGTTTGCGTGACCTCTAAAGTCACAGCTTATGTGTTTACCTCATCACACACATCTAACATAGTCATGACGCCATTTTCGTGTAGTTGTTAATTATCCATTATCATTATGCATGCATGTTAATTTGTATGTGTAAACTTGGTTGAGGAAGGGGAGAGAGAGAGAGAGAGAAAGAAAGAGAGAGAAGGGGGGAGAGAGAAAGAGAGAGAAAAGAGAAAATGTACATGTAATTATACTGAGAGGAGAAAAAACATTGAGGCATAGAATCATGCAGTGAGAGAGCTAGTCCCAAAGATTATGAGGAAGCTTAGATAATAGGAACAGAGAGAAGAGAGAGAGAGAGAGAAGGAGAAAAAGAGAGAGAAAAAAGGAAAGAGAGAGAAATAGAAAGAGAAAAAGAGAGGAAGAGATAGATAAAGAGAGAGCTAGAAAGAGAAATAGATAGACAAGAAAGAGAGAGAGAGAAAGAGAAGGGGAAGGACGATGGGAGGGGGAGGGGGGGGGGGGTAATAGTAATCAAAAGGAATGGTAAAGTAATGGTCTAATTAGTACCTGGTACCAGCGGTTATCTACGATTTCAGTTTTTACGCTGCTGGCCAGTCGTTAAACCTATTTTTTTTAATTTCCATTTGCGTCAGTACAGTCTTTAAAAAATATAGGCCTGGTTTATTGAATGATTGTGGCACTGTGCTTTTGTAATGAAACTAAATATATATGTATATGTCACTGAGATAAGGCCGAATAAAATTAATTCCTAGTTTGTCGTCCCCTCCTTCATTTTTTCGACCCACTTCAGTATTTCAATATGTGTTATTTTTGTTTAAAAATGAAATAATTTATAATCTGAGGAAATCTCGACAATTAGGTATCATAATCATTTATGTGATGTACTTTTACTTTGTTTTTAACACTTAGGTGCTTGTCCAAATGAAGAAAAAAAATGAACTGAAATTACCCAATAGCATTTTTATGCACAGGAAAAATATCAAACATCATATAACATGGTACCCCTTTCTCCTCAATAAGAAAAAAAAAATCCGGATGAGAAACTAGAAATCAATTTTCTTTGGCCTAACGTGTATATTGGTGATTTGATAGACAAATCCTCTGTCAAATGAAATTTTGAAATATCAGTACCAACGACAAAGGTTTAGCGAACTTGCACTGACTGAATAAGTTTTCCCCAGTTCTATTTTCCACTGTAGTATTTTAAACCCATTTGATTTCACCCGTACCTATAATATCATCTTATTTCATTAAACGAAGCTTGTAAATGTGTCTGATCTAAGCTTACCCTTAAAAAAAAACATTTCATAATCATATCCAGGCTCATTATGATAATTTTGCACTAATAAACTCCGTAAAATTCATAATACAAAAATACGATATCCAGATTTATTATAGACTATAATTCATACGACCTTAAACTAAACTAAAAGAAGCAAACTATTAAACTAAGAATACAAAAGTATAACAAACTAGAAGCTTAGTAAACTAACACAACAACAACAATAGCTGTTCCACTGGTATAAGTTCCATTGGCATGAATTAAGCCCATCGTGAATTTTGTTAAGATTGTCAGAAAGGATCTTATTTTGTTTGCTAAGTCTATTCGATATATTGATATGGTGTCAATATATTCCTTAGAAACACCATAATGTATTTAAAGCGAAAATATATTCGTAGTAACGTTAAATATTTTGATAGTTTATCTATCTTAGCTTCAAATGTAATTTTCTGTATAAATTTTGCATTGTATTCTGTATTATTATGAAAATTTGTATTTTGTTGGAAATGAAAAAATAATATATGAAATACAAAAAAAAAAATGAAATAACAAAATGGTGAGTCTTTTTCCAGATCACTTTAGCCAGGCATCATTTTCTGTGTGAACAATTTAGAATTCTCTGTCTGTCTCTCTCACTCTCTATTTTATCCATCTCTGTAGACTCTGTTTCTGTCGCTGTCTGTCTCCGTCTATCTGTCTATCTGTCTGTCTGTCTGTCTGTATGTATGTCTGTCCTCCTATTTTGTCTCCCTATCTGTCTTTAATCAAAATGATGTCGTTGTTGTTGTTTTTTTTTAATACTTCTTTCTGCTCTTAAAATGGGTAGATTGGTGAGTAAATTCATGGTAAATAATAACGTTCAAACCTCTGAGTTTGAATACAAAGGAGAAAAGAAACAAAATGAAACAAACGACAAAAGACAAAGAAAAGATGAAAAGAAGATATCCAAAAAAAAGAAGGAGAAAGGAAAGTGGATATGATGACGAGAAGAAATAGAATGTAGTAAATAAGAATGAAATGGAGAATTAAAAGAGAAGGAAAAGATGCGAAAACAAGAGAGAAATACCACCGACAGGTTGGCAGTAACGAGGTTTAATTGAGACATTTAGGGAAAGTGTCTCCTCGCAATTATTTCGGGTTTCTGGACAGGAAATCGTACCATTATATTTCAATTACGCTCCCGTGGACTGCGGCATGAGAAGATAGATAGAAAACCACTCCAGACACTGGAAATGTTCGATTTCCTTCTGGCTTTGGACGATGGGTGACCATCTTAAAGTTCTTCATCTATATCTTAAAGGTAAAACAGTCATTTGAACAGTCGCAAAGTGTTCAACAGATGAGTGCCACTGTGATGAGTGCTGGTAATGCAAAATTGTCTAGAATTTTTTTCTGAATGGTTAATTATGTTGTAAGTGAATAATTGCGTATTGTGTGGTGTTATATATAGAATCATCAAAATCGTAACAAACTGACTAAATCTTAATTGTAGGTTTAGTTTTTCAGGGTTACACCATGTAATTCTTTCAAGGAATAAGAGCCCTGAAAAGGGTTGGTGAGCTCCGCTAAGAGCTCTCGACGTTTCGACTAAATCTTGCTGAAAATCATAAACTCGTTGAAGTTCTGCTGGACACAGATATGTGTATACGGGACTGCGCAAACGTGTGGCATCAACTTTGGTCGGAATTTGCAAACTATCTATAGTCATATTCAGAATAGGGAGGCATTTCAAGAGCAGTCCTGTTCATGTGATGTTGTTGATAATTATTCTTCCACAAGAGAGTAAAAAGCAACAGTAATTTCACAAATAATTTTTCATCTTGACCAGAACTCATCTTTCTCTTTGACATGTTTAATGCACATGATATTATGATGCTTTTTGTGATAATATATAATACTTATTGTCCATGCACGTACCGAGGGGGTGTTTTGGGTGTTCAAATACCCCCTTTGGCAAAAGGGGGGTGTTTTAGGTGTTCAAACACCCCCCTTTTTTTTTTTTGGTGTTATTTGATGTTAAAACATCCCCTTTAGAATTGCTGATAACTTTTTTTTTCTTTCTTTTTTTTTTCTCTTTTATTTTTTTGGTTGTCAGATAATTTTGGAGTAAAAAGACACCCCAAAAATACTGATAATTTTTTTTTTTTTTTTTTGCTTGTCAGAAAATTTTGGAGTAAACAGTTGTAAACGGTTTCATCATTTACAAAATGTATATGTTCACAGTAGTGTGTTGTTGTTGTTATTGTTGTTGTTTGGTTTTGTTTTGTTTTGTTTTGTTTTTTTTTTTTTTTGCATTAACGTTTGTGTTTTAACTCGTATCAATTTGATAACCATACCAGATTAGGGTTTTAAGCTCGTAAAGCGCAGGTTAAAATATCGTAAGATCCGTTGAAATGTCCTCTTAATGGACAAAGTTGAAGAGAATATATTTACGTAATAAAAATGAATCAGTTAAGGATTTCAGTTGACAGCTGATAGAACAAAGAGGATTCCTCATTTCACACATTTTCATTTGAAACATGAATAAACATTTAGACTGTATTTGTTTTAATTTGTATAGTTCTACATATGCTCCAACCTTTCAGACATAATCACAACCGTTTCAATTCCAAAGATTTTAACCCGAACTTTTTTAAAAATGTCCCTTTAAAGCTAGTAAAGTTTATATTCCATCGAATTGCCTGCTGTCTGGATTCTTTACATGAGAGCCCAACAAACGGAAATTTTTATTGATGACTTCTAATGAATTGAGTAATTTGACTTCTTTTCCCTCAGGTCATAATGAATCACAACCAGTGTTTTTCCGCCTCGTCTTTGAGCAGTTCCTCCCCCTTTTATCATGTTTTGAATCTGTCACTACTCCCATTCCAGGAAAATGATACAAGTCATAGAATATATGAATATCATAATTTTTATAGGGTATAATATTAGAACATGTTACAATTAAATCTTTCCAGTAATCTAAAACCTATTATTACTCTCATTCCAATAAAATGATTCATAAAATTAATGATGTTACTATCATATTTTGTAGTGGGCATCTTATTATGATATATTATGTAATAATTTGTTTTGTATACCATTGGAGAAATGTTTTTATTAAATATAAAAGATTATGTTATTAATCTATAAAAATTTCATTCTAAATATAAAACATATGGAATGGGTTCATTGAAGCAACGGTGAATCATGGATTGTAATTAAAAATTACTGAAAGAGAAGATAGATCATAAACTGCCAATGGGGACGAGATTATATATATAATCGATCGTGGAACTCTTGTGGCCAAAAAGATCTTTTCTTGGATCACGTGACCTCTTAAAACACGGATGTTGATTGGTTAGAGTCAATGATATATTTCCATCTTTCTAGGTTGCGACAGATGAATACACAAAATGCTTCCCATTAATGAAACATGAAAAACTAAACAAATGCCCTTTAATTTTTTTTTTCTTCTCAAAATGTTCTTTATCTCAAATTTCATCACAATCTCCACGTGTTGAAAATGCCCAGAAGTCCAGCAATCCCACGGCAAAACAGTTATCTGGGACGGACAACGATACTTTTCGATACTTGTCGTCAGACCGTCTGCTTGGCCAACCAATAGTGACAGGAGTAGTGGTAATTTTAGCGCGCTAAAGACCAGCGTCCGATCAATCGTTACATGAAAACGAGTTATGTAGTCTGTCACTCACAATCAAAATCTCATTTTGGCGGGCTGAGAAATGAAGTATTTAATTGTCGCCTGGTTTAGAGATTTGTTTCAATATGAATCAATCAAAATTTCCCCTCGTTCTTCCCTTCTCTGCGTCCCCCCCCCCCTTTCTCTCTCTCTCTCTCTCTCTCTCTTCCCCGTTCGCTTTATCATATCCCCTCACTCACTCTCTCTCTCTCTCTCTTTCTACCTCTCTCTCCCTTACTTCTCTCCTTGCTTTCTCCATTCCATTTCTCCCTCTCTTGCTCTCCTTTCTCTTTACCCACTTTCTCTGTCTGTCTGTCTCTCTGTCTCTCCTACCCTTTTCATTTTTTCCAGACTTCATGACATTGAGTACCATCTATTTCTATCTTTACAATCATAACTTCAATATTGTCTTAAATGCGAATAATGATAGGACATTTGTATAGGGCTGGTCGTGAAAATGATAATAATTTGTGTCATGACCAAACAATTTTACAACCATATACAATAAAATAACGTGATTTTTTACTTTATTTCCTTAATAAATTGATAAGGTTTCTTTGATATTACGCTCGTTATTTTTTATAATATTTTCTTTTTACAATTGAGATCATCGTTTAAAAAAGATTCACAACGACATTAAGCATTAATGACTGAATAATAAAGCAGAATGTTATAAAAGTTCTATAAACGCTGCTATACATTTTGCGTGATGCAAATGGATGATGATTAAAATCTGTTGTGTGTTATATCTTTGTTACAGCAGATATTAACATTATGGAACTGAATTATTTTTGCGGCAGAACTAAGTTATCATTATGAAACTATCACGATAATACAGTTTTTACAAATGCACTAAATTTCATAAATGCCTGACTATCATGACCCTACTGAAATGGATTGGAATGAGTTTACAGATTCATCTATTTTTTGAAAAAAGATATTAATTTTGAGTCATTGACTCTAGTTGGAACTTGTTACAAAATGATGTACCACAATCCCATAGGTCGGATTCACATACTTTAAAACTGGATTAAACATGTTAAAGAAGTTGCATAAGAAAATGCAGACAGGTCATACTTATTCGGATCACGCAAATACAGTTGCAGTCTTGTAATAATTATTTCTTTTATTTACTTTTTTTCATTTTTATTCTTTCGTCTTTTACCCAAGGGTAGCATATTGATTGGTTAAACGATATTGTATACTAAGGCCATGTACACATGATATTGTAATATACAACAAAATGATATACAGCGAAAATGTTGAAACATTACCATAAATGGACATTACAAAAGAGAAACAAAACAACAAAAATATGAACCATCTAGCTCTGTCAGGTTTTAATATAGTACATGTAATTATTCTGCTTATGTTTTGAGTGTGAACAGACTCTCTTTTCTCCAAAAGTTCACTGACCACCACAGAGATCATTATAAAAGAAAGATGTAAATAGATTTCATAATGACAGAGTCAGATACGAGAAAACAACTCAGTTACAATAGCTGTAAACTCTGGCGTCTGTAATAATTGACTTTCTGTGAACAAAGATGAATAATTATTTCGAGGTATTCACGTACAAAAGGCTAATTAAACTCCATACTATTTATTCAAATTAAACTAGAATAGCTTTTGTTTTCGGATGCCACTCTATGGCATATCGATCAAGCAATTTGTAATGACCAAGAAGATAATATATTGACACTGATTGTGTTGACCATGTGGAGTGGAGAATACAGAGTAATCAACAAAGTTCACAATAGATTTCTCATGAAATGACGCCATTAAAAAAAATAAAAAATAAAAAAAACCTAGACGGTATAGGCCTATGACAGTAGGCCTATATTTAAAAATATGAAATTGCATTCAAATGGAAAATGAATAAACTGAATACTACAGGTATGAAGTAATGGAGAACCTATGTGGGAGCACTGAGGTATATTGGTGAAGGCTCTTGACTCTCATACGAGAGGTCCCGGGTTCGATCCTCGCTCGGTGCTTACAGTCTTGGACAAGGTGTTTTGCCCACATTTATTTTGTCCCTCTCGACCCAGGTATAAATGAGTAACTGGAAATGCTGGGGTTATAATAATAATTGCCGGGCCCTCAAGAAGAGCAGTGTTGATACTGATGTGGCTACCCTGGGTAAGTAAGACTCACTTGTTGTTATTGTTTTCACTATTAATCTAACTCCAAGTTCTGCAGATCAAAATATGCCTCAAGATGCCGGTGGTGATTTACCAATAATCGCAGGCTGTTTGATTCATAGTCTAACATTTAGGTATTACCTAACGGAGATATCCTAAATTCATAAATTTAAGTTGATACATATATAGTATTAAATACCAAGATTATAAACAAACCTATATGCAAACTGGGAACTTCGCTTCTGCCAGAGTAGAAGCTTAATATGAAATCATTTTATCTGCTTGCCAACATTGAAATAATTTTCATTGAATTTCATATTCATTTTGTTGTTGCTTGTTGTGGGGGGGGGGGGGTGAAATGGAGTATATTGTATACGACTAGAGAGTTTATTGCATTGAATTTCTTACGCAACCAACGATATAAATGATCATGGTATGTGTTGCATAATCATCTTGTTTTAATGTACTCATTCATCAATCAACCTGATACACAAAGTGATTCAACAGTAGCACATAATAATACACATTTTCTTTCTTTCCCATTTCACGAGAATGGGTTTGTCGCCCAACTCATATCAGACGCGGCAAGAGGCACATGTATCTTTTGTTTTTTCTTTGCGAATAAATAACAATTTGTGATGATTGCCATGATCACAAATGGTTTAATGCTTTTTTCTCTGTCGAGGTATTTTCAGTCTAATGCATATCACTCAGAATACACGAAGTATTTTTTTTTTAATGAAGCTCCATACTATGCACAGCGTCAATGTGTATAGACATTACAGTGCGCCGTGTATGAATTTTGTATGACATTTTGACAAAAAAACAGTATGAGAGGATAAATATGTCTGTCTTTTGTTCAGATTTCATGAACAGGAGCATTAGACTCACGTAGATTCTGAATTAATCATGAAAACGAGAGCAATTGCGATCAAGAGTAATTAGCGTTGTCTCCTAAAGCATTTTACCTCTGTCAATCTTTTCTCTATATCTGCACCCAACCAGCTCAAATAATAAATGTACTGGAATTGTGTTGTTTTTGTTTTGTTTTGTTTTTTTCATTCTGAGGTCTTCAAAAATAATAGAAGTCCTGTATGCACGTTATTGCGTGGTATTTACATTTGTTCTGAATGTTTGAGTTGTAAAGTAGATAGGTGCAAGTTGTGAAGTAGATATTAAGTGAAGGTTTAATATAAGGTGTGATTTCGAATTATTAGTGGATGTATAGTATATAGCTGTTGTAGAGATTCAGAAATGGCCCAATTTACTAAATCCTTGGAAAAGAAGAGGTCTGGGTAAATTTAAATGAATGTATACCTTTGTCATTGTTTGTTGAGAGGGAAGGTATTGTCATTGTTATCAACATATTTTGTACAACGATACTTCCCTCTATATCATCTCCAGAAAAACAATGACAGCCTTACCCACGTGAATAAAAAATCAGACTCAAAGTTGGTCCCCCACCCCCAAAAGAAAAAGGAAATCAATTTAAAAAAATTTTTTTAAAGATCGCATGAAAAATGAACACCGTGACAATATAATGAAAGTTTACCATTTTAGATTTGACTAATAACTACAGTGCGTCCCAAAAAAATAAACAGTTGGAAAAGGTCTCCCCAAATAAATATTTCTGAATATTTTCAATATATTTTGATTCTTGTAGATAGCTGAGGGTCCCTCCTATACAATAACACCAAAACAAATCTGACTAGTTATTACGCCTGAGTGATCTCAAACCACTTTTGTGAAAGGGTGCAAAATTCAGACTTGACAAGAATTGGTATCTGCATGGTATAAACAAAGTTGAGAACCGTCTGAAATTGACAGTTGGAAAAAGTCTCCCCAATTAAATATTTCAAAATATTTTCAGGAAAATTTCATACCTGTGGTTAGCTTATGATCTCTTCTATCAAATGACACTAAAATGTCTCACAGTA
Source organism: Heliocidaris tuberculata (assembly GCA_025618425.1). Taxonomy (NCBI): domain Eukaryota; kingdom Metazoa; phylum Echinodermata; class Echinoidea; order Camarodonta; family Echinometridae; genus Heliocidaris; species Heliocidaris tuberculata. The sequence continues at coordinate 9,782,630 of CM046846.1, forward strand.
TTTTATGCTTGAGTGAGCAAGAGCCACTTTTGTGAAATGGTGCAAAATCCATTCTTGACAAATGTTTGTTGTTGTTCTGGCTGGTATGAGCTAGGTTGATAGTCATGAAAAGACTTCGAAATTTTATATTCTGATCACTGAAATACTATTTATGAAAGAACAGACTTTGTTCAATGTATTTCCTGATATATCTCATCAAAAATTTATGGTTGAGTAAGCAAGCCAGATGAATTTAAAAGACTCATCAAAAGTAACATATTGAAACACCTAGAAAAGTAGTTAATTAATAACTCAAGCATAAAATATTGATGGGATGTGTAAGGATATATAGAGAACATAGCTTGTTATTTCATAAATTGTCTTTAATTGATCAGAATATGGAAATTTCTAAGCCATGACTCTCAGCTCGGCTGATACAGCCAGAGCCAATATTAATTCTTGTCAAGACTGGATTTTGCACCCTTTCTCATTATTGGCCTTTGCTCACTAAAGTGTAAAATATTGTGAGATATTTTGGTGTTATTTGATAGAAGAGACCCTAAGCTATCCACTGGCATAAAAATTTCCTTAAAATATTTTGAAATATTTTGAAACATTTATTTTGGGAGAATTTTTCCAACTGTTTACTTTTTTCAGGGACGCACTGTATATGCACACCATTAAAAAGCTAAACATTATATCAAAGCTAAATAATTTCTCATCAGTAACGTTATCTCTATGAAGCTACATGATACATTATAATATCAACGCATCATAATAAAGAGAGAGAAATAATAAGATAGAGAGATAGAGAGGGGGAGGGAGAGAGAGAGGATGAGAGAACAATTAGGGAGAGACAGAGAGAGAGAGAGAGAGGGGGGAGACAAAGAGAGAAAGATATACAGACAGTGATATATACACACACACACACACACACACACACACACACACACACACAGAGGGATAGAGAGAGAGAGACAGAGAGACAGAGAGAGAGAGAGATACAGACAGAGAGAACGATAAAGAGCTGAGGATTGAAGGAGCATGCATACTTACTATACATGTACGCACAAGTGAAGATAAGAAAATCTGTCTGAAATTAGATAGGAGAGGATTGAGTGACATACAATATAATCCTTTTACGAAACACACTCACAACCACACATACAAGAGATATATCTTTTCCAACGCATGCATGGTGTTAAATTATTGTGATTCGTGAGGGGAGAAAAAAAAAAGAATATTAAAACTAGATAAACAGAAGCACATATACAGTGAAAGTTTGAGATGAATCAAACAAGGAACAAGAAAGTTATGAATTTTAAAGATTTGAGTTTCCTAATATCACGTGGACTACTGAATTCTCTTATTCTCTATTGGCTTAATACAGGAACCATTCCTTTCCGGCGGGCAATGGGTTAAGCTGTTACAATCTATAGCAAGTGAAAAACAACGAGTGATTTAAAACATAAGAAGAAGATCGGAAGACATATTTATATAGTAATTAAGAAAAAGAAATGGGCGAGAAACGGAAATTAGATGACTTAGCATGATAATTCCGACAGCGAAAGGGAATTTGTGAGGGAAGGTGAGAGGAGAGGTACATAATCAAGAGACCCACATGGAACGAAGGAGATATCTGAATCATATATATATTATATAGAGCAAGAATGGACAAAAATTGCAAGAGTATGAATAATAAAGGAAGGAAATAAAACAGAATTAGCAATATAACAAAAGATAGGGGGAAAAAAGCTAATAAAAGAAAAACAGACAAAAAGTACGTGTCAGTCTAGCTTTTTGTATCTATCACTTATGATTATTATGACTGTCGGTTTCCATTTGAAATGCCATTTCGGTTTCTCCGTTTCCGGCTTTGTGTGGATTTCAAAAGCCTGAGCTCCCGAATCACACGAATTCCTTGCATATTTCATCAGCGACGAGTTGAAATTCACTGACTTATGACGAATTTATCACGACGACTTTTGTTTTGAGTTGAATTCACTCGAGTCGTATAAAACACTCCCATTAGCTGATTTCATTAATTTTTAATCAAGTTTCGTTTTGTTTTGATCTGAGTGCAGTTCTCCCATAGAACCGAGTCTAATGCATTTAGTTACTCACAATCCATTCCATTTCGTTATCATTAATTCGCTATATTTTCCTATCCTCGTTGAACAGTTAGACACGTAATACATAGAGGTATATCCATTGGGAATGTATAGGTATGAAACATCATTGTTAGTCTATGTTCGAAACACGAACAGTCATGACATGGTGTAGAATTTGTTGTGTTGACAGAAAAAAAAAATGTTGAAAACTCACTTCTTGGTTTGCCAAAATTTTACCCGAATAACCGATAAATATGAAATTCAATCTTTACTGTTGATGTGGAGTGTTAGAAGAAATACATGATCATAGATGCAATCGAAAATTTAGCGGTAAAATATACATGAAATGCATAAAATGATATGAAATTGCACTTTATCCATAATCATGTTTAAGTTACACTTTTGATATAATATATATATATATATATATATATATATATATATAATTTCGTAGTAACAATGAAACTATACAATGTGTGACAATATGACAATGCAAATAAAATATTGCGCAACAGAAAGGGGAAAGAAGGTGAGGGAGAAAGGATAGAGTGAGAGAGAGCGAGAGAGAGAGAGAGAGAGGGCGAATGAGGGAGAGAAGGAGAGAGAGAGGGGGGGGGGGCATAGAGATTGAACATAGATTGGCGCCTTCGCGATGGTTATTAGATGCAACTTTTTTTTTCTCTCTCCAATACCAGCCCGCAATTAAACACGTGTATTACCAAATTACAAGTGACAAGGCGCCCTGAAATTAACAATCATCAGCAATATGAGAAATGACTCGGTTTCATATTATTAGTCGAAAGATCCTAATTACATAACATGTAATTGATGAGGTTCTTCATTGGACTCTCGTTCCATTATATAGGAAACATTTCGTTAATTAGATACCCGTTGTACATGGGCAACCATGCCTGAATGTAACAGCTCATGAAGTCAGGATACCTCATGTCCTCATGTAGTTTCTCTCCCCCCCCCCCTCCCCTCCCTCCTCTCTCTCTCTCTCTCTCTCTCTCTCTCTCTCCCTCTCCCTCTTCTCTATCTCTCTCTCTCTCTCTCTTCATAGCTCTCGATCTCTTTATCGCAATAACCAAATTTAGTTTCTCTCTCTCTCTCTCTGTCTCCTTGTTGCCAGCTTTATGATCATTCTGTTCTGTTGTCTTTAGTTTTGTTAAGCTGCTTATTATTATTATTTGTTTCATTCTGATTGATCTAGCACATTCTATTCTGTTGTCTTTAGTTTTGTTAAACTGCTTATTATTATCATTTGTTTCATTCTGTTTGATCTAGCAAATAAAATTGAAAAAGGCCAGGAGCCGAAAGCTTGTAAATACACCGAGTGACCTGCTTCATTTCGTTCCATCATAATCTGTTCACATCTAAATTTAATATGGTTCAACGGTACACACATCCACACTTCTCTCGCTATATATATATATATATATATATATATATATATATATATATATATATGTATTTATTTATTTATTTATCTATCTATCTATCTCTCTCTCTTTATCACAATCTCCTCATCTAGTTCCCCTTTCTCTCTCTTTCTCTCTCTCTCTTTCTTTATCTATCTCATTCTTTCATTCTCTTCTTTACATCATCGATTTTTCATTTCATTTCTTCACTTTTATGAGTTCTCATAATTATCAAACCGTCTCGTTTTCTCTCTCTCTCTCTCTCTCTCTCTCTCTCTCTCTCATCCTGGAGGCCCACTCCCCCCCCCCCCACACACACACACACCACACCACCCCCGTTCCCTGCACCACCCCTTTTTCTCCGATTGTCTCTTTATATGTTGTGAAGCTATAATGAAGTTCGATGTCCTGGTATTAGATTGCAAGTTTTTATTATACGTTTAACTCTTCAATATTGCATGATAATACTCAGTAGAGCAAGGTAGGTTCTTTCCCATTTTGCAATGTCACTTTTTCCTACTCTTTATTTCATTCCTAAGAAATATGGTTACAAGAATTGTATATATATATATATATATATAAAAGAAGGTATTTTCGGTTTAACAGTACATGTATAATTATGAACGATGATGTTGTTTCCGATGCAGAGTTGAATAATGAGGAAAAACAAACTCCTTGAATCGCGGTGAAAAATTAATAATGATCATTATTGTCATGGTAACGCTGAGGATTCCCTTAATGATGATGATGGTGATGGTAGTGATGGTGATAATGATGATAATGATGATGGTGGCGGTACATGGTGATGATGATGAAGATATATAGTGAAGATGATAATGCTGGTGATGATGATAATGACGACGATAATAATAAAGATAAGAAGAAATCGTGGATGACGATAACGGTGGTAGTGATGGTGGTGATGATATTGATGATGACGATGACGGCGATGATGATGAGGATGATGAGGATGACGATGATAATGACGATAATGATGGTGTTGATGATGATAATGGTAATGATGATGACGACATATGCGATTATGATGATGACAGGACTTGTCATGAAGAAATGAGAAATGATGATGCTCTGTTGTGTTCTGCAGACACTAGAATACTCTGAATGCCCAATTTCTGTTTTCCATAATCATTTCTTTAAAAACTCGATAATACTTTTCAATTATTTTTTCACAGTTATAAGCAACCAATAAATTAATGACAGACAATACCTGTATCCTGAAACTATCTGACTTTCTTGGGTGTCTTTCTAAATCAAAGATTCCAAACTCTCCATCCTTTCAGTCAGCTCAAAGTACAAGACAAGGTTAAACAATATTTAATGATTTGAAAACATTATCCGGCATTCCCCCGCTCAAGCATAGTGGCTCCACATTAGAGGAAACATGCCAAATTACACCTTTTATATTATTTTCCCCTCAGTATGAAATAAGAGCTTTTTAATAACTCTGAAATAGCGAAAACTTTCTCCTCTGCAATTTGAGAAAGGTCAAGGGAATAAAAACCCAAATTATCCCATTAAAATCTGAATTATGAGAAAAGAATAGCGCCGTTAAATAAATGATGGTAATATTTGGGAGTAATGTTGATAAAAGGCTAACAAATTCCCTCACTCATAAGCCAATAAAGACCAAATCGTATTAGCGAGGAAAATAACGTAGATACGTCTGTGGACCATTTTCTTCATCATCCTTACTTAATCAACCTTTATAGATACATCATTTTTATTTAGACTGCTTTGTTTGAAGTTGCGGCATGTCAGATCTTGACAAATAATGTATAGAAATTTTGCCTATAGAAGACCTATAGTATGCTATATCCATGGTCTTTATTTTGCCACAATTAATTCAGCATTGAGAATATTCGGTACTTTTTTTTGTGTGTGTGTGTGTGTATGTGTGATTTTTTTTTTTTCTGTTCATTTTTTTTTTTCTGTTTTAAGTGTAACTTAAGTGCATAATTATGGTTTAATTTGAAGAATACATGTATTATTGGTGGCCATAACTGAAATTTGTACGTAAAGAATATTTGCAATATGTGCAAAATGTAGGATACATCATATAAGCATTATGATGTAAGACTCTAAAAAGTGCTTCATTATCAGTCATCATTTCTTATTTCACTTTGAATAATGATAATAATCGTCATCATCAGAGCTTTATGCCTGATCTAAAATCATCGAATTTTAATGGAGTGAGAATTTCAATTCCTATTTGTTTCCTTCTGACAATCGATGCAAGTTAAACTATTCACAGAAAGTATTGCAAAGTAGGAAGAGTCGGAAACCTGAAAAGCGAAACTTGCGTCGGAAAAGCCATGAACAAATAAAAGGATATTTTAAAAAATGAATGAGTTGAAATATCAGTGGCAAAAAACAGTGGCATATCCATGCATTAAAGGGGCCGGGAGCTGGCGTATGCCACCCCCCCCCCCCCTCCGTTTGAAAGCCCGGAGACAAAGAAGCTATTTACAGTGAATCTACAAACACGTGACCTGTCAGGGTACATTCAACCTCCCCCTCTATGTAGGATTCCCTCCCCGTGTATGCCATTTTCTGGATAAGCCACTGGACAAATGTATTGTTGTACTGGCTTCACTTTGTCAGGGAACTTTTTTTTTTAAATGAGTGCGTTCACAGCATTAGAGAAAGAAATTGCTATTTATGTTATCGCTGGGTCGAGAGAGGACATTGCAGATAAAATGTTTTGTGTAAAACCATGAATTTTTGACTGAAATTTAAGTCTTTGAATGACTCTCTGCGTCATAGTGCAACGACATGAGCAGATAATTTGATAAATAAAAAGAATACAGATATCATAATACTGATAATACATACGGATTTCGAGTGTATACCCAAAAGATCCTCAAAGCCACACTGTATTTCCTTATTGTTGCAACAGTCTTGCAAGGGACGTCAATCCCGGGGTGCATTGGGGAAGTTGCCCCCATCCCCAGTGATTACATTCATGCAGTATAGTGTTCTCGATTCATATTCCCCCACCCAATATTATTTTTTAACAAGGACCAACACTCCTTCCACTTATCACTGCTGACCTTTGTATAGAAGCCTCAATTTTTGACATAATTCTGCTATATAATTCAATAATTCTTCCAACATTCACCACGCGATTGTGACCTCTCAGTATAATTATGATTTCGAGGATAACTATCAATTCCTTGACCACCAGGACCCACTATGGCGAGGGAAATATTGACCGGATGTGGGACCAATCGTCTGTCCAGTTCTCTCGGATATTTAAACTGACAAGCAGGCAAACCCGGCAATACAGAGATAACAACTATAGGCAAATGTCTTGAACGGCATGACACCGTGCAGTGGCGTAGCTTTCGATGGGGCACAGGGGAATGTGCCCTTCCCCTATCTCATGGCGAATTAAAGGGGGGGGGGAGAAAACGAAAGGGAGAGGAGGAACGTGAAAAGGAGACGGTAGGACCCCATCCCATATACTCTCTCCCCTTATTCCTTCATATCAATATCAACTGTGGAATTTTTAGACTTTTAATCTGATTAATAATAGATGTTGTTCACAATTAGAATTACAATGATTTGAGGAGCATTTTGTTTGCTCTGTGGCTACACAAAAACAAAACAAAAAAAAAAAACATTTTAATGAATACATGATTTCTAGTCGCTATACCCTCTACTGTAATCTGTAGAGAGAAATAATAAAGATATTGATCATTTATTCAGATAAAGGTTATATCCTGTATCGGTCATGGTGGATAAAACTTGACAGTATCCAGACTTTGATATTACATTTGAGACCAAAATAAAAGAATAAAAAAAGATTCTTATCAATTACCAGTAATGACGACATGATTCAGCATAATCGTATTCTTATTCTCACTTATTATCTTGTTCCTTTTCCAATCCTTCAAGTTCTCCTTCAACTCTTATTTCTTTCCTCCTCCTCATCTTTCTTATTTTGCTTCCTACCTCCAACTTCTTTCCGTTATTTTCCTCCATTATTCTTCTCATGGGACGTCTTAAAGATAAAGTTGAGTTCTGGTAGTGAGATTGAATTGTCAAAGAAACTGTCTCAAAGCCTTTGGGAAAGGTTGATTATATAGCACATAATAATTGGTGTATGCTGTAAGGTTTTGGAATCACCAAAATGATAAGAAACTAACACAATCCTGCTGAGAGTCACATGCAATGCACACAGAAATGTGTATATGGGACTACACACAAATGTTCAGCTGCTTCTTGTCATATTTTGAATGTGAGCCTGAGGGCATTTGAAGAGCAATCCTTTACAGGGGACATTTCTACTATGATAATCTCGCAAACTAACATAAAAAGAATGAGAAAGCTCACAAATTATTTTTTACCTTTCCCAAAAATCAACATTCTCTTTAATTTTTTTTTTGTACTTTCCTCTCCTGCTGCCCCTGTCCTTCCTGTCCTCTTTTGGCTTTCCCCCTTTCCCCCTTTTGTTCTGATCATCATCATTTTCTATCTTCGTATTTTTATTTTAATCATGTTTTTAATGTCTTCTTTCTTCTTTTAACTCTCTTTTTCATTCTTCCTCTTTTCTCCTCTTCGAAGTGCCATTTGTCCCCCCCCCCCCTTTTAAGCGTATTGTTTTCTTTGTCTTCATGCACCACTGTGACACACGGTATATGAACTCTTGGTGCATAATTCTGAAACATTTAAGATGTAAATACTTAGTAGTAAAACAAATAAATAAGTGCGTAGAACTACAAAATTTATCATAAAGCAATCACACAAATAATAATTCACTTAGAAGTGCGACAAATAAGTTTGACCAGGGAGTTGTTTGAAAAGAAACACATTTAGTTGGGATTTTGTTTATTTGTTTTGTGTTATTAACTGATTTTTTTATTGCAAAGGGAATAATTATGATAATAATAATGATAATAATAATGATAATAATAATAATAATAATAATAATAATAATAATAATAATAATAATAATAATAATAATAATAATAATGATAATAATAATAAAAATAATAATAGTAATAATAATAATGATAATAAGAGTAGTAATGATAGTAATAATAATAGTAGTAGTAGTAATACTAATAATATTAATAATAATTAGCATTATTATTATCATTATTATTAGTAGTAGTAGTATTATTATTAGTAGTAGTATTAGTAGAAGTATTATTATTATTATTATTATTATTATTATTATTATTATTATTATTAATATTATTATTATTATTATTTTATCATTACTATTATAACTCTTATTCCAGCGTTAGGGGAAACCCTTTTATCTCAGCCTACTGTTATCATTCGCCTAAACGCAAGGTCGCTTTCGCCGTAACGTCGAATTTCTATCGTGACGGAATAAACCGCATTGATAGGATTCCCCCTAACGTAGGAAATAATGTTGTAATGCTGCAACCTATAATAATATTCCGTATATCACACTGCAACAATGTGCTTGAAAATTACCCCCGCTTTGGATTATTACCCCCGCTTAGCCCCGCAACCCTAAGGCATTGAAGAGTTCAAGGAATTTCTTCCTACCGGTATACCCATTTACTTCACCTGGGTTGAGTGTGGCAAATGTTGATTAATGTCTTGTCAAAGGACGTTAGTGCCGTGGCAGGGATTCGATCCTCGTACCTTGTGATCGACTGATCCACTAGACCACAACATCTCTACATAGGGGTACATGTATATAATCAACACAATGGAATACAATTGTTAAACATAACCATTGTTTTGAGCATCGTTATTGAAAAGGTCATTACTTGAACAGTTGAACGAAGAAAGGTTCCCTTGTCTCCGAGGAGAACAACTGGATGAGACGACCCATTCAACCGTGAATGGACGAATCGTCACGGCTGGTTGACAAGACTAATTCATCTTCCTTGCACCTGCCTAGATGTCTTAAAGGTAAGATCGAGATGAGAGAGAGGAAGAGGGTGAGAGAGAGAGAGAGAGAGAAAGAAAGAGAGGGGACAAATAGAGAGAGAGAAGGAGAGAGAGGGAGGCAGAGAGACAGAATGGAACAGAGACAGACGAACATGAATTAACAGAGACGGGGAAAAGGAAGGAGGATAGACAAAGAGAGAAAGACAGACAGACAGACAGACAGACAGACAGACAGACAGACAGAGAGTGGGAGACACAAAGACAGGTAGACACAGAGAAAGAGAAAGAAAGGAAGGAAGAGAGATATGATAAGTGCATATATCTATATCAGATCTCCAGAGAAAAAGAGATTGAGAAGAGGTCAAAAGAAAAATTTTGAAAGGAAAAGAGCGAATTGCAAATGAAAATATGAAAAGTTGAATATTGGATCAATTGCTATACTCAAAAGGAAATGACAACAGAGAAGGATACTAGAAAGAGATAATGATGAAGAAAAAAAAAATCGATGTTTTGGATATGAATAAATTAGAATATAATAAAGAAATATACAGATTTTTAAGAAAAGAAATACGACCGAAGATAGGATATGAAAGAGAAAAAGAAATATTGACAACTGAAAGAAGACATTTTTAGAAGAAGAAGAAAAATAACTTGAGGAGGAGGAAGAAAAAATGAAAATAAAACAAGAAGAGGAAGAAAAAGATGAAGAAAGAGAGGGAGAGAGAGAGAAAAAAAGGGGAAGAATAAGATTGGAGGAAGAAAATGGAGGAAAGAAAGATATTATGGGTACGATGAAAATCCGCGGGTTTTTCTCTTAAGCCCACATCTTTTCTTCTGGATGCAGACGACCAAGCCCAGTTATTAGTTCAATCTCTCTTTTTTTTTTTTTTTTTTTTTTTTTGGTAAGCCTTACAAAGTATTACATGCCCACTTGCTTTTTATTAATTCAAGACTTGGCGGAGAACAAGGGACAAATTTGAATTGAATTATTGAGTGGACTGCCATTTCAATTGGCTCCCGTAATTACAGTGGAAACTGTATCTTTATCAATAATAATTAGGACTAAAACTGTGCTTACGTGCAAGTTAAATTACGTATTATTCCAAACCTTTCACTGTTCACAAGGCTCAAACGTCGTACTGTTTTGTTTGAATTTAGATTTCAAGACAGTGATAAAGGTTATTCTCTCATCTTGAGTTGTATAAAAAAAAAATGCCTGTCTAGTACTGATAAAACATTTTGATTACATTGACGTAAACTTAAGATAATATGAAGGACTACATTAATAGAAATAAAATGTGACCTAACTCATTTGATATTTTGCATTTTCATTTCTTTTCGAATTTGTAAGGACTGTTTTAATTTCCATTCTATACGAAAGCGGTCAAAGAAAAAAGAATTGATGAAAGCCATTGGCAAGTACAGGTTATATAGTTATAAAACAGAGTGCTTGTCAATAGTGTTACATTTTGGTAATTGTTTTTTATACGATTTATAATTTGTACAAACTATGTTGACTTCATAATGTCTTTAAAATTAAATATACTCCTACTATTCATAAATAAATACAGCAAACGTTTTACAATTATATATATATATATATATATATATATATATATATATATATATATGTGTGTATATATATATATATATATGTATATATATATATATATGTATATATATATATATATATATGTATATATATATATATGTATATATGTATATATATATATATATATATATATATATATATATATGTACGTCATATGTATTACGTCATTCTCTCTCTGTCCTCCCCCAGCCTTCTCTACCATGGTTGCGCTAGTATCCATGGAGCTTTTTGCATTTTTGCGCTTCAAGCTCTTTTGTTGATACTTAATAAATTTTCATCATTTCCTGATGAAGGCCTATGGCCGAAAATTTGAAAACTTTTCAGTCTCACGGAATCTTTTATTTACTTGTCTTCTACACCTCATCTAACTACGATTCCGAAGCAGAACTCTTATTTTTTGTTATTCTATATATATATATATATGTATATATATATATATATATATATATATATATATATATATATATATATATATGTATATATATATATATATATATGTATATATATATATATATATATATATATATATATATATATACATATACATACATACATACATCCATACATACATAATACTTGCCTCTGTCTTCATTTTACCGCGCCTGTTTATTCATCAGGGTTTTTTTTTCTCCTCCGTCCTCTGTTTCTTCATGTATATTTCTCTCTTTCTTTCTTACTAATTCTTTTTTAACCCCTCTCTGTCTCTCTCTTTCTCCCTCTCTCTTTCCCTCTGCCTCTCCCTGTCTTCCCTAGTCTGTTTATCATGTCCGATGTTGGGTGAGTGTTTATAGTGACATCTTACGGGCCGCCATGTACAACTCATCGTTTTTTCTAATTCATTTTAGAACCTCGTGCATGCATACACTGAGGCGTGCAAAGGGTAAGGTGAACTTTGCTATTAAAGGCCGCATGTGTTTTCTCGCGTCCGAATTAATTTCCCATCGTACTGTTTCATCTTTTTTTTTAAAATTCACTTCTATCCCCCTTTCATTTCGTCACCCAGTCTCTAGTTTTAAGTATACATTTTTTTCCTTTTCCTTCTTAGATACTTCTTACGCACCTTCTCTATCAGTTTCTTTATTCATTTCCTTCTTCCTCGCCACCATATTTTTCTAAAATTGTCCATTTTTTCGTTCTTTTCCTGTGTTAGTGTATGTCATTTTTATATTAATATTCCCATATACCGGTATATACGTGTCTTTCCTTCTTCTTTTCTTTGGCACATGACTACGCAACCATATGATTTAATTGTTGCGTTTATCTTGGGTCAGTTATTTAACACTTTTTTTTTTTTTTAATAACACACATGCACAAGCTGGTATCAACATGCCTATAGCACTTCATTTATTTGATGTACGATAAAAGAGCAATGTAGATAAAATGCCTTGCTCAAGGGCATAAGTGCTGTGCCGGGGATCGAACGCCCGATCCTCGCATCTCCAGTCAAGCGCCTTAAACCGCTGGACCACGGCACCTCCTAATACTATCACTTTCGGTGATAGTATCGATAATGAAATTTTAAAAAAAATTATACGATCAGATACAAGACAGGGGAAAAAAGAATGAAAAGGAAATACAAAATGAAAAAACGCAGAGCCTACTAAATCAACTAATACTCAAAGTATCTAGAAAATAGATGTGTCTTTAAAACATGTAATTGGCAAGAAATTGAGCTTTACTTTTGTTACCGAATTAGGCTAATGGATTATTTCACGCGCTATAGAATTTAGTAGGCCTATTATGAAGCAACATAATTGTTTTGATAATTACTTTCTGCCTTATTGCCTTCTCCGGATGTTATTTAAACAGTTATATCAAACATAAAATAAAACCCAACCGAGAAAGTATGCGATAAATGGTAAAGAGTATCTACTATGTTTTCGTATCCTGCATGGTGTTTGGTTGTGTTTTATGAAGTGAATTCCATGCCAAAAGATGTCCGTGCATCATTAGTAGATGCCGCGCCACTGTCCATTACAGTGCATCCAAGGTTTGCCAGCCAAACAAAGCGCGCGCTTTAAGATGGCACCCAATAGTGCATTCGAGGGATGCACCGTATGTCTGTCACAGTGCTTGAGCTATGCGGGTGCGTTTTCCTTTTCTGGAAGCTACGAAGAAGGCTACCGCTGCAAAATGTGGTGCTCGTTCCGTCTCTACAGCATGGTTTCCCCGCACATCACGGGTGGGAAACAACTTATGGCGCGAGCATGCATTGTCGCACAAGCATCAAACGCGCGACCGCCCGGCGCAAACCTGCTATCGTGATCACTACAAAACAAATTCGGCAATATTATTAATGTAGTGTCCCGTCTAGGGTTATGGGATATTATTCCTAATGACAGCGGCAGCTTGCAAATTTCTTTTTCAAAAAAAGATAAACTGCATGAGAAATGCGGCAAGATGGGGGTTCTGAATGCACTTTTTCTACATCTCACCAGTGAGAGGCAGCAAGAGAAAAAGACACAGTCGAAGGTGAAAATGATTATCGGGTGGGGTTGTGGTGAATCTGGTTTTGTTTCGACGATTTTCTGTTTATTCGTTTTCCGGTTTTACGAGGAAAGAAAAAAGGAGAAGAAGAAAAAGGAAGGGATTCTTTTTCTTTCCATCTTCTTGACTCGGCTGTCAGTTCGATTCACGAGACCTGCATTTCACAGGTCGCTCTTAATTAGCTCGGCAATATCAATATGAGACAATGTTATTCGTTGCCGCTTCTATTAGGATATTGAAACAGCACGCGATTATCACTTTGAATTAATCGACTGCTACGTTTGGAGATGCATGGGGACAGAATGGTTAATGTTTGATGCTTCTCTCGCTAAATTGGCATGATGACGGCGTCTTCTTACTTAAAAATTAAATTCCCTGCAGCTTTTAGAGTAGTAACATTATCGAGGTTCGTGTATTTATTGCTTGCTATACAACTTTTTTTTTTCTAAACAAAACGTGGGCTTTGCAGATTTTAGAGATTTGTTGTGATACGGAGCACTTTTGTTATGCTTAATGGTTGTTTTAGTGTGCATATTAATCTGCGCAGAGTAGGGGGGAAAACACTAAACGAATCCAGTCGCCCGTGATTGTGGAGACAAGGTGACAAATAAAACTGAATATTTATTGTGTCGACACGATATTGGTATGTGCTAGTTACAATGTATTTCAGACAGAGACAGAGACAACGAGAGAGAGAGAGAGAGAGAGAGAGAGAGAGAGAGAGAGAGGGGAAGAGAGAGAAAGGGAGAGACAGGGAGAGAGAGGGAGAGAGGGTGGGAGAGAGATAGAAAGGGGAAGAGAGAGAGAGAGGGGGGGGCATGAGGGAGAGAGAGAGAGGGGGAGGGGCATAAAAAACTGTGTATATGTGGGGTACATTGGCATAGCAATATATACTGGAAAGAAAATTTTGTTAAGACTGCCGAGCGATAATAATAATAAGAAGAGTACAAAAATCAAATGAAAGAGAGACAGAGAGAGACAGAGAGAGACAGAGATACAGAGAGAGAGAGACAGAGACATGACTATAGTCAATATGTGTCTACAATACAGTTATGTATGCAAAAAGTGCCTGAAAGATTAACCAGTGTTGTTAAATAACAAGAGAAAGAGAAAGAGAGATGGGGGTAGAAGAAAGAGTAACAATTAGATAGAGAGACAAAAAGGAGGAGACAGGGAGAGATGGGAGTTGAACTTCACCATGCATCATGTCGCAATTTCCCTTATCCTGAGCATAATATCCATTCGCCGATCGATGTCTTTTAGCCTGCTTCGGAAATCATATTTATAGGACAAGGCCTCACACTGGAAACGCACTTGTGCAGACATACAAACACTTTACCAATTCCTTTCCGCCACGCCCGCCGAAAACTTCCGACCAATGACAAACGAGTTGTCTCGTCACATGACATCACAATTGCTAGTCTGGGTGATCCAGTCCTAAATTACAGTGAAGTAAGTTGTCATCTCGCTAAACACTGGATATTTTGTGTTTCTCAGGCGGAGGCAGGGTTAAGATTCTTTGACGGGGAGGGGGTGGTTTAAAAATAACAACAACAAACAAACTTTGACAAGTAATAAATAATATACGAATTAAAGAGCAAAGAAAAAAGGACTGTATTTATATTCACAGGGATATATAGCCATGTTTAGAAATATCTTATTAGCTAAAACAACAGAAAAAGAACAGAGACAAAACAAAAGCAAAACAAATTAGCTGAAGGGCACCCGAGAACAGATTTATTTGACAGATTGTGTTTGGATCTGCCACTGAAAACCATGATGAATATTTGATGGTTATTTATACCTTTGTTAGTATTAAAACTCAGATGTTGATAACATTTAATCAAATTAATCCCTTGAAATCATGCCAACGAGAATGAAAACGACGAACTGAATTCACAACACCGTCATAACCTGACAATGTTCGCCCCATGAGAATTACGATTGGTTTTGCCATGAAAGCCAATAAACTACACACAGAGATAATAAAAAAAATTAAAAATAAAGAAATGTACACTTAGGGCTATTCGTGAATTTGTGTGTTCTTTAGTATAGGTTTTCCCGCCCATTTTCGTTACCATTTCATTCAATTTCTTTTAAATGTGTTTTCAATTTCGTCCCGGACACTGTGGAATGTGCGAATGCTCGTTTCAATTTCGTCTTGGGTCGATCAGTTTTGAAACATTGTCATTTAAATTCGTGCTTTGTCACCCGTTTTCGTCAACTGCGATTCAAATTCGTCGGTCACAGTAGCTGAGCACAAGACAGCAAAATCAATTTTGTCTATTGGCATTCATTTTCGTCAAAGTTTCACTCAAAAATGTCTCCCAGATACATGTATATAAATTCTCATATAACACTTGACGAATTTGAATGACAAAATAATGAATTTGTTTGAAAATATGACGAATTTGATTTTTGCATTCCTAACTCGCTTTGCGGCAGAGACGAATTTCAGTGACAAATGACGAATTTGAATGCTTAATTTTAAAATTTGATGGACATCAAAACGAATGTGAATGACAATTTAACCAAACTGAACTTAGGATTAGAATTGAAAATTGAATGAAGATGTGACGGAAACGGGCCGGAAAACCTATATTAAATCTTTTATAGGGAATAAAATGAGCAATCGATGAATTTCCATTGACGTACATGATATCATTAATGGAGGAAAATTGCTATCAAACTAGGACTGAAACACAGCCTAAGAGAAAATTGCATCAAAAGTGCGTCTAGATTCGAATGACGTCAAGTAAAAAAGTACATCTTCGGGACATATTATCTCTCTTTATGCTCTTTCTCATAGAATACGTCGACAGTACCAAAACTTTGACATGCTATGCAAAGACTTTCAAAAGCAAATTCATTCATATTGAGGAACAATGATTTCTTAAATACTATCATCTACTTATCATTCAGTTTCGCTATCCCATATCATCGCGCAGTCCTAAATCATATAAAACATAGCAGTGTCAAAACATCTCTAGGTAGTTTTTTTACCGCTTTCTATAGTCAAAGTAGAACTTTTTCGGTTGTTCTTTCACCGTGTCAATTCTAAAGATACCATCCCACTCTACCTTGTTCTTACGATGATCTCCCGGCGCGCGTGTAAACATGGTTTAGGGCAATACGTAAAGGTGAAGTTTACATCAAGGTACACGAGGTGATGGGGGTCACTCGGACGGTCTAGTTTGGAACGATGGAATATTGGCACTCTAATAAAGTATCGTCGGAATTAAAATGGCATAATGTCATCTCAAATGAGTTTCCCATCATTTAACCAAGATAATATTTATGTACATGTGTTCACTGACTACCACTGAATGTGGTATTATGCGATGTCCATTGTCTGATTGTAATGAAAGGAAAATCTTTATTTCACCAATTGGTGGCGCTAATGAACTCATCGGCCCATGTCCGGAAAAAATAATTACCAAAACTGAGTTTAACCCAAACCTTGACAAACAGAGAAGAAAAACAAAATCATCATGATCATCATCATCACTGATGAAAATAAATATTGTTGGTGGTACAATTCGTGAGAAAACCAACTAGCATTTCAAAGTTTTATAAAATGTTGGCATCATTTAAGAGATGAATAGTATATTTATTTATTTATTTATTTATTTTTATTTATTTATTTATTCATTTATTTATTTATTTCAGTTTTATTTCAGCAGGGTAGTCTCATTTCAAGTCCATTTCTGGACCTGCTCTTCCAGAGAGCCCTATAAAATATGTCAAGATTAATCGTCAGAGAATTATTTTCTCAGGCAGGTTTCCTTAGAAAACCAACAACATAATTGTGATGTTAGAATAATATTATAGAGACTATTGTTAGGTACGTTAGTGTTTTTAATATTTTTCTGAAGGTCTGTGAAACTCGCATAAAAACGGGTAAAATACACATTTTTAAATTTCTAGATTCTCTAGACTCATTCTGGCATTCGTACGAGTGTTACAGCTGCTGCCCCGTTGTTAACCGTGTACAGCCCAGGGGTCAACCCTATCAAACATTTATCACAACCAAATTCACGTCATCTGTTCCAAATATGATCACAGATTAATTCTCATTGATATTAGGAAAATATTCCATTTCGGAGTACATCAGAACTGATTTGTAGTAATCAAGTTTCCCCCGTCTCCCCCCTCTCTCTCCCCCTCTCTCCATTTCTTGTTGTTGCGTTTATTTCCGGCATAATACGCACAACCCTCGCAGGGGGTAAATTGAAAAGGAATGACTCGGCAAAATAGAGGGAGGGAGAGAGAAAGAGAGAGTAGAAATCTGTACAAATAATCATTTAGGTAAAAATGATGAAAATGATTTAGATTGCTCTCTGTCGGGCAAAGGAATGTCCCAATGAAAAGAATTAAATGTGGGGAAGAGAAAGGGTACTGCTTAGATTGCGCTAACGCGTTTTTCCAGGAAGGGGCCGGCGCATAGGGGTTAGTTGGGGGGACTCCTTGTGGAGTATCGGGACGGGGGAGCGTCCGACCAAGCACGGCCCGATGAAGGGTAGACGTAGGAACGGAGCATCTCCAACATCTATATGCTGTTTTGCGAAGAAAACAAATATGAACTTTACGATGAACTTTGCACTTTTTAAATAATGGGTTACAGACAGGTCACTGGAAAGAAAGACAAAGAAAATCATTTCAATTTATAATTGTCTTTATAAGCAATTTCTGGCAGAACGGACGAAGAGAAGGATGACGTGATTATTGTAAAAATATAATCAATGATTTTCTAATTAAAGTTATTCTTTCATTTTTCTAACATAAAAATATGTTTTAAAATTTTTGACAATATTGTCTATTTTTGGATGCCTTATAAAAGTCAATTATTCAATTAATCTTAAAACATCAAAAATCATATTGCACAAAGGCCTTTGCTATTGCTTTATTTAAGGGGATAATAGTGTGAAATACAATTACAACTCTCATCGATGATAGCTATCATGATAGCCATGATGATTTGACAAAAATACAGTTTTGATTTTAATCAAAATGAAATCTAATACCTAAATGAATCAACAACAACAATTAATTACAAGCAACATCTTCAAATAGGATTTTAATCCCAAGTGAACTTTCCCAAAAATTATTTCTTCAAAACTTTATCTATAGCAAAGTATTATCACATGCTTAGGCCTACTATTCAATGGTAAAACTATTGAAGACAAACTAGCTCTAATGAGCTTTTTGTGTAAACAAAACACCAGAAATAAAGCCTTTTTAATTTCTTTCTCTGTTTTAGGTGATAAGTAAAATGCACTAACCATTGGTCAAATTATTTGCGATTGATTTTTTTTTTTTTTTTTTTTTACATCGCTACAACCTGCGCATATTCCTGTTTCTTCTTTTTTGCATATAGGTGACAATGGAGACGAGATGAGTTGTCCCTTTTCCTTGATTGCATTAGGCAGGACGGCATCGGATAACACTTGCATTGTGCCAAAAATGACCATAATTTGAAAAACGAGATACGTTAACAGATCTTGGAAGAGACAAAATAAACTGAAAATCGAATTCCAATTCAATAAGGGAATCGGGGAGAATGCGCAAGGAATGATAAACTCCGCGCGAGATTCAATTTGGCGGTGCGGAGAAAATCGAAGAAAATCACAGAAAAACGGGGAAACAAATTAGAAGGGAATTTATGAGAAGGACAACCAAATTAGAATCAAAATACGAGGAAAAGGTGGCCATAATAATAGGGTATAACATTACTAGGCATTGCACTTTCCCGCTTTGCTCAAATCAAATCAGACCGACGCTCGCCGTACTCCCTCTCTCCCAGTACTGGAGGAATGAAATAGAATTTCAAACGTAACACGGCCCCCAAACCATGCAAACTGTTACTGCAAACAAGTCGAAATGTGGCGCTTTTGGAAGCATTTCCAGCCTTATTTCAATCGCGCAACACCCTTTTCTGTCTTGCTCTTAATTCTGTGATCGGAGAGAGAGAGGGAGAGAGAGAGAGAGAGAGAGAGAGAGAGAGAGAGAGAGAGAGAGAAGGAGGGGAGAAGGTAAATAACATGAAGACTGGAAGGTCCTGCAGCCCTTGGCGAGGGAAAGTTGTGAAGACAAGCGCCTTCGAGATGTGCGGAATTCTTTGGCGGGAACTAATTTCATTGAACCGCGTTACTATTGCTTGTGTTTGTATACCCAAATTTAAAGCTTAGGTATAATGAAGAGAAGAAGAAGGAGAAATGAAGGAGGGGATGATAAACAGAGAGAGAGAGGGGGAGAGAAGCTAGGGGATGAAAAGAAAGAGAGAGAAAGAGGAGGGAGGAAGGGAGAGAGACTAGGGGATAAAAAGAAAAGAGAGACAGAGAGAGACAGAGAGAGAGAGAGAAGCTAGGGAATGAAAAGAAAGAGAGAGGAGGAGGGAGGGAGAGAGAGAGAGAGAGATGATGAGAGGGAGAAAGAAAGAGAGAGAGAGAGATCGGGGTCATTATTGTATTTCTAGCGGCAACCTTTTTTTTTAAATTCAAGATATTCGAGACCATAAAAAAAGTGATTCAATCAGATGGTGTAAATCAGAAGCGACAATATTTTGACGCCATATCGTCCATGTTTTTCGTATAAATGATACCTATTTTCATGATTTTTATTCGTCTACTCATCTATACCCACACGCGTAACATACAAAAAATAACATTCAAAATGTTTCAACGAAAATCAAAAGCTATAGCAGCTAGAATTAGATATGTATTTAAAAGTGCATATTCTTCGTGCAGTAAGGGTGTAAAAAGCCTGTAACAAACGAAAGCTAAACAGGGGAGGAATTTACAGTCGAATATATACAGTTCAACAGAGTACATTTTAGTCTTTATTGTCAAACAAATTGCATTGTCTTCAATATTCCTTCTTCTTTTTTGGGAGACAAATGATGTGTCCGAAAGTTATCATTCGTAAAAAATGGGAGAAAATACGAAGAGAGACAGGGAGACAGAGAGAGACAGAGAGAGAGAGAGAGACGGACAGACAGACAAACATGCAACAAACAGAATGGGAAAAAACGAAAGACAGACAGGTAGGCCAACGTTATTATAGACAAATAGATACAGAAAGAGATAGGTAGATAAATACATACAAAGGGTACGGAGAGTTAAAGAAATACGAGAATAAGAGAAAGAGAGAAATTGCCTTATCCATCCATATCTATACCTATATCATACTAATTCCAATTCAATCATAATCAGGAATGCGGAAAGGGCATAAACAATGAAATTAACCAAATACATCATCGATTTGTGTGCATGTTTTACTCTTAATTGGCATAAGTGAATTACAATTTACTGCAGATGAGCGAATGTATTACGTGTCGAAGGGTAAACAGCACGGAATGAACCCGCCCCAAGCCCAAAAACCAGCAGACGGCGAAGATTCACTTTGTTGCTATGGCAACAAGAAAATAAAGGTAAGTGTACTTTCTTGGGAGGGTTGAGTCTTCTCGGTCGCGTCACACGGATCGCGCACACGTTAATTTGGCCGCGAATTTAATCAGACGACAGTGTTTCGTTTGCTTCAGATTCACTCGCAAAGATCGATTTGAAAAACATTAACCAACGATTTTTTCCTTATTCTCTCTCTCTCTCTCTCTCTCTCTCTCTCTCTCTCTCTCTCTCTCTCTCTCTCTCTCTCTTTCTATCTTCACCTTCCAATAAAATAGATCGAAAATGAGGAAAATGACCTCTGGAAGATAATTCGGTATTCATCTGATGACAAGTCATTATTCTAATTGACATGGTTCCATGTGTAATACCTACCTTGCATGCACTGAGCGCGATTGTAATCAAAATATATAATTGCCATCCTATACAAAATTCATTAGCAAAAGGTAAATACAGTTGTCCGCGTTTTGTATTTGTTACGGCAGCTGATGATGATATTGATGATCATTATACGCGAATTGGATTGATGCTGGCGAGTCGAAGATGCAAAGGAATTCAATTCGTTAATGATCATCAGAATAATTTCCTTTTTCTGATGGGAATTCTGATACAGCAGGATCCCTGTCGCCCAGACGTTTCTTTATTTGTCATTCCATGTCGTTTTAGGGCTTGTGTCTGAAGGGTTAAAACATTCTCATCGGACAATGAACCAAAGCGAGAGTGCAGAAAAATCTAAACTATAACGAATGTGTGCCCGCCGAACTTGTACAGAAATTTTAGTTTCATTCAAGTTACCTATGTGATTGGATAACGTAATAATAATGTCTTATTTACCTAGGTATGAATACTGCTCCAGTGCTCCTCCCGAGGCGCCCTGCTATCATTATTACCCTAGCTTTGCCAGGTATAATACACCTGGATCGAGAGGGATGAACGTGGGTAAAACACCTTGTCCAAGGATGTAAGCACCGAGCAAGAATCGAACCTAGGACCTCTCGTATGAAAGTCAAGACCCTTCACCAATAGACCACAGTGGACTTGTTTTTAGAGGAGTTGTAGATGTTTTCATATGGGATTTAATTTAAAAAGGTTACGTAATGAAAGGAGGTACATGTATTGTTGCTCAATGGAAAATATTCGTGATAGCAGTGGCGTAGCTACAGGGGACACGGAGAGCACCCCCCCCCCCTCTTGAATGGTGAAAAAAGTGAGGACAAGATAAAAAAAAAAAAGGGGGGGCAGGAAAGGGGGAGAGACGAGAAAGGAAGATGATTGGACCCCTTCAGCACCCCCCCCCCCCCCTATAATCGGTTGCGGTCTTGTTAATTTGCATTTCACCGAGTAAGACCTGTGCCCCCCCCCCCCGAATGATACAAATGCCCCCTCAATTAATGGCTAGACCTACACTTCGCCACTGGTTGATAGGTATTGCAGTTTCCGATTAGGCCTACATCTGAAACACGTTAAGGCGAAATCATGAAAATAAGACACAATTTTTTTTTTTAGGAGGACAGGATGAGAAGCATTTGGAGGAAAATGTATAGAAAGGGGTGAATATAATTATATTCATTAAGGGATGGTTTTGAGGACAAGTACCTGTATAAACAATTGAAGGGAAAATAAGACTCTGAAAGGGAAAACAGATCACGAAAGAAGGAAAATATGAAGCTGATACAAAGAAGGAAAGTCGAGAATCAAACTGCATGAAACGGGGAAATTAAAATTAGAACAGGACGAAAGAATCAGAAGACTGAATAAAG
Organism: Heliocidaris tuberculata; assembly: GCA_025618425.1. Taxonomy (NCBI): domain Eukaryota; kingdom Metazoa; phylum Echinodermata; class Echinoidea; order Camarodonta; family Echinometridae; genus Heliocidaris; species Heliocidaris tuberculata. The sequence goes on from CM046846.1 coordinate 9,805,298, forward strand.
TAAAAGACCCCCCCCCCCCCACAAAAAAAAAAGGGAAAGAAAGAAAGAAAAAAAGATTGCAGGTACTTTTAGCAGCACCATAGTCACACGTAGGAGCAATTTAAGTGACGATCTCGTATCGAAAGCTATCTCTCGCGTTTTAAGGTGATTTTTCTTCTCCATCAGCGCGCCTAAAAGATCACGGATATCGTCCATATTTCCCACCCCAAAATCCCGATACTTGATACCAAACTACCTGTCATTTTATTCTATTTATTGCCCAAACTGTTGCTATTTCTGGAGCTGAAATGAAATCTTACCAAAGCTAAGAGAGGAAGAAGAGGATGAGCTAAGTTTAAATGGAGACAATTTTATACGCTCGAGAATTAGAATATGAATGATAGGGATCGAATAATGTGAGTTTTGGTAGAAATTGATTAAAGCAAACTTGATAGCGTCGTAAGCTTAAATGAACAAGTTGTGTCGCTAACACACATGTTCACTGATCGAAGAAAGGAACAAAGTTTAAATTAAGGAACTACGTTTGAGGAAAGGAATTGGAAACTGAAGTCTTGTCATATTTTGTCATCGTCTCTATCTTATCAGCTGAACTTATTTCATAATTCATGATTAGAAAATTAGGGTATAGATCACTGAAACAATGAATTATGAGTAATTGATGTTGTCCTATTATCATTTAAAATCCATTATATCAATAATTATCAAATGCAAGTTTTGGGGAGAGCATATACATATGTATACACATACACATATACACATTGTATACAATGTGTCAACGAAAGCTTTCTTGCTCACCCAAGGTCCAAGAAATCTTTTCATAATTTTTTTTTTTCAAATTAATTGTCTCGACAGAATATTTAAATACTTAAACACTGATAATATTCGGAAGTTAATATCGTCATGTAGTAATACCAAAGGTTCTAAATATTCATAAGATCATCATCAAATGAATCATCTCAAATACAATAATAATACAGTTTTTTTAAATCCAATTCCATAGAAGTCGTTTGTCGTTCGTCTTTCAACTCTTATCATAATTATCTTAGCATATTTATGTCAAATGTTTACATCAGAGAGCATGGTAATGAATTTAAAGCTACACCGTCACACTCTTGTAACACTTTCCCTGCAATTTCATCCCCGTCCTGTCATGCCTGTTGGAAAAAAAGTCCACTTTGAGAACCTTGACTGCAAAGGGTCACTGTACAGAATTGACACACACACCAACTAGACAAGATGAGAGATTAGAAAAATGAGGATGACATCGCTGAATTTAATTATAGAACGACCATGTCGTCAAGCAATACGATACAGACAAACAACAAAGTACCAAGGTGTGCAAGAAACGGGACGAAACTAGAAAACAAAAATACCGAAGGACAGAAAGAACAACAATTTCTGTCTATTATTTCCAGCGCAGAAATAACAGCTTAGAGCGGGTAGGAAACCGAAAATCAGAGAGGAGAGCGGGAGCGGAAACAGCGGGATGCTGAAGATAATCCAGCCCGATGCGTCCGGCTAAATCCACGATGACAAACCCGTCAGGAGTGAAGACAGACGACCCGTAGAAAAGTTACAAATCCGTGGGGATATGGGACACGTTTCGTTGAAAAAGAAGTAATGATTTGGAGTACATGCTTCAAAATCCCCCTTTCTTTTGATATATTTTGTGTTTCTTTCCTTTTCACTTTGGATTTAGATTTCTATATTACATTTTGGATCCTGCCATGGCCATAGAACTATCTTATTAGATATTTTGTAAAGCTAAATTTGTGTCAGAAACAGTAAATTATTACTTTAACCTTGTCTTTTAATGAATATTGATTAAGATGTTAGTATTCAAACATCTAATTCTGTTCTAATATAACGATTAGAAATACTAATGTGCTATTCTGTCTCTTTCAAATAATATTGAGGGAAAAAAAATCAAGTGATTTACCAGATATACGAAATTAAAACGTATCTATCAGAAACACATTTTTCACCTGGCAGGATCATTCAAACATAAAAAGCAATTTTTTTTTTAAAGTGAGACGATGATGAAGGGAATTTGTACGTCATCTTCATTTCACACTTTAACTATATGAGATTATGACCGGGTTTTTTTTTTCCACTTGCTGCGTGGCACCTCAATCCATGGCATCCCGGTAAATTACCAAAGAGTGCTAATTCGATTTCCATATTATACAACAGGTAGAGTTCAGAGCCGAAGATGAATAATAAGAGCTCAGGTTGTTGAATGTTTTTGTCATAAATGCGTCCTCGGATCTTGATTCCAACCGGAATTGAGTAGATAGGATTCAAGAAGGTTGGATTTCAGCTCTAAAGCCTCGGTGACATACGTGATTTCAAGTTCAAGAAGAAAAGAAGAAACTTATAGGGATACAAATCCTCCCCTCTTTTTCATTTTCCCAGCAAGAGAGAAAAGGGAGAATTTGTTGGAAAATTTTAGGCCCTTTTTTCATTTTTGTTTTTGTCTATTAATGTTCTGAGATTTAAAGTTGGTGAATGATTGCATCATTCAATCGTCTATATCCCTTATCCTCAAGTTTCATTCCATGAAAATCTTTAACTCGTTGAGTGGAAGTGATTTGAATCTTGTACCATTGATGTTTTTCAATTTTATTTTATGCTGTTATTTGGGTCATCAATTCAAGCAAACTATCGACACATGTAACCCCAGAAGATTATCTGAAGTGGCAAAAGGTCTGAAGTTCACTGCACGTGGAAGTACAGGTGACATAATTCTTTTGCTAGCTTTTGCCCCAACTTAATTTATATTCATATAGGTGGTATTCATTCAACGACATTGATAGTCGAATCACGTATTGATAATTATACTAAATGAGGAGTAAATTTGTTTCTTTCATAAATCATCAACTAAAATCATTCCCTCTATATGAAAAGAATTTATACATAACAATTCACATTACTTTTGTTTGTGTATCTATTTCAATTAATATTTATAATCACGGTCCACCAATGTCAGTATCATTCATTCTGCGAAGAGATTTATATGACAAATATACATTACTTTTGTTTGTGTATCTAATTCAATTATTAATAGTCATCGTCTTCCATTATACCCATGTTACATACGTTTCATACAAAACTTTGCTTTAGAAGAAAGTATAATTATGAACTGATTTCTGAAAGTATATACTGTTTCCCAGGTATCTTTACCTCGGATTATCATCATTGTGTCTCTCATTTTAACCCCGCGGTCAATGAACTGGAGGGCTAACGCCTCTGTGATCAAGCCCGGAGACCCTGGGGGGAAATGGGGAGGGGGTTTCCGTCTAGCTGCCCGGAAAGAACACATTTTAAGACCCTCAAAACTTCGACGTGAATAAATAAGACAAGAAAAGAATTAGGAACGCAGAGAGTGGAAATCCCCAATATGAGTTGGAGGAGAAGACATCTTGACCGCAAACGAGAAGGAGGATGATGACGAGAAAAAGAAGATGAAAGATATTCCAGACAGTCAAGGCTTTGGGCATGTTTTGGCGGGATGCTGATGTTACTGAGGTAGAACTATGGTTGAGGTCATAAATATGCATTGTTCTACTCGCCACAGACGAGAAGAAGAGAACGAGAAAACTCAAATATAGGCCTATCAAAGATGATAACGATATTTTGCTGTCGTATCTAGGCGTCATCGGGCCCGATTTCGTCGGAAGGGCTGACGTCTCTTGTACGAATATCAACTTTCCAGTTTCCAAACTTTGCGATCGAGCGCAGCGATCGAGCAAAAATGTTGTGTACTCTTTGATATCGTGACAATGTAACACAAGATGTAAAAATATAGATAGACTACCTTGTTTTCCGGAAAAGACGTGGCAGCTGTCAGAATATTGATAATTTCAACATTTTCAGGGGGCTGCAGACCCCTGAGCTCCCAGCCTCGTACGCCTATATATTCGCTGTAAATTATTACGAAATATAGATTTGATTTTTCTTATTTCCTCAGCTACTTTTCCACATTTTAGAAATTTTGTCTTTGTTTTAAATACTTTTGGTGCTGAGATTTATCATTATTTTTTTTTTTTGTATCTCCCTTTTTAAAAATTGATCATTTTGAATCCCGTAACACTTCTGTTATGGCTGTTTAGTCTTGTGTTTGCCCCCTTTTTTCTTTAAATGGTATGCCGTATCAATTTCAATCTATCTTCATCTTTCATGCGTATATGTAGTTTTGCCTGTAAAACATATCACTGCAGTTCACTGCGTTTCAGAGTATGTATGAAAATCATAATTTATTTAGTTATTATGAAGTACCGATAACTATGTTCGACAAGCTCTAATAAAGAAAAAAATTACAGGCCAGGAGTTGTTGAATATACCATAACTAGCTTGTATACTTACAAGCCTTTACTTGATTCTTACAGCATCCGTAGAACATGAAATATCAATCAATCAATCAATCAATCAATCAATCAATCAATCATTAAAATGGGCAACATTGAGTGAGAAGTTTTAATTCAAGAGAAACATCAACAATGCAGCAATCGATCAATTCGTTAAAGCTTTATAAAGACAATGAAAGAAAATAAGAAAACACATAAACTATTTCTAATTGCACCAATACTCTCTTGTCACATCGCTTCACAGCCTTAAACTCATCTACCTTCCACGGTTCACCCCCGCTGTCTTCGGATAAGATCTACCCCGTGCCAGCCCGCTACACGACTCTCAGCACCCGTGTAATTCATTCCACGTGCGAACGTGCAGGGGCAAAATACGAGGTGTTAAATTAGATTTCATTCCTCCCAATGAAAGGTGCCAAGGGATGACTCTATAGCGTAAATAAAAAAATAACAGTGCAATTCTTCCTTCTCCTTACTTTCGTGGAGTCGTTTGCGAATTCAAGCAAATCAAAATGACCTCAGAAGAGGCTCCAGAAATTGGAGGAAAAATTTGTCGATAATTTGCACCATGTTATTAAATTTAGACCGAACAAGCCCCTATCGATAATGTAATAAGCAGCCATCCACGTTCGCTAAGCACTAGCAGGGTCGTTTTCTGCACCATGTGTGGGTCTATGCATGGGATAAAGAGAAAGGGGTACAGAAAAGTCGGGAAGAAATGTAAGTTTTTTATAATCATTATCATTATTATATTTTACTTTGAATGCAATAGAAATTCATTTCATTAACCATGAAGCAATCAGAGTTTGACCAAATAACAGCTCCGGTTTTGGACAAGCTTTAATGTAGAGCGATGACTTGGTTTTAAAACCCTCGGCTTTGTGATGAAATGTGAGGGGGTAACATTGCCCACTTTGATCCCTCCTTGTAAGGCATCAATGAGAGGGTGGTCCATGATATTATCATTTTAACAAATCCTTTGAGAATATCAAGGTCTTTATTGAAAATATTGCTACCGTGCTTTATTACATCGGTAATCGCCAGGACCTTCATGGCTTTATACGAGATGGGGTATAGTGCAGGGCCTCAAAATAATTGAATGACTTTAGTGTTTGTAAAGAAGACGTGTAATTGTAGCCCCCACCCCCCCCCCCCCCGCCCACAAAAAATAAAAATAAATAAATAAAAATAAAGATAAAATCCACGCCCACACTCCATCATACCAGGCATCATTATACGCCATTTCCCCCCCCCCCCCTTCCCCCTCTCAAACCTGATATCGAGATCGAGTTGCCATTTTTGTTGTCTCTCCATATCAACGAATGTAGCCGTGTTGTAGAACCACGTCAGTAATATCATTTTGAGTTTTGAACATTCAATAATTCTGCAATAAAAAATAGTCAAAGAGAGTTTAGCTTTGAATATATATTTCTGCAGATATACCGCAAATAAAGCAAAGAAATCATCCAGCCTTTTCTTACATTATCACAATTATCCATAAGTACACCGAATGAAAATGTGACAAGGTCAACTGAACATGCTTGAAACTTTGAAAGGAAGCAATGAATATGAAAACCAGGACAAAAATTAGTCGTCGAACAAAAACAAAAAATGACGAGGGTGACAAGAGGGGGCGTACTTTTATCAGCTTTTCCGGTATTCTTCGGAAACATTCTATTGTCAACGACTGTGCTTACGGGCAATGTACTGTAAAGTTTTCAGAAACTGTATGCGATTTTTTTTTCCTCAAAATGCATACCGACGATCACACATCATAATGAAGTAATTGACTTGTGGAAGTAAATGACAATTAATCTCTTAAAGCAAAATCAATAGAAAAAGATCAACCTGGGAAGCCTCGGCGGAGAAAACGTGAAAATTAAATCATCATTAAAAAAAAAAGAAAGAAAGAAAGAAAAAACATTACACAGGGTGGGCTTTCCGATTAGCGATTGACTCTTTTCAGAATATTTTGACCAGACTGGCACAGTGATTAATGTGATTAATGCGTTGTCAAATTTCATGATATGCCATGATCTAATTCTGTTCTGGCGTCAGTTTCTAAGAAAGAAAAAAGAAGCGTTGTCTTAATGCCGACATCATAGTGATATTCTAGCTTCCTGGGCCCTGTTTCATAAAACTTGTCGTCAATGAAAAGTTGCAATAACTGTTATAAGCTACTGAAATCCTTTCATCTGATTGGCTGAGAGCAAATTTGTCGGTAAAAATCACTGACAAGACACTTGATAAAACGCCACAGCACATCGACCATCTTCAAGAACCCCTCATGTCTTTTGTACACGAGGCGTCAATCGCCTGACGTAAGGCTGCGTCAGCAACTGACGTTGTCTCTGAAGCACCATGTGATAGTGACATCGAACCAAAGGAAAAAAGAGGAAATAGTCCCCAAGTGCAAACATTGCTTTTAGATAAAGTTGAGTTCTGGTCATCCAATTACATTGTGAAAGAAACTGTCTCAAAGGAATTGGGCTGGGTTGACAATGTCTACATAAGAATTGTTTTACTGTGTTGTTTTGGCATCATCAAAATAGATAAGAAATTGACCCAATCTCGCTGAAAAGCACATGTACTGCACACAGAAATGGATATATGGGACTACACACACACACACACACAAGTGGCATGAATGTTCGGCCCGAACATTTCAGCTATTTCTAGTCATATTTCCAATATGAGGGCATTTGAAGAGCAATCCTTTTCAGGGTATTTTTCAACTCCGATGTTCTTCCACACTGACATAGAAGGAATGAGAAAGCTCACAAATTATTTGTCATCTTTCCCAGAACTCACCCTTCCCTTTAATAAATTGCTGGCGCATACCATTATTGCCTTCACAGGCTCAATTATTAGCGCAGGTACTGACGCAATGAAAAATGACTCCTCGCGTGAGCCGGACGTTACTTGGAAAACGACTGCGTCAAAGATGCCGCCTTCGAGCTCCTAATTCAGACATCAATTTCGCCTGATTGTATTTAATGAGATCCCGTGTTGATTGGTATTTCATGTCGGGATGAAAGTCCAAACATAAGGAAAGAATCGATGGATTTATCAGAACAAGATTCGAGAATCTGAACATCGTGGAAAGAATTTATTGCTCTCATTTTCAATCGACAAGATGCCAATAATAAGTCAACGCATATTGTTCCAATGATGGGGTGGAAACCGATGGGGGAAGGCGGGGGTGAGTGGAGGGATGGGTACGGGTGACTATGTTTGGATTTACATCGGGGGAAATGTTGAATTCTGACTTAGAATTTATTAAGAAGTTCACAAACATTTAAACATTAAACTCCTGTATGCCTTTACAGGCTGAGAAAGCCAAGATGTCTAAGAGAAGATAAGCATGGAATGGTCATAATTTACTTAAACCTTGAATTTGACGGACTTGTTGTCCCTACCAAGTTTGGAAGAAGAAAAAAAAAAAGAGCGAATTAATTAAGGATGAATTATGATGTTATTCATTTTGCTGTTAAAGTTGATTTCATGAGATGATGCTATTTTGCTATGGATCCAAATTACATAAACTGGTGGTCTCTCCAGAGAGTGGTAACACGACGTCATGTAAAAGGTCGCAACAAGCAAACTTTTGCCCACGCAGTTGCCCCCATCCATATAACCCCTAATCTTCCTCATTATATTGTTCATGTATAGGTTACGCCATACGACACTGATGTAGGGGGGATCCAGGATTTCTCAACAGGGGAGGGGGGTGCAATTCCAACAGAAATATCTGACAAGCACCCCCCCCCCCCACACCTGAAAAAATATCTTGTCACATTTTTCAGGTGCCATTTGGGTCAAAAATTTGAAAAGCGGGGGCACATTGAGGGTTCTGTACTTAGGGTATGCCAATGAGGTTTAAAGATGGGGGGGGGGGGGGGTAAGGGACGGTTCTGCTCCTCCCCCTTCCCTTAAATCCGCCATAGACTGGTGGGTAAGGTCAATCTCTATAAAGAAGTGCTAATAGTGTTGTCTGCTTGACACCTCGCATGATCTGGAGTTTATTACGAAGAAATCTATCGAGAATGTTTTCGACAAAGAGGATGACGCCGGGATGATGTGACGGGCGATTAGCGGGTCCATGACCAGGCGACCTGCATGGGATCGGGGGAAGATGTGACTAGGAAGCGAGGTTGTTGCCATGGTTACGGGCGTGACGGATGCGTTCCGTTTTTCTCATCTCTAGTGTTCATGATGTTCATGCACATGCTTTAAAAGATATACAGTGGATCGTAGCTTCTACTTAATCTAACGTAAAATACTACAAGTAGAAAAGATTAAAAGAAAGGGGAATACAAAAATAAGGCAGATCTACGGGGGAGGGCGTAAAGAGGGGGGGGGAGAAAAAAAAAGGGAAGGGGAACGTAAAAAAATTAAATTTATTCGCAATTTTGTATATGTTTCACCAGTGAAAAACAAATTTCCCTCAAGGGGACAATAACTGCTCAATTCAATTCATTCAATTCAATTCAAAAGAAGATGAAACGGCCCCTTCCACACCCTACCCCTATAACCAATGACCTAGTTGATTCACAATTCATCCACCGAGTAAGACCGGTGCTCCCCCCCCCCCCTCCATGATGCCGATGTCCCCTTAATGTCTGTACCCAAACTACGCCACTTAAAGAGGGGACTAAAGCAGAGCGGACGGGAGAAGAGAGAGAAAAATAAGGAAACTGAAAACAACACAATAAAGTAAATTACAAGGAAAACTTATTAGTATGTAGAGACATGCAGGTATTCTGGCGTCACAGTACTGAATACATTAAAAACACAGTCGTGATTCTGTACCGTATATGGTCACAGTGACGTTCGATTTTCATGTAGATATGAAGTATATATAGCTTCAAGTCTATTTTTTGTTTGTTGAGGAAATAGTTTGTTGCATTGTTTTCCCTCCAAACACTGAACAATCAAAAATAACTAGTCAACGACAACAAGGTAAAGTAATTTCCTCGAACAAAATTAAATTTAAATCCGTTTTTTTCTTTTTTTTCTATAAGCACTATCTTTTTCTCCCTGATATACCTGCGGTGAATGACGCAAAGAAACATGTCTTTTACAATGATTATTATGAGTAATGACGGAGCAACTGTCGACTATCTGTCGAAAAATATAAGGTATAAGGAATTACATTGCAGGCAAACGTCCCAAATTAGCAATGACTAATTAGGCAAACCTTTCCATATCGAATCTGATGGATAAATTTAGACACTTTAGAAAGTTGCGGTAGTGTGAATATATCATTGCTAATTTCTGGAGGCATGTTGCAGTTGAGTGTTTGAGTGAAAGAGATCAAGATCATCAACTGCTTAATCCCAAGAGATCAAACGAGAAATTGTGATATCTTCTGAAAACTGTTATAAGACGTACATTACTTTGAAGAAAAAAAAGTAGGGGAAGGATAGGGGTGGGGGGGGGAGAGGTGAAAAGGGCGGAGAGGGGGGGGGGAGGGAAAGGTGAAATAGAGAGCTGGAAGAGAGAGCGCGAGAGAGGGGGAAAGAGAAAGCTTGAGAACAGAGCGCGCAAGATTGCAGGGGAGAGAAGGAGATAGAGAGAGAGAGAGAGAGAGAGAAGGAGAAATAGAGAGAGAGAAGGAGAAATAGAGAAAGAGAGAGAGAGAGAAAAATATATTGTAAAAGAGGGAGAGAGAGGGAGAGATGGGTAGAAGGAGAATAAATAGAAGAAACGGGAGAAGGAGAAATAGAGAAAGAGAGAGAGAGAGAAAAATATATTGTAAAAGAGGGAGAGAGAGGGAGAGATGGGTAGAAGGAGAATAAATAGAAGAAACGGGAGAAGGAGAAATAGAGAAAGAGAGAGAGAGAGAAAAATATATTGTAAAAGAGGGAGAGAGAGGGAGAGATGGGTAGAAGGAGAATAAATAGAAGAAACGGGAGAAGGAGAAATAGAGAAAGAGAGAGAGAGAGAAAAATATATTGTAAAAGAGGGAGAGAGAGGGAGAGATGGGTAGAAGGAGAATAAATAGAAGAAACGGGAGAAGGAGAATACGAAGAAGGGACGAAGAGAGGGAATAAAGGCATGAGAGAGGTGTAAGCAATAAGTGTACGGGCACGTTTTTCGCGAGGGGGCTGGGGCCTTTTGCCGAACATCAGCTTTGCAGTTTCTAATTTGTTAGCAAGCGAGCAAAAAATTGCCACTTTTTGGACACAAAAATTACATATTCGGACACCTCGCAAAATAATATTAATGGCCAATGTCATTATGTGGATATTCTAGCACCTCGCTGCACATACATGTGATATTCGGGCACCTTGCCTGAATGAGGTGGTGTTTTCCCGAATATCGGAACTTTAAAATTCGAGGGGAGGGGGGGGGCGGGGGCTGCATCCCCCCCCCCCCTCTTACGCCTATGGGTGTAAGTATATTTGGCAAATGACCTTCAGATGATCATAAAAGGAAAAGTAACGCCACGCTTTAAGCGATCATGTTCCATCCCCACCCATCCTTTGGATAATAAGACAGCGATCTTACCATGTACCCCTTATGAAAACGAAAATACTCGCTATTACACCAACATCACCCATCCACTTTAACCCTTTCAAGACAATTGACCACATTTTGTGGTTTGGCTCAATAACTTTTGATTCAGAGCCCTAAAAATATACCAGTGGCACGAGTAGAACGAGCAAAAATTTCTGCAAATTCTGTGTCCATTTTTTGTTGCATGATCATATTGCGTTTGATGCCAGGAATTTTATCAAGGAGATGATATAAAGCTTCAAAATTCTTTAATTGGCACCATAGTAAGAGGTTCAAAATCACTGTTTTTTAAAATCAAAATTGGCAATTTTTTCAACTTTTGACAAAGTTTGTAATTACGTATAGTTTTTTCAAAGACATTACATATTATTAGAACCATGTAGCACTAAATAAAAAATATTATTGTTGCCAATTTGAAGAACAAAATGTCATCAATTTATCCCTTAAATAATTCGTGTCCTGATAGGTTAAGGGGAAAGGTGATAGAAGTAAATGGTTGTTATCCTCATCAAGAAAGGCTTAAAAGTGTATCATCATAATATTGCAGGAATCACAGAAATTAGTTAATTCATTTTCGTTGTCTAAACTTTTATGAAACTTATGTTACTATCATGTGCTGTTTCATCAGTCTTTTGATTTATTTGTTTATTCATTATTTTATTTATATATATATATATATATATATATATATATATATATATATATATATTTGTTGTTTTGGGGTCCATTTTGATGCTGAATGATTTATTTCTATAATTTTATATAGACAATTATGTTTATGGATTCGACAAATGATTCTCTTGATAATATTGGATCATTTATACATTTATTCTTGCCTGTATCAGCCACGCGACTGCCATTTTCAGTGTTTTTTGTTTTTTTGAATTATTAAACCTCGTCAAATCAAATCAAATCAAATTTAGTACATGTATATGTATTTAAAATAGTATGCGATACACTAGGGAATCACTTGTAGTGAAATTTAACCAAAGGAGTTCGCCAGAGGACATCTCTCTCTCCCCAATCATAAGTGATTATATGAAAATGACCAAAAAAAAAGGGTCATTGCAAAACTTACTTTTATTCATAAGGAGAGTTTAATGCAAATATGCCATATTGCTGTCGAGCCGCAAAGAATATTTTCTGCCCCTCTCTCTCTCTCTCTCTCTCGCTCGCTGATCACCGTCTTTAAAATGTAGTTCACCTCTATGATATCGATATGATAATCTTCCCTCCCCTCCACCGTCCATCATCGATCGCTAAACGATCCCTAGAGATGATCGGACTCTTTCACTTCGCCCATCGGCAATTCGTCCATAAAGTTGTCATCGCCATTTCCGCGCTTTCAACTTATTCGCCAGCTTTTATTTTTAGCGCTCACAAAAGTTAGCAAAAAGATAGTCACAGAAAATGGTTAGCAAGGAAAGGTTCGTTCCCACTCAGGAGATAATCTTCTATGACAATACTTACTTGTACTATGTCACAATAAACAAAATATGCAAAAGTGTAAACACCATGGAGGCTAAAGCTTTCGGAGATAGAACAGATATTGTTTCGATTCGACAATCAAAATTGAAATTTAAGGAAACGAGTACTCAAAAATTTGATGCGAGTACGAGAACGAATAATTATCATTGAACTTTTTTTTCCTTGAATGAGAAGGTCTATGCTTGCAGTCTTATACAAACTTCTAATCTTCGCTCCAATATTCCGAAGGAAGTTAAAAGATCAGCTTGACAAACCAAATTTGATGGGTTCAAAGGTGTGTGAACAATTTCTTCACGGGGATGACGTCTTTTGCCCGAATAAATGCAGTTTCAAAAAGTTTGCGAGCAAGCAATGCGAGTAGGTAGAAACTTCGTGGACACTTTTGGCATGTTTAAGTATGGCGTTATTCACCGGGAACGGGGCATAGGCCTATCCATGTTAAAAATATAATGTAAGTATACTACTGCTAGATAAGATATGAAAAATACTAAGAGACCACCCTGCTGTCGAATATGAGATAACAACCAAAAAAAAATTAGAAGTTAAAAATTTATCGGGGGGATCGGGGACCCCAGCCCTCGGCGGCAACACCCCCGCCCCCTCCTCGTATTTTGATATCTACAAAGGCAGACTCTCAAATGATCTCGACGGTGTGATTTTCTAGCATGCTTGGACACCCCCTTCGACGGTCACGACTTGACTTCGGAAACCCTAGAAGGTGTCTGAACGCCCCCTTCCTATTCAGACCGCGACTCTAAAGTGATGGTTACGGCATGACTCGGGCGCTTATAGCTTTGACAGGACACGACCAGTGTTCGCAAATATTTGTCTCAGCCGCACGTGCTAATTCATGGCCCATTTCACCCAGTCACCCATACCTTTCATTTAGATGACCTTTCCTTACCCCTCACTCACCTGAGAGACAGAGAACTTTGGACGGGCTAAGAGGGTCGATTGAACTTCAGAGAGAGACTATACAGACAGATTAGACAAGAGAGAGAGAGGGGAGAGAGAGAGAGAGAGAGAGATAGAGAGAGAGAGAGAGAGAGAGAGAAAGAGAGGGGGGAGAGAGATGGGGGGGGGGGGAACATGGACATGTCTTTGTTATGAATTTAGATTTGTCATAAATGTCTTATATGCAAAATTTGCAAAAGGCCAAAGAAATAAAAGCATGTTTCATATCAATTTTTTCATTTCCGAACAGAAATTTTTAGTCGGTCTCACCCCTACCAACCCCCCCCCCCCCCCTGCAATCGTCTGACATATTTTTCACAGAGATAGACGAACAAAGACGGACAAAGCAAAAACATAGAAACAGGGGAAAATTACTTCGAGAGAACTAGAGAGAGAGAGAGGGGTGGGTTAGTATTTTTATTTACTTTAGACTGCAGATTACAATCATTTTCCTTTTCAAATAATGTGAATCATCATAGCGCCTTTCCAATTAGGTTACTGACCAGAGCACTTTACAGTGTATCATTACCCTGGTCATCGGATTCTATAACAATTCTGCACTTGGAAGAATTCCAGCTTGGCGGCCATTTTATAAGCGAAATCCAGCCACTACATTCGAATCCTGCTGGGTATCCATTAACACCTACATGAGTGGATAGAAGCAGTGTAGATAAAATGCCTTAATTGCTTTGAAGAAAAAAAACCATAAGCACCGTACCGGGGCTCGACCCCACGATCTCTGCATCCCCTTTCGAATGATGAAACCAGGGAAATTAGTTCCATTTCCCTGATTAAACCAATCCACTACGACACCACCACGCACCGCTACTTTTTTTTTTACTTTCTATGAACAGAGATCGTGTCTGAAGAACATTGCGCTCATCAGTCTCAGCGGGGTTCAGGTGACTTTCACATCTTCATATCGTCAAGTCATTGTTAATCTCGAAATAACAATTTCAAGCATTATTTTTCCCACACCATAATCTTCCACAATCTCTTCAAGACAGCCCCCAATGAAACACCGAAAGGGGGCAATAAATGGGTCCCAATCTGTCCCAAATTATCCCAACAAGATTCGCTTCTTACCATTCCTTTATATCTTTGTTTTATCCAGACGCAATGAACACTTTGCCATGCAGACGCGATGACTAAAAAACCTTGACAGGGCCGTCACATCATTTTGATTAAGACACAATCTCTTACTCATTCGCATCGAAACCAAGTTTTAATTGTGACTTTTTGACTCGAATCATGTGTTTCGAATGATTTCTAGTTTTGGGTTCTCGGCGATCCATCCACGGGTGAGCCTGAGTGGCATTTTCGACGTCCACCAGAGAAAAAAAGATGGAGAGAGGGGAAAATATGAAAGAGAATATGATTATGAAAGTTCAAGACTCATGCATGACTATCATTAAAGAAAGAGGTTTTGTCAAAGGGACATTCCGAGGAGTTTGGGTGGGTCACCCCCTCGGGTTCTGTTGCAGTTTATTGTTGCTGAAGTGGACTCAATGTATATATGTTGTATACGTTGTATACGTTGTATACGTTGTATACGTATGTAGTAAACTCTATTTATCGCTTAATACAGTGCGTCGTCGCTGATGATTTTTAAAGTTTTACGCACAGATTAATATTTCTACTGCACTTTATATGTTGCTGCTGTTTGACAACGTGTTTTATTGTTTGTATATACATTTTGTGGCTGTAAAGTCCTTACAGCCAGAAAACTTTATTACCCCTTTCTATACACCTCGTATTGTGATCGAAGGCTAGGCTAAAATGTACTAGTATTAAAAGATAAAATTGGTTGACATTGCTGCTTATCTGATGACAGGTATAATGTCAGTCAGGGTAACTTTATATGATCGCAAAAAATACACTGGTTGGTGAATCAGAGATATATGGTAAATTAAGTCATAGAATAATTGATATGACGGTGATTTCAAAAGCATTGTATAATTTTTTTTTCTTTTGTTTCTTTGTTGTTGTTTTTAACAGGGATTCACCGACGTAGCTATCAAGAGAAGGCAGCGGACAAAATGATTTCACCTCGCTTCTGACTTTCGCACTAATTGTCTTCCTAAGAGAGGCTTATCGCCGGAAGAAGAAAAGGACAATCATTTCAGAATTTTCTTCACAAATTTTAAACAGCTCTGAACAATTTTTCACAACTATATATGTTTCCACACCTCGTAAATTCCGTCTCGCCATTGTGAGATTGATAAAAGCAACGACAAGAAACAAAAAAACAAATGAAGAGGCAAAACAGATATCTAAATATAGGGCGGTGATAAATATGTCACAGTAGAATATTTTATGATAATCATGGGGCCTTTTATTTTTCCCTTCATTCACTGCTTATCCATTGGCAAGACCATGGGTACTGCTTTCGGCAACATTCTACAAACATTTTTGTCTTTGAATCTAGTCTTTGAGGATACCATACAAAGCCCACGTTGTGATTTATAGTGGCAATTATGAAATCATCCTTTTCTTCGATTGATTCAATGTCTTTCATTAGAATTCCGTTTTAATGAAATATATCCGCTAACCGTCAGATGAGGATGATGGCATCTAAGAAAACAGATAAGAACAAAACAGGACGGTCTAAAATTAATGATTATTGCCAACTTACAAATGCTGATCCGGCACAAATTATGGGAGGAAACAAGAAATGCCCTACGCCCCATGATACTTTTATTTGTAATTCTGAGGTTCTGCTGGCAAGAAAGAGATACAGTTACAGAAGTTAAAGTTAGGAGAAAGGATAATTCACGGAAGGTGAATGAAAAGTTAATCATGACGACGATGATGATAATGATGCTGATGATGATTATCATGAAAATAATGGTGATGTTGATAACGATGATGATGATGATAAAGATGATAATAATATTTGATGGTGACGCTGGTAATGAAGAATATGATGATGAAGAAGGAGGGACGAGGAACAGAAGGAGAGGAAGAGGAAGACGAAGCAGAAGAAGAACAAGAATAACAAGAAAAAGAAGAACAACAACAGCAACAACAAAATCAACAACAACACCACCACCACCACAGGAAATGCCCCCTTTGTGACACCCGGTAAACCTTTCTTTGTGAAGATGCCTGTGTAGAAAGAAAAAGAATATCCCTATTAAATATGGGACAATTTGTGGCAAGGGTCACTTCAAATATTATGCCACGCGTCAAAGTATTACAAGCCATCTATAATTCCAGGCAAGTTTAATCAAATTTAACAGAAGGACCCCTACGAAACTGGATACTTTTTTGTGGTTTTCTAACAGCCTGTGGTCATCTCTGTTATTCAAAGTGCGGAAATTAGGAATCTCGAAAGAGATATGAAGACATATAATCTTTAAATCTTAGAAGAAGAAAAAAATAGAAGAAATAATAAAAGGAAAACCCGAGACGTCAAGAAGTCGTTTTGGAATAACAACCTTTACTTCTGCTCCAGCTAAATTTTTCCTCTGCTACTGACCACGGAAATATCAACTGGAGGAGTTTTAGGTTTGGGGGAATGAACGACATCTTAATTATACCTCAACCCAATCCAACAGAGGAACTCAAAACGCGTAGAAAATATACAACTACCGCTCGACAAAATGAGCCGTTTCCTTTAATTTCTCAACCTGTCAGCTCACTGACATCTTCATCACAATTACTCGCGTGCAGATCAAATAAATTCTATGAAAAAAAAATGAAATGATACATAAGAAACCCCCTAACCAAATCAGAGACTGCATGCGAGTTGGAAATCGGTTAGGAGGCATATTTATTTTCATCATTCCCTGCGTTTATTGCGTGTGGGTTTATTATAAAAAGAATTTGGAGGAAATATTAAGATAAGGGCGCTTAGACACGATCAACGTTTAGAGACTCATGATAATTATATATACGTACATAAAAACAAGTTTTATCGAATAAGAAACTTTGAGATATACGTCAACTCCATATCAGGTGACTGTATGTGCAAAGAATAGGATAATATTATTAAGCAGATAACACGTAGACAAAGTTAATTTTGACCTTAAAACCGTGTAAAATGCATCCCTAAGGCACTTAATGCCTCCTTTATGCATTTCGTCAATAGCGTAGCCAAAAGGGGTAAGGTAGAGGGCAGGGGGCAGGGGGCAACTGCGCCCCTCCCCCTCCGTAATAGATTTAGAAATTCATTTTGTCGGAGCATTCAGTATTCTATAAGCACAATTTATCATTCTGTAAGCAATTGTGAACCTGCTGTTGCTTTAATGTGTCATTAGATACCGACGACTGTCCCCCCCCCCCCCCCCTTCACTCTTTTGATGTTGATGAAAAGAAATTTAGTCTTTTAAGAGTCATAACAGGGATCACTTCGTTTTTGGAATTGAATCCACTTCAAATGATAGTGGATTTCACTCCAGTAGCCTGGATTTCCACTCCAAAACGGAGTGATCCCTAATTTGACTCCTAAAAGAGTGCATTTCCCCTCCCTTACATTATTTTTAGAGAGCAGAAGAAAAAGCTGGGTGCGATAATGTATGTAATCACCCGAAGACATGAAGAAGAAAAACCGATGAATTTAAAATAATCAGTAATATATATAATGTCAGACAAACATGTCAGTATACTGCATTAAGATCTTAAATCATCAAAATTTTCCGATGATTTTTCCCAAATAATTATGTCATTCATGTCCTTCCTCCACATAATATGATATAATTTCTTTATAAACAAATTTAATTCAATTAAGTTTACCCGATTAACGAGAAAGTTCCCCGTGTCACTCATGCTAATCGAGATACACGGAACACAAATAAACATAATTATTACATGCATTTTTTTGGGGGGGGGGGGTTGTAGGCCTAGTACTTTAACAACGACAGTGTTTAAAGTAAAGCTTTCTCGTCATAATATAGCTTTGATTATTTAATTTGATTTACTTATTGTAAAAATATTGAAAACAGGTTTTGCTTATTTGTTTATTTATTTTGATTTGTTTTGTTTCGTGTGGTATTGAATTCACGGAATAGGTATAACGTGTTTTATCTTAAATTGTCAGCATAATTATGTTATATGCGACAAATGGAATTTCATTCAAATTTTTGAAATTTTAATCATAACATTACCAACAATGTTTTATGTTTATTTTAAGGCCATTAGGTGAATGCTCTTTAATACAATATATTTTCATGCTTACACAATTTTGTAATACATTTTTAAAGATATTCATTCCAAAACATGCTGCCCATTCGAGGAAGTGTGATCAAATGGTTAAAGGAATAAATGAATAAATGAATGAATGAATAAAGGAATAAATGGATAAAGGAATAAATTAATATATTAATAAATTGATAAATTAATAGATTAATAGATGAATAGATAAATAAATGAATAAATTAATCAATCAATCAATCAATCAATCAATCAATCGAGAAGTAAACACTCTTTCATTTGAAAACGAATGATCTCTCGAAACGGTTCGGTATATATGCTGTCATAATTATATTGTCATTGTCATAGTTATAACCATTCTATATTCATTGTATCTGCCCTTGTCCGTCATAGATTATAGAAAGGCGATGTCGTCTTGTATAGAACATGATGTCTGAGTAAAACTTACAACAAAACAATTAAACTGCTCTTGGACCACAAGCGAATGACCTTTAAGCCGCGGTGTTAAATGAGAAAGACCACTACAATAAAGTACATCCTCCGACAATAATTGTCATCTCTCTTTTCTTATTTCTTTTTTTCTTGTCTTTCACTCCAAGATCCGACACAGTCTCTGCGGAGCATTGCTCATTGTACAGGGTTTCGACAGTTGTAGATATCTCCATTAACACAGCCTCAAAGCGAACACAGATTTATATGAAAACATCTCTCAACGCACCCAGAATTATCATTCGAAATGCGTATTGCACCCAATTAGAAACACCTCTGACTAATCGACAAGTTCTCCCTTCATCGGGGGGTTTAGAATCATCAAGAAAATAGAAGAAACCCGTTGGAGTGAGTGAGTGTGTGGCGGAAGGAGAATTGGAAAACTCGCCTGAGGATTACTCCCGCCGAAAATTTGCTTGTAACAAATCAATTTGGATCTCCGCTTCCATGTTATGCAACCGAAACAGGGTCCCACACATTCGAAATTAATTTCTTCGCTGCGCTCTCGCCGTGATCACGCTTCCTGTATAGAGAAGGAGATAAAGCGAAATATCAGCGGGAAGAAAGAGGGTAGACAAGAAAAGGGCTTTGACAAAGGAAAAAGGTTGAAGAGAAGTGGGGAATATTTTGGAGAAATTACGGTGACAATACTCGGGATGTGGGGGAGATGTTATGGTCTGTGGTGCGACTAGTGATTTGAGGAGGAAGGATGAGGAAATAAGATAAGAAGAAAGGGTGAGAAAATCAAGAAATAAAATGAAAGATGATAAATGCATTCTTGGCTACACCTATGGAGTTTGATATAATAATCATATTGAGATTATTGACACCTACGCAGTGAGTTTACAAATTCATGACGAAATCTTTTGATGTTTTACAAGGTCACGGCGATCTTGTCAATTTGAAAGACATTGTCGTCTATTACTGGCTACAAACAATAGTAAATACATACAAAATATTAATAAATGAATAAATAAAAATCATAATCTATTTTAAGTAATCAATGCATCTTAATGTCAAGTTTCAATATTTCAGAATGCATTTATAGCTCGGTTGCTACACTCCCTCGCTGCATAATATCCGCTCTATTACCACAAAAATTCTCATGTGCCCCCTCCCCTGCAGAAAAGCAGTGTCCACCCTTTGCCCCCCCCCCTCCCCAACTAAAAAGATAATGGCTACGCTGCTTGTCAGCAGAAGAAAATGCAATATATTGTAAATCCTTATCCATACACAAAAGAAACCTATAAAATCACTCACTAAATTTGGTATGATCTCGACAATTTTCTTTCTGACAAAAGTGACAAGGTGATAACAGTTGCAAGCACCAAACCCCTCCCTCCGTTCTTCCACTGGACATTTCAACGAAATGATTATGACAAATGAGCGGTCATATTGGGATTAGGAGTGGTCAGTTTGACCGAAAGGGATGATCAGGTTGAGAGAGATATCACGACGTGACGGTCATTTATTGATCACGGCCACTCAAAATGACCATTCAACCAATAATGATGACGTGGGCGTTTATTCAAGGAAATTATGGAGTTTTTTAATCTGATCATATTATTTTTTTTTTGAGTGATTGTGCATGTGCAAGTACTTTCTCCTTTCCTGTAAATGTCATCACAATTAATCTGTGGTCATCTTCATCATATTGGTTGCCATGGTGACGTGTAACAAGCATCCTTATCTTCTATGCATTTATATCTTTTTCATCGTTAAAGATATCTATAGTAGAACATACAGCACATAACTCCTGATAGCGTTCAATCTAAATGGCTGCCGCAGAGAATGGCCTTCCACATTACACCCTTATAGCTCTGACCACGGACTCCTTAAAATGCGCTCATGATGTAAACTAACTGTTGATCGTACACTGCAGATTGTTATTATGTTTTCATTTTTTTTTTTTTTTTTTTGGTTGAATTATTTGATAGTTAATTGCAATTACCACGGGCAGTGCACCTATCGCATTTAACTGATAATATGTATGAAGTTTTAAACAAGTGCAAAGACCGCCTGAGGTAGCGACCGGCATTATCATCATCATCATCATTATAGTTATCACTATAATAATTATAATAATAATTATTATTATTATCATCATTCTTCTTCTTCTTCTTCTTCTTCTTTCTTCTTCTTCTTCTTCTTCTCTTCTTCTTCTTCTTCTTCTTCTTCTTTTTCTTCTTCTTCTTCTTCTTTTTCTTCTTCTTCTTCTTCTTCTTTTTTTCTTCTTCTTCTTCTTCTTTCTTCTTCTTCTTCTTCTTCTTCTTCTTCTTCTTCTTCTTCTTCTCTTCTTCTTCTTCTTCTTCTTCTTCTTCTTCTTCTTCTTCTTCTTCTTATTATTATTATTATTATCATCATCATCATCATCATCATCGTCGTCGTCGTCGTCATTATTATAATTATTATTAGTAGTAGTAGCAGTAGTTGTTGTTGTTGTATTTATAGTAGTAGTAGCAGTAGTAGTATAATCATTACTTTTATTATTGTTATTATTATTACTATTATTATAGCCCATTTGCTGGAGTTTTCTGTAGCTATTGTATTATGCAAATGATCTGAGTAATCATTCAGAAATAATGATCATTATTACTGAATGATCAGTACAAGCTGGGGAAAATTAAATAAAGATCGTGAGAGAGGGGGAATGAAAAGTGAAAAAGAGAGAGAGAGAGAGAGAGAGAGAAAGACAGTAAGAGAGAAGGAGAAAGAGAGACAGGGGAGTGATAAGAAAAAACATATGCAAAAATCTAACGTGTCAAAGATAGGATCAGATAGAGAACATCAGAGTCGGCAATGAGAATTGTTCGTGACGAGAGAGAGAGACCAAGAGTCGTGTGAAGTTCAAGACCGTGAAACCACCACTTTTTCTTTCCCCCCCCCCTCTCTCTCTCTCTCTCTCTTTGACTGTGTCTCCCTTTCCCTATTTTCCTCATGTCAGTCCATCTCAGTAGAGCAAGAGGTTACGAAATTCAGTGAAAACAATACTGTATAAAACTAGAAATTCTAGTGTTCTAGAAACTGACAGAGAAAAAGAGAAAGAGAGGAAAGAAAGAGACAGACAAACAGATAGACAAAGAGACAGAGAGACATGGAGAGAGAGAGAGAGAGAAAGAGAGAGAGAGACTTCACATCAATGAATTTCCACTAATCAAAATACAAGATTCAAATGTACATACAAATACTTTAAGCCAATCAAAATAGAGTATAAAAAGCAAAGGTACATACAAATACTTTCAGGCAATTGAAATGGAGTATAAGAAGCAAAAGGTACATACATGTACAAAAGACTTCCAGCCAATCAGACATGTCAGAATGGAGTATAAGAAGCATAGGTACATACAAATACTTTCAGTCGATCAAAATTGAATTTAAGAAGCAAAGTTACATACAAACGATTTTAAGCCAATCAGAATGGAGTATAAGAAGCAAAGGTTTATACAATAGACTTTCAGCCAATCAGAATGGAGTATAAGAAGCAAAGGTTTATACAATAGACTTTCAGCCAGTCAGAATGGCGTATAAGAAGCAAAGGTTTATACAATAGACTTTCAGCCAATCAGAATGGAGTATAAGAAGCAAAGGTTTATACAATAGACTTTCAGCCAGTCAGAATGGAGTATAAGAAGCAAAGGTTTATACAATAGACTTTCAGCCAGTCAGAATGGAGTATAAGAAGCAAAGGTTTATACAATAGACTTTCAGCCAGTCAGAATGGAGTATAAGAAGCAAAGGTTTATACAATAGACTTTCAGCCAGTCAGAATGGAGTATAAGAAGCAAAGGTTTATACAATAGACTTTCAGCCAATCAGAATGGAGTATAAGAAGCAAAGGTTTATACAATAGACTTTCAGCCAATCAGAATGGAGTATAAGATGGAGTATAAGAAGCAAAGGTACATACAATAGACTTTCAGCCAATCAGAGTGGAGTATAAGAAGCAAAAGTACATACAAAAGACTTTCAGCCAATCAGAGTGGAATACTAGAAGCAAGGTGCATACAAAAAGACTTTCAGCCAATCAGAATGGTATATAAAAAGCAAATGTGGATAAAAAACACTTTCAATCAATCAATCAGAATAGAGTACAAGAAGCAAATCTGCAAACAAAACATTTTCAACCAACAATCCGCATGAATGAAGGTATAAAGGAGCAAGGTGCAGGCAAAATGATTTAGACCAATTAGTATGAAACACAAGAAGCAAAGGTGCATACAAAAGACTTTCAAGCAATCACAATGGGGTATAAAAAAAGCCAGGATGGGTATACAAAATACTTTTAACCAATCAGAATTGAATATAAACAGCAAAGGGGCAACCTAAAGACTTTCAACCAATCAGAATGAATGCAAGAAAAGAGGTTCCCACAATAGAGTTTTAAGAAATCATGAAGTCTGAGCATTAGAAGTTGTTAACTACCCAGGTATCAATGTAAACCACTATATAGATATGCAATATTTTTATTTGTATAGCTTGAAAATAAATTTGTTCCAGTTGAATTTCCCTAGGTTTAATTGGTTTTTTCAATATATGACTGTAAATGGCACTATGTTACCTCCAGGTTTACTATTTTGGGACATTAAAGTCAGTGCACTCCTCCTATGAAAATAAAAAGACGAGAATTAAAAAGAACGAGAAGAAAAATTAAATCGAAAAGAGGAAGAGAGAGAGAGAGACTGGTAGAGAAGTGGCAAACATGAGTTGCAATTGAGAAATCATCAACATCTACACACGTCAGTCTTATCTCCGTAGCAAAGGCAGTATAGCCTCGGGCAAGACCAAGTCCTCGACGCCTCTCTCGTCCCCTAGCGGCTGGGGAACGAACGCGAGATCGTCATGGTCAATTACACCTAACGATCCCATGTCCTATATTGTAAAGGCTCCAACACGAATACAGAAAATTATACATCTGTTTTCCTTTATTCTATATTCTTCTTCTTCTTTTTTTCCTATTTCTTGGTATGTTTCGGTATCTGGTGCTAATAGCGAGAATTATATTGAGAACTGTACAGTGAAGCTCTAATTAGGACAACTGCGCATGCTTATGATGCCAGTCTTCACAAAAAGTTTTTCAATTCATCTTATTGGGGAGATTTCCTTGTCTATTTTAGTGTTTTTATAGATAAAACACAGACAAATATTTACTTTCTCTGAAGGATATTTTTATAATAATATATTCATTATATAGGCAACACAAAATTAGATTCTTTGAATTATCGGAAAGTATATATGGTTTTTATGCTCCATAACATGTTACAATGACTAGCTGACAATATTAAAGATGGCAAAAGTCCAACTTAAAGTGCTTCATTAACATCTGCACAGATAATGGACTAAAAGTAGTATACACGGGAAATATATTTATCACATATTGTAAATATTTATATCCTTAAAAGTGCAACGACATCTTGAATGTACTTTAGAGTTCCCGGATATAGACTGAAATCATTTATAACATGATGCGTGATCGGGCCATTTATCACTGTAAACTAATACACCTACATGGAATGGACTGCCTATCACGGAGGCGAGATAGATTTGAATGTACTTTTCTATACAACCATATAACCACACCGAGCGTGCTTAATGATTAGCATTTTTCTCTCGGTTTTCATCTTTACTTTGAACTTTCTTTGTCGTTTCAAAAGAATCTTATATCAATAACCTGACGTCATCTGAGATAAACACAATGGATTATAAAGGACGTTTCATCGCGCAGTTTTTTAATCAAAATTGTATCCTAATTTATTTCTCAGTCTCCCGCCCCCAATGGTTACCTTTCATCATTTTTCATTTATATTTTCTAAGCAACTCGTATAAGAAAGCAAATGCATTTACAAAGCTATATATAGATGATTTAACTGGTATTCATATCTATAGCTTGCACCCCCTCCCATGTGCCGTTTCTTACCATGATTTCTGTTTCATCTCACTCTTAAAGCAGACTGCTTGCGGACAAACGGTAATCGTATTCGAAAGTGGGACCCTTTCCCCTTACAACCACCCCGTTCCCTCCAACAAGGGGCTGATCCAGGGGTTTTTAAAGGGGGGGGGGGTGCGATTCTGAAAAAATATTACCCACGCAAGAAAAAAAGTAGGGAGTTATCAGATGCCTTTGGAGTCAACATTTTGAAAAGGGGGGCATATTTTGTTTTTGATGTTGTTGTCTCTTGTCTGTTGTTGTTAAGTACTTAAGGTATGCTAATTTGGTTTTGTAAGGGGGCAAGGGCTGGTTGTGCCCCCTAAATTCGATAGTGCCTCCCACCTCATAATATTCTGCCCCTAATGCCCCTGATGCCCCCCCCCCTCCCCAACCATATGATAATGACACCTGCCCTTTTAAGCAAACATAATGCAAGCCCGTAACGATGAGGCTGTCACCAAGTGATAGCGTGTGGCGGATGATACCGGGGGTTCCCGCCCAGCAACTCCGCTCAGTACGCCGAGTGATGTTTTTATTATTATTTATAAACACATCCAAGTGCAAAATAAGTCTCGCGCAGACGTCAGCAAGTCGATCCGAGGTGAAAATAGCAGTCGGTTGCGTTCCGAAAAGTCATGTCTGTGTATCGCGCCACTTGACTTTCAACTTGTCCTGTTTAGATGTGGTAATGATAACATGATAAGAACATGATAGCGTGTCTTAGGTTAGACCGCATGAGAGCGCTCTTCTTCAAAAGTTCTTCATTTCCACCGAGTTGAGTTCTCTCGGGGAGCTGCATTCTGTAACCAGTCGTATAGAGGCATGTTTCTAAAAATAGCCACTGAGGCAATGTTGCTAAGGTAGCTAATTTGCATAATAGTTGCATACAGATACAAAGAGTATGTAACCCAAACCCTAACCCTTACCCTAACCCTAACCATAACCCCAAAATAGAAGAAAAACATGTCTATTTTTAGAAACATGTCTCTATATACAACTGGTTAAATTAATGTCTACCGTCTATAGCCTATCAGCCCCTCCCCGTTCCCCCGTTTGAACGCCCGAAAAATAGTGAAGTACTGTACAACTTGCATTCTGCTCCCACCCAGGAGAGGATTCCGCCCCTGTTATTTATGGATACATCACTGGGGCTTATGTGTTTACGACGCCCCCTCCCTCCCCCCCCCCCACCCCCTCCTCCCCGACCTAACTTTCGTTACTTCTCCGTCATTATGAAACTCTTTTACACAAGATTTTTTTTTATAATATAACTCTTGAAACCAAAAGAGAAACTACTGTAAGTGCCCTCCCCCCCCCCCCACGTCTGCAAGTGTTTGAGTTTTTTTTATACACGAATCAATACGAATTAATAGTTTTAGAAAATAATGCGTGGTACGATCATAATAATCGTAGTGTGGCTGGCAAGAGGGCGTTATGGCACGCGAGCATGCTATATTTAAAGCAAATTTCTGGCAACGCGCTTCTAAGATTTTGATTGTTCTATACTTGTTATCTATACCATTTTACAAACATGACAAGGCTTTCTCTCTTTATCAACTAATAAAAAGTGAAAAAAGGCACATATTTTTAAAAGGAATTAGTATTTTAATGCTTTTTTACGCAATAGTCCGCGTCCTCGTTTAGCAGAATGCCGCAACGCGCTTAGCCCTTTTGCCAGCCGTACGACGAATTATCTTCAGTTATTTCCCCGCCAGCCTCCCCAAATCATTAAAACAAAGAAAAGCAGATATATATATATATATATATATATATATATATATATATATATATATATATATATACGACATATATATATACACATATATATATATATATATATATATATATATATATATATATATATATATATACCTAGGCTATAATCAGTTTGACTTCTCATTTTTTTCAATTGTTTAAATAGTTTGTGTTTTGTTGTTGTTGTTGTTGTTTTTGTTGTTGTTGCATTGTATCGAGGAGGTACGCCCCACCCCCTCCCCGTGGAGACGCCGTTAATCGGAAATAATTGATAGCTAAATAATTGATGCTTTTTTTGTAAACCTCCCATTTGAAACATACAGGACATGAATGTTTGTAGATAAAACGAGCTCTATGACTATGTATACTTTGCTGTAAAAGTCATCAAAATCGGACTACAAAAGAAGAAAATTGGAGGGAATTATAGGTCGGCAACTTGGCAGAGCAAACCGAAAAAAAGATGCAAAAATGATAAGATTTGGGACGTGCACGTCGCTGATTCATGAAAGGCGAATCAAATATGAAGAAGAAGAAGAGGAAAAATGTAATGCGTTTTGTGGCCGGTGATATTATCAATTCAAATTGAATTATCGAAGCTGAGGTCTGCAAAACGAATCAGTCTTACAAGAAAACAGTTCTAATTCCAGGCTGGATGAAGCTCACAAATATTTGAGCTGTCGGGTGAGATAAGGTCCATGTACTATTTTAAATGTTGATGTTTTTGATTTTCACAATGTAGCATTCCAAAGTTCAAGGGTCAATTTCATCACATTAATGGGGATTTAGAGATGAATTTTACCCTTTTTCTAGTTTTAGAAATGATGGGTTATATATGACCAGCTTTGATCAATGTTAGCCGGTTGTATTGGGGATCCACGGGGCCACCTCCTCCTCGATCAGAAGGGAAGACAAGGAAAATAAAAAGATAAAAATTAATGTGAGAGTTTTTGCCCATTCTCCCCACTGAGCGAGTCTATACAGGACTAATTCGGACCATGTGGGAGAAAAAATTCCCCTTAAACTTTTGACAACCCTAGATCATGGATTGCTTTTTGGTATCTTCTGAACTGCGCCATAGTTTTTACAAGACTAATAAATCAATTTTTTTTTACATCCATGGACACATTTATGAAGCGAAATGTTAAAGTTTTTTTTTTTAATGAAAAGAGAAATGAAACATGTCCTTACATTCATGACACAGACTTTATTTTTGATGAATTACCAATAATAACTTTGATGATACACAAAAGCAATGCATTAAACACTATACATGTAACTTAACAACAACGCACTCACACTGGTAACAGTTATTGTGTTTCATACATCGTTTGACTCTAACAAATCTTTAGAAAGTGGCAGATTGTGATAAATGCCACTTAAAGCATTTCCGTAACTGTACGTTAACATTCAACACACAAAGAATTCCCATCAAATACTTATTGTTAATGTAATTAATTGCTTTCATATAATTATTTCATTACCCCCTTATCTAGGTTTCATATTATTCCTTTGTGGTTACGAGACTCTTTTCATATAAACCAAAACTCTGAAGCGAAAGTCATTACGATATTAATAGTGATATATTTCATCACTACAGTACCATTGTTAAAACAAAGAAAACCAACAATGTATATGTATTTCTAAAATAGATCATTTTGGTTCTTCAAATCCTCGTCCAGAATATCCTTAAACCCTCTTAATCTATGGATGCCAGTATATGAAAAGCAACTATGGCTGTTTAACCGATGAAAGTGGGGGGGGGGGGGGGGGGGGGGGAAGTGTGTCACATGTGCATACTAAAATAATATTCCCTCAACGGAAGAAGGGGAAACGAACAAAGGCGATGTTTCTCCATTTCTGTTCCGTAAATTGACAGTTGGCCCAGAGCATCTTCATTCTTCTTTTAAAGTTGTACGTCATATAGAATAATTAGAAAACCATTGATATATCACTTACATGTGCTTCTATTTGTGCCTTTTGTCACAATGGGTATCCTTTCAAATTTCTGACCGCCAGGAACAACCGGATTTATCCATTCCCGACGTCTCCTTTCCGCCTTCTTTTCCTTTATTCTTAAAAAAAAAAAAAATCTTATTTTCGTCCTAAATCTCACCCGCTTCCTACAAGAAAAATGTGCAGTTGTCATTATTTCTTAAATTGATTACAATTTGTTTTTTTCTGATGTACATGATCATCTCATTCTGTTTCAGACGATGTGATCTTATTGTCAACTCCTACGTTGCACGTCTAGAATCGTAAATTCAATTGTACGTGTTGTGAAAGGAAACAATTTGTTATCCCCCGAAGTGCGGCGGTCAATCTCGAACAATTCTTTCTTTTTGTTTCTCTTTTCGCAATCCAAAACAGCGGCATCCGCCATTATTTCGGTGAATTGTCGCCAGTGTCGGTATGAGTGGAGTTCGAGTTGAGAAGTGGATGGAAAATGATGGGCAAGTGATCTATTTTTTTTTCTTCTAGAGAATAATATTTGAATGGATTTCATATGCCAAACCAGTCATTACTGGTTTCCAAATTTAGGGCTGCAATATGAGGGCCAGGTTGCTCTGTGTTTTTGCCAAGAAACACACAAGAGAAATAATCTGTTATTAGGAATTCATCATTCTTCATAACTGTCGCATTCTTTTGTCTGAGGTCTGCTTGAGAAAATGGACACATTTCATCACATCACTTCAAAAATCTTTCTTTTTTATTATCGTACCCGTTACATATATGTATTAATAACTGGCTTTTAATTCTATTTATTTTCTTTGTAATGGCAGGGAGGGGAAGTCATGCGAAAATTCAGCGAAAGGAGGTTCCGTTACCTCTGTCAACAGATGCTCGTGAACATCAAATCGACAATTTGCTGCTTAGTCATTATCCTTTTTAATTTACCACTCATAAGTTATTTTTTAGCACATGGAGAGAATGCAGAGATAAGTATTTTACATCATATATTCATATGTATCCATATAG
Organism: Heliocidaris tuberculata; assembly: GCA_025618425.1. Classification (NCBI taxonomy): domain Eukaryota; kingdom Metazoa; phylum Echinodermata; class Echinoidea; order Camarodonta; family Echinometridae; genus Heliocidaris; species Heliocidaris tuberculata. The sequence goes on from CM046846.1 coordinate 9,834,929, forward strand.
ATAAATAAATTAATGAACAGATTTAGATTTAGATTTGGATTTAGAGAGGGAGAGAGAGAGAGAGAGAGAGAGAGAGAGAGAGAGTGATTGCTGGAATTTACATTACCTTATAAGGTATTGGTGGTCGGACCAAGTACTTTTATTTCTCAGCCTCGCATTAAATAATTAGAGCACCAACACAGATTTTGCAATCTTCCTTCAAAAAATAAACTTTTTAATGGCGTTAATATGGAACAAATTTACAGTCGGAAAACAGACACACGTTGAATCTGTACAAATGAAATTACAGCAAGGAATTGAATTTGACGGCAAATTATGCATTTATCGGGCCAAGCGTGGCTACAAGTCTCCAACCATGGGCCAATAGATAGCATATTGGCCGTACAGTCAGGGAATGTAAGGAGAGAAAGGGCTGTAGTATGTTGGTATGGAGGTATGATTGGGAACGAGAGAGTGAAAGAAAGAGAGAGAGAAAGAGAGAGAGAGCTGAAGGAAAAGATAGAGAGAAGAGAAAGAGAGAGTGAGGGGAAGATAGAGAAAGAGAGAAAGAGAGGGTGAGTGAAAGATTTTTGTACTGAAAAGAGGAAGAGAATAGCCCACGAGAAAGAAAGAAAAAAAAGATGGAAAAGAGAGAAATAAATTAAATGAGGAGAAAGTAGATGTGAAGGGGATACATGTAGTAAAGATATGGTGAAAAAATGAGCAAAAGTAAGAGGTGGCAGCATAAGAAAAGGAAACAGAGAAACTAAAGAATCCCAGAACACAGATGTGATTGTATTCAGTTTTTACAAGCAAGTATTTCATAATTATTTCACAACAAAAACAAAAATTTTGACACAAAAAAATATTTACATTTAAATAAGCTTGCATAGATATATGTAAATATATATATATATATATATATATATATATATATATATATATATATATATATATATATATGATTGTAAGGAAACAACATATATGATATACAACAGCTTTGGCAACTCTTGTGGAAATAAATACAATATCCTTTCAAATTATATATATAAATGTATATAATAACGTACATTGCGGTCTAGGAAAATTTAAGAAAAATAATAGTGCTTCAAATTTAAGCTTCAAAGGAGCTCATTATAATTTGTTACTTGATCCTATGTTAAATTCCTTTCATATTTCAAAGTTTTGAAAATACTTTAAGAGTACTCCCCTTCCCCCTCCCCCCAGACACAAACCGCATATCTTTGCGAGGGTTTGCATTTTTACCTCTGTTTGTTTCTCTGACATTATAGAAATGAGTTCAGCTACATAACTTCCTGCAGTGTATGCGATTCAATGCTATGCAAACAGAGCAGCATTCATCACTTCTATTCTCTTGTGTAATAAGGAAAAGCATAACAAACATGACCGAGTCGTTATCAATCAGCGATGGAGAATAAAACAAAGAACCATGTTAAGCATTTTCTCCATTGGTCACCAACTTCTATTCCAAGTTATCACAACACAACATACAGCAGTGATTATTTGAAGAAGAAATTAGGTCACAGCCCACCAGAGAATTCACCAGTTTAGAGCAACACGCCCTAAAAGTTTAAAATCTTCAACCCGAAGTAAACATACGTGAGACTAATTTGTGCATACTTTTCTTATTACAGTTGTCAAACTAACATGAAAACTTCTACAGTATTGACCTAGTTTTTATTCCTTGGAATCAGTGCAATGCCAGAGGCATGTAAGAGATGTGTTATTGATTCGAGACTCATTTCCTAAATGAAACTTTTTTGATTGTTGAGAGATCTTACGCGGAGAGAGCCAGGGTGATAGCCGCAAGCTCGGTGAAATGGCACTTTCTTTTTTCTATTTGTATATTTCAGGGAGTTAGAAATCTTATTTTCCATTAAAGAAATCAACAAGTAGTAAACTAGTGTATTGCATCCTTTTAACTCTTACTGTGCCAAGGGGTTTAGCTCTCTTCAAAATTTTACCAAAATGTGATCAATGCTTGCTTTTCAAATGTCTGCACTTCATTAACCAGCTATCATTTCACAAAATATTGTGTACAAAACTTTTAGGAAATTTATTTACCATTTCTTATGATACCAAATATTATTACTTTCCCCAACTTTATGCATAAGAATTATTGAAGTTTACATTTGAGTTTCTTTTTTGTCCATTATTTTTGATTTCTCATTTGTTTACTATTGTTTAATGTTGAAATAAGGTAATATCGTATTAAAAATCTGCAATTTTCTCTGAAAATTTCTATGGTAGCATATAATTATAATCATATATTTAGAATGCTTGATTTATGCTCAAAATTTATATACATTGACCACCATATACCTTTTCTGTGGTCGAGCAATTGGTGAATGAAAATGACAAGTTTATCTGTCACATATACGTGCCATCGGCACTGAAAGAGTTAATGAACAGTCACTTGATTTGAAAGGTAAATTGCAAATATCAACAAAAACAACACACAAAAAATCCCAACCACACAATATAAAATGAATTTTGTGGACTTTGTATCATTAGTTTCAGGTAGTTTTACATGGTTTCAGCTTTAACAAATTTTACCAAGAGCAAAATAAAATAGATTAACTCTCTATTTATTCACTCGAGACTGAGGATGGCAATGGCAGTTTTACACCCAGGGGTGGAATCCCTGATTTTGTAAGGGGGGGGCACAGTTTAAAAAAACTGCATAATTATGGGGCAAAAGATTTTGTTGTGAAATTAAAGAAAGAATTGGGTTTCAAGGGGGCGGGGGGCAGTGGCTGGTTGAGCCCCCCCCCCCCTAAAATTTGCCACTGGTTACAGCCATACATCATGGTACAAAGGGACAGTATTAAATGGTTCACTTTCATCTCATGGTAGAAGAGCTGGGTTTGAGAAGGTTGAGGTTAAAGAGGATGGAGCGAAGGTTGAGGGCTAGAAAGGCATTCTCCTGACACTCCCTCAATCTAGACATATCTTGGATGACAGCTGAGGTACCGGATGAATCAAATAGATGCTTGTTGGTCCTATGAAGAATAGGGAGAGATAGAGAGAGACAGACAAACAGATAGAGCGAAACAGAACGACAGACAGATAGAAAGAGAGACAGAGGGTGAGAGATAGATAGAGAGAAAGAAAGATACAGACAGAGAAAATGGAGAGGGACAGACAAAGAGTGTGAGAGGTAGATAGAGAGATAGAGAGACAGACCAACACAGAGAGAGAGAAAATGAGATATACGGGCAGAGAGAAAGTGAGAGATAGAGAGCGAGAGAGACAGAGAGAGAGAGACAGAGAAACAGACAGAGAGAGAGACAGAGAAACAGACAGAGAGAGAGACAGAGAAACAGACAGAGAGAGAGACAGAGAAAAAGACAGAGAGAGAGAGAATATATTTTCCATCATAAACATCTTACTCCGCAATTTAACATACATAATAGTTTTGGCAACTAGTGTTGCAAACAGGCATTTGAAGGTCTTTGTGACAGGACTGATATTCATTTGGAAATACATGTACATATTTGTTTATATGTTTACATCTTTATACAATCTTTCGAGAAATTTTTTGACTGATTGCATAATAGGAATCATGACACATGAAATTAAAGTATACATCATTCATCATTATGTTTTTTATTATTCTATAGTACCTTTACAAACATTACACAACATGACAACAGTATATTAGGAAATAGGAATATCATTACTGGATATTCACCTGTATTTAAGTAGCAAGATAGGAGAGAGAGAGAGGGGGGGGGGGGGCTAGGCTGAAGCCACCATGAATTTTGCATAAGGGCCCAATTAAAGTATTTCTTCAAACCATCTAGATACAGGGGTTAGCAGAAGTGAAAACATGTCAGCTTAAAGAGTTCAGATTTGTCTCTCTTATAATCAAAAACTGTGATTTTGAAATAAGTCGACTTGCTGGACATGTGCACTAAAAGTCAAATTCAGGACTTATCAGAAGAGCTTACACTTGACTATTTCCAGCAGTTATCAGTCAACAAAACAACAATTAATAGTTGGTACCACAAAATAGCTCTATCCACATTTCTCTCAGTATTTAGAGCCTTACTTACATGTACATTTTTAAAAACTGTCCTGAAGCTAAAATTAATGACCTCAGAAACATTTGTTCAAAGAAGTCATTTTTGAGGGAGTGGCTAGTGTCTACAGATGAAGAGATTAAAAAGCGAATCTATTGTTGATGTGTATCGAGTGATTCAGAAGCGACCGCAACAGTTGCTGAAACTAGAAAGAATACAAGGGCATGTTCATATTCAGCCCATGTATTACTGTTGGTATTAATCTAAACATAAAAATGCTCAGACTAATAAACTATGTAGGGCATTATGGGATAATGGTTAGTCTTGACTCGCAATGACTGGGTTGGAGGTCCAAACCTCAGCCAGGTGTTGAACTTTCTGACAAGGCATTTTATCTAGACCTGTCAGGGGAAGGGGGGGGGGGGGGGGGGACATACTAAAAGCATGCAGAGTGAAGTCAACAGCACTGAAGCAGGTAGACTACCAAAAAGCATAAGCCTGAGTGTAAACACAGCATGCAAAAGAGTTCCATTCCCCACAGGAGGCAGACCCCTAATCATTTTTAGTCTGAGTGTGAATCTAAGTGTGAACACATACTAAAAAGTTTCATAAGTCTGAGTATGATCACAAGAAGCAGACAAAATTCCATTCCCTTCAAGAGAAATACTACTAATTTTTGCAAATACTCAGTGTGATCACCGCATGCAGAGTGAACAGAATATACTAAAGGGGGGCAGACAAGTACCCTTGGTAAGCCTCGGTGTGAATACTGCATGCTCAGTGAACTCCATGCCCTAGAGGGAGACGTTTAAGTTCAAGTGTGAACAAGGCATGCACTACGAACCGCATGCCAAAGAGCCCGAGTGTGAACATGGCAAGTAGAGTGAACTCCATGCCCTAGAGGGGGAGACTACTAATCTTCAACAGGAGGGTTGTCTGATTTAATTTGTACTGAGCAGGAAAACAATCCATTCATGTCCCACACTGCATGGTGGACTTACGATTGCTAAACCGAAGAAGTGTTTGCTGGACGGAAAAAAAGACAGAAATAGGCCCTTTTCCACTGAATCGAGGTTTAGAATTCTCACTGACCTTTCCTTCCCTCAAGAGAAAGAACTATAAGCTTCAGTTAACTCAACTGAACATGTACCATTCTGCTATCAAAGTCTGGTCATCACTACTTGCATTAACAGGTGGGTTTCCACGATGCATTTTATTAACATTAAGTCGAATTTGGGAGCAGTCAATACCATATATTTCAAAATTCTTACACATGGTTCCTGGATGTCTAGTACATTTTTCTTCAAGATTTGGTTGCTAGTTTTGTCCATCAAGTCAAATTTATCTGTTGTACCAAATGATTATGATTCCTCGCCTTAAGATTACTGAAACTTAGTACAATTACAGGGTTTTAAATAGTGGACTAACTTTTGCACATGACTCGGTGTCTCAATGATGGTAGTGTAAAAGGCCCGATTATCTCCAGTGCCATAGAGCAACCAGCGTAAATAGCCCAGTTATCTTCAGGATAATAACCTTCAGGTTTGATTAAAATGTTCCTTTGAAGTATGTCTCATTTAATCTTGAGAAGATATTTTAGGCCATATTCATGATTCATGACCGATATTAATGGAAGTCTTTGCGGTTTCTGCATAAATAATCCCAGGATTCTATTTCTTCTTAGATTTCTGTTTTAAGAATACTTCTTATGATTAAACAACATATGCTTTTTGATCATGCATAAACAAGCAACATTTTAATCATAGTCAACCACCGGATGTTTGATATGCCTTCAGATAAACATGTTATGACAAAATCAACTGCCAATTCTCTGTATCTTTATATAATGTAATAATTAAAAGTGATGTTATGCTCTCCTTCTGGTTCTTGCTTGTTTTGAAACATCAAGGAATTCACTTTAATTATATTAAATAAGTTCAATGAATATCATTAGTCCATCGTTAAAATAATATTCTTTAAACAAATATATGAATAGTTGTATGGTTTTTGTTGTTCCTTTTTTGAAAATTAATTAAATGAACTCCCATCTGGCCATCTCTCATATTGTTAAATCAGTTACTGAATATGGAAAAATTCATTTTTACGTCACTAACGTTAGGGGAGGAAAAATTTACAAGCAAAGATTATTTCTTAATGTGCAAAAAAAAAAAACTGATATGCATACTGCATATGCAGATGTTGAGTGTATTTTGAAACCTATGTCATCATGTTCCCAATGATCATTACTTTTTGTCTCCTCTTTGCATTTTATCCATCTAATTACCCCTCCTTTTTTATTTTTTATATTCTCCTTTTTTTATACAACAACAAAGCATGAAATAACTGACTCGACACAAGATCATGTGTTAGATATAGATCAGAAACACTTGAAGATGACAAAGTGGAAGAGATCAATGGAGCTGCCACTAGGTGGAGCTCTTTCATATATTATACTAGAAGGTATTCGTCCCAGGGTACTATTTCTGTATTATGCATGCCAAAAACAACAGCAGCCAATCAATTTTCCACAAGAAAAAAATATTTGTGAATATATGAGAGTGTGGAAACAAAAATGTAACAAAACTATTTGATTCCCTCACATAATCCTTGAGAAATATTTATAAAAATGAACAATATGTTTCTTTTTGTAGAAGTGCACGCTTCTTATTTTTACGAATCTATACTGACCAATTTAGACTTTCCAATCTACTCGTTCAATAAAAAGAGATGGTTAATGGTTTAAAAAGTGTTTTACATAGTAGCTTGAACTTGTATGCAGCTCTCCCCCCCCTCCCCCCAACTAAAAATGAAATCCTTAAAATGGAAATTAAATGGAAACTATGGAAATATCACTTTTCAATAAAATAATTATACCCACAACCATTTTGTCATTGAATCAAATTGATTTTATCATGCAATAACATTTAAAATCTATCAATCTGTACTCACTTGATTTTGGAAAGTTTTTGCAGGATGATACTTAATTTCTCGACCACTTTGATATCCATCCCAGACGAACTCAAGAGGGCAGCACATGACTTGAACCAGACATCATTGCAACAGCTGTACAAGAACTGCTGCATGAAAACTACAGCAAAGTCCAACAAAAAAACAAACATTTATTTAGTTCTCTCATCTTAGATGTCATTCTCCACAAAAGTTGCATGTTTCTCAGTTTCATGGTAACAATAATCTGTTTTTACATTTTATTCAATTAAATTAGAGGAAACATATATTACTACACCATTTATGAATGAAGGGATGTGATTTAAAATTTGAACACCTATTCCAAAAACATTTTTTTTTTAAAGTTTCAACAAGAATGCTTAAAACCAAGGTATTTATTCTGTAAAACAAATGTAATGCAAATTATGTATTACTGTATGTTATGGATCTGACTAATTGATCAACAAGAGCAAAAAAAAAAAAAAAATGGCAAACCAACCAAAATTCTCAACTGGTATTAAGGTATGTTTGGGATGAGAAAATAGATTTCTAAAATAATATTATAAAAGACTGATTTCATCGCAGATTTTTATTACAAAATGAACAAAAAGAATCTAAGGATCTTAACAAAACACCTCAGACAATTCCTCATAAACCAGATGGCATAATACAGGCTATAACAGGAGATGGATAACAACTCACTCGATTCCATAGACATCTGTAAGAAGATATCGACAGCGCACCCCACGATGGCTCTGTTACTAGCTTTGAGATGAGAGAGGATGAGGGGTGTGGCCTGGTAGCGGAGGTACAACTCTTTGGCTCTGTCATCCTTGAGGTCACATCGGAGCACATCAAAGACATTGGCGAGATAGTCCACTGGAGATTCATGGAATGAAAACAAAATGTATCACAAAAGAATTTATCAACAGCCTTTTCACAGAGGCTCCTACATGGTGTTACCGAAAGCCTTCAATTGTGAATACTCGCTCACCATGGAAACCTACAGAGAACATCTAAAATGTACCATGTTTGTGTCTTTCTGTGGCTAGCATGGTGGGAAACTTCAGCCCACTGTACACTATATGATCTAACCACAATCTGATTTTTGAAAAAAAAAAAAAAAACATTTGATATGAACATCCAAACTTTCATGATCAGGGTTCTAACCTCTGAATAGTCATATAAATATACTTGAAATTCCAGGGGATGAAAAGCCAAACTGACTCTGAATTGTAGTGACATCAGACCTGTTGTGCAATTGTCTATGATTTGATTTTGGCCTTTACTCCATCTAAAAGGCTTACAATGCACTAAAATTTTGAGTGTTAGTATTCATACCATTATTCAGATCCTCAGACAGGAAGACAACATTGGTTTAAATAGCTGCATCCAATGCAATTCATCAAAATCTAGGCTGGTATTTACTAAAATGGTATGAACATTACTAGTTGTCTTCACGAAACAAAATGTATTTTTTAAAGTTTCTTGACAGGAAGTTTGTAAATGAGATTTGAGAAACATACCCTGCGTAACGGTCCTCATGATGATGAGGGAGGAGAGGAAACGGATGTGGAGGTTGGCACTCTTGAAGAAAATGGCTGACTTGGGTTTCTCAGACGGAGCTGGGTCAGGGCTGGTCTTATCGCGATCCGAGGCAAACCTCACCACCTGAGGGCGGTACAACTCATCACTGAGGCGCCGGTATGTTGAGGACAGGCTCACATGCTGAAATAAACAGAGAGATTTGATTTACTGTCCATATCTTTTAATAAAGCCAATACACCATAAATAACAGTGATATCACAGAAGTGACATTTACATGACTGTGAAAAATTATCATTGCACAATCTCTGAGCAATTTCTTGCTGGTAAATAGGTAAATAGTGAAATAAAAAGTGAATTTTATGAGAACCATGAGGCTCCCAAAATATCTTTTTTTTTAAAACAGATGAAATATACTCTTTCCAAACCAGTAGAGAACTTCAGAGAAGGAACAAGGAATTTGGAAGCCATTGAGAGAAAATGTCAAGTACAAATAGAATATACAATCACCCCTACCCCCCTCCACCGGCCTATCATATGTGTCTGTTACATACACCTGTATATCTGTTAATAGAAATACCTATTTATCGGAGCATTGTAGGTGTAGGAGAGACCAGTAAAAATAAACTGAAGACATGGTATGAGTAGTAGCCTGGGAGCCTGAGGGGATAGCTGTCCCTAACCTTCTCCTTCTCCAACCCATTCATAGCTATACCAATGTCTCCATTTCTATTGGTACATGTTTCCAATAGACTCTAGTAGACAAACCAAGGACAAGCTAGATGTAGCCTGGCAGACTGGGAGGGTAGCTATCTATGTTCACCGCCCCCCCCCCCCCCCCACCCCCAATCAGCCAACCATACCTGTATACTACAAACACCTTGTCTCTACTTTAGAGAAATACCTGTTTATCACTGGATTGCAGGTGTAGGAGAGACCAGTAGATAAATTGAAGACATGGTAGATGTAGCTTGGCAGCCTGTGATGGTAGCTGCCCTAGGACTTCAACCAGTGCAGGTAATATCTGTATGGATCATGCGACAAAGGATAGGGATGTTCTTGCAAATAAGAAATAGAAATAACCATCGTACATTGAATTTGAAGAGGAAATTACCACATTCAGTTATTTCAAGCAGAGTTTGTAAAGAATCATTAATTGAAAAAACAGTGTCAGGTTCAACTGATATATTTGTATCTCCGATCTCTTAACTATCATTTCATGAAATAAAAGTGAATTCTGATAAGTCTTTCGTCATTCTAGGACACAGAGCAGAACAAAACAAAATGTAGCAGATAAATCTGCATGAACAAATACACATGAAGATGCATGAACTGAACTAAATCATTTACAGTGATTAATGAGCATTAAAAGAAGAACTTGCAAAAAAAGAAGCACTGGAAGAAACTTAACAAAATTACTGAAATAATAACAAGTGAATGAGTAAATTACGCAATGCGTAATAAATGTCCCCGCCGGAAGTGCAGATCTGCGGAAATTAACTAGCCTGAACCTTAAAACTTCAGTGAAAAACTTTAGTGAATAAAATAATAATGTTACTGCATGCAAAAGAAGAGAATACCAACAATGCATGTATACAACTGAAATATAAAACATGAAAACATTATGAACCTTCAGCCATTTTGAATAAATTTGCATAAATTTGCATGAATAATGAATTTCAAAATTCTGTGTAGAAGTTTGGAAGCCCCCACCCAGCCCTATCAGATAAAACAATCGGAATCAAAATCCGATGTGAAAGAGAGGAGAAGTAGCATTTTTCATCACTTTTGAATATATTTGCATGAATTTGCATAATTAATGAATTTCACGATTCTGTGTAGAAGTTTGGAAGCCCTCACCAAGCCCTATCAGATAAAACAATCAGAATCAAAATCGGCCAAGAAATGACGGAGAAGTAGCATTTTCTAACATTTGAGCACACACGGACGGACGGACGCACAGACGGACGGACGGACACACACACACACGCACACACGAACGGAGCCCGTTTCATAGTCCCCTCGCGAACTTCGTTCGGCGGGGACAAAAAGATAGCAGAGAATAATACAAAATTGAAACTGAGGTTGACTTTCATTGTCTTACCCTCATACATCTGTCATGTGTAAGTGCTGGTGAAGGCATTGATTCCAGAGGCTTGGAAGGGTCATCAGAGTAGTGTTTGAGATGAACCTCACTCACCCATTCTAGGAGTATCCCTAATGCATCATACAATCCTGAGGATTGCTACAAACAAATAAAACAATGTATCAATCAACATATATCTAAGTGCTTATATTGAGTATTGACACAGAATACTCAATTTGCAACACCCTGGAAGTGTGTAAGATATGAAAATGAAAACAAGATGTTCATCTTGTGCCAGTGTTCTAATATCTACAAATGTACAACAAGAGTTATTAATCAGAAGTATGGATAAAAGATATCTTTACAGTACCTATTCACTTTTAAGTTCTACGTGTTAAAGTTGTTCTTTTCACAAAAACAATACAGCAGATATGTACCTCCACCATTAGCCATTATAAATCTGAAATGCTAGATATTTTCAATTTCATTAAAAAAATGTTTTCGTTAAAAGGAGCATAGTTTGCAGAAATATCCCTTTCTGACAAGACCAGAAACTCACTAATACCTTTGTGCTTCTTGACGCCCCACTCTTCTGCGCTGACCCCTCCACCCGACCATGCCGCTTGACCGATTCAACCCTAGCCTTGACCGCCATGCTCTCCTGGTCCCTCTGTCGACTGGTCAGTTCCTGTTTCCTTAGCAGGTTGGTCAAGCGACTCTGAAGACTGACGGCCTGAGATTCAAGCTTCTTGTTCTGCTCTTCAACTTTGTCAAGCTATAATTGAGGAATACAGGAACCGTTGATTAACTATTTATTTGCCATGGATCAAAACCCTGGACTGCCATATTGTTTGGAGTATATTTATACATGAACACTGTACATGTGCCAAAAGTCAACTGTGGCAGGCCCCTGTTTGTTCCATTGGTCGACCAAAGCCAGTAAAGAGTTAAGTCCACATAGAAAGTGATGACTAATGAATGATACTGAAACCAATATTTTTTACTAACAGACTTTGCTATTTCTAATTCAGCATTCATAAGAATAGAACAGGGTATAAAGTTCAGGGAACATAACAACTGACGAGTAAAAAAATTATAGTTATGGCCATACTGATTAATCAGGAACATGTTGTCAGATAATACATAAACATATACATATATTATGCGTGCAAAACATTTGATTATCAAAAAAACACAAAAGCACTCTCAAAACAGTGTAAGAGAAATGACAATTTAACCCCCAAACAGACAAAGCAGATTAAGAACATCACATATCATATTTTACTAACCTGATTTCTCAATCCATCATTGGCCTGCTTCAGAGTATCAAAGGACTCTTTCTGTCTCTTGTTCTCCTTGGTTCTCTCTTTGATCGTATCCTCAAGTTCTTTTACCTGCTTCCTATGCTCCTGGTAATATCATATACAATGAAACAATCAATTTGTATTTTTGTATTCATATCTTATGCAATAACATCAATAATCATCATCATTTCATCACCATTACTTTCACATCATAATCGTCATCATGATCATTACCATCATCTCCACCATCAGCATCACCATCATTATCATCACCACCACCATCACTATCATCACCATCATCATTGTCATCTTCATCGTAAATATCATCATCATCATCATCACAACCACCATCATCATCATAATCATCATCATCGTCATCATTGTCATCTTCATCTTAATCGTCACAATCATCTTAATCATCATCATCATTCTCAGCATCACTATACATGTATTTGTCATCATCATCATCTTCATCAACATCATACTTTTTCCATATGGGCTACTACTGTGCAGTCTTAACAAGCAAAAGGGCTTCAAAAAATCATGCTTTCAAATCAAGTTAAATGAGGTGCTAACAACCTCTGTATGAAGACAATAATGATAATACAAAGTAAGCTGTGATGAGTATATTTCAATCAAGACAAAGATTTTGTCATTTTTCAAAGTTCTCAATAGGACGATATATAGAAGTACCTCTTCCAGTTTATGCCATCTCTTGGTGAAATCTTTATAAGCTTGACGAATAGATGAATGATCAGTCTGAAGAGTTTCTTCCAGGTTTTGAAGGGACTGTTCCCTCTTTTCTACTGCCTTCTCCCTTTCCTGAAGAGCAATGTTCTGCCTCTGTAAGTATACGAAATCACACACAAACACATGATAAACACAGTAAGAAGTGAGCTTCATACAGAAAAAAATAAATTAAGCTATTATATCCTGCATGAGTTACATATTAAGTAAGATTCATGCAGGCACAACAAAACAAGAGTGACATAATTCTCAACCATAAGAAAAGGAAGTTTGGGGATTACTACAGGATTTTGCACACTTTACACACATTTTTACATACCAGTGTGTCCCATAACAGTACAGTGTCTCCTTTTAGTGACACTTTTGCAGTATCTTTTGATCCAAAATGCTAGGAATTACACATTATACATTAGCAAAAAGAGAAAAATTCGCTGAAAATTTTGAGTCAATGCAGTACGATGTGTTGTTCTCGAATGAGAGCGATTCAATTGTAACTAATCATTAAAGTGTCTAAATTGGCAATGCAGTGAAAATATTCAATCACTATTTTCCTGTGCAAATTGTCAAATTTTCTGTTAAATTTTGTAATTTTCATTCACATTGGTTTATTTACACTGTAATAAAGATTTTTATTTTTTTCAAACTTCGTAGGAGTAGGAAAATATCTAATTGAACTACCAATCTTAGGAGGGAAAGCTGATTAATTTAGACCTTAAGAAACCTATGAACTTTCAAATGGGTTATAAACACAGATAGAATTCCTACAATGACAACTGCAAGTTACGGGCAATTAAATTTCCATCTGCAGCATGAATAATGATGTATGCATACAATTATATCGGTGCTCCAAAGTTATTAAATCAGCTGAATCACAAATCTATGTAAGTTGATCAAGATATACATGTATGCTATAAGGTGTGACAAGTGAAAGAAATTTTAATGAATATTTATGATTTCCAGAAATGCCATGACTTTATGTATCTTGATCGAAGACCTATTTTCAAATATATGAAACAAACCCGTTAGAAGAGGACGATTCAAACTGTCTACATTTTGATGTATTCTCAAATATTTTTTTGACAAAGTAAAGCTGTTTCTTCTTTAAATTCGTACTGGGTTCATACAATGCGAAGTTAGAAACCAAGGAACTATGTTTGTTTCACGATGTACAATGAACAAATCAATGAAATTGAAAACTTGGAAAAACTTGGGGGGGGGGGATTAATGTTTGTAATCTTGGTGGTACTGTCAAGGTATGCATTTAAACAGGTTATTGTATCTGGGACATACCTGAAGTTTGGAGCTAATGGTAACCAGCTCCGCATAAACAGCCTCAATCTGATGAGATTGCTTCTCTGGGCTCAAGCCATCATCATCTTTGCGATAATTATTCTGTGACCTGTACAGGCTGGCGGTCATATAATCATCATCAAGATCATCCTCCTCCTCGTAGTCATCATTGACGTCATCATACTGATCATATCCTTTTCCATGACCTCTGAAACCACCAGAGGTCTGATCATCATACGATGCTCCAACCTGAAGAGTCACATCTGGATCAGAAAGCGTTGCAAGTTCCTCAGACACTGTATGAAATCATCAAAATGTAAACAATTCAAACAATTAAGAGAAATATACAGAATCAAACCTTAAATTATAAATATATTCCACTTCAGTTGAATCATGGATACAATTAAAGAAACTAGATCAAATGGAAAAAAAAATAATGATATATGTAATGTTTATTTGACAAAATTGTATCATGAACAAATGACAAATGAGGTTAGAAAAATTTCTTCTCATTACACAGTTTAATTTATTTATCTTGTGAGACTTTTGCCTACAAACGACAGCAAAAGTCAGACAAGGGTAAACAAATTTCATTCTGTAATCTGAAAAATTGTTCCTCATCAGATGAAACTCTTTAAGGACAAAGTGAGGTAAGCTGCCTGGGTGCCATTGACCACCAAAAATCCTTCCAAGGAACTTAAAATTCCTAACTTTGTTACCCACCCTCACTGTTACTATTATTTAATTTGAATTTGGTGCAATTCACTGTAAAATGACCACCAAGTTGAATTTGGCAACCTGAACTATTGTCTAGCTTGTTGGGCTGGCAACTAAACAAAAAGTCAATCGACAGCCCTGGAGGTATTTCAGAACAAAATGACTCCCATAAGAAAATAATTTGGTAATAGAAAATTTGTTTGTTTGAAATTCATCTGGACAAATGTTGCATAAATCAACTTCAATGACATCAAACTTACAAGTGTGTCTGTCATGGTGCCTTCCCTGTTTAATCAACCTAGAAGACCTATCCTCTCCATCTGTCCTCTGAGACGTTTCTCCAAGTCTCCTACTACTAGCCTTGATGATCTTACACATGTCCCTCAAAGCTCTATCGTAATGCTTCCTTTCTTGGCTCGTCAGCTGGTGGCTCATGGGAGATGAACTCACATCTGCTGCCCTCTCTGGCGTTTGTTGTGAAGCCAGTTCTGTGAATCATCAATACATCATTTAATGAAAGATTTTTTGTCTTTTTTAAAGTTTGTTTACGAATATATTCCTATTTAATGTACCTAAACTGTTCACACTTCATTACACATCAGTGGATACAAAAAAAACCTATGCAGCAGTAAAATTATGCCTCTCCTCCTTCCCATTTCTGATACTTCACCTTTTTTTTAAACATCACCATCTAAAAAAAAAAAAAAAAAAGAGTTCAATAACTCTCATAGTTTTACAACAAAGTGATAGAAACATTGAATTACACCAAAAATTTCAATTTTATTTTACCATCCATACTGACTCAGTGTAAAAAAAAAATAATTGAATTGCTACGGTAAAAATAAGATTTACTCAGTGATTATTTCATATCTACATTTATTTATTCTCTATTTTCATTTTTTAAACTAATTTTTGTTGTTGTTGTTGTTGATTTCCAGAGCTCTTTTGAAGCATTCTAGAGCTAAATTCCAAAGTGCTATCTTCTGCCAAGTATCTTACCGTATCCTTGTTGAGTTCCAGCATCTGGTATGGAGGATAGGTCATCAGAGAACAATCTCCCCTGAGTGGATGTAATATGAAGAGCAATACTAGTGGGTATGATATGATTACAACTGACGATTATATAGTCTAGCAGAAAAATAGTTTAATTCGTATTTTGTTTCATTCTTTGACAAGTTTAGCATCAATCTTAAAGTAGAATTTCATTGATTATGAATATTGATTTAATTTTTATTATTGCATAGGTGAAGCTTAGATCGAACAAGGTTATCAAAATTCAACGCTTGGAAACATTTGAAGTAATGATTATTATCAATTATAAAATGATATAACACAGCCCCGCTATAGCACCTATAGAGCTCTTTAAACGCTGCTGAGATATGTGACGTCATACCGGGGAGCAATCCTTCCTAAGCAGACGATGCCCCATAACATCTTATACATTTTCAGTGCATGTTTTGTCATCTCATCTTCACTTATTTCTCTTACTTCACTAGCGTCAGTATAAATGCTTATTTGTTGCCTCACTCTAAATTTCCTGCATGGTATTATTTTGATGAAAAATGCAGCGTTAAAAAAATAAAGGAATCAATCGCTTGCAAACAAAAAAAGATGCCATTGTATTTTCAGCTGCATGCACCGCGGCATGTCGGCGTTTCAAGAGGGAACGAATACCATCCATGCTATAATTCAGCAGGCTTTACAATTCGAAAGTGTGATTTCTTTGATTGATCATTGACCCTTATCATGACTTTTTACAAACAAGAGATTTTAGTTACTACAAACGGTTTCACTTCCCTTTTAGAATGATGTGAAATACGGTCATGGTGAAACACACCAAACTCTTTATAATTTAAAAATAATTGCATTGCAGTTACGTTCACTTGATATAGGACGTCGTCTGCTTAGGCAGGATTGGCACCTGATGTGACGTCATGGAAACATCGGTATATTTCTGGCGAATCGCTCGGATATCCCAGATGCTGACAAGTGTTTTTATTTGTGTTATTTTTTAATCATCAAACACGCAGTTAACGTAAAACTTATACGATTACCATCTGCAAGCTTTCTAGTTTCTAGAGATACATTATTGAGCATATTTGTGATTTGCTTTGAATATCTACTTTAAGATAACCTCGTAATACAATCTGTTCGGAATTACAATCCTTGACTATACGTCACAGTCACAGACACATTCACACACAAGACACATGACATATGGTGGTTGATCCAGTGTCCGAACACTTTTCAGAAAATCAACGATAGCAAATAAAATATCAAACGAATATCTGTCAAATCTTACATAATGAATGCTCAAAGTCCTACAGAAAAAGAAATTGAAGGAATTTTAAAAAGACAATGTAGATTTAATACGATATTCCCTTCCGAGTGAACCCCTTCCCAACGACGCGGCGTTTTGGTCCCTTGAAAAAGTTACTGTATTTCCAAACGTGTGAAACCTATAGCCTAGGAAAAAGACACAACCTTTGTTTCAATAGTGTAGTTTTCATACGCGTAATCCCACGCGTATGAAAACCCATTTTAGGCGCTTAACAATACACGTTCGGTAATGCAATCCGTTCGGAATTACAATACTTGACTAGGTCTATAGACTACTAGACTATCATGACTATCACGACTATGCGAAGTTATTGTAGATGTCGGATAATACTAGTACCGGTACCGGTAACATATTTACCACTAACTGTAAGAAATAGGTGCAAAATGTTCTTTCATCTGGTTTAGATCAAAAGAGAGAGATAAAGAGAGAAATGTAGTGCAAATTGATCACCCTGTGGCGGCCCGATGAGCTAAGCGGAGCCTAGGTGGTATTCGGCCGACAGTTGCGGCGAAACAGTAAGAGACGTTTCGCTTCGAATTACCGTATGCAGGTATGGCAGCCGCGCGATCGCCAGCGGTAGAGATATATCTGCATAAATAAGATAAAATCACGCCTGAAACTTTGAAATGAAAATTTACAAAACTATATTTACATGTTTCTGTTGACTAGGTTTCCGAGACATCTCACAACCGTCAACAATGATTAAGTTATGAATGGAATTCTTTAAGATATTCAATTTTGGTGCCGCGGAAGATCAGTCTAAATTCAGGCTTAATCAAACATTTTGTAAGAGAATATTAAGTCCATTTACATGTTTAATTCAATCAAAAATCATTTCATTTACACTTATAAATAACATAGTCATAAGAATACAAAAAAATATACTTATTACACTCTTTTAGATTCAATACAACGAACTTAATTCCAAAATGTTTAAAATTATTGAATTGATAACAAAAAGAAAAGTAATAGGGTCTTGAGTAAATCGCATAGCAGTATTTCCACTTGAAGTTAGTACCCGAAAAATCGTATGGAAGTTTGAGGATCGTATAGCGATCTTTCTCAAATGTAGTGAAAATTAAACCAGAAATGTAAAAACAGGTGCAATTGTTCACAATTGAGCAGAGATAATCAAGAGAAACAATATATAAGTGTACGGGTATCATATCCCGGCCTCCCCTGTTGCGGCCTCTCTTTGATATAAGGAGCAATATTTTTGAAAATATAGGTCAGTTGATCATCCACGCCGCCCCAGATTATAATTTTTTATTGTTCATTGCAGCGGTGAACCCATGGAGGGGGGGGGGGGGAGGGTGGGGACGGGGCCGGATACTTCCCTCCAAAAGGAGGTGAAAAATGAGCCCCCTAAAAAAAATTGTTTCATTTTTGAAAATTGGAAACTGTCGGATGCAAAACCGGAGCAGGAACTTTAACATGGTATCTCTATCTCAACATACTAGCCTAATCTAATTTTTTTCATTTGATCTGGGCCCCTTCTCTTTCCTTATGTATTTCTTTGTCTTTCCTTCTCTTCTATATCTTTTCCTGCCCTGGTTGTGAGTGTGCGCTTGAAATGGAAAGAGAAGAAGATAATAGATTAAATGAAAGAAAGAAGTCGATCGGTACAGTTGATGGATGCAAGAAGGCATTTTGCTGACATGATGTTTGAGTTCGATCGGCCCACAGGCCAGTTTCTTTTGTAGCGCCCACAGTGACTCGCGGTAAATTTACAATAACTCTGCATATCGAAAAACCCTGTTTATCAATTGGTAAACAGAGTTTTTCGCCGATAAACTTAGTTTATCACCGAAAAACCTTGTTTATGGCAAAACATATAGTTTTTCGAGTGAAACTACTCTGTTTATCGAGAAAAACCCTGTTTATCGTTGATAAACATAGTTTTTCGAATAACCCTGTTTATCACCTCAATAAACAGGGTTTTTCAAAGTGATAAACTTAGTTTATCAAGAAACTCTGCTTATTTTTAGTTATTGTATCGCCGAAAAACAGAGTTTTTCGAGTGATAAATAGAGTTTATCAAGAGAAACTCTGCATATCAAATGAAAATCTCTGTTTATCGAGAAAACCCTGTTTATCGGTGATAAGCTAAGTTTTTCGAGTGAAAAACTTAGTTTATCACTGGATATGCAGAGTTTCCCTCGAAAAAACTATGTTTATCGATCGAAAAACTGTTAAAATTGCTCGAAAAACTATGTTTATTGCTTGAAAAACTTAGTTTATCGGCGATAAACTAAGTTTATCTGAATTATTGGGCATCAATGAAAAGGAAGAAGAGCTTGGGACTTGAATACATGCAGAGGCATAGTGCCTGCGTTCAGTATCTTCCCTATGAGTATCCCTAGGTATCAGGCTTCAACCGCGTAGCCAGGATTTCATTTCAGGGGGGGGGGCGGTTGTGAGCACGCGAAGCGTGCTCCCCAGGGGGGGGGGGGTGGGTGCAAGGAGGGTGATTTTCCCCCTCCCGCGCGAAGCGCGAAAGCTCTGACATTTGATAGCAAATTTGAGAGAAAGATAATGGCTCGTAGCACCTTTTTTTAGGCGGAAAGTTAGTTCGACGCCCGGACTGCTTTTCAATTATTTGGACGCAATACTGCTCTGTATGTAATGGGGGTGGGTGCAGGGAGGGAGTGGGGGTTCCCCTCCCGCGCGAAGCGCGAAAGCTCTGATATTTATAGCATATTTGAGAGAAAGATAACGGCTCCTAGCACCTTTTTTTAGGCGGAAAGTTAGTTCGACGCCCGGACTGCTTTTCAATTATTTGGACGCAATACTGCTCTGTATGTAATAGGGGTGGGTGCAGGGAGGGAGGGGGGGGGGGTTCCCCTCCCGCGCGAAGCGCGAAAGCTCTGACATTATTTTTATAGCATATTTGAGAGAAACTTTAACGGCTCCTAGCACCTTTTTTTTAGGCGGAAAGTTAGTTCAACGCCGAACTGCTTTTCAATTATTTGGACGCAGTACTGCTCTGTATGTAATAGGGGTGGGTGCAGGGAGGGAGGGGGCGGCGGTTCCCCTCCCGCGCGAAGCGCGAAAGCTCTGACATTTTATAGCATATTTGAGACAAAGATAACGGCTCGTAGCACTTTTTTAGGGGGAAAGTTAGTTCGACGCCCGGACTGCTGTTCAGTTATATGGACGTAATACTGCACTGTATGTAAAAGGGGTGGGTGCAGGGAGGGGGAGTTTCCACCTTCCCGTGCGAAGCGTGAAAATTTTTGGATAACGGCTCTTAGCGCCTTTTTAGTTTTTTTTCTCTCACTTCCCCCCACTTTTTCGCTCTCGTTTTTTTTTTGGTTTTTTTTGGTGGCATTTTTTGCCCCCCCCCCCCCCCCCCCCGGCTACGCGCCTGTCAGGCTTGCCATCTTGCCATAGACGCGCGTATAATGAAAACTAAAAATAAATCACTATCAACAGACCAAGTTTTAGATTGGCAACGTGATTTGCTGTGAACCCTATTCGTCTTTTCTTTTTCTTTATATCATATCGTAAAGGCACACAAAATTCGACCACTCAGCGTGCTCCACGCGATAAATTTATGCATTGCAGATGCATGATGCATGCAATGCATGCAATGCAGCAATGCATGCGCTATATTTGATGCGGTGTCGAAGTATTTGCATGTGACCGGCTACAAAGGTAAGAACACACCCCTTACACCATCCTGATTTGGAATGAGTATGCATAAAATAATAAGTAGAAAAGTGCATTATGTATTTGTGATTCAGTTATACCTCTTAGTTTGGAGTATGTTGGAGAGAATGTACGTTTTTAATGTGATAATTAAACTGATCATTCTTCTTGTAGTCCCATGCATTGCCAGTGAGAGGGTGTGATTTGTGTGATTCTGGCATATCTCGAAATTGTTTCCAGTTTCGTTGCAGTCAAATGACAGAAGAAATGCATGTATTGATTGTGAAAAATGGATGAAAAATAGAGTAAAAACACACTTCATGTATTAAATTGAAATAGAAACATGAATTTGATTAACCTTTTGAAGAAAAGGAAATTGTGAAATTGCATTTTTTTTAATGATTGGACATATTTTCCTTCATGTCCTTTCTAAATTCTGTTCTTTTATTACCAATTGTTTCACAAATGTTTGGTTGAAAACAATAATCCTCTTCATTATAATATGGCCTGTATCTTCCTATGTCCAAGGGGAAAATAACTTGTGAATCATTTATATGGCAGGTCAAATAATGGAGGGTAACAAAGAGAAAGTAAAATTGTGTTATTGATATGTTGACAAGGAATATTGATTTGGTGTATTCTTCATTTTAATACTATATTAGGGATAAAACTCCTTACTAGTTAAGCATATTCTAGACAACCAATAAAATCAGATAATTTATGGACTCATTGAGGTGAAATAGGGGTCTAGATCTATATCAAAATCTAAAACAAGTTTTTTCTTTTGCAGGGAGCATGTTAGTAAATTTGATATAAAATGCAATTGTTTATCTTCTTGTAGTTGTATATTTATGTTCTCTGCATTATTAAACTTTGTGTGTAGATTGCAAGACAAAATTTATACTTCTTACTTTTTCTTACTTTTTCTTAGTTTGTCACACCTGAAGTCCTGAATGCTGGACTTCAAATTCTTGAAAATTTTGCATTTTCAGTTCTCACATTGCTTTAATCGTGATACTGTTCTTCTTATTGTCTTTGCAGGAGACATCAAGATGAAGCTGAAGGTAGTACTCCTGACTCTCCTCCTCCTGGGCACTCTCACGTTCATACGTTGCCAGGACGACGATGATGTAGATGACTTTGATGAGGACATGGATGTTGAGGTAGAGGAGGAGGAGGAGGAGCCTGTAGAACAGGTGGAGTATTCACCGCCAGAACCCATGGGACCACATCACTTTGCTGAACCATTTGACAGTGCAGATGTTCTGGGCTCAAAGTAAGTCCTTTTAGTTATCTTCATTTCCTTGGAAAAATTCTGAGAGAGAAACATAACTAATATCATAGCTATTACAATTCAGTACTGGTCACTACAATTTATTTCCGGATTAGAGCGGGAGAACAGTAATAACAAATTTATGAAAGGATTAATGAACATTACGGTTTATAATCAATACTATCTATCTCTACTTTTTGTAATTTTGTAGACCAATAATCAACCATTCAGGTTGAAAATGGTCAAAAAACAAAGTTTAACTTGATGTGAATAGGAACCCTTGCTCCTATATATTGTTCGTTTTTAAAAAGTTTAGTAGGGGCTTTCAGTTTTTATTACTGTTTTTTAAATGAAGCTATTATTTCAATTGTTGTGTGACTAGTGTATTGTTGCATGAATCTATGGATGATTGTAATTATTCTGATGTTATGACACGATGATGTTAACCCTTTCGAGACAATTGGCCACATTTTGTGGTTTGGCTTAATAACTTTTGATTAAGAGCTCTAAAAATTATACCAGATTCATGAGTACAAAGAGCAAAAATTTCTGCACTCGTTGCATCCATTTTTGTTACATGACCATATTGCGTTTGATGCCAGGAATTTTAAAAAGGAGATTAAGCTTTAAAATCCTTAAATTGGCAACACATTGAGAGATTAATAATCATTGTTTTTTATCGAAATTGGCCATTTTTTCAACTTTTCGACAAAGTTTCTAACCATGTGAATTGTTTTCAAAGACATTACATTTTATTGGAACCATGTAGCACTAGAAGAAAAATATTATTGTTGCCAATTTGAAGAACAAAATGTGATCAATTTAGCCCTTGAATAATTCCTGTCCTGAAAGGGTTAATGAAGGAACTAAATGACTCTCTGTGTAGATGGATTCCTTCCAAGGCCAAGAAGGACGGTGTCGATGAAGATATCTCCAAGTATGATGGAAAGTGGGCCATTGAAGAAGCAGAATCCTCCCCACTTGCAGGAGATATGGGACTTGTACTGAAGGTATGTATGACTTCATCAAGATTAACCCTTTAGTCACTGAGGATTACGCGTATTGTAGTCATTTACTCACTGAACTCGGTCTCAGTAATCCATCTTGCGGCATAGACTCTCTGCTGTACGCAAAATCTTTCCACAGTAATCCATCGCTTCAGTGTGGATTCTAAATGGCTTATGTGTAAAGATAGCACACACAAAGTTTCAGCGCCCTATATCCTCTACAATGCATTTGCTGTAGTATTACACAGGTCAAAGTCCACGGGCCGTCCCGGGCAGTTCAGTGAGTAATAAGAAGGGCGGTCCCGGGCGGCTTAGTGACTAAAAGGTTTAAAAAGACTAAATACCCAGTAATAACGATTTCAGCAATACATATTCTTTAGACAAAAATATTACTTGAGGAATTGATACTTCTGATGTTTTTGTTTAGAATTGAATGAGAGATGAAATTGAGCTGCCTTAATTATGCTCAAGCAAATGATATTATATTTATGATAAATGACTTCTGATTTTGTTTTGATTATGAGTTGTGTGTCTATGGTTTATGTTGATGCAGTTGATATGCAATACAGAATAATGAATTGTACATAAATTTGTGAATAAAATAATTTTGAAAGATATTAGATAAGATCAGTGGAATGTGACCATTAAGTGTTCTTTGATGATTTGAAAATATGTCAAATTGATAATTTTTCTTCTTTTTTTTTCAGTCTAAGGCCAAACATCATGCTATCGCTGCCAAGTTGAACAAGCCTTTTGTTTTTGATAATGAAGCATTCATTATCCAGTGAGTATTGATTATGAAAGATATTGTAAACCATGAAATTGTGATGAGCCCTTTTTAGAGGCCTTGTTGAAAAAAAACTCTTAGGAAATTTTTTTTCTTTAAAAAATTGTTGTGTACATGTATAAGTGTCTCAGTAAATGTATTCATTTTGTAATACTGCAGTGTAAATGGCAAGGTGATTTCTCTCTCTTGCTCTCCCTCTCTCTCTGTCTGTCTATTAGGATAGAGGTGCTTCTGAACTTTAGAGCATCTTGTAGTTCATGTATATTACAATAGAGAAAATAGGCTATTTTTTTGTATAAGGCACAGGGATGGGGAACAAATCAGAATTTCATTTTTTGGCCTAATGTGCACAATGATCACACTATATAAACAACTGTGGTCTGAAGTTTTATTAAATGTCATCTCATGGAATACAACAACATCTGATTATCGTATCTTTTCCTAGATATGAAGTAAAGTTCCAGAACTCCCATGACTGTGGCGGTGCATACGTAAAACTCCTGACTGATGGACCAGATCTTTCTTTGGTAAGTCACCATCTGTAGTACAGCTCTTGTTTTTATATAAAAGGTGGACTGGTTTTTTTTCAGAAAAAATGATACTTACTCATCTTTATCACTGATGTTCCGTGGCTACCCTCTATTGTTCAATATGAAAGTTGAACAAGTAGTCACTATGGATGAATCAAATATAGATGTAATGAGCATATAAACCATCATTATGCACTTCAGAATTTTCACTAAATTTTGACATTTTGTTTATTTTTTTAAAGGTAATGTAGAGTTTTGGTAAGCGCTCAAAAACTTTTCGTCAGGTTTCTTTGATTTTTGTAGCAAGATACTAGCAATACTATGACACTGAAGATTTCGCCTCCTAAAGTTTAATATTAAATAAGAGGCAAAAACTAATTTATGTGCTGGGACAGGCACGTAAACTTCCAACAACAGCAGCATGTGCTATATACTATACACACACGTGTAAAACCAATGATGAGTAGCCACACACAGTGCACACATGCTGTCTCCATGCGAAACCCCAAAATTGCTTTGCGGCAAGCCGTCGGGGTGGAAAGGTCCTAGCATATGGCAGTGATCGAGCGTTCTTTACAGATATTTATCAAAATTACCAAAATGATCTTTTATAAATATTTTTTTATACAAGGAGAACAACATGAGACTATATTTGACACGTTTCTTTCAAATGTCCTTTTTGCTAACAATACTGTACATGAGCTTTAATAATAACACATTATGATGTAATTTTCTTTCTCTCTTCCACCAGGAATCTGTATTTGATAAGACACCATACACCATTATGTTCGGGCCTGATAAATGTGGTGCTGACTCTAAGGTAAGATACATATGAAATATTTTGTGATTATTAAACATTAATGTTAGCCACATCTTCCCTCTCTTTCTTTCGTTTTAAATGTAATCAAGAACTGCTAACGCCTAAAACAAAATTAAGAAATTAAAAAAAAAAAAACGTCAGATGTATACCATGTCATGCTGAATATGTTCTCTATCACTGATATTAAAATGTGAAAGTTGTTTCTTTGTGAAAAAAAAAATTGCATTTG
Organism: Heliocidaris tuberculata; assembly: GCA_025618425.1. Taxonomy (NCBI): domain Eukaryota; kingdom Metazoa; phylum Echinodermata; class Echinoidea; order Camarodonta; family Echinometridae; genus Heliocidaris; species Heliocidaris tuberculata. The sequence continues at coordinate 9,860,227 of CM046846.1, forward strand.
CCCATTGTTTATATTTTGAATACTTTTTTAGACAAGGCTTTCTGTAATTTAATTCATTGTTTATAAGATCTTGTCCACATTAATGGAATTTTGGCTGTCTCATGAGTGGTCTGTATCATTCAAAAACACATACAGGAATTTCACAAATTTAGGGACAGTCCCATCAGTTTGTAATAATCACAATGATTTCATTACTTTTTGGTTATGCATTACAGTGCTTTTTATTTAAAATAAATATATTTCTAATTCCTCTCTCAATATGACCTTTTTCTTTTTTTCTTACAGCTTCACTTCATTTTCAGGCATAAGAACCCCATCACAGGAGCATATGAGGTAAGATAATAAGCTGCATGTACTTCATGATGTTTGAATAAGTGATGTCTTTGGTTTTATATTTCTTAGAGGTATTAGAAGATTAGGAAAGTCATTAATGGTTGTAAATCATGGAGGATTTTAACCCTTTGGATGCATTTTGATTTTGATACAACATACATTTTCTATAGACTCCAAACAGATTTATCTTGGCGTTTTTATTCAATGGGTTGAATTCATCTTTGTGTAGTTCTTTTTTGCAGTATTGCTCCAAATAACAAGATAGGTTGCAGATTTAATTTAGTACCACAGGTCTTTAGTAAACATTGCAGACGTTTGTTTGAATTAATGCTTATTCTCAGTTTGTACTCCATGAATTTGTATTTGGAGATTGGAGAATTGTCACTATTATGTTCTGAAAAAGCGTAAGAACTAATTGTTGCCAATCAATCAATTTATGTTCAAGTGTAAACAAGTTATACTCTACATTTTATTTATTCTTAGGAGAAACATGCCAAGAAGCCAACTGGTGCTTTCAGCCATGTATTTACTGACAAGAAGGTCCATCTTTATACCTTAGGTAAGTATTAAAGGGTACCAATCACCAAAGATAATTTTGGTCTGTATGTTAGAGGTTTCATGTCGTTATACTATATTCAAAATATGGGCTTCAAATATTAATTCTGTAAAGAGATATTGCAATTTCAATTACACTCTCTATAAGCGTAAAAGCGACTCGTGAGTAGACTTCTCGACGCACCGGTACGTGCTCGCCAAGATAAAGGCTCGCGCAGAACCAAACTCGGAGTTCGGTTCCGCGCGAGCATTTTCATGTTATCCTCTATTTCCTTCATACTCCTTAACCAGAGCTGCCAACTAGTACGGATTTTCCGTAATTGGTACGGAAATTAACCATCATTACGAAAGTACGGAATGTTGCCCAAAAATTACGGATTTCGGGAAATCCGATAATGCACTATCGTCTATGCAGCGAGCGCTGCATGTATGCCGCTGGCTCGCTCCTACATCATCGCCTCTTTCCCGGTGCGGCCGAGCCCTGACGCCTGATGCCCAGCTATTTGCGCTCCCTGCAATGGCACGCACAGTTTCCTTCTCCAGCCGCGCCTGCATGCATGCATGCATGCATGCATGCATGTGATGTGTGTGTATGTGGCCACGTGGCTTCACTGTATGCCGTGTGTATATGAATGAAGTGTGGAGTACGTGTATGTGTATTTAGCGCGGTGTTCCAAGCCACGGGGTCGGCCAAAGCGAATTCGCCTGCAGTCAAATCCTGCAGTCAAATTCGTAACAGTTGCAGAGCTGTGACTAGATCCCACATTATTTTATTTTCATCAAATGAGAAATTATCAATATTAATTTCAAAGAACTGATGTCACATGTCATGTGTTTCTAATAAAACTTGATATTTAATGCCTCCTTTGTATCCTTTCATGTTGTCTTTTGCTGTTGCTGTCTGTTGATTTTAAGTCCTTGATTCAGTGTAGACATCCTTTTGGCTTTTTTTTTTTTTTTTTGGTCCTCGGTACGCTATCGTATATTTCCATTTCGTGCATCGTGGCCACCATCAAGGAACATTTATACCCAATATGAGCTCCGTGTCAAACTGTAAACTGATCCACCCACAACCCCCCCCCCCCCCCCCCCCCCCCCAAAAAAAAAAAAAAAAATGCCGAATGGGGCTAATCGTTACCAGGCAAATCAATTTGGGGTGAGTTGAACATGTAGACGATTTAGTAATGTAAACAGCGTTGCAGCGAAAATTGTGCGCGATGTATTCTTTGTTCATCTGACTTTTCGATTGGACATGGAGGAGCAAATGATATTCAAGCGCACATGAAGTCAATGAAGCATCGCTCCGCAGTAGAAGCCAGCGAAAGTAACCGGGGTTGCAACATCGCAAAGTTTTTTTCTCCCCAAAGACAATACAGTCATTAGAGCGGATGTTCTCATGACACAGTTTTTGATTGAACATAATGTACCATTCACAGTCGAATGAAGGCAAGTCGGGACTTGCATTCAACTTTGTACATGAAGTCAATGCATCGGCAGGTACGGGGGTTTTGGATTTCCATTTGTTTTTTGCCGACACCATCATACTCGTACATGTAGTTTGCGATAAGCCATAAAACTCGCCACAAAACCGCTGATTTCTTGATTTTTAACGCTTTTTCGGCGAACCTGTTTCTTAGCAGTGGACTTAAGCCCCGCGTGCTTTGGGAATATGGCGCCGATTCCGCATTTTTGACGGTGGAATTAGGCTTTCTAGACGGATTTTTGGAGGTGACTATGGGACTTTCTTGTGGTGAGTGACAATGTCTGTATGTACGATGATGTGATTTGTGTGTGTTGTGGCAATAGAATTTGCTGGCTTGTGGTCATATTGTATGATAATAGGTATAATCATGGCGGCGGAAACTTTCAGCTTTTTTCCACTCTTTTTTGAAACCCCATTCACAGGCCTGATAATGATAATAATGATAATAATAATAACAATACTTATAATAATAATAATAATAATAATAATAATAATAATAATAATGTGAAAAAGCTGATTGCATCATGTGCGCACCGCGTCTGCGCAGTTTTGTACATGTAGTGCCGGTTTTTTTAGATTCATAGCGCCGCGTAGGAAATAACTGATTTCTTCCCAAAATTACTGATTTTGAGGCTTGTGATTACTGATTTCCTAATCTGCAGGTTGGCAGCTCTCCTTAACTGTTGACCTATAGAATACCAGACAAAGTTCTTTGAGGTTGATTTTATACTTTCTAGCTGTACACAAATTATTTTTTCAGGTGATTGGTACACTTTAATTGTAGGTTTATCATTGTCATATCTTGAAAATAGAATCGATACCTTTAATATGTCTGCCAAATTTAAGAATTCCAGTTATAGATGCTCTCTTTTCTGAGTGATAACAGTATGATTGAAAACTTCAAAGACAATGAATGTAACAATAAAATGAATTTGCTATTGTCTCTCCAATAGTATACTTATGCCCATAATATGTCTGTTTTATTGAATCCTGTGTAGATTCATTGATAATGGGTTTATGAAATATTATGATATGATGCCTAATGCCTTCATGTAAATTTGTCCTTAACAATATTTAGGTATAAATATTAGCCCTATCAAACACTTGTACCTTTCTAGAAGGCAATCACATTTCAAAAGAATTTTCCAAAATCACTTTTATGTTTTGCAAATTTGTTTAGAAATTTTTTAGTGGCTTTACTTATAATTCACATCTTTTTTCCTGTTTCCATCACCAAGTGATCAACACCGACAACACCTTCCAAGTCCTTGTTGATCAGAAGGTCGTCAACTCTGGCAGTCTTCTTTCAGACATGAGGTCAGTGTCTTGTCATTCTTTACATCTAATCCTGTTTTCTCTTACACAAACAGAAAATGGCATTGAAGAGAGACATACAGAAGCTTTTCGTCTTGCACTCACCAGAGTATACCGCAAGAATGAACAGAAAGCCGAAATCGAACAATATAACTGGAAACTAAAGGAACAAAGTGCGCGAAATATATAATGGGTTTTGATTGGCTGCCTGAAAATAACGGGAAATTGGGCTTACTGCCAGCCGGTTTTGTAATAATGGGAGCTAAAATAATACGAGCGTCCTCACAAACTCTTTCTGTCGGCACAGAATAGGGTCGGTGAGCTGAATGTATACAAACAGTTTTCACCAGTGTTGTTTTACAAAATTTAGATATGGATCAGTTGTTCTGGTTACATTCTTGTCAGTGTCAATGCACTTTAGTATCCTCACATAACATCGTCGGTGGGGTGATCAATCGTCTTGACTCCATTTCTGGCAATTTTTTCCCCGTAGTTTTGTAGCTGAGGACCAATTTGATGTTCTGATATACCTATGTAACGCATATCTACAAAAATAATGCCACAAGCGACCTGTATAACGAAGGTCGTCAATGCTCTTATTATCAGCCCTGTGAGACCTCTGCTATTTAGCGGAAATCTGCTTTTTTTTATTATTCTCGGCGATTTCAATTTCCGCTTTTTTCCCATGTGCTATTCCCCGCTGTTTTATTGGCAGCCATTATTCCAGTGGTTTTAAACGGCTGGAAACGTAGTCTAGCCAAATGGCTGTTTTATTTAGCCAACAAAAACGAAATTCTTTTATAATTAATGTATAGTACATTGATGTGGAATTGTACTACAAGTATGATATCTATTGATCTGAAGATTTTGACACAGATGTGCTTGCTACATGTATGTCTGACATGAATAATACCGTTTTCTTCTTTGTATGTTTGTGCAGTCCTCCAGTAAATCCGCCAGCAGAGATTGAGGATCCAGAAGACAAGAAACCAAAAGATTGGGATGACAGGAAGAAGTAAGAACAAAAATTATACCATCCTTTATTTGTCCATCAGTTACCAAATCTTTCATTGTGTAGCATTTTCCATCTGTTTGTTTATCACCAAAACCTGCATTATGCATGACACTGATAGTAAGATGATGAGTTTGTAGCCACAAGTGATCAGAGATGTACCTGAATAAAATAGGAAAATTTGATCTTGTGGTTTGCATTACTGTTGCTGTGACAAGCTTCCGTAGCAAAGTACCAGTATATCTGCCAAAGGCATCCCACAGAAAAGAAAGTTATACAGGGCATTCATGAATAGCTTTCATTTTTTTCACGCAGACTTATGCTTACATCACACTATACATCTCTTACTGTACATCTGTCTTTTTTTTACATCTTTGTCTTTTTGTGTCCCTTTCTCTCTTTGTCTGTATGCCCTCCCCCTCTCTTTCTCTCTCCTCTCTCTCTCTCTCTCTCTCTCTCTCTCTCTCTCTTCCTGTCTTTGTCTCTTTGTGTGTGTTTTATTCCCATGTAAATGTCTCTCCCTCTATAGCTCTCTCTGTTAGTCTGTTTCTATCTCCCCTCTGTCGTGAATATGAGTGCTATACAAGTATCAAAATACACTTATGATTTCTTCTTTCTCCTGTCTCTTTGTTCAGGATCCCTGAGCCAGGTGCAGAGAAGCCTGATGACTGGGATGAAGATGAACCCAAGGAGATCGAGGATGAGAATGCTGTGATGCCTTCAGGATGGCTTGAGGATGAGCCCGAGTTAATTGATGATCCTGATGCAGAGAAACCTGATGACTGGTAAGCTATAAAACCAACACTTACACCCTTGGAATAAGTGTAATCTTTAAAGTGTACCAATCACCTGAAAAAATAATTTATGTACAACTAGAAAGTATAAAATCTATCTCGAAGAACTTTATCTGGCATTCTATCGGTCAAGGAAGGAAGGAAGGAAAAAAGGATAACGTGAAAATGCTCGCACGGAACCGAACTCCGAGTTTAGTTCCGCGCTTGTCAAAATAAGGGCTCGCGCGTACGGGTGTGTCGAATAGTCTAATCACGGGTCGGTTTTACGCTTATAGAGAGTGTAATTAAAATTGCAATATCTCTTTATAGAATTAATATTTGAAGCCCATATTTTGAATATAGTATAATGACATGGATCCCCTAACATACAGAGAAACATATTTTTTGGTGATTGGTACCCTTTAATAGCAAAATTTAACTAATAAAATCACTGTTACTATCAAGTGAAGGCATGACTGTGTCATGAATTGTTCATAACCAGTTTCAGCCAAGTCACCTTTATGAGGTTGTCCAGTGAGACAGTAAGCCCCCAAAGAGTGCCCTTTTTTTATATGTATTGTGATTATTGATGTACTTTGAAGGGGGACTCGAACCTTGGATACCTTGTTCCACAATCTCTGAGCCATTTTAAAGGGATTCGGTAACTTCGTGGAGGCTTGATTTAATAAATTGTTAAATTTTGTTATCTGCCTTGTATAATGATGTTCAGAAGGATAAATAGCCAGGCATAGAAAGGTTTTAAAATATATAATGCTATTATTAAGATATCTATGACTGAATACTCCCATTTATGAAAGCGTATAGCCATACGCTTTAGTCTAACACTGAGTCTATGGGAGAAAATGAGTCTGGCATTTCCGGTCACTTGCATATGTTTACTTCTGTGAAGCGCATGATGATTTTGAAGTGCTTTCTTTTCCTGGGCTTCATTTTTACATCATATTACATACACTGATAGCATGTAAGGCCAGGCAGCTCATATTTTATCAAGCCTCCACAAAGTTACCAAATCACTTTAAGGCTGTATATAATGTAAGAGGTATAGGTCACTCATGTTTATTTGATGTTCATTTTGCAGGGATGATGAGATGGATGGAGAATGGGAACCACCAAAGATCAGTAAGTATTTGATTTTCTTTAACTTTATCAGTCTTATAACTTGCTTCATTGATTTTTATAGTCAAATTGTGTTTTTGAATACATTTATAGTGTCTTTTAAGCTCTTTATGTAATAGTCTAGAACAGAAAATGATTGGAGATTGATGGAAGTTTTACTCTATAAGGTACTCGCAAACATGCATTGCAAGACTGCTCCATGGAAACCAGGAAAATCAGTACTTGCAGGTTACAATATAATGCATGTTTGAGTCTGAAATACTGCTCAAGGGAAAGTTTGAAGGTTGTCTAAATAGACACACATGGTCAATAAAACAAATTTGGCTACATATGGAAATGGAATGAATGATGGAGAGGGACAACAACAAACAAACAAAAAGAAAGAAAGGTAGAGTAGTGACACTCAGTGGCATAAAACCTTTGTCCAGAACAGTGTAGGGGTAGTATTTAGTGACGTCGTTCCATATAATTTTGTAGTCCAACTTATTAGAGTGTCTGTTTTGGGGATCATCAAGCCTAATCTCGGTAGTAGTGGTTCATAAATAATAATAATAGTACATTGCTTAGTAAATGCATAATACCACATAGTCTCTATGTGTTATAGAACATCACTATAATAATGTAACAAAAACGTATTATACATGTACATTAATTATGTTTTCAGCTCAGATTTAAATTCGTACTAACTCAAGATGATAATCTCTTTGCAATAAGAATTAAGCTGGCATCAAGAACAGACATGCCACTAGGTTATTTGCCAAGCTAGCAAAGTAGAGGAATAGAGTGATACATGAGAAAATTAGAGAGATTTGAGGAAGTGCTCATGCAGAAATTTAAAAATCCCATGTTTGTTTTCATTTGCCCTCCCCCAGACAATCCTCTGTGTGATGACATCGGATGCGGCGAATGGAAACCACCCATGGTTCCCAACCCTGCATACAAGGGCAAGTGGAAGGCACCTTACATTGATAACCCCAACTACCAGGGAGAGTGGAAGCCAAGGATGATCCCTAACCCAGACTTCTTTGAGGATCTGGAACCATTCAAAATGTCTCCTATTGTAAGTTCATGTTGCTCTTTTTCTTAGAGTGTATTCAATTAAGAAATTACTTTTCAGAAGTGTAAAATCATGTATAATTTTTTTGTGAATATGCCTTGATTATTGTAAAAACCTTCAGTTATTTCATTTAGAACATCGAGTTGGTGACAAGGGCAACCAAATCAATACATGCTGGTATACTGTAATACTGTTGAAAACTTTATTGGTGCCTATCCGAATGTGGCACACCAGAAGGATGGGCCATGATCATTTATCAGCCCATTATAACTTTAGGGGGAAATGTGGCACAGAGGTTCTTTCATGCTGCCAAGAAAGATGTCATAATCATTTTTTTTTCTCCCCATCATTCTCCCCCTCCCGTCATTCAATCTCTCTTTCCCTTCTTTCTTTTGCCTTCACCCCGACACACTAATTCCATCCTGCCATCACTCTGTTGCTTTCTGTACCATCAGGGAGCTGCTGCCTTGGAGCTGTGGTCTATGAGTGAAAACATCCTGTTTGATAACTTCATCATCACATCCGATAGAGAGGTAGCCGATCAGTACGCTGCTGATAGCTTCTCCCTCAAGAACAGGGAAGGTGTAGTCGCCTCGGCTGTAAGTACAAAAAAAATCTCTTTCATTCATTTTGGGTCCAAGTTGTACTGATGGCGCTCATACATAGTGCTCCAGAGACAGTTTGCCACAGGCTTTTTTTTTTTGTCAAAGATATTGCATTAAAGATAAAGATGAGTTCTGGTATGAGATTGAATTGTGAAAGAAACTGTCTCGAAGCAATTGGGAAAGGTTGATTATATTGCACATAAGAATTGGTGTATGCTGTAAGGTTTTGGAATCACCAGAATGATAAGAAATTGACTCAGTCCTGCTGAGAGTCACATGTACTTCACACAGAAATGTGTGAATGGGACTACACACAAATGTTCGGCCCAAACATTTCAGCTGTTCCTTGTCATATATTGAAAGTGAGGGCATTTGAAGAGCAATGCTTTTCAGGGGACATATCTACTATGATAATCTTCCAAACTAACATAATCAGAATGAGAAAGCTCACAAATTATATTTTACCTTTCCCAGAACTCAACCTTCCCTTTAAGGTTAGGATTGCAATCAGGTTTTAGAATAGGTTTGGGTTTGGTACAATGGGTAATTTCAAGTTCGGTGTTGGTGTTGGTGTTGGTGTTTGTGTTGGTGTTGGTGTTGAGAGCGTGAATTGGGCTGCTGATTCTAGCCCCAACACCGAATTCGGGTTTATAACAATTATACCAATCACATTACTGATAGCTCAACACCTAGTGAAGTCGATCCCAGCACCAGCTTCATTTCAGGTTCGGTGTTATGGCTGGTGCTAGTTTTGCCCCAACCCCAGCACCAGCTTTCAACACCGAACTTGAATTCACCCAATGTTTGGTCCAGTGTTGAAGATAGAAATTCACTTCTATAGGATACTGAGCATGGAACAATTGTTGCTGGATCATGCGTCGTACAACCTTATTAACCCTTTCAAGACAATTGACCACATTTTGTGGTTTGGCCCAATAACTGTTGATTTAGAGCCTTAAAAAATATACCAGATGCATGAGTAGAAAGAGCAAAAAATTCTGCACATACTGTGTCCATTTTTGTTGCATGATCATATTGCGTTTGATGCCAGGAATTTTAAAAAGAATAAGATTGAACATCCTTAAATTGGCAACACATTGAGAGATTCAAAATCATTGTTTTTTGTCCAAATTGGCAACTTTTTTAACTTTTGGACAAAGTTCCTAACCATGTATATTATTTTCAAGACATTACATCTTATTAGAACCACGTAGCACTAAAAGAAAAATATTATTGTTGCCAATTTGCAGAGCAAAATGTGATCAATTGAGCTCTTAAATAAATTCTGTCCTGAAAGGGTTAACTTTGGTCACGTGGATGCTTCATTAGTAGCATGTTAGATAATTCATCTTCAGGAGTTTTTTTTTTTACCAACATTGTAAATATTGCGAAAGCAGTAGACTAGTAAATAATGTAATGCCTACTGTTTTAACACAAGTTGCTGTTTACAGTTTGTAGTTTCCATGAAGCTTACCTGAGGTTTGTAAAAAAATAGCAACACATAATGCATACATTGTGGAAGCCATATACATAATGAGAGAGAGGAAAGTGGTACATTTTTAGTTTTATTGTGTCAGCTTACCTTTATGTCTGAATAGCTTGTTGGTATGAATAATACAATCAGTGTAATTGTCATTTGAAATAGTTGATATCACCATGTTTCCATTTAAAAAAATTCTTTGTAATGTTCATAGCCTAACAATATGAAATATTTGGGGTTTTTTTCTGAGCATACCATGCTTTTATGATATATTTGTCAGTCATGTTTAATAAGCACACTTTTCACGATCGACTCTTTTGCTGACCTTTTATTTAATTACATGTTTTACAGGAGTCGTTTGTAGCTGGTCTAATTGATGCTGCTACTGAGAGACCATGGCTATGGGCTGTATTTGCTCTCGTCGTTATCATCCCTCTCTTCTTCTGTATAAGATTCTGCCTCAAATCGGTAAGAAAGGATTGTCACACGGACTCCAGAACACTTTGATTAGCCCTGTTCATACAGCAATATTAATATTATATCCTGCTCTAATAAAGATGGTGACCAAGGAAATCACTCATCGATGCACCTCGGCAGCATTGCGGTATTGACCAATATGAACAGGGCTATTATCATAGTATTTGCTCTTCATCTTTGTGTAAAAACTATAATATATCATTGCTCTATCTTGTACATGAGTAACATAACTTGATTTGGCTGGAGCTGAGTATCTTATGAGAGGCTATTGCAACCTCATGTAAAAATGTCATTTTGCTCTTATTTACAAAATTGTTGTTTTACGTGTTCTTTAAGCATCTTTTTTTAGAAAGAGTGAATTACTGAAGTTGAAATTAATTGTCACAATGCAAACAAATGGTTATACTTCTTCGTTAAAGCAATGTTGTGCTACTTTGCATTTGAGTATTTTAGGAAATTTTGAATACTTTTTGTTGCAGGATGGACAGAGATTACCTTTAAAATATTCAGAGCACAAAATATGAATATTATGATTGAAACTTCAATAGTGTTTGGGGGAAAGATGATTTCTTAATGGGAAGATTTTTTACTACATGCACCCTTGTACTAGATACTATATTTTTTTACTAAGTTTTTAAAACGTGCTCCCACAGTGACCCTTATTGAAATGTGACTTAAGTTCTGCTCTCTATTCAACTCTTTGGTTCAGAGCCCAGAGGAGCTTGATGGTAAGAAGAGTGATGAAGCAACTCCAGATGATGAGAGGGAAGAAGAAGAAGGAGGTGAAGAAGGAGAGAAGGCAGAGGAAGACGTATCAGCGGAAGGAGATGCTGTAGTCAGGCAACGAAAGAAGACCACCAAGGCAGACCTAGAAGGCCCCTCAGAGCAGGTTAGTCATATCTACATCTCACACAGTTTTTTAGAAAATATCAGTTATCTTGTATAATGCATTTATGAAATACAAAAATTTCCAATTTTAGTGTTAGCAGTGCAAGGAAATTTCAATTTTTAGTTGGTAGATTGCAAGTTTTTAAAATGCTTTCCAACTACCCTCTTCTAGAAAAATATGTAATTTTAGTAGGAAAGATGCATAGCACTCAAAGCTATAAAGCCTAAAGGCTTGCCCCCCCCCCCCTTCCAATAAAATAGCATGCCCAAACTGTAAGGGGTAATTTTGACCGTAAGGGCTATCTTTTTCAGCACTTTTGAACATAAATCCCACTATTATTGATATGAATACAGGCTAGGAAGCCATTTGAGCTGTGTTGAAAGTATTCTTTCATCAATTTTTTTCTCTTTCTTGTTCTGCCATTAGGCCGAAGATGCACAACCAGAAGAAGCACCTAAAGAAAAAGCCAGGTAAGTTTAAGGGTCAGCTCATTATATCGCATACTATCCTGTAGTGCTTGTAGCTGCTCTTTTGCCAATAAGACAAACATTACAGAAGAAATGGTCTGTGCTGGGATTTTCCTTCTACACATTTAGTTTGAAATGCACATATACAAGTAAAGTGGAACCTAATCAAAAAAACATAACATGTAGTAATTAGTAGTAGTAGTAGTAGTAGTAGTAGTTAGTAGTTAGTAGTTAGTAGGTAGTAGGTAGTAGGTAGTAGTAGTAGTAGTAGTAGTAGTAGTAGTAGTAGTAGTAATAGTAGTAATGGTAGTAGTTAGTGGTTAGTAGTAGTAGTAGTAGTAGTAGTCAACTTTATTGCATAACTTAAAGGGCAGGTTGAGTTTCTTGGGAAGGTGAAAAAAAATTATGAGCTTTACCATTCCTTTTATGTCAGTTTGCAAGAACATGATAGTAGAAATGTCCCCTGAAAATGATTGCTGTTCAAATGCCCCATATATGAAATATGACAGGAAATAGCTGAATTGTGGCCAAACATGCCACCTGTGTGTGAAGTCCCATACACCCATTTCTGTGTGCAATGCATGTGATTTTCAGCAAGATTGGGTCAATATCTTATCATTTTGTTGATTCCAAAACCTCACAGTATACACAAATTCTTGTGTAGACATGATCGAAACCTTTCCCACTTGCTTTGAGTCAGTGTCTTTCAGAATGTAATTGCATGACCGGGGGGGGGGGGGGGGGGGGGGGGGGGGGGGGGGGGGGGGGGGTTTCATAAAGTGTCTTGTCGGTGATTTTTACCGACAAATTTGCTCTCAGCGAATCAGATGCAAGGATTTCAGTAGCTTATAACAGTTATTGCAACTTGTCATTGATGGCAAGTTTTTTTTAAACAGGGCCCTGAACTCACCTTTATCTCAGGCTCCTATAATATGTTTCTTGTATTTTCCTCGTTCCACAGCTCACCCAAGAAACCTAAGACGCGCTCAAGAAAGGAATGATGACATCCATTCCCTAGCAGCCTCTGGCATGCTGAGGAGTAGCATCTTCTCTTCTTTGTCTAGGCAACCAACCTTGATGATGTCAACCATTTACAACAAAGGCAATACCAGTTGTGATCCCCAGAGCTTAGATACAGAAGGAGCTTATGTCCATGGAGTGAGTCACATAGACAAACGAGATGGCTTACATTTATTCTGTAAGGAAATCTCATTATCTCTTTGCTGCACCCAAAGTCATTACATCTGATGAAATGGAATCTTATTTGAAAGAACAATCAAACATTTCCCATCTGGGCCCCGTTGCATAAAACTTACCGTCAATAGTAACTCTGCTATCAATGGTAACTACCATGGCAACATCACTCAACAGCCAATCAAAATCAAGGTTTCCATGGGAGTTACCGTTGATGGCAAAGTTACCGTTAATGGTAAGTTTTATGCAACAGGGCCCAGGTCAGAATATTATATAATTGAGGGCTCCGCACCAGCTTTTTTTCATAAGGCTTCTGGATTTATATTTTTAGGGTCTGTATGTATGGGCCCACTGGTAAAAAATCTGAAATTTTGGAGGTCCCGAATCAGAATTTGGATTCCCGTAGGTCCTGGATGAATGTTCGTTTTGCATAACTTGGTTCAATGTCTCTTGTGCTTAGCACAATTGCTCAACAGTTATAGGTTGGGTAGCTGTGAGCTGGCAATGAGAAACACATAAATACAGAACATTCTACAATAGTCCCCACCAGGGCCCCGTTTCATAAAACTTGTCATCAGTCACAAGTTACAATAATTGTTATGAGCTACTGAAATCCTTGAATCTGATTGGCTGAGAGCAAATTTGTCATGGAAATGGGGCAGGTGTTGTTGACAAGTTTTATGAAACAGGGCCCTGATCTTTGATAAAGCAAGATAATGTTTGACATCATGAAGGATGGCTACGATAGAACTTTCATTGTAGTGTAGGGCTAGAGCTAGATAGCCAGTGGATTGTTTATATTCTGTTTTGTAGTGATAAAGATTTTTCTATCAATTTTGTGTTATTTCTTTAATTGAATTCTAATTCCAGTAATACTTTTCATTGTTTCTGTCATATCCATTCACTCATGACCACAGCTGTCTGCAATATAAGCATTTTTCATTTTTGGTTACAAGGATTGTAAAGAATTTTAATCAGTATTTAACAGTTTGTAGATTTATAGTTCCATAGAGCACATGAGCCAGTAGTAATGATTCTAGCTTACATTTTCCTTTTAAATGATTGTTCATTTGCATAATTGAAAGAATATGTTCTTTGATTTGGTTGATTTTATTCAATCTAACTTTTTTTCCTCAGAGAGTATACATTTATTGCATTTGTATGAATGAATTGACTATTCAGAAAGGTATTAAGGGAGCTATATATGGTATTATATAGTTTAATTCCTGTTGCATTTCATCTGGTGTGTATAAAAGTTTTGAAATTCATATGCTAGAAAATTAACAAACATGTATATGTACCATTTTTTGAAGATGTCAATTTCTCTGATGATGAATTTATTTCAGTTAAATAATGGATTGTTAGATAATGGCACAAATGAGAGAAAAATTGGACAAAATAGTTGGGAATACAATGTAGCTCATATTTGATTCCACTTTATTCAATTGTGTCAGTGATATTTCTTCTTTTTTTTTCTCAGTGTTGTTTCTCTCTTTTCCAACAAATAGATATAGAGTATATTAGTGGTTTTTTAATTTTTTGTTACCAGAATAAACATGTCATTAACTACAGATTTGTTTCAGTATTGTCAATGCAATACAGGTTGTGTTTATTGTAAAGTCACACGATTGCCGTGTGGTCACTATTGCTGTTACAGGGAACTAGTAATAAATACATAAGACACCAATACTGCCCTATGATAAGTATTTTGATGGTGTGATTTTTATAGATGAAGGAGAAAAAAAAGATCTGGATCCATATGTATCTCTGGAAGAATAATTTAGAATTGACCTACAGTAATTCAACTCGTGTAACTTCTGTGTTTAGATTTTATGAACCACCTTTTTTTTTTTTTTTAAGGCAGAAAGTTTTGCCTTATATGCTATATATGCTATATTGAAATGAATATTTGAAATGGATTGTTGAAATGGATTGTTGAAATGGATTGTTGAAATGGATACATGAAAAGGGATCCCTAAAATGGAAAAATGAAAATGTGATGTATTCATGAGTTGTGCTAAGCTGCTTACTGCAGATGTTGCATTAAGCAGGATAGGGAAACATATTCTGTAATGTCATGTATAATCACATCTACAATGGCAAGATTACCTCCTAAAAATGTATTGAATATGAATGGTCAACGTTTCTTCCTATGAAATCACCAATGATGGGCTAGTTTGATAAAGATGTGTTTGATATGATATTTATTTGGTATTGTTTGGAGTACATGTTTTTAAAAAATGAAGCACTATGACGTGCTCACATCTTAAAAATATGTTAGACAATGCCAAATAATCTAACCTGTAACCTTGCTTGTTCATATGTGTAATGATTGACTCCAGACTTTCAATCTCAGTTTTGTCTGAAATGAGGAAGTACACATCCTCTTCATTTTCAGTGTCTTAAAGCCAAACTTCATGTCTTTTTTTTTAACCCAGAATTCAAAACCGCTGGAATGGTAGGTATCTCTGTGTTAGTTTAGAAGTAATTCATGGGAGTAGGTTTTAGGTAATTTCCCTTCAAATTTTGTGATTCCATACCAGGTAGTCCCATAGTACAAGTTATTTGTTGTATCCCAAGGATGAATTAACGTTTGCTCTGGTGACATAGCTCCGGGGCCATATTTTGTCAAAGACAGAGAGTTAGTGTTGGGCTTACGATTGGGTTTTAGGCTAGGGTTAAGGTTGGGGTTAGTTTTTGATCCATGGTTAAAGTTAAGGAATTTGGTTAAGAGTATGAAATTGACTGTGGAGCAGTTGTCACCAGAACAGCTGTCTTGGAACCAGAATTTGTTGTATCCCCAGCATTCTTGGTTGGTCTTGCTAATAATATTTTATTCGGTCTTGTGGAGCATAAGGACTCCTTCCTGATTGATGCTTTGTGGTGGAAGATTTGTAAGAGGAAAGAGGAACAGAAAATAATTGTTTCAAATTGCAGCAGATTGTTGATGTTTTATGATGGTTCAAAGTATGACTACTTATAAAATCGCACAATATATCTACGTCGGTGTACTTTTCATACTGTGTGGGGGGTTCTGTTTGTTGATATAGGAGACATATCTCTGGTGCACATAGAAATTAAAATTATAGAAACTTGTGTTTACAGAAGAAATTCATGTGCAAATGTTTCTGATATAAGCTGAATATGTAGGAATCGTATGCTCTAGAAACATATTGCACTCAAATCAAAACAAATTATGAGAATTATTAAAAATTAAATTAAGTTAAAATATTTCTGAACCATCAAAAGGAGTAGATAATGATAACGATGTGTCTGCAGGCAAGTGATTTATACATGTTATATATGTTTTGTATTTAAGGTTGAAACTTGGCAATGATATCCTTTTTCTTTTTATCAATCGGTTCATTCATAAGAGTTCCCTGTTTCAAAAATAATCATAGTTGTATCATCAGAAATTGTTAATTGCATTTATGTAAATCTGACAAACCACGAATGAATGTTGATATTTATATATATGTTGGTTGTTATATTTCAGCCCCGAAGTGAAAGAAAAAAAAATGTTTTCATATTTACTATGCACTTGTTAAGCTAAACCAATATTAGATTCCTGGTTGGGTGAATATTGTTACGGAAGGAAAATGTACATGTGATTAAATATTCAATTGAGTTTGAATCTGTTTCCCCCTAGACATATCGTCTACGTTGAGATATTTTATGTTGCATTAGGAATAGCGGCGTCAAGAAGTATGGGTATGTTTTTAAAATATTTTATTTTAGTTCTAGTTTAGTTCTTATTTTAATATAGGAGAGAGAGAGAGAGAGAGAGATGAATTTTAAGATATACCAAGAGAGGGAGAACACGGCGGTTTAGGGAGATAACAAGTGAATAGTGGAAGAGAGTGTGTGCGTGTGAGAAAGAGGGAGCAAGAGAGAGAGAGTGTGGGGGGGGGGGTGAACGAAACGAGAGTAAAGGGGATTTTTTTTTTTTTAATGAAATAGAAAAATAGAAATGGAGATATAAAAAGGAAGATTATTTTTTTGTTTCACTTGAGATACAATCCTTGTTTCCCACTCATTTAACCTACACGTTTAGACTTTTTAACGCAATGAATGCAAGAACAACAAAAAATAATGGTTAAGCTCATATCAACAAAATTAATCCGCGCCAGTTGCAGTTAATGGGCATTTCACACATACGGTTCTCTTGAAGTCGCCGCTAAACAAACTCGCCCGTGTTTACCGTGTGGTCAGATGACAAGCTCTCGAACGCCTTGAAGGTCCCCGAAACTTCAATATTTATCATTCATTTCAACTCATTTTTAGCAATTTCTTTCCAATTGCACAGCCAGCGCGTCTAAAGATAATCAGAATTTGTAATCAGTTAAGAATTTCAGTTGGTCACTTTACAGTCTGTTATCGGAGCTTGAACTTTAGGCATGGCCCTTTTTTCGGTATCGAAGTCAAAATCTTGAAACGTTGAAGTTTGGGGGTAAATGATCTCCATTTCTCATCATCTTTGTTGGATTGTGATTGACATGAGATTAGATATGTAGCACAGTCACACCTCCAAACCGACCGATTCTTGGCCATTGGTGGCAATGTAATATTTTGTTCTGTCTCTTGTCGTTCTGGCGTCGGTCTTATTGGTGTGACTGTGGTGTAACACGCAGCTCAGAGGTGTTGGGAATATTTTAATTTTCCATAATAGCGCCATGGTCAAGTATAAAGTGCAGTGCCGCTATATATGGATGATTAATGGGCGGGGCATAGCTATTTATTTGAAGGGCAGGCTTTTAGCCATTCCAGTGGACTGCTTCAAGGCATTAAAGAGAAAACCGTTATCATAAAATTGCTCGGGTGCATGGTTTATGAAACTGTAATGTACTTGTAATATATCTGTTCTTTCTCTTTCTGCTTTCTAGCTATCTCTCGTGCTTTCTTACTCTCTCTCTCTCTCTCTCTCTCTTAGTTTTTTTTCTCTCTTCTCTTTCCATCGAACCACCCATGCTCTCTCTCTCTCTCTCCCTCCCTCCAAATAAGTATATTTCTTAAACTTTTTGTCTCTCTCTCTGCTTCTTCCCCCTTCTGTGTGTGTGTGTGTGTCTCTCTCTCTGTCTATTTGCCTCTCTCCATCTCTGTACCTCTATCTCTCTTTCTCTCCTCCACCCCCCCCCCCTCTCTCTCTCTCTCTTTCTCCTCTTTTCCTTTCTCTTCTTATACCTCTGTCTCGAAAATCTTTCCGCTTTTGACACTCAAGCCAGCAAAAGATCTTTTAAAATCGTTTCAAAATATTAGCATTAAAAAAAAAAACACATAGGGACCTATACCTGAGTCTTGAAATCACTCTTGTCTTTAGGTTATTACCATGATGAACACTCACTTACGCTTACTAAGTTACTATATAATATTCAAACTAGCTAAGTTTTTTTTTTCCGACAGTTTAAAACGTGCCTTGTAAAACATAATGTGTAGTCACTGAAAGAATAAGCGAAAAGAATTTTACCTGCTTCTCAATATTGTTTTTGCATCTTTTCTTTATTTCACAACAACAGCGCCCTCTCTCTCTCTCTCTCTCTCTCTCTCTCTCTCTCGCTTTCCTCTCCTTTCCTCCCTCTGTTTGTCTCCATAAAACACGTATGCATTTTATGTTCTATTATTTGCAGTCGATGATGACCTTTATATTCACAACTGACCAATCAGCGTCAATAATCATGTGATGTCACACATTTTTGCCTGAAGTGTCATGGTGTGATCTGTAGTAGCACGTCTTATTAGATATTAGAAACATTCTAAAAAGAAGAAGAAAAGAAACAGAACTAATTTTAGTTGCCGACCACTGACGCTACCAACAAAGAACGGAAAGATAAAATAAAGTAGGCCTTCATGTTCTCTATCACATTTTGTGTAATTTTGTATCAGTGACGAATAACGGCTCAAGATCTAAAATGACAATGCCTGAATAAGATTTTTAACTGTTTGCATGAAAAGTTGAATGTAAAAATAAAGTCCAATTATGTCCCTCGTTCGTTTTGTGTTCTTCCCTTGATAACACAAATTTGTGTCTTAATTTGATTCACCATTTACATTGTACGGCCATTAGCAAGGTGTCTTTATTTCAAGCCAACGGCCTCGTAAAATTAAAGACCTCCAAATCAGGGCAATTATCTCCTGAAATGCGTCCAGTCTGCTGCGATGTTTCCATCGGCGGATCTCCAACACTCAAAATGTACCTCGATTAGCGCTCATTAGCCGCTAATGACGTGCCGATATGTGAGAAAATTCTATTTGCATAGACTTGAAAAAACATCCAGACATAAAAGACAATACCACAGGTATAAATCGAACGTACTTTTCAACAATCTATACAGCTATTAGTAGTATAAACCGTCATTTATATACAATTCATTTCAAAAACTATAAAGTTACTAGCACTTCGAGTATTGCAAGTGGATGTTAGCGGATAGATTTTTTCATTTAAGGATTCCATTTTTTCATATCGCAGTATGTTGGTAAGTGATTGTAATATCTATGTGTTGCTTGAGAATGTTTTGTTAAGAATCATGATTTTTGAATACAAGACCACTGGTGATTCTTACAGGAACTGCATGTTTTCGATTAATATAAAACTATGATAAGAAACCAAGCGGCTTCACAGGGATAGACGAATGCATGTAAATGAAGACGATGATATTTGAACTATAAAAGAAAGATGTCATAAACCTATCATCGTATGGGCTTTTCATACACTATGTTGCATTGTGACGTCATCGTGATGATATTACAAAGGATATGGGACAGCAATAATATCACCATTTCCGAAATAAAGAACATGAAAATATTTAGAAGTTTAATAACCACAAATTGGATTTTCATAAAGGCCTAAATGTTCATTTCAAACACGTTTTAACATCCTATTTTGCTTTGTTCAATTTCTTTCATTCTTGCTTCGAAGATAGCATTGATGTATGTCAAAACAGTTTACTAAACAAAAAAAACAAAAAAAACTTGAAAATTACACCTGCGAAATGAATAAGCAATTATTGTTGTTTTCATCAATATCAAAACCGATTTTCATACTTTCAGCTATAGAGCAGCACGGTTCAGGTTACTGAGTAAATGGGGGGGGGGGGGGGGGTAGGGATGGAGAAGGGATGAAAGAGTACTGGAGAAGATAGGTGTTTTGGTAGATGGTGTAAAACTAAAGAAAGATGGTATATGAAGAGCAAAAAAACAAAAATAAGTGGCACAATACTTTGATAAACTTTTAAAACAATAAAAGCTTAAGAAGAATACTGAACATAACTAACTAACTAAAAGACGTGATGGAAAATTTTGAACTCTGATTAATGGATATTTTTGCAAATTACAAACTTATCATCCCTGGGGGGTCTAAAGATTATAATCTCTATTTTTATCTATTTCAGAATGACTAAGTTATTTCCATTGATATCGAACGATTATTCTCAATGGGTTGTTTAAACTTTACAAGGGGCAGAAATAATGGATTCTTTTGTCACTTATGATTTGGTAGAAGATGAATACAATTGGGAAAAGAAAGAATGACCCCATCAAAAGAATGATATCTTATCTTTTAAAGTAACAAACTTTTTTTTTGCTCTATTTGGTGCTCCAATTTTCCTGCTCTTGCGCGGTCTTAATTCTTTACACCTTGAGCGTCACCTTTTCTTTAAATAAACTTGCTCAGTTTTTATTCTTAATCATGATAGTTCAACTCGAAAACTTATCTATGACGATAAAGTTAGTAAAATCTACAAACAGATTTTGACCAGACATCTTGTCATTAAAGTCGTAAAAATTAAACTATATGATTATCTTATTTGAACAAAAATTAGCTTTTCGATGATGTTATTTTCTTAACAAAATGAAGATCTACAGAGAAAAGCCGACTACAATATACTTCGAGTAATAAGTTTGACGGTACATGTATATGATTATTATGGTAGAAACGACTTTTCTTATCGGAATTTTAAAAATTTGGATATTATGCGAAGAAAAACCTAAAAACCGCAAAGTCATTGTAATTATTATTCTGCCCTAAACTTTCAATATGCAATTATATGCTGCAATGCATTTGTTATAGGACCTACAATATTAAGATCAAACGAAATCAGGGAATACATAAGCTGTAATATATTCCGCAGACATAAAGCGATCAAATCACATCTAAAAGTATTAACTCTATCACAAAAATATGAGGAGAAACAGAAAGAATGTATTTTGAAAATGTGATATTTTCCCACTGGAGCACGTTCTCCTCGGTTGCCAGCACCCATAGGGCAATCGTCACCGCCCAGCACACGGGGAAGCAGCCCCGTCATGTGGCGTTGAAGAGAGCCTATCTACCATCGCTCTTTTTTACTGGTGCATGCATGCATTTCGGTAGATCCTTTCTCCTTTTGATACATTCAGTTTAGTATTATAGGAGAGAAAAGCTGAAAAACGAAAGTAAAACTTACAAAATGAAAGTACAAACGATTCAAAGAGTAGATACATTCACCGCATGTTCATTTGAGCACGGATCTTTTCAAAACTCAGAAATTTTGATATTTTAAGCCAACGAAACTAAAGGTATTGATATCGGTTTTCCTGCCAAATATACTAGAATGGGTTGGAAGTTTGTTTTACATCATTTACATCTTTACAGGTAGTTTACATGACCCAAAGAATGGTACTTCGGAAATATTTTGTGATCTTCATTTCCCGTAGTTTCAGATTTAAACAAATATATGAATATAATACAATGCATAAATGTATTCAAAATCATTCTTGTTTTAATAAGGGTTTGCAGTTACATTTTTGAAATGTAAATCTATTAACACATGTGGCTGATGCATCGACCTACTGAAAACATTAAATGTTAATTAGATATCTGTATAATCTTTTACATTTCTTTGTTAAAAATAATGATACATGAGAGCACAAGAAATTTGTAAAGGATATATATTCTCTTATCGAATAGGGTGAATGTGACTACATATACTTGATAAACTGACACCAAAGTGTGCACTCTAAAAACAATCAAGTCAAATACTAGAATCTAGTCAGATTTGACTATAGAATAAGTATTCCAAAGGGCTGCACATTCTACTCGAAACTACCAACTTGGGGTTTGAAGTCAACAGAATCCTTGTCAGAATGACTAGAATCTGATAAAGAAAATGTGACCAGGCGATCTGGTAAAAAAAAATGACCAGACGTTTTTTTTAGAGTGTATTCACTGATCTCTACGGAAAAACATTTCCGTAGAGATCAGTGAGTGTACTGGACATGTCTCATCACATTAACGACTTCATGATAATCAGTATGACACTGCAGGGCTCAACAAAGCTGCATTCAATCAAGGCCACTGTGTGTCAGTTCTGCAGTTAGCACACAATGGATAGAGTTACGTCTGCATGGCCACCCCCTTTTTATATTTTCTTCACAAATATTTGATTATCAATTCGATACTTCTAAAACAATTATCAGCAGTTAGAAACCTAACGAATGAAATGCTTTCTCAAATTTGAGATCATTTGCTTTATATATAAAAGCACAAATTGAGTCATTGGCCTCAATATGTAGACATGAAGTAGAAATGATGATGCTTTTGATAATGAAAAAAAAACATTATCGGGTAATTTGGGGTTGACCTCTTTGATGCATACAATAATAAGCATTCCTCTTGGCAAGAATGTGGACTGTTGAAAACAAAATTGATACAGAGTTATAAAGCCTTATTAGTATATATATGAAAAATTAAACAGATGAATTTCCTTCAAAATAATAAAATGCAAGAAAAAGTTGATTTGATCCCTTTTGTTGAAGGATGTATTCTTTTTATGGTTTTCCTGCTTTAAGATCCTCTATAAAGATATTTACTTTTCCAAAAAGATTTAAACTATTTTATGTTCTTTGTATTTTCAGAATTCATTTTAAGCGGGTTTGGTAATATTCACATGTTATTTCTATTTTGTTCTATTGAGATAAATTGACATTTGACAAATAAGATAAAAGATAAAATCTTAGCTGCATCTTTATTTTTAAAAAGGTGGTTAACATAGTTCTTTTCTGGGTTCCAATCTTTTACTTCCACTTAAAAAGCAAAAAAGCGATAAATTGTGTCGGCTCGATTGTTTTACCTTTTTTTTTTTTTTACTATACTGTCAATCTAAATATATTTCTATATTTCATTATCAACTTTGCTGCTTTTCATTTTAATTCATCCGTATGTTCTGAAAAAAATGCCCCTTGTGTTCCTTAGGTTGGAATCCAAATATTTACATTAATTCTCTCTCGTGAGTACTTCTTTAATCCTCTCATCCTCTATACAATTTTGCTCACAATATCTTCACACACTTCCATCTATCTTCTACAAACTTCACATTAGTTTTATCTGTGTCAGAAAGTGCGCTTTAAGCTTGTTTTCTAACAATAATACTATTTTGCTTTTGCGTCCTGTTTATTTTCAATCAATCAAGGGCATTGAAACTGTTGTTTGGGTTTTTAAGACGAATACAGCAATCATATTTCATATCTGTAATAACTTAAATCATTATGGTTTTGTGGAATAAAATATAACGGAGACTGCAACGGATTAAGAGGAAGAAAAAAAAAACGTTTAGAAAAAAAGGTGTCGACAATCAGAATAACCTAAGCTTATACGTATCTGAGTTGATGTAAATTGCTTGATTTACCCTCTCGTAGTTTTTCAACTGCATGATTCACTGTACTCAAGAATGGTACAACTATTTAACTGAATATGGCATTTCCATTACTTGAGTTATCAATTCTATAGGGCTACTTAGGGTGGATTACATAGCTAAGGCTTTTTCAAAACCTAAAATCATCAACACGTATAAACGAAAATATACAGGTACACTTTGCATATCAATATTTTTCTAATTTTTAGTTGTAGATGGTTTTTTAGAAATATAAATTGACAAACCCGTTTAAACTTCTCGCATTTCTATCAACGTAATCAAACAAAATGAGTTTCATCGTGGAGAGAAAAATTATAGCTTCCACTTTATTCACATTTCACCTAATATTTTGTAACATCACCCATGATAAATATTCAAATTTGGGACAGCTAAATGATTATGATTCATGAGAAACGAAAAGTTATCATACCAAAATTCAGCTGAACACGACGGAAGCTCTAACATAACAAGAGGTGCACTTAATGAGCCTGATCGGGAACATCTGAAAACCTCCACCGGGAGAGTTTCGGCTAGGGTGGTACTTGCTCATCGACTATTGTACACACGTCCTTGAAACTGATTATCGTTTATTACATCTATTGTAAAGTATTTGTACTTGAAAATCTATTTTGCTGTGTATTCTACTTTCGTTATAAACCAGAAAAATCAAGTATTCTAATGGGTTTTTAAAAATCATTCTTTGCACTGCCTTTTCCTTTGTTCTACCATTACGACATAATATGTGATAAAACGCCAAACTGTAAACTAAACAAAACAGATATTCTCTACACAGAACGTGGATCGAATGTCAATTTATTTTTATAATTAGAAAGATAATAAGCTTTGAGTATAAGTGAACATGGTATCTGGGAAACATAATGATATCATACTTATTTTCTTTAGCTTGCAATGGTCGGGAAAATCAGAGGGTCACAAATGATGTTAAAATTATTTTGTCGAACCTTCTACGTATAAACGAAGTTTGAGACCTATATGGGTATTTCCTATATTTCTAACGGTTAGAAACTGGATACATAAAACACGGATGACCCTTATACAAGGTGGTATATCAATATTGATTTTACCTTTTGAATTTACGCTATTTGGGGGAATGAATGTTAATTTCTTGATATACATGTACCTTGGGAAAAACAGATTCCCAATGTTTTGGAATGGCAATTAATATTTTGAAATTACACTGATGCATTCTTTTCATTATGCCTAAATTTATTTGATATATTTGATAAATGATAACAAATGATTAATTTCTTCTCTTCAAAAAATGAAATCATATACCAACCTGTATCTCATTACAATGTATACATAATGAAGATACTGTATGTATATATATATATATATATATATATATGATACTTAATTTGGTAATTTGTATTATGTTTTATGCATTTTTCATTTGAATTTATGTTGATTTTTATACAAGGCCCCTCAAAAGAACGGAATTTGTTTACTGATAAGGCCACCCTGTTATAGAATAAAACTTAATCAAATTAAATCAAATCAAATCATGCTCTGAACTAATTTACGAATAAAACATTGATTGGTTTGGATTTTTCAAAGGTATTTAGGCCTACATCAAAATCACAACTGCTATCAAAGTTTTGAATGCATTTTTTAAAAAGTTCATGCAGTGGCGCCAAAATAAATTGATTAAAAGTGTTATAGAAAGCTAGATAAAAGAACAAACACTTATATAAGATATTTCTCAGAAAATGACATTCATATAAGGCTAATCGGTCCTGTGTGGCATTTTTGTCTATTTTTGGGGGGCAAACAAACTCATAAATAAAAACAAAAACGAAAACAAAACAAAAAACAAAACAAAACAAAATTAAAGTGGTTAAAAATCCCTTTTATACGATGATTACTTTAATTAAACGATATAATTATTCAAACGTCTCCAGATAAATGTATACATAGTTTAGACATTTCATTTTGATTAAGCTGAAACGGGGAGTATTTATATCAAAACCAGGATATGGACCATACTTGATTGTTGTTGAACACATGAGTGGATATCCCTAGGAATGTCATTAAAATGTCATGTTTCTCATGAAAGATAAGTAATATGAGTTTAACAAGAAGGGTAAGAAGCAACATTTATTTTCTTGATGTTAAACATTGAAGAAGGAGGTCTGATTTCAAAATTGCCGCTTAATCTGAATCCGCCATTTAAAGGGGAAGTCCACAATGATTACAAGTTGGTTTTAAAATAAGCAGTAAATAAAGAAACAGATCAGTGAAGGTGTGAAAAAAATCCGATAAGAAATAAGAAAGTTATACATTTTTGAAGTTGTAATCAATCAAACACAAATTGGCAACCCCGTAACGTATCCTGCGAGCTCCTCTCCCATTCGCCCTGTACCCCAAAAATCATTAACCTCAATTTTCTCTAAAGTAAATATTCAGTCATATATGCACCTAAGATATAATCATTGCTCATATGTTTTTATACAAAACCTGTATGAAACAAATATATTCCTTCATCAAAAACCAAGAAAATGAAAATCTATGAGATTTTCTGTACTGAGCAAATGGGAGAGGAGCTTGCAAGATAGGTCACGGAGTTGCCAATTTGTGTTTCATTGATTACAACTTCAAAAATTCATAACTTGATTATTTCCTATCGGTTTTTTTTTCTTCAAACTTTCACTGATCTGTTTCTCTCATGTTTTGTCTTTTATTCAATAAACTTAATAACAGGGAGAACTTTCCCTTTAATAAACATCAACCACAAATTACAAAATAACAAGAAATACAAAATAAACTTGTATAAAAAAAAAACTTATGGTAAATGTAATAAGATATGATGTAAAAAGAATGACACAAAAAACTGCATCATTAAAACGAACAAAAACTAATGTGTCAATTTCCACTGGCTATGAAATCCTGCAATCTAATTTCCACCTTATTTTTAAAGCACTTATTAGGAGATGATGGTAAATATGTGAAGGTGGAATAATGCCTTTTTGTTTTGATAAATCAGAAAGAACTTGTGTTATGGGAATGAATCTTCAAACTGAGGTTGAATACATGACCATATTTGGAGGCAAGATCATTTGAACACATGGATAGTAAATTTCAGAAAGGGGGTCACAGATAACTAACAAGCTCCTCTGTCATGTTTTGTCAAACAGGGACCCGTTTCATGAAACGTGTTGTCAATAACGACTGCCTCATTTCTATGACAAATTCGCTCTCAGCCAATCAGATTCAAGGATTTCAGTAGCTTATAACAATATTGTAACTTGTTATTGATAACAAGTTTTATGCATGGGCCGCGGAACGGGGGGGGGGGCTGGGGGCTGCAGCCCCCTCCACTCTTTTGAGTAAACACGTTAAAAAGAATCTCGGAAAAAAGGCTCGAAAATTGTCATTAATGAGTGAAATCAGACCACCCCCCCCCCCTTTCAAAAACGCTCCTCGGCCCCTATTATGAAACGGGGCCCAGGTGAACATTTTGTCACGTAACCCTGAACATACAATTGGAAAATAAGTACGATTTTTACCATAAAATAACTTCTTAAAGAAATACTCATTTGACAGCTGTACCTTAAAATTTACAATACTTGAAATTGAACTTTGTAAATTTGAAGTGCATTGAAGAATATCACTTTTGAGTTGGAAGGTAACCAAGCTATTCACCTACACCCACCCGCAGCACATTTTTTATTGGGGGAGGGGGTGGGGGGAGGTGTTTGGTCAAAGAGAAATTTGGTGAGTTTTTTCCGGGGGTCAATTTTGTCAGTTTTATACTTTTGTGATTAACAGCCACAACTCTTCCTTGTGACCGAAATTTGACCATACACGGGTTTTAAAGGGGAAGTTTTGCCCCCTACTTTTTCGGGGCGTCTAGCAAATCCATCGACAGTTTTTGTCAGTTTTCCGTGCTTTATAATGTACTCTCATACTACTTCCTTGGAAAAATGTTGGTGCCTAGGCTAGATGGAGTGAAATCTTCCCGACTGTGGGGTCTGTTTCGTTGGAGCTGGTGGCTAAACCAGACGGCTATGGTTAGGCTGACAACCCTTTTGGTCTCAGTAACTTCAATGGGTCAAATCTTATGGGTTTGATGAAGCGGATATGTCGACAACCGGTCTTAGCGTATGCTTATTGATTTATCGTTCATGATGTGCTTCTTTGTTGAATATGACTTTGTTTTGTTTGCTTAAAACTAAATATTTCAACAAAAGAAAGCAACTCATAGCTCATGTATATTTTGCGAGTACCATACACTCAATTTGTCAATTTTTTTTTCTCAAAGAGAAAAATAATAGGCAATCGAACCATTAAAAAATAGTTTAGATTAGTCTGTTTTCATAATTATAAGGATCCTCTGTTTCCCTTCATTTTCTTTTAAGCTATAGAATTCAAGTGAAGAGCATTTTGAAAGCTCTCTATATTAAAACCTAAACATGATAAAATTAAATTTCCATATACATTGTGAGATTAACGGTTGTAATTACTGGCTTAAAAGATATTTCAAATCATGATTAAAAATTGACATTTTAACCACATTTAATTCAGTCATGTTTGAGAACGTCGTTAATTTTTTTCTTCAACGAGCGAGGAGAGCAATATCCTCATTACGTTTGTTTTTTTTTTTTTTTTTTTATTTCTAAATTAGAAAATAAGTTTCCTCACTACAATAATAAAAAATTTCTTCGTTCAATGAGAATTTGTCAAATAAAGAAACTTTAAAAGTACATGTGGAAGTAAAATATCTTTGAAATGTATTTCAAATAATGAAATATAAAACAGAGGGTTGTTAATACTAGAAAAGATTGTAAACATTATTCTTTTCCTGTATATAATTTTTCTTTACTTTTAAAGTCAAATTTAAGTATTTTTTGAAGAAAAAAAACCTCTACAGTGTAAATCTTATACTTGTGACATTCTTAATAGGAAACAGTATAAATTGGTAGATATGAAGTGTTTTTATTCTATATTTTAATTCAAAGATGCTTAATACACACTTTCCAGACATTATTCAGTAGATTTAGATTGTAAAATAGTATCTTTTACCATGGTGCTAATTATGCACGACGTATAAGAGCCTTCGCTTAGGGAAATGACAATATTATATACTACTAGTATATGCCAAAATATTGTATGACTAGCATGATATATGTTTATCTTTTGTAAATCATTTGTAAATCACCAAGTATACCTCTTTCATCAGAAAACGTGATCCCATGTATGGCAATTATTCTTGTGGTTCAACCAAATTTAACATTTACATGCATATTGATATTTTTAATATATTTATATAGTTTCGGGTAGATTGATTTTCTCCTTGTATATCAGTGCACGATAAATTACCCTCCGTATAATTTCTCGACTAGTAAATCTTTCCGAAAGGATAGCAAGAAAAAAGAGGTAAAGAAGGAAAATAATGATAGCGTGTATATTTATTTTGCGGTTATATAGAGGAAAAGCAACGTCCACTGAGGGATTTTGACAAAACCTATTAAATTCCAACACTACTTAATTGATTTATCACCAATAAACAACTTCCGATGAGAAACAACGAGAAGGTTTATAAATACCTTTGATTTGTAAATCTATGTGTTCAAGTTCTAATCTGTTGCGTAATAAGAAGGGATTTATTTTGTTTTTATCATCGGAAATTAGGAAGTCTGGTAACCTAACACAAATTAGGGCAATGTGACAGGCATGTTTGTCAAAACACAATTGTATCGAGATGTATATATATATATAGTTCTAATTATTTTCTGCCTACCTTTCTTCAACCATTTTCACCAGTACCAATCGTTTTTTGTTTTGTTTGTTTGTTTGTTTGTTTGTTGTTGTTTTTTTTTTTTGGGGGGGGGGGGTGTTGTACATTTAATCGGTCATAATTTGTACCCTCCATCTCTTTACTTCATATTGATGACACTTTTAAATTCAAGTGATTTGATATAGCAGCTCGTTTCAACATTATACACGTTATACACATTATACAAGGCATTTTATCTACATTGCTCCTCTCCACCCAGGTGTTAAATGGGTAACCGGTAGGATGCGAACGTCATTGTGGTTGGATTAGCATGTGCGCGCTTGGAAACAGGCGACTGGCAGGAATGCTCCCCAGAGGAGTGGAGAATGTGCACTGTAATTTGCAGAATCGCATATGAATCCAGTGACCGGGGTAATAATGCTGTAAGCGCTTTGGTCGGTAACATTGTAACTGGTAAGGCGCTCTATAAGAAACAGCTATTATTATCATTATTATTATATCGTTGACTACGTTTCTGTATATTCATATTTTATTCGAAACGAATGTATATTTACCTCTTTCTCCATTGTTCAAAATATATTTACACTGTTTTATTGCAATACATCATGATATCACATATTCTATGTGTTTTTCTTCTGAAAATCAAAGTATTAATCTAAATGACACTTAAGTTAGGAGATCAACATAAAATGCAATTACCATATTTCTGTTTCTTTCCATAAAGCTCTTATTTCTTTTGTTCGTTCACCTATTCATTTTTTAAGCCAGGTTGAACAGCTTGCAAAAACGTTATGTACCCGTATTATCAATATCAATATCACCAAATATTAAATGATAAAGTATATTAATGATTTTTTAAAGCTAAAATATACATATTTGAAATTATGGTATTTGGGTTCCGTATTTTACCTGCTTAGTTGCTTTAAAAAAAATAGAATACACAGAATAATGACAAAGTTTTGTGCCGTCAAATCGAAACTAATGCAGATGAACCTAAATATGTAATATTCACGAAAGTATATGGGCATTTCATATCTCTTCCTCCTATGATAGCATGAATATATAGCCAGAAGATGGCTGTATCATACCCTTGAATATTTGGGTATGCAGCTATCCTCTGAAGACACTATTAAAATGAAGAATTGTTCGAAAGTTCACTTGGTGGTCGTTGATGTCCTGAGCAGTGATAAACTGATACTTGATACACTGTGCAGCTATTTTGAGCGGCTATACAATCTTTTTGATTTCTTGAAAGCACATTGCGTGCAAAGCAAATATTTCACAGGTTTGCAAATACTTCTGTTCCTGGGAGATTTACTTTTAAAGATGGAATGACTTTTCACCTTCAGCTCTCAAATATATTCATTGCCAAATAACAGCCGTTTTTTCCCAACTGAGTTATAACGTTTAGTTTCCATTTAATGTATTCTTGGATTGATAATCATCATTTTTATACACAAAAAGGGGCATAACAGTATTTCATTATTATATAATACAAAACATACAAAGAAAGTTAAAAGAAAAAAGACCCCTTATTTCTAGAGTTTGAGACATAATAAAAGAATTATATTGATAATATTTGCTAATTTGGTTAGTGTTGTGGTATAGGTGTGAAGGAAATGTGTTTTGAAAGAAAAAGTGTAAGGACTTCATATCATTTTCTAACTTCAGCATGTCTGACATGAAGGTTGATAAAAGATAAAACAAAGAAAAATTATAAGTTAAAACCGTACTGAAGTTAGTATTAAGAGATATTGTCATTTGACTCTTGTAATCCTGTAGAGCTCTTTTGTTCAAAGCGGAGGAAATAATATAACATAATCACGAAGCATTGTTTTTAAATTCAGCACCAGATGAATAACTTGCATAAATTTATGTCAGTTTATGCGGATTTTTTTTGTTTAATAATGCATGAAAATAAACATTATTTTGAAATACATACTTCTTCAACGAAATAAGATTTCCAAAGCCAGATAAATCGGACGAAAAGCAAATCTTCCTAGTAAAACGATTCGATATATGATGCAAGCCCGATAGATGATGCAAGCACGTCAGAGGAAGGAATGGGTAAAACCAACACCGCCTAACTTCCCGCAGAGCTTGAGATAGGGATTGCTCTCTTTGTCGCATGAGTCAATTTCATTTTTGAAAATAATAAGCGCATGATGTTTTGGCAGAGTGGCAGAGCATTAATGTGACAATACATGGATGCATGCAGGTTATCAGTAAATTAATCACGCATTTCAGTGTTGATTGCAGACAGTATATTGAATTTTGCACGTTACAGTCAATAACCGTATAACAGAAAAATGCTACAAATATCTGTTTTAGCTAGGACCTATACTTATTTCACCTAATACTCTTACACCTCAATGCCATCCTCTTTGAATGTGACCAGTGATGAAGAAGTGGGTTTACTATTATCACAGTATCATGAAGTACAACATCTGAAATGACTGTTAGCACATAAAGTTTTTATTCTTCTTATGAATGCATTTTATTATGAATAACGAGTATGTTAAACCACCAAAATGATAGTAGTGATATAATAGTTGTCTACAGGAAACTTGCATGCTTGAATTTTTTTATACAATTCCATTCAAAGTAATATTTATTTTCATCCAGTATTTTTTTTTCTACATTCTTAAAAATAATCAAGCATTATGTGTACACTAGCATGGAAATGGTTCAAAAACATGGAAAAAACAATAAGAAAGCGTAAAATCAGCTTTATATACTGCCTTTTAGCGCTCTTCGTGCTACCAAACAACCCCTTCTTCACTCATTAACGGAAAGAATTCGATGAAATGTTTTTCAAAAGGGCTCAGCAGAGACAAACAAACGTCAAATCGAAATACAAAATAAATTATATAGATTTAAAAAAATTAGAAAAATTTTGATTTAATGATACTAAAATTTATATTATTGCTTAAATTTTTTTGCATAAAAGACATGAACGGCCTTACTTTGTTGCAAAACCAGGCGAATATAGTAATACAAAACGTAACAAAAGTTTATTATATTTATTTAACCCACGTACATTTGACATGGATAATAATTAACAAAGTTAGTTATTGTTTTGCTTACATAAAATGCTCACATGATACCAAATTTATACAGTGAGAGGGACAATGGAATGATTATACTTTAATATTGATTTCCATTTTTGTTGTTGGTTTGCATATTCCTTTTCTCAGTTTTTTTTTTCTTTTTCAGCTGAATATCTAAAAAAAAATATCTTCATATACTGTTAGGCCTGCCCATATAAGGTAAATTAATTTAACCACACTACTCTAGTTATCGATGTTGACTTTTATTCACAAAATAGCTTAACATTGTTTAATTCTTGAATTTTCGTTCAGTTCGAGCAATCAGCAAAATTGCAGAAATACCGTCATTACATTTTTCAAGATGTTGCTAAAGTGCTTTTCTACTTTATTTACTATCTCAGTGATGTCATAATAAATAATGTGTTTAATGTAAGCTTACACAGATCTATTTAGAAATATTTCTATAGAATTGAATTTCACTCTTAATGAACTAGACTACCTTCAACAACAATGAACTGCAATTCAGCTAAAGTTCGTGGCAAAAAGAAACTCCTCAAACATATTAGCTATAATAAAGCCATAGAACAATCCACTTAGAATATTAATTGCAGAAACATGTATTAGAAACAAACAAGTATCATTACAGCATTTCAAACTTATTAATAATTTAAAAGGGGTCTCAAGCATTAATTATGGCCAGGCTATAGACTTGATAGTGCGTGTTCATTTATCACATGATGTAAAAAAAAAAAGGCATTTCATTTGCTATCCTAAATAATTATGATCAATTCCTTTTGTTATTTTTTCGTCTTTATTACACTGTTCTTGATAATAAACAATAATAATATTAATTTTAATAATGATAATAATAGTAAAATGATATTAGGCTTTTAGAGCGCATCATAATTATGTTTCAATCTCTATCGCTTTACAAAATATTGAAAAATCAATGCATAATCATATACATTAATACATCACATTAAATTACATTACGTACATTCAATTAAATTACATTAGATTATAATAATCAGAATTACATTACAATTACATTACATCAGGTAAGAGAAACTGATTAAATTACACATACTTTTAGATCATCTTTCGGGATAACATTTTAAACGGTTAATCATTTATAGAGATTTCCACTTGAAAAGTGTAGCGAAATTATCACTGAATGGCAAGACTAATGCTACTGCTTCATCGTGTTATATTATTAGAAAATTTGAATTTGGTACATACAAGATGTGATCACAGAGTTCATTAATGGAATTATTAAAAACTAACAACTTTGGTTCATAATCCAATTATTATCCTTTTCGCTTTATGAATATCTAAGATTGTTATTGCACTAAGGTAAGAAAAGTAAAAGAAAACAAAACAAAACAAAGTACTAAAAACACAAAACAAACAATAAAGTGAATGATCGTTAGGTGAAAACAATATCTGTTTAAGTTTACGCAAGTACAAGGGGGAAAGACGACATTTTTTTAGCGCCATATCACTCAAATTTTCGACTAAAGCTGTTTCCTGTTTATTCAAGCCCCGGATTCAAGCATCATAAGAAAGGATAATACTGTCTTGATTTTCCATGTTTTCCTTACTATATCTTAAATTAATGAGATAATTAATGATCATTAAATTGACTCGAATTCCATTACCGGTTCTAAATAACCGCTACGATAATTTCAGTCATCTTTAGTGGATAGTGAAAATTAATTCTACGATGGCAACTTTCACATTAAATGAATAAATTAGAAGGGTCTGGAGTCAGAGTGATAAACAAGGCGTTTAACTGTTTCGAAATGAAGGCTATGGTACTGAGCGCAGTGGAAATCATGCGTGAGAGATCTCCAAAAGGATCGGTGATTTGATTTAATTTTGATTTGATTTGATTCTACTTTACTGACTCCTTTTGGTATTTTTGAGTCTTGCAATTATGACCGTTTGACCATCAACACAGGGGATGGAACACAATGCCATAAACCTGACGAAATTAACTCAAGTCACAAAACAATTATATGGAACTCGATTAAAAGCGTGTACACCAGTGCATATACAACTGCCATTGGACTAATAATAAGTAACTATTATGCAAAAATAGGACTGTTAATTCATTACTAATCGCAAGTTAACTGCCTGGGCTAATCTAAAACCACCCATAAAACCTTGTCAGTTGTCTAATCACACAGCAAAGTTGTAAATCATACGATTTCCGGCGGGACAACTCCCCTTACAAAGGAATAAGAAGCAGAAAGGAGATAAAGCTTGTTATTTGATGATCTCACCGTATGAGATCCCGGGAGGACCATATTTGCTCACCTTGGACCAGGAACTGATTGAACGTAGAGACCGCCTCGCGGGGAGTTTCTACGGACCCTTATCAGACTGTCGGTCCGTGTGATGCGGCCGACCCGTCAAACACGGAATCGATGAAACAACGCACGTTATCTCGACAGAGGCGAGAATAACAAGACACTGATAATGCAGTGTAACCTACATGTTTGTTTGTCCATCAGTCTATATGGATAGGCGACCGCCATTTTGTTTTGTCCGCTTACTGACCTCGGAGATTTAAAAAACTGGGAAACGATGAGGACAGACAAAGTAAGAGTAAACAAGAAAACAACATAAAAATATTATGTTTCTATGGCAAAGACAATCAAAATGTAGCAATATTCAAACCAGAATCAAGGATTCGACTTAATGATCTTCGCATAAAAATGATAAAACAATTTATCATGAGCATCGAGCCATTTTCAGTATTGGAGGGGCTAAACAATGATGGAAAGCGTATACACTGGATAGCAGTTAAATTACATTTTCGGAGGGGCGGCATGTAGTGCCCTCAAAACATGGCAGAATAGACACGTTCCTGCTATATTTAAAACACAACAACAACAACAACCTCTTAGGAGAGAGGAAGTAACAATGATAGCCTATTTGCCCCAGAGTCATTCCTAATTAATTTTCCTAACAGTCATAATATTAATAAACAGATATTACAAAATCATATTTACATTCATAAGTTTTCATGTATCTAAAATTTGAATTTAATCAATAAGAATTAGTTAACAAAAGCATCTTCAACTAACACATTCAATTTCATTTCGGGTTTGTTCATAAAATGAATAGTTTGTTATATTTTAAATTGTTTGTTTTGTCCAGCATCTATGTAAATCAATAATGATAATAATACTCAGTTCTTGTATAGCGCATTATACATTTTTATCAATGTTCAATTCAATTCAATTTAAAGACATTTATTTCCAACTTTTCAATATGAGTGTACAAAGTAATAAATGAGCAAAATAATGTACATGTATTTTTAACAAAAATATGACAAAAATACATTCATGAGGTACATATATAGTTGGAGGACACACCTCTAAAAGCAAAAGCTTGGGGCGAGGGTGCCCTTATTACATAATATATAATAGTACATAATAAATATATAAAAAGAAAATAACTACATACAAAAAAAAAGAAAAAGATAACATTCCTATACCGCTGAGCTCGATCGGAGGGAAAAAAGAAAAAAAAAGGAAGAAAAAAAAAAAAGAAGAGGGGGAAAGAGAAAAAAAAAGGTGGGGAGAATGGAGGTGCAACATAAGGAGTACGGGAAAGAGAAATATTCACGAAGAAGCAAAGAGAAGAAATGGAGGATGGGGAAGTGTCTTAACCTTTCGAGACAATTGACCAATTTTGTGGTTTGGCTCAATAATTGATTCAGAGCTCTAAAAAATATACAGATGCAGGAGTAGAAAAAGCAAAAATTTCTACACACATTGTGTCCATTTTTGTTGCATGATTGTGTTTGATGCAGGAATTTTAAAAAGGAGAATACCTAAATTGGCAACACATTGAGAGGTTCAAAATCTATTTATTATCAAAATTGGCAATTTTTTTAAACTTTTCTACTAAGTTTCTAATGATGTATATTGTTTTCAAAGACATTGCATTTTGTTAGAACCATGTAGCACTAAAGAAAATATTATTATTGCCAATTTGAAGAACAAAATGTGATCAATTTAGCCCTTAAATAATTCCTGTCCTGAAAGGGTTAAACCATATTATTTGTAAGATGAAGTGAAATGTTTTTTCACCCTTCTTGAGAAGCTGACAAGAGATGTCTCTACAATTATACGCGCTTCCAAAGAGCTCTTGATTGCTCAGCCTATAGCTGCCCTAATGAAGGCTCTGCCTTCAAGGATTAAATTCCTACCGGTACCAATCACCTGGGTCAATGTCTTACCCAAATAGAATATCGACATTTATCAATATCTTAGGACCCTGTTAGAAATTAACCCATTACCTGCTTTATATAGTTTATCCTGTCAAGTATATAGTTATGCATTTCTTAATATGTTTTAAATGTCCATATACTATAGATGAATAAAAATGAAATAAAATTCTTAAAATGCAGTAAACCTATATATACTTTACTAGAACAATTATTTCAATTCATCTCAATGTCATTGTTTGATATGTGTTCCCTATATAACAATTTCGTGGTTACCATGTTATTGATATTTTTTTTCTTCTTTTATTTTTAAAGCGGCGGGGGGAGGGGGTCAGATCGATGGCACTTTAATATCTCCTTTGTTTTCAAGTCTATAATGGTAAAATGATTATGACCGAAATAAAGTTGGTTGGTTGGTTGGTTGGTTTTATTTACCTATAAAAAGCATCGAATACTTACATACATACAAATACACAAGAATATATCAATAAATAATCAACAACAATTACAGCTGGAACGTTCTCTTCATAGATCTGTTCTTCCTAAAGGTCCAGAAGTACAACAAACGAATCAATTTACAAACAATTTAAAAATGAAAGCATTTATCTTATGTTGACGAGACTATAACAATTGAACTAGAAATGAAACCCAAAGAATGAAGTTTATTCCGGTTGTAAACCGACACTGGCTAGTCGATACTAATGCAGGTACTTAAGTACGCGGTTTAATAAATTTATTTATAAATGTTTTGTTTTACAGTAGCACTTTCATATATAATTGATTGGTATAGGTTTTTATTCTAAAGAAAGATTGATCCAACTAATTACTACCTATTCAAACCTGATTCCTACCAATGTCAATTCTAGATGTCCAATCGATATTGATCGAAACAACCAATATTTGGTTATTTTGACCAAGATGTCGGTCCATAAAAAGCGTCGTACCAATATCTTGGTCAAAACAAACAATTTAAATGCTTGTTTATTAGATATCGGTTGTATCTTTTTACTCGTTCCCGTTAGTGGTAATCGCAGGGAACTGACAAGTCTGTCAATGTTTTTTGACCGAAAAGAAAAGCATTTATATAATTACCATAAATTTGTTTTCTGTTTATAAGCTTATCGTCGGAGATTTTTTTTTTTAATCTCATTTTCTGTACTACAGTTTTGTATGTATCCTTGAATAACCAAGTTTTGCTCTCTATACTATTTCAATCCACAATGATGTTATAATAATTGTTGTTTAATATTATATAGTTATATAAATATGTATTGTTACGGTGACTCCAATACAATCCATGTGCTTCCTGGGACCTCTGCCTCCCTCCACCAAGTTTTTGTCAATGTAAATTTCATTTTGTATATTACTTGGTTATTATGAGAAGGAAATAAAATGTGCTTTGAATGTGAACCTGAATAGACCGTCCATGTTCTTTGGAAACAAAATCATCATCACATTTTCTTCTTTCCTTTGATACTTCGTATAAGCTCATTCAAAGTAATCGTTCCCCTTTATATTTCAACTCCTTATTCACTTGTGAATGACGTTAAAGTATCGCGTTGTAATACTTTTCAACTCTCCTTCAAAATGAATATAATACTATCATATTATATGACATAATATGAATTCGAATGTCTTGTAAGGACATAAACAAGTGAAAAGTTACAAATATATCATGTTGAAATGGCAATTCTTAAAAATATTATTGTATTATTTTTTATTGATTTCAGTTTTATTTCAATAGGGTCGTCTCATTTCAAGTCCATTACTGAGCCTGCTCTTCCAGAGAGCCCTGCATTCACATAAAAAGTACAGAACATATTTTACATGATTAAAAAAACCCAAAACATATATATATATATATATATATATATATATATATATATATATATATATATATATATACAAAGATTAAAACAAAAAGAAACATACATCTGAATTTAACTGAATATCCACTCTTAAAATTCATAAAAAGAGGGAACGCAATTATTGTATAAACACACATTACAAATTATATCAAACAGAAATTGGACAATGACAATATAAACTAAAAGAAAAAAAAAAGAGAGAAACCGAAATAAAATCAAAAGGTCAATTTATCTGAATAATATAATCATATGTAGAGAAACTGGAAAATGAACTTGCTTTTTAAAACTTTGCAAAATTTACAATTTTGAACATTACATGGCAAATTATTTTACAGTTTAGCCCCTGAAACCTCTAAGGTTTATTAGGGGTATCTCGTGTCTGAAATTATACTCTTTCATAGAATCAATTACCCACTCAATATAGACTTGATTTCTGGTTTGAAACCAAAAAATTTCACTTTTTAAAGATTTTTTGAAAGTAATCTTTAAAAAAAATTACTTTCATAAACAAAATAGTTTGTTTTTAATCAAAGAGGATTAAAAGTGAGTGCTGAGACGGCCAGGTCTCCAGCATAGAGATATGCACTACTCTTATAGATAGTTTGGTTAAACGAGTGAGAGAAAGAGAGAGAATGTGTGTGGGTGTGGGTGTGTGTATGTGTGTGTGAGAGAGAGAGAGAGAGAGAGAGAGAAAGTGTGTGTGAGTAAGAGAGAGACGAAGAAAGAATGGGAGAGCTGGGTATAAAAGAAAACACTACCATTTCAATACTTGAACGTGTTCAAATTACGTTCACTTTCTAAGTTTGAGAATTATATTTTTACGTCTAGTAGAATATTTTTAAAAAGTCTTGTCGGTAAAAAGATGAAAAGAACAAAAAATCAGCAGAAAACAATCACGATATACGATTGCAGAACAAGTGTACATATGAGCTAATAGATTGGAAATTAATACACTTAATTCAGTGTAATGTTTTAATTTATGATTCATAAATTTAATATATAGTATTGAACTACACAATAATCATTATGTATTTGAAGAAGTCATTCAGAAACGGAAACTGCTACGTGCAGGTTTATGTTTTCTTTCTTGTAAAAACCACTTTTAAAGAAGATGGGCTCTTAGACAATGCACTGCCAAACTTTATTTTCTCAATCATAAATCTTGCTTAAGACAACCTTTTTTTTTTTGTTGAAACAATGAAACCAACTAGTGATAAATTACTTGTTATCTTGTAAAGTGTGTACTGTAAATGTTACATCAGAAAGAAAGTGAGAAAACTAAGGTGACTGAATGAAATACTGAAAATGATAAATGATGTACATAAGTGATTATTCATTAGTCAGATTTAAGAAGTAATAAAGGTCATGCAAGGAGAAAGTATAATTAATTTGTTTCTTTTGTCACTTTTATAGCATCTTTTTCTGCATAGTTTAAAGAGGACTTATCGCTTCTCGAAAGCATTGTTTCGCAAAGGTAAATTAATTACTAAACCAGGAAGTGAGTACTGTCAAATTCTTCACCTCACTATTAAAGAAGAAAAAGAAACATCCTTCAATTTAAAAAAAAAAGTTTCCCGCGTGCTCCGAAGATTTTTTATGGACAGATAAGTTGTTAGGAATGATCTAGACATAGGGCGGGGAGTGAACCGTTATCTTTCACCCTCACCGCATTATTCTTGAGCCATTTCAATTATTGTTTTGATTTCCTAAAGATTCTACTTTACATACCACCTGTAATCGTGTGTACATTTCACACAATACTGGTTTCAAAGACGTGAAAGATAATTTGGTTTAATAGTTTATAACGAACATGATTAAAATGTTCAATTTAAACTCATCCCACAAACACAAAATACTCCTTAGCGCAATAATTCCAACCTTAACAACGGATCATTATTGTTATCTTACTCTTACGAAAATATAAGTAAAACATTCAAAATACTGTTACATGTCAGACCAAAACGATAACCACTTTACTAGATATGACCTCAACAAAAGGGTAATAGTATATTCAGATATCCGATAGGATATATATTTAAAAAAATCCCGGAGGAGTAGATTGTCGTTTGCAGGACTGCTCAAAATTGATAGCTGCAAATTATGTCTATTCATACAAATTAAGGGTATGTCTTATGAATTAGGGTTATCAATTTAATTTCCTTTGTTCTTTATTCGCTTTAAAAAGCATATATAAAAATACAGAAATATATAGATATATGCATGTGCAAAGAAACACAAACAACAACAATATATACAGTCTTCTACAAAAGGCACATTCACAGTACTATGCATAATTTTTTATTTTTAAATTAAAAACCATCGACAATGTATCAGGATAAAATCAGAGTGTGCATAAATATGAGATAATTTCCTCACACTCTTCTCGACTGAAAAAAAAAATCTACTTAAGTTATATCCCTTGAGTTAATCAAAATATATGATCCACTTTTATTGAATTGTGACTACTGTGGGGAGAAACATGTAAAATCGAAATTATTTTCATATCTTGGAAAATAAATTAATGCGAGGTATTTCGTTTACCGTTAAATTGTTACGTTGTTCCATTCCTCTCAAATACTTAGCATGGAACGTTGATTAATTAACAATTAAAAGTCACATAAACATTTCAGAAAATTATTCTACTTCTCCTCTACATCATCACAAAAGTGATTCTTAATAATTAAAAACACATCCATGATTATCATAAAAGATAGAATCGGAAAAGCAGGCTTTGACCAATTCAAAGACTACATCGTTAAAACATTAATTCTTAGATGGATCATGTAAGTTTAAAATATACAAGTCATGAGGAAATACTTACAGGTGACACTATAATGAGAGTGTAAAATGAAATGGAGTACATAAATACTGAAAGAGAGAGTTGACTTCTGATAAAAATTAATTTTTCAAGAGCTTTCTCATTATGTTTATTCTTATGTGGAATGGGAAAGAACATTTCATTTTAATGTATCATGAATAAATTGGATCTGTGAATATTCACCCGGTCTTTCTCACCCCTTCCTTTATATATTTCAAGCGATGGAAAAGTAAGACCGGAAATATAATCATTTCGTATCACCTCCTAAACATAATAATGTTTTAGGTGTGTGATCGAAGATGAGTACAGTTTGGTTTATGAGGCCTGTCTCCATGGTCCCATCACCTCCTTCTATGGGTTTTCAACCATTCTTCAGGTTTTCTCTTACATGTAAGTAGCTTCGATTGTTATAGATTAGGCACTCGTACTTCTGGTTAGACACTTTTGAAGGCAAAAGGCTCACTAGAAAGAGAGAGTGTGTTACACGATGACCAGGGCTCCTTCTCTTTGGGGGTTGCCGATCTGTCTCCATTTTTATGTCTTCCTCTTCTTCATTTATTCCATCGTCCCCATCAGTCTCTGTATCTTTCGTGGTTATATTGGCACGGCTAGACAACTCCATCTTATAGCCGTTGATCCGTTTCTCGCTGTTTGAAGTCTATACAAGCTTTTCCTCGCC
Organism: Heliocidaris tuberculata; assembly: GCA_025618425.1. Taxonomy (NCBI): domain Eukaryota; kingdom Metazoa; phylum Echinodermata; class Echinoidea; order Camarodonta; family Echinometridae; genus Heliocidaris; species Heliocidaris tuberculata. Next base: position 9,902,080 of record CM046846.1, read on the forward strand.
TTCCTTCCAACACTAAATTTTCTCATCCTAAAATTACCAACGTATATTTCTGCTTCCCCCTCCTCATCCTTTTTCCATTTTATATATTCTTTTCTAATAATATTCAATTCTTAATTCTAATACCTCGTCTGACAAATATCATCTTTACATTCTTTCTCTCTCTTTCCTACCTCTCTTGACAAAGTACTGGCCAGCTCATCACTTTTAGCTCCAGACGATGTTTATATTGGTTTTATGGAATATACACCTTGATGTTAATCCAGACTGATTTTATAATACTCCCAGTTTACGAAATTTAAACTTGTAATCGCTACAAGATATAAATAATCGACATACTTTCCTTGGCTTTTTCCAAAAATTTGTTTTGTTCATTGGGGTAGATGTAAAAAAAATACCCAAGATAAAGCATTACAGATAGCTTTCCATTCTATACTACCTACACACTTCTACATTATATCTTTATGTATAGGGTATTGATATTTTGCATAATTCTTTGTTTAAAATGCGATGACAATCGACTATATTCTCACTATTTTGTTTTTTCTATATCATGGTATATAGGTATCTTGATATTTCTGCCTGTTATAAACGTAATTTGTAAATGAATATTATTTCAAAACTGAACGAACACCGACAGACGTGAGCCAAAGATTGATATCATTTATAATCCTCGCATTCAAAAAATCACAGGGTATGGCTTTTGGCCCCGGCCTGTCCCCGACTTACCACTTCTCCAGCAGGGCTCATCTATACGCACATCGCCTCGATTATATTCATATTCAGATTTAAAATTTACTGGTCATGCACATAAACTTACTATGAACATTATGATAAGGCTATTTCTATTATAGTTCCACAGTTTCCCATAATTCCACTAAAAAAACCCAAGATGAATATAATAATAATAACAATAATACCTACATTTATATCGCGCACGTATCCATCCCAGGGGGATGCTCAAGGCGCCTACACAGTACTATTATTACTCTGGCTTTAGCCCAGCTGCCCTAAGGCGCTAAAAGCATTCAAGGGATGAATTCCTACCAGGTACCCATTTACTACACCTGGGTGGAGAGTGGCAAATGTAGAAATATTAAAGATAAAAATGTAGTAGCTACATGTCATTATTGTACAGGTTTTTAAGTGAAAACAACTAAAAGTAGCATTTTGTGACATAATTATAATGTTAATGCATCAATTAAATGTATACTAAATCCATTATGGGAGTTATAATAATTTCTTTCAGTCAGTTTACAATGTCCCTACTGCAAAAAGTAAAATTTCTTTTCTTTTATGTTGAATAATACATTATTGTATCGCTTTTTCAAAACATTTTCTTATTCCAGTTTATTTGCTATTTCATTTTTTCTTAAATCTACTGACTGAGTTGAACCGTCAGGAACATGAAAAGCGGTCAAAGCGAAAGATTAAGAATATTTCGGGAAATAACCGTACAAAATTAACGTATATTGAAAGTCGGCTCGATTATGGCTAAAAAAGGTATGGGAAGAAATAATGAAACAGATTGTGTTGATCAGGCATTAGGCCCCTAAGAAAGTACCAGTTCTTACAGATCGACAGGAAAAAGTTACAGTTTTCTTCCAATGATTTGTATTTTTCGTCCGTCATGCACGGTACATGAAAATATGTACAATTCGTGTTTTTAACATTATCTCCCACTTCCCGATTCTAGACCAGCTTCAGTATCAAAACCTTAATTTCAGCGAACAATTCTAGATCTATATGAATCCTTGGGTTGTTCAAATAAAGTCTATGAGGGTTGATATTTTATTTTCGATAAACCAGAATTTAAGAATAGGAGACGACAGCGAAACAAAAACCTGTCGTAAAATCAGACATAATCTCAAAGGGTGGGGAAGTGAAACGATAATATTAAGAACGATAAAACATGAAAGCAAGGGTATGTGTGCCAAATTAAAATTGTTCACCTGTATATAGCATTGAATTACACACATGAATTTAATTCGGAAATCTTGAGAAGAACGATTCACAAATTTGATTCCACGGAAGATTTAGTTTATGAACATCCTTAATTCTTTTGACTTCCGATCATTAAACATGAAGTCACCATTGTCTTCGAGAGATCTTAATTCATATTGATGAATATAATTCATTCATAACACACTCTATTTAATCTTTGAATCTCTAAAAGTCTATTACAAAAAATAAACTGTAAGCAGAAAAGACCCGGTAGATGGATATAGCCAGGCGCCCCAAGGTTTATCTAGCCCGGAGTATGGCGATGAGATGAATCATCTCCGCATCGTACAGCCCGCAGAAAATGAAAGAGTTCATTTCCCAATAAATCTATTTAATTTTCCTTATGATATACTCGCCTTGTGTTAAAAAGGAGTATAAAATCTTTAAAATTGGAGTAGTATTCAGAATTTATGAATTCCTGATCCCAAATCTATATGTACAAATAGAAATCATGTTTCTTTTTATTCATCAGGTTATTCCAACGTAACTGTTGGAAATCAATTAAGTTAAAATAACTTTAAAATTTTAGAAGAAAAATTACTATATTTTGATAGTCATTGAAAAATTAAAATAATTAGGGTCCTTTTTAAGTAAAGTGATCTTTAAAAGCATATATTAAATCGACACAGTGCAATCCACATTGAACTGCCAGAAATATTGGCTGCATTTATTCTTTCTTTCTCACAATGTGAGATATGGTTTTTTTCATAGCCGACAAATGGTAATTTAACATAATTACAACCGCGTATATTACAATCGACCGCAACTACAAAGCCACAATAATGGAAATAAAACTTAATTCCGTTCATTTACTTGTTATATCTTTAACAATAAAACAAAACGATTATAAGTTTTAACTCAATACGTGTCAAAAGAAAATAATAATTTATATATTATCATTATTTTCATTATTTTTACAATACTTACAAAATAAAGAAAAGAATTTTAGAGCATCAGAAAAACGTACTTTTAATGGATGAAAAAGGGAAAAGAATGAATGTGATTGTGATATATATCTTACCAACATTATAATATAGGGTCACGGCAAGGTGAAGATCGATTACATAGGCCACTGCAAATTTGCTCAAAAGACTGGATTTTAGCCACGCCCGTCAGTTATTAATACTTGTTCTTTGTTTTTTGTATATGTTATTGTATTTTGTGACCCTGTCTGACTTGCCAGTTGAGGAGGAAATATTCCTCTTTTTCTGGCAGAGGACCTGGGTACATCAATGTAACTTCATTAATTTTCTCTTACTGAAATAAAGATAAATTATATATACATGTACATTTCAGTAGACTGACTGCTCATGAGAGAAATAATGTCGGTCTCCAGTAAAGTTGTCAGTAGGCTCACGAGACCGAAATGTTGGTCTCATGGACTGTCGGTCGTGTGAACCCTCAAATGACTTTTCGGAAGGCCGGCCAGACCGCTTTGTTGGTCTCGTATAGGCTGTAGCCAATTTGGGGCATGGTTACAAAAGAACGTTTAAATGCTCATATTTCTTCTTAGGATTCTAATATTAGAAATTTCTTTAACCCTTTCAGGACAGGAATTATTAAAGGGCTAAATTGATCACATTTTGTTCTTCAAATTGGCAATAATAATATTTTTCTTTTAGTGCTACATGGTTCTAATAAGGTGTGATGTTTTTTAAAACAATATTCATGGTTTAAAATTTTGTTGAAAAGTTGAAAAATTGCCAATTTTGATGAAAAACAATGATTTTGAACCTCTCAATGTGTTGCCAATTTAAGGATTTTAAAGCTTATTCTTGTTTTAAAAATTCCTGGCATCAAACGCAATATGGTCATGAAACAAAAATACATTAGTGTGTGCAGAAATTTTTGCTCTTTCTACTCATGCATCTGGTATATTTTCTAGAGCTCTGAATCAAAAGTTATTGAGCCAAACCACAAAATGTGGTCAATTGTCTTGAAAGGGTTAAAAATCAAAACGGGATGAGGGAAACATGGAGAAGCAAACAGGAAAATCAGTGTAAATCATTCTTACTTTGGAGGATAATAAATATACTCCGATTCTACCCGCCCCCGGGCATGATAAGTGATGATATTATCCAGAATACCGAAAGAGGGGATGGTATATTTGCAATTTGAAAATCTGATTTTCAGAAATAGATTAAAGACTAATTATAAGTCTTAGGGCGTGAGAAACTACTGACAAGGGCTACTTGGTGATGAACTGCTGAACAACAAGATAGCCATTACACAATACATGCTAGCCATTAGGCTGATAATAGTATCTGTATATCAAATAGACATAGATATCTCTGAAAAGACACTATTCAAGCCAATGTTGACGTCTTTCTGTTTTTGCCATGATTAGTTTAGACCAATTTTCAGAAAATATTAGTAATAGTAGTAGTAGTAATAGTAGTAGTAGTAGTAGTAGTAGTAGAAGTAGTAGTAATGGTAGTAATAGTGGTAGTACTAGTAGAAGTAGTAGTAGTAGTAGTAGTAGTAGTAGTAATAGTAATAGGAGTAGTAGTAATAGTAGTAGTAGTTGTAGTAGTAGTAGTAGTAGTAGTAGTAGTAGTAGTAGTAGTAGTAGTAGTAGTTATAGTAGCCTTTATTGGAACTTGTTTAGCAAAAAGCTAATCTGCCACAAGTCCATTTCACAAATATTACATTACATTACAAACATTACATTATCAGATAAGAATGAAAATACTGCAAATAACAAAACAGAATATGAGGATGAAAATGCATGTAAAAATAAGATAAAAATAACGAATAATTGTACATTAGCTTTCATTGATTACTTTTAAAAAGAAATAGCGAACATAATACTAAATTTATAAACTGGATTTCACTTCTTTGTTATAATGACTTCAGACGAAAATGAATACACAATTTGTATACTTATACCCTTTTCGCTTTACTTCGTTGTCTTTTAAATTAAGTTTCTGTTATTTATTCTCTTTTCAAATATTTTTTTTCTTCTGCTTGTAATATCTACCATCTACATGAAATATATCTATTTTCAATATCTACTTGTAATATCTACCATCTACTTGTAATATATCTATTTTTAATATCTACTTGTAATATCTACTTGTACTATAAGGAGTGGTATTCCGGATTTATAAACCGCCTATCATACTTCTAAGCTCTTTACAGATATATTACTCATGTATATATGAACCTTTTCAGATGTGAATAATGATTCGAAATGTATAGAGCCCTGAAAAAGCAGCATAAATCATCTAAACGCCTATAATTCACTTCAGTTTGATTCAGGGATTATGAGGTCCAATAATAACTTGGGGCAACAGAAGCAGAAAATCAGACAAACAGATCAAAAAAGTTTGAGGAAAATCGAATGATTATTAAGAAAGTTATGAAGAAAAACTAAAGAAAACAATGAAAATCACCAGACAAATTGGAAACTCGTTATGGGTTTGCAACGTCATTCCTCACTACACATCATTTATTTTGTTTATATTGATAATACAAATTCTCCATTTTTGACCAAGAATATGATTTCCACGTAACTTTAATCAAGTTATATCTATAATAATATGTTTTTGCATGTATTCATAAACGAAAAAATATTGAGACTTTTGAGATTCATAATACTTGAAAATATTACATATTCATAATCACTCATTTTTTATTTATAATATATACTTTAAAAAATCATATTTTCATGATTAATGCAAAAACATATTACTATCAATATAACTTGGCTCAAGTTATGAGGAAATCAAATTCTTGATAAAAGTTGAAAATTTGTATTATCAATATAAACAAAATCATTGGTGAGTTGTTAGGGAATGACGTCACAAACTCATGACCGAGTTTTCAATTTATTTAGTGCTTTTGATAGTTTTCTATGTCATTGTAAACAAAACCATAACTTTCTTATTAGTCGTCCGATTTCCTCCAACTATTTTTATCTGTTTGTCTGATTTTTCTGCTCCTATCAAAACAATGTAATTTTCGTTTAAAGGGGAAGTGAACCATCCTGGTATATACTGATCAAAATTAGATGAATAAATAACTAAATGAATGAATAATGAAATAAACAATTTTCATCATCTTGGTTACGTGAAAATGAGGATGATACCAGGCTCGTATCAGCACTCTTTGAAGTGGACGGAGGTCTTACAAGAGCCCTCTCCTATCGGATAAAGGATGGGGATGGAGCTCCACAAGCAACATTAGATGGTGGATAGGAGCGTCGTACAGTACAACAAAAAGCCAGTATTTTCTTATGTTTATTATGTAACGGTAAAATAGTATTGTGGTCAGGAAATTTCAATGGTGTCCGACAGCAAATAAGTTTTAATCATGTATCACAGAGTAAGTTAATCACAGGGGTAATTTTTATGTATGTACATAATTATTTCGAAAGCCCTGAAAAAAATGTTCATTGGGTGTGGAAAGTAGTATAGCCTTTCGTACAATATTTATTACCGCAGGCGTAGGAGGCGGCCGGATGAGGGGCTGCAGCCTGCCCCCTTCCCCCCCCCCCCCCCCCCCCACCTGAGAATTTTTAAATTGTCTATATTCGGACAAAATTAAAATTACCTCATATTCGGGCAGCGAGGATCCTGAATATCCTCATATTTGGGTAGTGATATGCAAGAATCTGTAATTTTTTGCATATTTTCACTACCAATATTGTCAACAGTTTTGCTTGTTTGCTCGCTAGCTCGCAAAATTATATAAAACCAGAAATTTGATATTCGGGCAAAAGGAGTCAGCCCCCTCCCGAAAATGTGCCCGAACGCCTATGTTTATGACAAAATCTTTGTATAGGTGCTACATTTAGATTAGTGTTTTAATGGCTGCATGAATGTGATAGTAAAAAAAAAAGGAACTTTAGAACAAAGCTTTAAAATAAATTTTTAACTGCATTTCCATCGTTTGTCTAAAATTCATCAACAAATAGTTCTTATATTTGCATGGCTTTGGGGCTGAAGAAATTATGAGATAAAATGAAATTTGTGTTGATCTTAGACCGCATTGCTGCACAAAGAATATCCAATCAACCTCAAATTTATGATTTAAACTACTGATGTGCTTTACTCTATAAACATTGAAACTCTGGACTGACGTTATTGAGAACAATATTTTCCTTTCCGTATTCTGACGACTATCCCCTGGACTAACACACCAAGAAAAATCTCCGGACAAATATTCCTTTCGATAATTACACATCTTGAACAACTGTATAGGGGTAGTTGTCCAGGGGTATTTCATGGGATACCTCGGAAGTAGTTGTCCTACGGGTTAGGTGTAGTTACAAGTCATGAGGGCACTTGTCCTAGGTAATTGTCCTAGAAGATATTTATCAAGGGATAGTAGTTCGGAGTGCCACTCGAGGGTAAAGTAAAAGGTACTCAGGGAAATATTCCTTCAATGCTTGAGCCCCTTAACATGGTAACTCGGCTAAAGCTATGGTAAAGCTATGTTTCCAAATTATTCACTCATTTTTAATATCAGCTTAAACGGTAAGCTTAAGTTTACTTTCACATCGTTTATATTTTTTTCATTGGTTTTTGTATTTGTTTTTATACTTGTATCTTGGTTTGCCGTGTGTACTTCAAAAACTTTTATCTTTTAAATTTGTAATGTCAGCTTTAAATATTAATATTAAGTTTACTTTTAAATTTTTGTTTTTTATTGGTTTTTGTATTTGTTTTTATATTTTTGTATCTTGATTTTGTGTATTTCAAAAATATCTAAATTTGTCTTTGTTCTGATAGATTATTCTGGATTTGTTTTCAAATTTGCTTTTTGTGTAAATTATATGTAAATTGTTTGATTGTTCTGTAAATAATGTGTACAATGGATTATATTTCTTTTCCTGTTATTTCAATCTTTAAAAATGTCTGTTATGTACAAAATGAAGGATGACAGGGCCCGTTATGGAAAGTAGCTTTTAAACTTATAATGCTACTCTGTATAAATAAAACTGCAAATAAATAAATACAGAGGTAATAATAATATTCAGCTCTCTGTATTCTCAGAAAAGGCGTTTTATATACAAAAATTATACTATTATTTTATCCACTTTTTATTATACTATTCCACTTGTCCATATTTCCCTTTCCTTCATGTATACTCCAAAGGAATTTGAATTATTCGATTTATCAAGTAAGCAGCAGGAATATGAATTTCTTAAAATGGAATAACCATGATTATTTTAAGTTTTGATACTTTAGATCCTTTGGAAACACTAGTTTTAGACGTGAATACAATTTTATCTGCTAATAATCATCAAGAAAGTCGCAAATCTACAAATAAGAAATTGAACTATTGTGCTTTTTTTTTCAAGCAGGGACAAACGTAGGATAAATCGACTCACTTCCACTATACCTGTGTTAGATCTAAGAATTGTCCAAACTACCCATTGAAATCTTTCAGTTTCAGACGAAATGCCCTTATATTGCTCTGATTTTTAAAAGGAATGAATGCAGCGTGCACTGTGAGCGAAATGTTTCCAGCAGATAAGCTATTATCGCTACACAACCTGCGAATATTCTTGCCATATTTTACATTGAGAATATAAAACCGAATTTCATATTCAAGATTCTTTGCTGGGTGTTTTCTTTATATCAATACTTGTATTTCCTTTCATTCAAATTTACATTCGACTTTGGTTTTTTCAAACTGACTACATCACAATTATCAACTTGACAAAAACAAAATTAGCTATAGCTACCCCATGTATTTGTGCAATATTAATGGGTTACGATTATGTCATCGATGTCTGAAAAAAGTAAAATAGTCCCCTTATTAATTAAATCATCCTCATTTTTATAATTTGAATAAAGAGAGGATGGTCATATCTCAAATTTGCTTGAACTCTATAATCCTGATGTAGCCATAGATACAAGATATAAATAAACTATAGAAAAACCAAAGAGTTTCCTCTATATATTTGACATCGACTTGCTAATAAGTTTTATGATTCAATCGAGTGCTTTACAGCTGTGAAGGCGGGCAACAAAGATACAGAAAAAACATGTCCAGCATTATTGCTTAAATTCGGCCGTCGTGCTATTAACGGGCACCCATAAATCTTTCCCTCTGACGTTTTTGTTGGCCATTTTTGGGTCGTCAAAATGGACCTTGTTTGTCGAGGGGCCAATGGTGGTCAAACGACATGACTCAGTATCAAAATATATTTCTTTTTTGCTTTGACGCTAAGTGAAAACGGAAAATGATAATTGTAGTCAGATTCCAATTTAGTAAGGATGAGCTCCTATATATCAATTAGCATGGTAGAGAATAGTCACAATTTTTCTTCTGATTTTGGGGGGGATGTGTTCGCCTGATCATGCTCTTCATTATCAAACCATTCTTGGCATATTTATAGCAATAAATGGATGGTACAAAACTCTTTCACTGTATTAATGTATGATATGGCACAAAACTCCTTCATCAAAGAAATATGGCCGCGTTGCTCAACGAACTAAAGAATTGTTCAAAAAAGAAACACAGTATTTTATTATGATTATCAATATCTACGTTTTCTTAACTATTTCAGTGATTACATAGCAGGATTTGAGATAAATATGATATCTGGAGACAGTACGTTTCGGGACTCATCACTGACCAGAACTTTAGGTAGGAATTCTTATACTATAATATATCAGTTGAACCATATCAGAGCTAATTTGTTTCAGGGGCGTCTCATCTGAATATTCAAATAATGTTTGGTAAAATGCTTTTGATTCGAAAAAAACTAGGATTCAACAAACTTTCGAAGGCTACCAGGCTACCATGTGTGCATGTTTTAACCTTGTACACATTGTACTTTGTATCTTCGCATTGTGTTCTACATGTGAAAGCAATAAAACAAGCAATATTCTCGATATGTGATTGTTAAAATTTGATTATTGCAATGTTTCAGTTGAAGGGCTCCGCAGAGGGGACTGTGTTTTCCCCAAGGCATATCACCGCAGGTTTAATTTTATCTGGCATTTATATGTCTTTATAGCACCGTAAATCCATAGGATGGTTTTTCATTGTATTTACGTTAACTTATTTTTGAACAAATTTACTTTACCTAGTTTTTTCCACGTTATGGGTGCTTACAAAACAATCATTGATCTTTATTTGAGCAAGCCTATTAACTGTATTCGTACTCCAGTAACCTTTCGAAAGTGGTGTGAGAGTCATATCAAATATCATTCAAATATCATTTTCTAATATTTCATTTTTTTCAAATATAACACGATCGCAACTCCTTTCAAAGAATCAATTACGGGCACTTTCTATAACCTATTGTATTGCTCATAGAAAACATTTTCGGATTACGTAATACATCCTGGTAATGTTCGCACATTACTAAAGGCAATAGTAGGTGTTATTGAAATTGCCTTAAGTTGATTTTTCAATAGTCTTTGCGATCTCATTTCAATAAATGCTTTGATATTTGCTTGCATTTCCAGAAGTAACATGTATTTTCGTCCATAATTCGTGTCTATTGTACTTGGATTCTAGACCCTACGAAAAAATTGATTATATAGTTAATCTCGTTTTGAAAGAAAGAAAAAAAAAAGTGAAGAAGGCAACAAACTTCGACTGTATCAAACATTGTATCCAACATGAAGGACTTTTCGATTTATTTGTTATTTTTTTTAATATTATTTTGTTAGCACCTTTTAAAGCTGAATTAACTTTTTTTAAATAATGATTCATTAATAAATCATAGATAATAATCCTCAGTTTACACCAATCAATACAAAATAATGAAAGCGTATAATGCACATAATTTTAACTTTCTAGATATTGTAAAATTCTCACCCAACGCCTTAATAATATACATCAAAGGATGAAATTTGTCTCTATCTAATCATCTAAAATGCTAAATGCCTTAATAATATACAAAAAAGGGTAAAATTTGTCTCTATCTAATCATCTAAAATGCTAAATGCGGCAGCCAAAGTGTGTTATACAGCCAAATTTTCAAACTACCGAATTGGTTGTTAAAAATATCGGATATTAATGTGCATACTTTGTTTTGTTTGATGCATATTTATATACTTTTATTGATCCATCTTGGGGGCTTATTTGAAAAACCTAGAAAAGTGTCACAAATATGATAATTTGATATCGCACTGCAACATTGAAAGGATAATACTGATGGTTACACTTTGAATATCTAAACTGAATAAGAACAGCGCTTTAAACTTTTTTTTTTTGGGGGGGGGTGGATAAATTCATATTTTTAAATCATTAGTAGAGTGTGGAAATATGTGTTATCATGTGATGGGGTAAGATAAGATACTAATGCTTGAGTATTGTTCTTATAAACCAAGGGCAAGAAAGAGGTTAGTACAAAGACGTAAATTATATAAATATACACATGTGCCGCGATTTCTTGTCACGGCCGGGGGGAACGCGACTATCATTTACCATTGGTTGCTGTACAAACTTTAAAATTAACGGAGGGGGGGGGGGGAGGGACGCGTCCCCCTCCGTACCCCCGGGATTGCCGCCCATGAGTATCCATATACGTTACGAGTAAAATGTAGTATACCGTATGTAAAGAACCTTTTAAGTGCACTGAATCTGATTTTTTATGATACTTTGCGTACACATCTACTCTTCATTCTTATGATTTTATGATACATTGTGGCAGTTAAATTGATTCGTTGATGGATCTATTAAAATCTTAATAATTCTAACAGATTTTACAGATTCACTCTGTTATCTATAGGAGGAGTACATACTATGAATGTGTTATGAATGAGTACTTTATTACTTAATTTGATGTTATGTTATGACGAAAATAACTTTGTAAGTGCAAAGTCACATTATGAATATCTTAAGTTTAAAGTTCTAAATAGATTTAAGATTTATTGTAAGATATAATGGAGATTTTAGATTCAACACCATAAACAATCAACAAAATCAACCAGAAATGATCAAACAAAATAGGAAGGAATTAAATAAACAATTTCCCGCCACAGTTTGGCCTCAATTTAAGGTATTATGCGTCATTCTATTTTAAGACACCTTTTTTTCTGGTGAAGTGTAATTAGAAATTATCCAAAAAAGAATACTCATCATCATAATTCACAAACAAAAGAATCATTCGATTTCTTTCTTTTGTCCCTTATCATCTGCTTTTCTTTTTGTTCTTGGGATTTAGGTCATTAGGCTGTAAAGTTTGGCGTCATGACTCCGATAATAACAACCTCATAAAGAGACCAAGGAGCAGTTCTAAGATTTGTTTTAGAGCCATAAAACTCTTTATCTCGTGTATAACCCTGGATCGGGACGACACACCACCACCCTCGGTTCTCTATTTTCAGTCGTTTTAGACGAAGATATTCGCACGTTCTCTAGAAATAGCTCTGAAGACGTTCACATGCCTGTTGTTTTTTTTCTCCAGCTAATGGCATATGGGTCGTAGGCAAAAGTTCAAAGGGAGCTCTACCCGGGTCTTTGTTGTTTGTCTTACATTATATTAATTATTTTTAAAGACGAAGAAATCGGAAGAAAAGAACTGAGCTGACACTGCATGGTACTTTGTGTATTCCAAGTTGGCCTAGAGAATAAACTAGTTATAAATTAACGGCAAAATGTGAAATATTTATCATCATAATTAGTCGAACTTTGAAGGACAGCAAAAGAAATTTCATTATCACAATTCTTATAAAGGAAAGTTTTTGGTCTTCCTCTTATTCTTCTTCTACTTCTTATTTTCTTTATTAGGCTCCTGACAACGAAATTGTGGTATGAATGTATTATTAGTATCCAATGTACACTCAGAAAAAAAAAAACAAGAAATTGAACACTATTTATAGTTAAGTTTTTCAAATGAATATTTAATATAAACTTATCTTTCATACATCAAAGTACACAAAAATTAATCCTCTTTCAGATTATATGCAATTAGAGTCATACCATTCACGCATGAGTGAGCATAGCTATTTAACAATAAATGAGTCTCTGAAAGAAAATTGCAAATGGGGCATCTGGCTATTCAAATGTTACTGAGCATTTCCATCGTGTAGAGTCAAATTAGAACAATTTTTAAAAATTCACCATCTTGACAGGGCTTGTCAAAAATGTGAAGTTCTGAGACTACAGTTGACTTCCAGAGCTCAATTCTCCTCATTGTTTCTCATTCTTTATTTTCATTGTTGAACAAGAATGTCTTACAGATGGACAATATCATTAGCATTTTAATTGCTTACTTGCTCTTGTTTTGCAATTTTCTAAATCAGACCTTCTAACGCTTAAACGAATGTGCCAACCCAAGCGTGAAAATTCAAATAGTCATCTTAACTGATGTTGGCAGAGTATTAATTTTTTTTAATTTGATATACATTTTGTTATATTTTATTGACAGTTTTTATGAAAATCTTGAACAATAAAGAGTGTCCACTTTTTTCTTTTTTTTTCTGAATGTATTTTCGTAAAATAGAGCTATTTGTAGGGACCGTAGACTTGCAGATTGCACTTGGAAAAGGAACTTACTTATTAATGTAGCCCTATGACGATGTTGATGATGATGAAGACGACAATGATGACAATGACGGCGACGAAAATGCTGATGATGATGATGATGGCTTCTTGAATGCAGAACCAGTATAACCCACTGCTGGACGCTCTATGTCTCACAAACCTTAAATCTAAGGCATTTAACAAAAAGTGATTAGGTATAAAAATATGCAAATGATATTTACCCGGCTTTATTATCACACTTTTCAACCTCCATATCTAATTTATGATCTATTCCAGTTTAAGGATCTCACAAACTGATTGGAAATTTGTCTCTCGAGTTGCCTTCTATAACAAACTGCTAACTTTGAGTGTAACAATACTTTGGGGGAAAGGAAATATATCATAAATGATTATAGCTATTAGGAACTTACACCACGAGTTTAACTCATATATCAAATTAGCATCTTTGACTGGGTCCTGTGCTGGTTTAGGTATTGTACGATTCACATAGACGTGTTTATGCCAGATAATTACAAGCAAATGGGTTTCTTGATAGCGAAAAGCACATCTAATGACGTATTAACGGTGAAAATAAATGTCATTATCCACGTTAGAGATATTAAAGGTACTGCGTAATACCTAAAATTACATTAAAAAATACAACATTCTGACACGTTAATGGAAAAAAAGGAAAGCGACGAAAAAAATTCATACCGAGTGAAATAGCGTTCAAATTTTCTAAGAAATGGATATGTGCGATTAAACGACAACGAAATCACACCACCTTGCTTGAAACCTTTCTATTTCCCCCCTAAAATTTTGAAGAAAGATAAATGCAAAATTGACCACTGAATAACGTGATAAGACTTTTAAACATGGTGGATCATTGCGGAAACCAACACATGACAGAGGAGAAATTTAAGATAATGAAATAAAGCGTTTCCGTACTTTGCAGCATTTATTTATCATGATTTGGACGGGATGATTTCTCATTTCGTCTGGAGCACGGCTATTGTGAAGCAGAAAAGACGACATTCTGGTGATAAATGTTCTTTAATGGAGCGTAAAATATTCATCTTTAGGTTTTCACATCATCCACACCAAAGCAGCATAGATAGATTAAGAACAGGAAGATGTTCCGCTAGTTGGATAAGGTATTTCTTGCATTTTATTTTCTTTTAAAAATGAGCACAAAACGTTTTAGACAAAAGAGAGCTTATGGTGCTCTTTTATCCGGTGTATTTAGTTATATCTCTGAGTTATCTGAAGGATCATGTCAAAGTAAGGTTATGTTTGAAAAACGTTTTCTGATTAAAAATGTATCTTTTTAATAATATCATTGAAATTAAATAGTTTTCTAATTAAACTCAATGACAAACAATCATCAGTTCAAAGTGATAATCGAATCGAAGGTGCCGCTAGAACATTTTGAATGGGGGGGGGGGGGTGGTGTTCAGAACTTAATGTGCCAAGAAAAAATGGGACTATTCCCTCCTTTTTAAACTGCTAGAACTTGAGATTTGAAATACAAAAGCATGTTACCTACATGACGCATGCCCTAGTCCCCCTGTTGGCACATGCCAATTAAAAAAAAAGAATTGGCGCTGTATGTTACGCTTCCCAGATATTATACACAAATTCCGCCTCACCCCTTTAGACAATTTCTGGATCCGCCATTGACGCACAAAATGTTCTTACTTTTGAAAGGAATTTGAGGGATAAGACACTGCAAATCCAGGTGTTGGCATATCCATAGGAGTAATTGCGTAATTTCTCCAGAGGGTCTGATGTCTCTTGCCCCAATGTGAACTTTCAAGTTTATAAGACTATATAAAAATATACAAAATATGATCTTAAAATTACAAAAATAATAGACCATCTTGCTGCCTGAATATGAGGTGGGTATTCCCTAAATATTTTCTATAAAAGAACTTCTCTGCCCCGAGCTGCCTCGTACACTTATGCCCATAGTTTTGAGATTTGAAAAAGTAGAATTGTGTATTTAATGCTAAAAAAAAAACTCATCAGTTTCTATCAGTTTCAAAACTTTGCCTACCAGAGAAAAAGAAAAAAAAAGAGAACAAAGGGAAAAAAATCTCAAAAAAACATTTTTTTGAAATTGCCCTCAATTTCAACAGAGAAACAGAATGGGCCGACAGCAATTACAGGTAGCAATTTTGAGAAGGATTGTAACACCCACACCCCGTCTCGAGAAGCCACTGGTAAGAAGGATACCTGATACGAAAGTGTAACCTCTTGAAATATTTCTACATCAAGCACATTAAATTAAGATTTTTGTTATTCTGTCTGTACAACTAAAAAAAAAAGAAGAAGAAGAAGAAAAACTGGTAGATGAACAACAACAGATAAAAAGTTATCTCCTCTATATCCTTTATTTTCATCTTGTTTCCCATTTTTGTTCGATAGTTTCTCCCATGTTTTGTTCCTCTCTTCTACTTTCATTTTTTTCGATACCGCTACTATCGTTATTTTTTCATTGAATGTTTCACTGACATCACTGAAATAGTGATATTGATAGGCTAAGTGGTTAGGCAGACAATGTTGATATTAATAGAAATTATTTTCTATTGTCACAGACGACTTGCATTTTGTATCATGGTAACGATAATAATGACGTTTGTAATGAAAAGGCATTATTGTAAAGGTGTACGGAGTGTCTAAAAAAATGCAACGCGGATTCGATTCATAATATCTTAAAAAGTTCTCAACCATCCTCAATGAAATTTCGTAGGTAAGTTTGGAATAGTATCATTTCAATTTGGTGTAAATTTCACGAGGATTTAAGCCAAAACTACAAAGTCATGGACATTTTTGTAAAACATAGCGTTTTTCAAATGTCACAAGGCGAGTGCGTTGAATATAACAGTGCACCATAAGCCTATAATTTTCGGTTTGGGCATTTCACCACAAACCTTTCAATTAGAGTCATTCTAACTCACAATTTCTTGGTGAAATCACCACTGACAAATTTTTGATTGATATTTCACTTAAATGCATTTAAAAAATCTTTTAAGGAGAAGAAGCAAAAGAAAATATTCCAAGAATTTTTTGATGTAACTGGTGATATACTTACTTCTTCAACTCATTCATATTTCAATCATTATGGTGTGAGCAATGTACTGTAGGAAACGACCAAATATATATATATTTTTTTAATGAAGATAACAACTGTAATACTTATTCACCTTATCAACATGATCAAGTATTTATTTCAGGTTGAGCAACAAAAACCAAACAATGATTTTATGATATCCATTCTTATAAGATCTATGAACATTGCGTAGTAATTTCTTTTTGTTTCTCCTCATATATTGATTTATTTGATATAGCCACCATACCTCTGTAAAAGAGATACCAAAGACACTAACTTACCTAAATGTTTGTGTAAATGTAATTGATCTTAATTCTTCAACACTTCTTTTGTGACAAAAACTGAAGTTGACTTAAACGCTTGGCATGAAATGTTCAGGCGGCAGGAATGCACTTATTGTGCATTGTTATTAATTAAATGCGCTCTCTTCGTGACATTTGAAAAAAAAAGGCTACGTTTTACAAAAATGATCATAAATTTGACTTTGTAGCTTACATTATGTAAAATTCACACGAAATTTAAACTACTGCAACATTACCTAAGAAATTTCACTGAGGATGGTTAAGTATTTTTTAAAGATGTTGCCGATCAAAATCTCGTTGCATTTTTTTTCAAATTTATTTGTAACTGACCCGTCTTATTTGAAAGATTTTTTAGAACCTCCAACCCGCTAAACAAGTTTAAACAGTAAGTAAATTTAATCGTTCGGATTGAAAATTAATTTTACACCTACTTTTGAAAGGAAATGATTTTTCTTCATATTTGCATCGAACATCGTTTTTCTTTCTGATGTGTAGAAGGAAAGGGAGTTATAACACTGAGCAGTGTTAAGAGGCATATCCAGAACTTTATACACGTGTGTGTGGGTGTGTGTGCGGGGGGTTACTTAAGCTTGGCTGCCAAATTTTGGAACTCCCTCCCTATAGATATACGAAAAATTAATATTCAAAAGTAAATTGAAAAGATGGAGAACTGTATTTTATAGAAATTGATCCTTCACTGATATCAATATGATATTTTAGGATTCTCTTAAATGCAAAGCCCAGAAACATTCATTATCCATCATAAACAATACTATTGTTGTTTGCTTTTGTAGGGAAATCTACAAACAAAATAAAAACCTTCCAGATCCCGCTTCTCGTTCCGTCCAGTTACTCTTTTCTTTTTACAATATATTTTATTGCTTTCTCTTCCTAAAAAGTTAGTTTGTTTGTGTCTGTTTGTTTTTCATGGCCATGTAACTGTCTTCTTTTCCTTCTTTTTTTTTTCTTCCCCCCCTTTTTTTTTCTTCCCCCCCCCCCCTTTTTTTTTTCCTTTTGTTGGCATATGCACGATTCTTTAGTTCGATTTTTTTATGTATTGCGTGAATTATTATATAACTTTTGACAGGAACCAACGTTTCCACAAGCTCTGCTTATTTGATAATCTCTGTTTTCATTCTCATTTTGTTGTAATTACTTTGATGTTGTCTTTAATGTTGTAGTTTTTTTTTTTCATTACTTAAATGTTAATACTCTCCACCTTGTTTGTAATAATGAGAACATGTCTCTGCACTCTTATTTTCTTTGTCAAATTATTTCTTTGTCAATTATATTTTCATTGTTGATTGTATAATTGTTACTTTGAAAAATGAAAATGAAATAAAATCTGAAAAAGCGATGTGTGCCTTACGCACACAAGTCGCAGTGCTATGGGATTTGTAGGCTCGCTCTTACATACAATTTGTAAAATATATAAGCCTCTTTTCCGCTAAAAAAAAAAAGCTGCTAATACTCAATTTTTTGTAAAATATTAATTTGTGGTTGGGCTGCAAACGGGATAGGGGCGTACACCTGTTCCACCCCCAATCTGGATACGCCACCATTATACACCACATCTATCAGTGTCATTGGAGGTAAATTTGTAAATTTTACTGCCGGTAAGATATTCATCAGAAGTTAATGTATCTTTCATTTCAGACAATTTGGATGCAATTATTATGTGTTGAGGAAAATTACATTCAGCATCGGCCTATAAAGAAATCAAGTACGATAAAAGAAAGATGAACTGTAACAAATTACAGTCTACCATTAAGGGCGACATAATGTCTTGGAGCTATCAAAAACGGCGACACGATTATCATCAGATCTGCCCTCCCTGAGGGGAAAAGGGTGAAAATACTCTCTCACGTAAAGTTCTTCTTGATGAAGTAAAAATCAGCGTCGCGTGACAAGAAGGAGGATTGAAAAGGTGAAAGAATAATACTGTTACAACATTAATGACAGTCTGAAGCAAAAAGTCGACATACCTCCTCCAGAAAAAAAGGGGGTATATAATTCAATCAGGAGATCTTTCTTCCACAATCTTGACAGGCCGCATAATGGGTGAATAAGAAAAGAAAATCTTATAAATGCCGGCCTCATTTTATGCGTGTCCTCCACGCTTTCAAACGCAACTATCCTATAATCACTCCAAATTCGAATTGTCAGTAAGTCTGATTAAGTATGTTAGAGGTCGTGAGGGGATCTAGAATGACAGTGATCAGTCTAGCTGGACAAGAAGAAAAGCTCGGACTCTTCTTCAATGTTCCCCACAGGTCAGCTGTTAGACGTAAACATGAATGGTGGCCAGAATCCAGACGCCACCTCCAAGGCCTGCCATCTAGAAAGCCTCCAAATGCAAAAAAAATAAAACGAAAATAGCAAATATTCAAACTGCAAGAAAGGAAAAAGTAAGAATAAGTGTAAGTACTCTGAATGTAGGATAGTTAAGATGCAAATTATATGATTAAAACCATTTTCTTCGCCAACTATGTCCTGAAGGTTGAATTATGCATAATATATCCTCATTTTAAAATATAAAAAAAACGAAAAGTTCTAAGCAAAACGATATACTATTTAACATTTTTAAACGATATCTAATTAATATATTTAACAATCCAAAGAACGATAGACACCAATAAAATAAAATTGAATGTCTATTTTTTAAATGAAAAGAAATATGTTTATGATTGCGGCTTTTTCTATACGTGTTTTCCCTCTGTTCGATACGTCATTAAAAATCGGTATAATTTATGGTATATATTGATTTTATGGTCTGTCACTGTATCATGGTCATATTGTGTTCTACCTGACTGCAATTATGCATGAAGTAAGCTTATGGATTTGTTATATACTATCATACATTATTTTGTATTATTTACATTATTACAAGTGTAAGCACCTGGGATTCGCGCCTTCTTCCCTGTATTTAAAGTTATTTGATTCGAAATATTTTACTTTATTTTTTATTGTACTATGTGAACAAATGTTAAATGTCAACAAAAGCGATGGAAGAAAATAAATGTTAATTTGAATTTGAATTTGAATATTATATATATCATCATATAGGCCTAATATTATATAAATCATCATATAGGCCTAACCTTATTTATATCATCGGCAAGCAACGAGGAAACCTACGGCAACTCCTATCCAAAGGTCTTAGTCATTTAAGAATAATACCTTACCAAGACGGCTTCGAACCTGTGACCTCCCGGTTCCATGACAACTGTTGTATCCAGTGAATCGTCATTCTTTATAAGTGATTTGGGACTTATATAAAGGATAATTAATGCATTTCCCATCTCTTGACAATGTCCAAAAAAAATACTCAAAACCTGTCTATACCTTGGTAAAGTACAGTAGATTCTACCATTAGATGGTACCATCATTTTGTATTATAAGTTGGTAATTCGGATTTACTTTTTTTTTAATTTTAGTAACTTTTTATTATAACACCAATCAAACAAATTATAACATTTACTAGTGATTGATTGGATTGAAAACAAATTACAAAGCAAGTGATTTAAAAAAAAAAATCGGATTTACTTTGTCTCTATGAATGCACTTTTACATTGTCATTACCATTTTTTATGTTGATAAGTCGAGCGCATAGATAAAAAATGTATAAAAGGCTAAGTAGGTATCAATCATTATTTTATATAATGGATCTGTATCTGAAGTGCCCATTTTGATACCACGGTCTTAATTAACTTTAAACCTGAGACCCTTCTTTCCAATACCACTAAGATACCATGTTGATATCCACTGGTAGCCCCCCCCCCCAAAAAAAAAAAAAAAAAAAAAAGATAAAAGAAAAAAAAAAAGGATGTGACCTCGGCCTTATTATTTAGGGGATCAGGAGTTGGTATAGCGGTAACGTCTACAGGCAGCTCTTTGTATTCGCCTGTACAAAGTGTCTCTCATCGGACCCAGGTTCGAATCTCAGTCATGCCTTTCGGATGGTGACGTTAAAGGTCGGTCCCAGACGTAAATAATCATGTTTGACTGATACACGTCTGTCAAAACTCAATCACACACACACACACACACATACGCACACACACGTTATGGAGCAAGGAAGGATCATATTTCTCATGTAAATGAACTCATAGCATGTTTGTTGATATACTTTTTTAAAAGTATAATTTCCCCTCCTTCTACGTTCCAGGGCCTTCAATTTGATATAATGTGAAATGTGATGTGGGCGGCTATGGTGGGTGGGGTGCGCGCGGGCTCATGTGTGTGCGTTTGTGCGGGTCGGGGGACTGGATCATATTCAAATTAAATAGACTGGGCAGACAGAAAGTACTTCTGAGTTGTTGCTTGTATAAAATGTTTCAGGAGAAGGCTAGTGGTGAACGGGTTAATAGCATGCCTCCCGTATGGCCTACCACAACAACCCGTTGACTACTGAATTCTCTTAGTCCCATAGACTTGATACAGGGTCCACGCGGTTCCAGTAGACAATGTGTTAAGACATCAAATATATGTCCGATAAAATTATTAGAAACAAGTAAGAATCGGATAATTTTTATACAAAGCTCTCTTATGGGTACAATTTTAGTTTTAATTTAAACATTGAAATATCAGTCAAAAAGATTATGGGTAGCAAGATTGCATGAGTGATCACTATGGTAGTGAATTTCCTTGATTATTCATCTAGTTATGATGATATCTGTGATTTTCACAGTTGTTCGCACGAATATAATTCTTATTGAGATTTAACAAATATTTCTTAATAGCTTAATATTTTTTCTGAACAAACTTTTGATAATTTTTCTTTAGACTGTCAGGGATGTTTTCTCTTTCAAATGAAAACGAACTCCACTGCTTTCACGGCCATGTCAATATAAAGAGGCCCTGGCTGTGATGTTTAACGAGCACATACAGTCGAACAAATGTGCCCTAATAACTCTCCCGCCCTCACCGATACATTGCTGCCAGAAAAGACACAAGTCAATCAACCCTTCATGAAGTTCGAAAATTGTGATTTTCAGTTGTTCTTTCTTAAGTAACGAGTACCGCTGCTTACTGACTTACCTCTACATAGTATTTGTTGACTATGATATCTATCCAAAATATAATCTTCCTTTTAAATGCTTGCTTTAAAAATTATAAGAATTATGCGTATTAAACGAAAGTTTGATTTAATTTGATTTATTTTCTTCTGCATTCATGTAAGTACAACATTTTCCGTTAACATATATAAAATAAAATACAAAAGTACTTTTTGACAATGAATCATGAATAACAAGTATATGTGACAATAATTTTTCAAAAACAAACACGAAATGATAAATTGTCAAATTATTGTAATTCATCAAATATAAAGTCGTTTGCGGAAGAAGGACTACCATTATAAGCAATTTGCTTGAGAATATGGCAGCCCCAGACAAATATTATGAAATAGCTAAAACATGTTTAAATAAGCAGAATGGATAAATAACTGAAATCCTAACATAAAAGCATATTGATGATGATGATGATGTTGATGATAAAATGATGATGGTGATGATGATGATGATGATGATGATGATGATAACGGTGATGATGATGATGATGATAATGAAGAGTTGACACAGAGATTTTACCTAGTATATTCAGATAGTAACATCGTTTTAACTTTGGCTTTAAATGAGTTAAGGGAACAACAGGATTTAATGAATTCTGGGACAGAATTCCATAGGTCTGGACCATGGTGTCTTATTGATCTGGAATAAGTGGAATTCATACATTCGTATTTCAGATAAGTCTTCGGTACTTGTAATTTTCTTTATATTTTGAGGATATTCATTTAAAGCAGGTTAATAGAAGTGTACATGATGCAATGTAATTTTCACATTTTTGCTCTGTGATACTTTTCCATATATATGGCTCCCTACTACGATAAGAATGAAAACCAAAATTTAATCATATGAAACTAGGAAGAGAGTTGTTGGTTTCTATTGGTTAATATATAACATCCTATTCATAAGCTGATTCACACATAATACCCCTACAAAGTTTGCATCACAGGTATTTGATACTATGTATCAAAATGAAAATAAACATGCAAGTACTAAAATAAAGTGAAATTTGATATGGCTAATACACATGGAACTCTTTAAAGAAACATTGACTTCCATACACTTATCCTATCCAATCTAAAGAGCCAACACGTTTAGTTCGATATCTTATACATTAATCAATTTGTGATATTTGTCAGATGATTTTAAGACCGTTAGTGCCACATGTTTCAATTTCATTCCATCCTTATCTTTTTTATTTTGGGAAATATTGTGACTGCGAGCAGGATTTCTTGATTGCTATCTAAGGAGCGTGGCACAACGAAGAACGAACGATTAAAGCCCTGCAAAAAGTATCATTCATTAGTAAATAAATCGATATTTTTGTAGCCTTTAAACAGTGCTTGGTCTCCTAATTATTTTTCAAAAGTTGCACATGTGCAAGTCACACGCTAGTAAGGAGAGTCAGTGACTTTGTCAACGATGATATTTGTTCGTGTGTTTTTTTTAAATCCAACCTTTGTACTAATTTGATTTATGTGAAAGCAGAAACATCAGAAACAGATTGTTAAAAGTTTGAACAAAAGTGGACAAATAATAACAAAGTTGTGATTTTTTGAAAATTGTAATCACTATACATATGGGAATTTTAAACTGCCCGAACCACGGGGATGTAGCGGCGGTCAACTTTTTACAAATGTATAACTTTGTAGGATACATTTGGAGTACTGCCCCGATAGAAGAGATACTCAGAAGAAACCCGGCATTTAATAATATTTTTGGTGTGCAACAAATGGGAGAGTGAATACGTCACAATCGATTCACCAAATTGCCAATTTGAGATTCGCATAGATAATTTAGTGATATCATTTTCCAAACATTCATAACTTTCTTATTCTTTGTCCGATTTCTGTTAAACTTTCACCATCCTCTTTCTCCTATTTCTCTCCTTTCACACAAATCAGCTTTTTACAAAGGTCGGATTGCCCTTTAAAGGTAAATGAACTGAAAGTAGAAAAGGAGTAAGATTTTAGCATTGAGAAGGCATCTTGGAGGATTGCTGTAAGAAGAGTTATACCACAAAACAATTGATAAAATAATCAACAATCTATAGCGACATTGTTAAACGGGGGGGGGGGCGGTGACGCACAAAATCACAGAGTCACATCGTCACACACACACACCCACACACACACACACACACACTTTTTGTTTTTCAAAATCACAGAGTCACATCGTCACACACACACACACACACACACACCCACGCACACCCAAACACACACACGCACGCACACATCCACACCAATACGCAAAACCCACAAACACGAGTTTCACCCCTGAGTTCCGTATTAGATGACCCTAACAGCACCACCCCATCAACCAGTTCAACCCCTTCTATTTCTTTTTCTAACTTTCTCTGTGCTATTCTCTCACCCTCTCATTCTTCCGTTCGTCTTCCTCTCTCTTTCTCTCTCTCTCTTTCTGTCTCTCTCTCTCTCTCTGTCTCTTTCCATTAATCTTTTAAGAAATTCTTCCAGATGTCTTCAAATAAGTAATACCATTGAGCGTCTTTTGGAAGCTAAAGTTGACGAAGTCTGTATAAAAGAGATGCGGTAGGGAAAAAATGTGGAAAACATAATATAAGAAGAGTGATACTGGTACCATAGCAACATAAAAGAAATATATTAAGTATTAAATATTGAAATAGATATTTTATGGCTTCCAAATGACTTACGCAAGAAATGAATACCTTCAGACAGGAATTTTCCATATATCTGTTCTGTCCGTTAACTATGCTTAGCTATTCCTTACATTTTTGCTGAGATTTGTGAGCAATACATGACACAAAAAAATGAAATGTGAAAAGCGTCATTGTACATATTGGACCACACCAGATTTTGTACTCAATTTTAAAGACAATCATCATAATAATATTTTTAAATAAACGTAATTAACAGTACTGGTTTAAATTCAAAGAGGTGAAGAGTAGTTTTCTCTGATGTTCTCATCTTTATGAGTTATGAGTGTAAAGTGTAACCTCTAAACAGTTTGCTTAAAATGCCTGCACTCCCATGTAATCACTGCTTAAATGGTGATTATAGGATTATCAGTCACCGATAGATATTGCTTAGTGTGTGTCAAGATATTGAGGGGGCACTGGCGTCACGAGGGGGGGGGGACGGTTTTACTGGGTAAAGGAAATGTGAATTAACAAGGGCATTGGGTAAGGGGAGGGTGTGGGAGAGTCTATTCTCACTTTTTTCTTGTCCTTTTTCCATCTCTCGCTTTCCTTCTCTCTCCTTATTTCTCTTTTGGTCTTTAAAAAAAAATTCCGCCACTAATGGAGGGCACGTGCCCCTGTGCCATCAGCTATGCCACATGACATATAATGGTGTTATGAATGAATTCTATTTCATTACCTCACGGATGAAATTGTTTCTATACTTTGAATCAAAATATATATTACAGATAGATAATATCAACCTTACTATCACGACTATATAGATCTCAGGGTTAGTTGAAGGGAATTAAGGTATTTTCTACAGTTTTAGACCATTTAGACGCAACAAGAAAAGCATTTTAATCCAACCCATGACCTTCGCAAAAAACTGTTACCATAATAATAAATAAAACCATCGTTTTTCTAACGATGGCACGTCATACATTACTATCATCAGCATATCACCAGATGGAATATTTATCAGGAAGAACGTGCAGCCCCTCTCGGAAGACTGGATGAAAAGTTTAATATTTTACGATAAAGTATTAACCACTAGCTCTTAAAGCAGATGTACTGGTCTCGGAATTTTATTTGCTTTTGGGAAATAATTTTCAAATTGAGTATTCACAAATTGATAGTCAGGGGGTGGAATCCGCTCCTGAAGGAAAGATGGAAAGTGCATATTGAAGCACTACAAGTTGTATTGACTTTTTTCCCTTGGCTTTCAAACAGGGGGGGGGGGCGTATCACTGGTGCATTCTATGCTAAATATGCCACTGAAATGTAATACCAATATAGAATGTCTTTATGGTTTGCCTTTCATCATGGCCAGAAAATATCCAAGCACAGAAAGTAAATCTGTCCAATTTCTCAAAGATCTGAATTGATTTTGATATGCATCGTTATTCATAATAAAACAAAATGCATTTGAATCTTGAGTCTTTACTCTGTTATATATATATATATATATATTATATATATATATATATATATATATATATACATTTTTTTTTTAGGTTCAAATTTTGTAACATAAATCCTGAGAATGAATAAAGAGTGATAGATCAAATATCTTTAGTTCAATCTTGTGTATAAAAAAAGAATCTTGATGAGCATGCAGCTATAAAAGTAATTAATGTTCTACTTACTTTGTGCTGTTACTTTGTTAAAAGGAAGGGAGAAAAGAAGAGACAGATTGATAGAGAAGGAGAGAGAGCAAGAAAGAGAATGAATGGAGAGACTGAAAGGGAGAGAGAGTGTTGAGAGAAAAAGATATGGAGACATATATCCATGAATAAAGAGACAAGAGAGAGAGGGAGACTAGAGAGAATGTGTGCGCGAGCGTGTGTGTGTGTCTGTGAGAGAGAAATAGAAAGAGACATTAGAAAGAGGTCAGATTTATATATAGAGAGGGGATAGGATAGAGAGATAGAAAAAAAAAGAGAGAGAGAATGGAGGGAGTGTAGGAGAGCGCGGGGTGGGGGGGGGGCGTGAAGGAATTCCAAATCTTCCCCTTGCAATGCCCCCTCTACCATAATGCAGTAAAAGTGCATGCCATCAGTATGCTAATGTGAGCGTTACTACAGCATTTTGTAAATGTAGGATGAGGCGAACCAAGAAGCCCAAATAAAGAAAGAAGAAATTAATTGTTCAGTTCTTCAGATATCAGACAAAGATAAGACGGTGTTCTGAAGAAACATCGATTCGTCCCAAAGTTACAAAACTACTGACATATTCTGGATTTTGGGACAGAATTAATGATAAGGGGTATTGTGTCCCTCACATCTGTCCAGCAAAAACCCTGTTTGAATAATACATTCAGTGTATAATGTATTGATAATAATAAAATAATAATAATAAATAATGATAATTGTTTGTAACTTTCCCCATTGTTGATCAAAATTGTTACAAATTATTCGACAGTATTCGACATTATTCTACATGTACTATGTAACTAGGTCTTGGGGGCATGCACCACACAAGCATTGCTTTCTATAGCATGTCCCTCTGTTTCAATTTATATTTCTAGATCCACTTCTTTTCTTTTTCTTTTTTGTTTTCTGCTCAATACCTTCATCTTTGTCATGTTTGTTTGATGTAAAAATTTATTACATTGTCACTGAACCGATATGTACCGTGTAGGCTTATAATTGAAACGGAAAAAACGAACAAATAATTGTTTTTCTTAATAAAAATGATAATATTCTGGATTTATATAGTGCCTAGCTCATCTACGAAGTCTCTAAGCGCTCTACAGATAAGTCGTTATACGACTGTCACACCGACAGACCGACCCAACACCGACTCCACACCAACCGATTCTTGGCCATTATGGTGGCAATGTAATATTTTGTTCGGTCTGTTGTCGGTCTTGTTGGTGTGACTGTGGCATTACCCCTGTCATTGGATTCATTGCTTGCTCACCCACAATTTCTGCACCTTCTCCGCTCCTGTGGAGCATTCCGGGAGTCACCTTTTTACAGACTCTCAGAATGCTGATCAAACCGAAATGACTTTCTAATCTTACCAGACATCCATTCATCACCTGGGTGGACAGAAGCAATGTGGATGAAATGTCTTGCTTAAGGACATAAATGCCGGAGATCGAACCCACGACCTTCGCATCTCCAGTAAAGTGCTTAAACCACTCGATTATACGACAAATGCTACACACTAAGAAATTAGGGTGCAGTTTTGCACCCGTAGGGGTGCAGACCGTTGGTAAAATAGCAGCACCCTTTAGGGTGCAGACTTGAACCTTTTAGGGTGCATATGGCCACCCTATAATGGGTGCAACATCGATGTCAATCGATCACCATTCTCGCCTCCTCACAGCTTAGCGGCAGCCAATAAAAAGTTATTGCCGATATTTCATAATTCACCCACAATGGAACGCAAACAGCATAGTAGACGACATGAGAGTACCTCCGTGAAATCCATCGGGCCATGCCCGGGGACATCTGCAGTTTGACAGCTGTATTATTCATCCAACTTTGGAATAGTATGTACTCCACTATAATATCCATATAGCAAATCAGTATAATAACAGTTAGTAAAACTAGCACTTTCACTTAAAATGATATAATCCCGACTGAATTATCCTATGTAACCACGTATTCTTATTCAAATAACTTTTCTGACAAAGAAACTATCAAAATGAGCCATAATAAACTCCCCATATAATTTAATTATGCGAAATGTGCAAATTTTCCTGCCTTAAGCATTGCAAGTACCGATAAGTTGGTTGCTGTCAACCTGCAAGCCGGTTTATGTTAGTCTCTTGAAACACGTCATAACGGAGATTTTTAATTTAAGCAAATTTACGACACAAGCTGATCGAAATGGATTATTTTTTTCTTTTTCTAATTTATTTAATTTCTATGCTTTTGAATTATTAGTCTTACTTCATGAGATAGTGTCAACAATGCTGGCGTGGGTATTCATGTAAGACTAATACTTCTGATCGAAGGGTGCAGAATTCAACCTTTCACAATTTTGAACCCCGGTTTCTGCAAAGCGCTCCCGTAAGGGTGTAAGATTCAACCCGAGTAGATATACGCGTGCTCCGCCCAAATTTGCACCCTAAAGTGCACCCTAATTTCCTAGTGTATACTTCCACCCATCCCCACCGCATTTGATAATCTCTTTACCATTCTACGATAGATGATTGTATTTGAAAGTATTTTTTCCTCAGATCCAACTCTTATCTCCTTTCCCCCATCCGAATGTGTACTCAGCGCAGTACGCTTCCAGTTACTAGTAATATTTTTGTCCCCACCCCTTCATTCTGAAAATGGGTGACCGTACCTCATACAGTCTGCCCGCGCCAATGTATCGAAGTATCCATGCAATAATGTTTCTTACGGCCACTGAAGATAAACATCTTGTTTTACACGAACCCTTTATGTGTGTACATGACGTAAACACTTCTACATCATTTTCTTTTCCTCATAATTGTGAAGGAGGGTTGCATGTTGCTTGGAAAAGAACTTTGTACTCAGTAAGAATAGGATAAAACAAAAGAGAACGAGGAACCCGTATTTTGTCAAGTAAGTTATCAATGAACTGAGAGCAAGCTAACCGCGCGTGTAAGCAGACGTCATGGATGGGGAGCGACAGGCGGCTTTTACTTGCCGCACGCACACTTTAGGTGCGGTCACACTACATTAATGTTTCAGGAAAAACGATTCCCAATCCCATAATTTCTGAAATGCTTCACATTGAATATTATATGCCCAATAATTATGTTTACTAACGGAATTTGGCAACTACTGTCCATGGTTATTTTTTGCACACACCTAACTGTAAAAAGTGACAAAATGCACAATGTTTGCGGTCACATTGGCAAAATTACAAGGATCAAACTTCCAGGAATCACATTTCCTGGAATTTTTCTACCAGTGTGATCCCAACTTGTTATACAAAACTCATTGTTTGTATTATTCAGTCCTGGACTTTCCAAAGTACATATTTCGAAGACTAAATTGCTTATTGTATGATGTTCTCTTCTGTTAAGTCAAAATAACATTATTTTTTCAAGAACATGGATTGAGATATATGTTTGTATCAATACTGGAAGACAACAACTTAAAAAGGCTTAACTGCAAAATACGCCACCATGCATCCGTACAATTTATTAGGTTTAGGGTCAACGTTAGGCTTAAGGTCAGGTTTTGGGTCAGGGTTACTTGGTTGGTGGAATATTCTGCTGTTCTTCAAAAAATGAATAAGTAAAAAAAACAAAAAAACTGTAATATCGGTTGAATAACAATTGATTTTATATGGCTTTTGCTTGCATCTTCATATGTACATGTATATGTATATATCTAAAATAAGAAAGTAAAAGCCTATAAAAAGCATTTGCTAGACAGTCTTTTACTAAATTTAGGTTGAATCGGCCCATTGTGTGTACAAACGAGCATATTTGAAGATTAGAGGTGTCGTAGGTGAGTGCTAACACTTGACTGGAAATGTGAATATCAAGGGTTCGATTTATTACAAGAGTTTATTCAACACCCATTGTAAATACCATCTTACCTGTCATAGTGTAGATATTAGCTACTCTATTTTATGTCATAGAAACTGTTTAAAAGGAATGTAATCCATTTAATATAATGTAAGTGTATTATTCGTATTTGTCTCAAGGGCGCCACACCCTACTAGCAGTATTGCTATCTAGTGGTGTCCTATTACCAAAGATTTGTTTTTCAAATGTATACCATGTTGTGACCAATTTCGGGTAATAAAGTTCTTTCATTCATTCTTTCATCCCGGATACGGCACTTATGTCGTTGAGCAAGGCATTTTATCGACATTGCTTTTTTTATTGCACATTAGATAAATGGTGTTTGATATATTAATAACAACGTGTGTGTATGCGTGTTTCTTTTAAAAATAATGTTTAAAGATTCCTACAGTTTTATTGATAGCAACTGAACACTTTTTGAGATTTTCCAAGTTAAATACCCGTTATATATTTGGGAGGAAACCCCCTTGATCAGACTTAATTAAATAAGTGTATACGTGCCAATAATGTAGGGCGCCATTGCGCACAAAGCACCACTACCAACTCTCTAGAATTAGCCAATAAGAATCAAGTAATCAGACACTAGAATGCAAAGGTTTGTAAAATGTAGATTACTTCAGCAAGCCGTCGATAAATCAAGGGCTCCAGACAAAAAAATAAGATGGGGGCTGGGAGCAGGTGTGGGATACCTATGTGTGGACATGGTATTCACGCGATTTTTGTTTGCTTGACAGTGCTAACAGAGATAGTAGACACTAACAAGCTTGACACTTCTGGCGCCTGGTATGTCTATTTTAGATTAAAAATTTGTCTTAAAAAAACGAGGAAAATTGACTTTTAGTGTATTGTGTACTTTTACATTTCATTTCATATGTCATTCTGCGGTTCAACACAAAGAGGTCTTTGTCAAGGTTAAAGGGCGTGTTTATTTCAGTAATTTGTTAACATCCCTAAATAAAATTAACTTAGTTTCACAGGGAGTTGAGTATCATATTACCGAAGAGTGTTATCTTAAAGTGATTGATTAACTTTGTGAAAAATTGTAAAATCAGCTCAAATGCCAGTGAATTGTATGCAGTCCTCTAACTACATATATGATTAAGGATATGTGAAAGTATGAGAGAAAATGGAACCCGTTTACTATCCTTAAAAAGAGAAAATCGCGATCAATCGCTAGCGCAAGTCGCTCGGCTTCTTCGCTGCGCTGCAGTCACAAAAACCAAGCACCAGCGTTTGGCGATTTCAGAGCGGGTTTCCAGCCCGTACGGTATTCTGTGATAGAGCGAGGTATGCCAACCGTAAGAGTTCTTTAGGGTTCGGTGGTACTCTATCCCAACATCAATGTTCAGTCGTAAATATCTTGATATATAAACGATCGATCAGCTTATAAAACTCAGGCGATTCCTGTCTGAGCTAAAGGTTTGCAATTATGATTACAGCATTAGCTGGAACAGTGATTTTTTTTTTTCAATCCTGGGCAAAGTTAATCAATGCCTTTAATATTACTTTGTTCAGCCATCGTGATGAAAATGACATCAAGTGTCAAACAGTGAAGGCTTATGATTATGACATTTGACCTCAGTTGAAACAATGTTGAAGTGGCGACCTAGTTACAAACTTTATCAAATAAACCGAACTTATTACTATAATACTTGGGGGAAATAAAAAAAACGGTCTGCTTGTATTACTATTAACTCAACCCCTACACTTATCGACACTCTTCTTATCAGCGCTGTCTGAAGCTCGGTTTTTATCAAAGAGAGATTATTGACTTTAAATCGCTCGATGTACCATTCAAGATGTAATGTTAGAAAGAGAGAAAGAAAGAACTTGCAGCGGGATTTTTTTTCGTAAGATAAGAAATTTTTCGGAAGGATAAATTGGCAAGGTGTCAAAACACTTGGCCCCTCATAACTCAAAATTAAAATGACAAAAATCTTACTTCACAATACATTATAGTTTGCTCTAACAAAACCAATGCTTTAGGTTACAATAATGAGTTTAATCCATTTCCCCCATTTTTGTCTCCATAAGCTTCCTTGTCCATCTCTTTGTATTCTATTTTCCCATCACCCTGTTCATTTTGTTGTTTTCCTCCCCATCATTTGTCTGTTCTAGAGACCTCTACACCAGACAATTGTATTCATTTAAATATGACAACTTCAAGCCAATTTTCCTCCATTTTCAGTCATGAACATTAGTTTTCAGCCATGATTCAAACTTAAACTTCGAGATCAAATTTTCTGGCGAACGTCCCAACCGTAGCCGTATCTCTGTCTTATCTGAATATTTCAAATATTAAGTGGTCTGTTCAGATATAGACTGAAAAGGCATTCCAGGCATATCACTGTCTTTATCCAAAAGTCCTAAAAAAATTCTGAACATTATCTGATCCAATATTTGAGCTGTAGTTCTCTCCTACATTTATTAACCGTCAATCATTCTTCTAATCAAAATTAATTAGGTAATGATTGATGAAAATTTGCTGGTAGAGTTGAATGCCCGGAGAAAACAGTCGTGGTAAGATAATACGACAGCGATCAGACACACCCCTCAAACTCCTTACAAAATGTGTTGAATTGGCAACATCCATGTTAACTTATGAATATTAAGTAGCTAGTTTTCAACCACCATTCGGCATCAAGTTTTTAGATATTGCTCGCTTTAGGCTGGTCTGAAGTGGCCCTAGGTAGAATGAATGAAATCGACAGAAACCTTCCCGCGTATTATGATGAGGTAAGAAGAAAAACCGAGTAACTTATTATCTGTCTCATGTGTTATGGTAAATAATGATCTGTGGATAATATTAAAAGATGAATAACTCGAGAATGGTCATCAGAGTGGGCAATAGAGAAAGGCGGAAAACTGTGAAAATCGAATAAAATTGTATATTTGTTAAATACTAGCAGGGGGGGGGAGAGAAGAGGGGTGAGCGATTTTTTGTATTTATATTTATTTTTTGTTGAAAAAATATGTAATTGAATAAACTTATGTATATGGAATGTTGGGAGAATGAACGATAGAAAGAAATAGAGGAAAAGGAAAAGGAGAGAGTACAAATATATAAGCTCAAATCTAACTGGATTGGATATATGGAATAATAAGAGAGAGTGAGAGGGGGAAAGAGAGAGTGGCGTAGAGGTGAAAAAGGAAGGGGAAAGGGAAAGAGAGAAAGAGAGAGGAGGGGAACAGATAAAATTGGGTATTTTCATCTGCACTATGTACTGTATATGTTCAAATGTAACCATTTAAATCATTTACCAATTATGTATTCATGGAATACTGGGGGGAAATGGATACGAACAGCTCAAGAAAGAGTTTTTTTTAAACCTGAATCTGTTTTACATAGTCACGATTTAATTACAAATATGTACATATAAATCCAATAGCATATATCTCCTCAATGGTATTTCGTGAAAATCGCCGAACCGAAGACATAATAACACTTAACTTGTAATAATAGTTACCTATGTCTAATCGTGAATACCCGATAAAAGGGAATGATCATTTCGGTTTTATGTTATGAAGAAACATTTAATAAACAAATGAAACCATCAAAACTGTAAAATCCTAAACTGTAAAAGAAGAATCAAGACCACGAAGTATATTGCAAAATTTTCTATGTCATTGCTTGTCTTTCTTGTAAAAGAAATATTGACAACATTATCAGGAAAAGGAGGGACCGTGTCTTTCTCGTTATGGTTATTTAGATGATTTTTAAAAGTACTTATTCAAAATTATTGCTTAAATTTATAGCGAAAATTTATGGTTAGATATAAGAATAATAATCCCATGCTCATATTTATGTTTGTCGAAATATTCACTTCTAAGTTTACATCCAAACAGAATTTAAAAACTGACTCCTCTCATCTTTGAAACATTAGTTTACTTTCCATTTTTTCTATAAAGACCAGATATTATGATTATTTAATTAAAGCCCGAATATTCATTTCAAAATTCAATAGGTATGAATATTAATCAAACATCTAATAAGTTGCAATGATGCATTGCAAAATTGTGTACATGAAAAAGTTCGGAGTGCAATTCCTACAATAATTAATCTCCTTACTCTTTGGAGTGCAAGTTCATTTTTATATAAAATTTAAGTTCTAAAGGAAAAGGAAAATAAACACTTTCTCAAGTTTAGTTAACATTTAAATCAAGGCAGGGTGCAACAAAATAATAGTTTAACGTTTTCTATATATATTAACTTAACCTGAAACTTGTCAAAACCTGCAACATCATAATGGAAAAGGAAATAAAATGCCAGAAATATGTTTGTATATAGTAATGGTATACATGAAAGAGAGATAACTGTACACTATATTTACATTATCGCTCGTGAATATATAAACTAGCAATAACAGAAGAAGAACGATATTTTGAGGTAGTCGGTTTTATTTTTCTAACGTCTATTCCTTCGTTCACATAAACAAAATTTGTGCTGAAAACCAAAGGTATTCTCACTAAGCCCATATAGTCAGGTAATCCAAAACAAGTTAAAAGTCTTTAAAATTATTAAAGGTAAAATTTTTATCTCAATTTTTCCTGTGCATTCAGTGTAACACATAACAAATATTACAATTATACAAGCCAATTTAAAGTATTTGATAGAAAAGATCAGATAGATGATTTGAAATACCAGTTAATAAAACACACAGTTTGATGCTAATCCCAATGGATACACAAATTTATCGCACATCATAATGGTTTTCACTGAGTGAGATAGAACGTTTCATAATGGAAATGTTAAAATGGTCCCCAGAAATATTATATGAATTTTGTCAAATATAGATATTTTTGTCAATTTTGTCAGATCAAAGATATTGAAAATGACGCTACATAAATAACAGAGCATTTACATCGACGCTTTTAGCTTATTTATTGTCTGGACATTTTAGAAAGGATGGGGATGTTGTATCCGGACTTAACAAAACTTTTTTTCATTTGCCGTCGAATTTCACGACAAAATAATATGCATCAAGGTGGGAATATTCGCCATGTGTATTTACTATTTATACACTTGCCAATATGCTATAAAACTAGGATGCAAAATTGTTCGATTTACTGTCTGAAATAATCTGTCCGGATAACCAATCTGTCCTGACACACAACGTGTGGTTATACAATAATATTTCTTTGTACTACAAACGGCAGCCATTGATAGAACAAAGAGACTTTATTTGCATAAGCCACTCTACTTCACGCCTCATATAATTATCTTTTGATAAATTACACATTTCTACTGATAGCATGCATGTTTTACTTGTGAGGAATTTTGTTTTTTAATGATTCAGTGAGAAAATTAGTCGTGCATGTGCTTTTCTTATTTAGTACACCATAACAGTGTTAACATCGTAACATAAACCATGAACACTGTGTTCGCTCCTGCTAATTCGGAAAAATTGCTATTAAGCCATAACATGATGAATGATTGTATGATCAGGGGTGGGGTGGAGCAACCCCATTGAAATTATCTATAAGTGAATGCGCCATTTTTCTAGGCTGTCTGAAGACTTTTATTTTTCTAGTTTTTTTTTGTTTTTGTTTTAAATAAAAGCTTTTGTTGAAAGCTATTTTGGCAGCAAATTTTGTCCGGCCTCACCCCCGTTCGAAATTTTCCAGCGACACCCCTGAGCTTAATTCAAAAGAATGATATATTTGGACAGCATTCCCCCATCAAACATAGTTTACATGGTTTCTCAATCTTTCACTAACACCTTTTTTAAAGATACTTGATACAAGTCTACCGCACTGTGTAAAAGAAAAGTCTGTAAATTGTCACCTTTCATTTAGCATGGACTGTTACTATATTTAACTAGTACTTTTTATAGATTTCAGATGATTGAGAGTCTAAAAGCAATCATAAAACTGAAACCATAAATGTTATATAGTATACTGAAATTTTATAATTAATGCTTCTTTAAATAAAAGCTCTAGAAACATAACATAGATCAAAATGCCTGTGCATCGATCATCTGTGGTTTCACTTGTGACGATCTAAGATTTGATGACAACGAGTTCATATTCTTCGTCAGTTCTAAGCTGTCTTCACTGCTCGGTGACGCGCATGTGTTCTGCGATGGTGAATTATCCCGCCTTTCTAATGTTGCATGGTGGTTAGTGAGATGCCGTTGCTGCGTGCCCGACTGCGCAGCGCGTTCCATTCCGCGATCGCCAGCCAGCGTGTTCAAATTATCATGGTCAGTCCTTGAATCCGGCATAATCTTCTCGTCGTCGGCCATGATGTCACTCTGGCTCCCGACTTCGCTACCATCCGCGTCCTGCTTCAGCGGTTTTCTTTTCATTTCCTCTTTCTTCCATTTCATTCTCCTATTCTGGAACCAGATTTTGATGTGACGTTCAGTTAAATTCAACATGGCGGCGAGTTCTATTCGTCGGGGGCGGGATATGTATTTATTGAAGTGGAATTCTTTCTCCAGTTCTAGAAGTTGCCCTCTTGTGTATGCTGTCCTTGTTCGCTTGTTTTCATCAAAATCAGCAAAGGAGGCACCTACAAGAAAGAGAAATACAATGATGGGTTTAAAAATATATATATTCTTATCAAAAGAGTCTGTTTAAATTTACCCAATTGGAAAAGCCAAAATGGGAAAAATAATTTTTTGTGAATAACATGCAATTTAAAACATAACGCTCTTGACATAAAAGTGAAAAACTTCTAATAAAAGAACGCGCACAACATCAGGTCTCTGTAGTGAAGAAAACACAGTTACCACAGTATGTTCACATGATAAACCATATAAGAAATGATTCAATTTTTCACACTGATGTGCACACTCTATAATTCCCTCTGTGATCACACCGTAATATCACACTGTCGCAAAGCGTGAACATTGTGTGTTTTAAAGTAGAATTTCATTAATTTTGAATATTGATTTAATTTTTATTATTGCATAGGTGAAGCTTAGATTGAACAAGGTTATCAAAATTCAACGCTTGGAAACATTTGAAGTAATGATTATTATCAATTATAAAATGATATAACACAGCCCCGCTATAGCACCTATAGAGCTCTTTGAACGCTGCTGAGATATGTGACGTCATACCGGGGAGCAATCCTTCCTAAGCAGACGATGCCCCATAACATCTTATACATTTTCAGTGCCTGTTTTGTCATCTCATCTTCACTTATTTCTCTTACTTCACTAGCGTCAGTATAAATGCTTATTTGTTGCCTCACTCTAAATTTCCTGCATGGTATTATTTTGATGAAAAATGCAGGGTTAAAAAATAAAGGAATCAATCGATTGTAAACAAAAAAAGATGCCATTGTATTTTCAGCTGCATGCACCGCGGCATGTCGGCGTTTCAAGAGGGAACGAATACCATCCATGCTATAATTCAGCGGGCTTTACAATTCGAAAGTGTGATTTCTTTGATTGATCATTGACCCTTATCATGACTTTTTACAAACAAAAGATTTTAGTTACTAGAAACGGTTTCACTTCCCTTTTAGAATGATGTGAAATACGGTCATGGTGAAACAAACCAAACTCTTTATAATTTTAAAATAGTTTGCATTGCAGTTACGTTCACTTGATATAGGACGTCGTCTGCTTAGGCAGGATTGGCACCTGATGTGACGTCACGAAAACATCGGTATATTTCTGGCGAATCGCTCAGATATCCCAGATGCTGAGAAGTGTTTTTATTTGTGTTATTTTTTAATCATCAAACACGCAGTTAACGTAAAACTTATACGATTACCATCTGCAAGCTTTCTAGTTTCTAGAGATACATTATTGAGCATATTTGTGATTCGCTTTGAATATCTACTTTAACATAGTGAGTATTACGAAAGTGTAAACATTTTACACAATGGTCACACTCTGTATGACACTGTGATCTTGGTAAGAGAGCTGTTCACTTTCTGCCGAGAAAGGCAAGAGCTATATCTTATACCTCAGTGACATAAATATATCATAATGTTATAATTATTATCATAAATTCGGATATTATTAGAGGATATACTCCCCCCCCCCCCCCCCCCTCTTCGGAGTACCTTACACACATCTTTAATGCGGTATCATGTGTTTATGATGGTGAGCTCCCAGTACACCTTATTACGGTCAATGAACCAAAAAGTATCTGATCTCCAAATATCAGCCGACTAACGACCCTCGGCGTATTCTTGCAATACCTTTATGTTATTTGTGTAAGAATTAGTATCATGGCTAGCCAGTCTTTTCTTCATGGAACACGAATGGGCAATAATGACTGGTCTGAATCGGGTAGAAGGACCGAGCGAGAACGCAATTAATTGAAAATTGCTGGTTTGGACTGGGATGGAGGGAGTCCGTTATAATACACCACACAAAGAAGGCCGCCGCATGATTGTTACTGTTGCAATCATTGTGTATTTTACTAAGCTCTCAACAAAAAACTGGTAACGGTAGAGTGATGATAGGGGTATCATAACCCCCTCTCTGTTGTAAGGCGAGTTTAATCTTATCACAACACTGATTGAATGAAGACGGTAGCTAAGAGGTCCAAACAGTCCCAGACTGAGGTGCGTCTTGACCAAAGGACTAGCCATTGCCATTAGCTCCCGTTAAATGACACTAGCCCAGTCTACTTATGGCGTACAAATGGCGTCTCCGCGGCGCACTTAATTGTTCACTCACTTCGGGAACAAAACACTATTGACAACAACATTTTTACCTACTTTCAAAAAACGTCGACTTTTACCCCAAAAAAGCCGAAAAGCCTTTTTTTTTGCAATTGATCTCATTTATATCTTGCGTTATTGTAGAGCCAGGTCTTACTAATAATCACCCATTAGTGAAATACACGTTACGCGGGTAGACTTTTCAGTGCATTCGACTTAGAGAGGCTTCTTTTAAATGACACTCTCTAAATAGAACAATTACATACAAAGGTAAACTCTCCCTAGCGTTTAAGTGTTACAACTCTAACTCCTTTCCCCAAGAGGAAGGCCCGACTTCTTGTCAACAAATGGACTTAACCCACAACCTGCTGACCCAGACGCTGTTACTGAGGTTGACAAAGCTTCCAAAATATCCTGGTGATCAAAGACTTAATACGACATGTCTGGGTCTGAGATCTCGTCTGCCTACAGGCTTCCACAGATAATACGATGTGCAGTCATCCTGGAGTCGGGAATCCATGTTAAAGTTACTGCGTACAACACTTCAATACACATTCTCTATTTGATTAT
This sequence comes from Heliocidaris tuberculata, assembly GCA_025618425.1. Classification (NCBI taxonomy): domain Eukaryota; kingdom Metazoa; phylum Echinodermata; class Echinoidea; order Camarodonta; family Echinometridae; genus Heliocidaris; species Heliocidaris tuberculata. Next base: position 9,941,385 of record CM046846.1, read on the forward strand.
GGCATTAGGGGACATCTTAATCCGACAGCGGCGAGTCTTTGATGTTCCGGGGATGTACCCGAGATAGTTCTGTTTTAAGACCAGGACCAAGGTTAAAGGTAAACTTTAAATTCTGGAATTTAAATTAAATAGGCCTATTTTCGATGAAACTGAGTAACTTTACCAGTAGTAAACAAGAATCCTCGTAAAATCTGGACCAGCAAAATAGTTTAAAGAACCAAAAAGAGAAATTACCCCCAATAAAAAGAGAAAAACCTACAATGAAGATCACCAACATGAATATGCACATATGGGAGAAGGTTTAATCGTACTAAAGTCTTGACAGACCCGTCCTTTGCTTATTTCTCTGCTCTATACATACACATTTTCTATCAGTATGATTTGCTAATAATAATAATATTAGTAATAATAACTGTTTATTATATAGCGCCTTACCATTTACAATGTAACCGACCATATACTGTATATATACTGTATATATATATATATATATATAAATATATATATATATATATATATATATATATATATATATATATATATATAATAAAGGATGACTCGAATGCATTGAATGCCAATTCCAATGCCAATTCCAATGCCAATTCCAAGTATAAAAATACTTGGAATTGGCATTCAATGCATTCGAGTCATCCTTTATTATTTCTCATCATATGCCAATACGTGGAACCTCATGTATATATATATATATACGGATTTCGACATTCAGCGTAATTTAGTCGATTTTTTCAGAATTTTTAATTTTTGATTTAGAATTAGGTCTCATTTTTTTCATTACATGAAGAACTCCTGACAACCTTAAAGTTCAGCAGTCTCGCGATATTTTGCCAGGTGTAAATTAATGTCCGAAGACAATGATATCTCTAACAGAGATAGAATGATTTCGGTTAGGACAGGACATGATATAGTTCGAGTAAAATGAGCTAATATGCAGTATAAATGTATTTATTAATGCGAAAGAATGAACGGTATATATATCCTTTCGAATTCACATCATTCATATCCAAACCTGAAATAGAAGGCTATAGACCCACTATAATATTCCATAGCTAAATGTTTAAGAGCTAAAACGGAAAATTTGTATGATGCAGCATGATACATATAGAGGTAATGAATACATCGAAAATATTTTTAGGCGAGTAAACCTGACTCAATATTTGTTGATTTTCTATACTCCTTTGTTCAAATGATGTAAGTTCTTATTTACTCCTTTGTTGTAATCTTTAAAAATAATTATCATTTAAAAACGATACCAGCACATCACCAGTTCCACTACCACATTTCAGAAAATATGGATTTAAAAAAACTTTTCGAGATATCACTGTTTCTTAAATGAATATTTTCGATGCATGATTTTCGATGTTTTTTCGATGCATCCTTTACCTCGATATGAATCGAGTACACACAGCAAATTTTGCGCAATGAAATTGTTAAAGGCTTATACTTATATGTAAACATACCCTTCACGAAATTTTTTTTTTTTTTAAATTCAAAATGACATTTGTTCTACATCGCGATATAATTATTTTTTTAAATAAGTTTTCAGTGGCATTTAAGGAAACTGATATTCAGGAGTCAGGAGAGGGCGAAACCAATGAGACATTCCAATTGGCCAAAGTTGTACAGACCTTTTTTCTACTGGGTATTCAAACAAGGGGGTGTATGCCTGCCTTAATTAACTTGTGCTGGATACGCCTCGAATCTTTTATTCACTGTTACAGCACAGAGTTCGAGACTAAGCTCAAAGAGCACATGTTAGTATGCAACAGCCCTGCCCTGGCGCTGACCCCACCTAACGTTCATGTATTAGAATCGTTACGCACAAAGCACATGTAGGAGTGTCTATAATATTAAAGCATTCTCAGTTGATGTAATTAGGTCTACCTATAATTTATATGCATTAACAATTCAAAATTTGGCTGAAAAATAAAATATACCGTTAAAATGCTTAAACCTGGTATAGGTTAATGTAAAAGACCAATAAAATAACTACTCATTCAAATTTATTTTTTAATGAAGATATTTGTTTGTAGTGATAACCAAAATTTCATTTTTTGATTTGTATTCATTCAAGATTTGTAGCTCATAGTTTTTTACTCCCAATGTAATTTGAAGTAATATTGTTCATAACAAACCGTATTTGATTCCATAAAGAACGGAATAAATGTCACTGATCTTTCATAAATATTTCAAGATAACTATATGATATAATGACATTGTTACTCCAGTTCATTTTCAGTTCTTATAATTTACTATTTAAATCTTGAATATTAAATAATTTTGATCACCCTCATTAAATTTGCTGTAATAAATATCTTAACAATTATGATGGTTATTTACTATAATAAATATGATAAATAAACAATAAATATATGGTTAAATGATTGATTGGCTGTTGTCTTTCAATATTTTTTTGTGTAATTATTAAATGTCTTAGTATCATTACTTCTTATGCAAGTGTGATAGACATCTTTAGACAATTTTAAAGCCTATTTTTATGAATAGGTTATGTGAGAATCTTAAATGTAGTGCCAAAGAAAAATGTTATCGATTTGAGTTAATAATTGCAACAAAGAGGTCATTATGTTTATGTGAGACAGTTTCATATAAAGAAGGATACATTTGTAATGTTTTACATCCAAATACAAAGATGTAGAGATTGAGAATTTGTCTTTCTCGCTAAAAACTACTAGATTGAATCAATTTACAGGAATCCTCCCTCGCGTCAGCGAACCTATTTAAGAATAGCGCGTCCAATCAACTCGCCTAATCCCACCCGAATGACATGGTGTTGTATAAAAACGACATAATCATTATTATTAGATTACATGGCTAGAGATTTGGAATTGTTGTGGATGAAAGTGATATCAGCCAGGATAAAACTTATTGAAATGAAGGAATACCCTCGGGCTTGTTGGTTTATCTCCTCATTCTCGCCTTAGCTACAATAACAATAAATTTGAAATACTTGCAGTCGGCCGGGGCGAAGTTATAAGATGTTGAATAGAGGGTGTCGGAAAAGGTCTGCCAATAATATATGTTTGCCGACATAAAAGCAAAAAGCAAAAAACCCCAAGGTCCTTGGATTTCAAAAATTACCGACAGGGATAAGAAACAAAAAACAAAAACAAAGGTTCTGTAATTCACTAATTGACTGACTAGTATGGATCTGCCCGCAAAATATCTAAATTAATGGAGCCCCCACCCCCCCCTCTCTCTCTCCCTCTCTCCCTGCCAGTAGTACTAGGTAATCCAGCTATTTTAAAATATTTTTTTCTTCAGTTCTACATGCTATTACGGGAGAAATTCCTTTCACCATAAAAATATGATTGATTACTTTAACTTTAGACTTAGACTTGAAATTGACATCGTCTTCCTGTAGATTTCAAAACACGACAAATCAAAAATGCATTAAATAACTTATTATGACCAATTAGGTCAAAGTATATCAAATAATGTTATAGGTTTCCATTTTGCAGCTAAGGACACACTGTAAAACGATTATAAAGGCGTAAAATATTGATAAGGAAATAAACGATTTCTAATAAAAATTGAATTCTGCCATACGTTAAAAACTTACAGACTTGGAAATCTAGTGAACCCTTGATTTTATTTATGATGAGGTTATTTTGAATATCAACAAATACATTGGTAGCGGAAAATAAAGAGTTTATTCTCTACCATTATCTTTTCAAATTTTGTCAGTTGGTTGCTATTAGCTATTTCTCTCTCTCTCTCTCTCTCTCTCTCTCTCTCTCTCATGCAGTCGTTAATGCAATAGACCAGTTCGTAGTTAGCACATGTCACAAATGACCCCAAATATCCACAGATCTTTTAAACATGGAGGGTCCCCTTTTTGTGCACTTTAGACAAATCACTCTGGGAGTGATAGAGGTGCCTCATGAATAGCTTTTGTTTCCCCCTTTAAAAAGAATACTTCCACCGGGATATCATGGAATGCACCACTGATGCATAAATAAATAACGATTCCATGACATTCATGAGCACATGTCAAGTATTCGTGTCATTGGGTTTTAGAATTTGTCACATACAGATGACCTTCATCGGCTCATGCTCAGATTCCATCTACGAAATGGCTTATTGAAATGTACGCTTAATGGATCCTCAGATGTATTAGTGAAATTGAAATATCCTATTCAGATACCAAGTCTTGATTCTCAATAAAGAAAATCAATAAACCAAACTGATTCTGATAATGAAACCGACTTCCCATTCAAGCCATTACAAGTAAATATAAAGAGCCTACAAACCAAATAATTTGTTTCACTTTCGAGTAAAACGTTATGCTTTATAATGTATATGACCTCCTCTAAAATTGAAAAAAAAGTCGGGTCAGTGCTTAGTATACCATTATTTAGAATCCGATCTTTCAACACAATCTGTTCTTCCTCAGGTGAACTGAATGCTATATCATAGCATAAAATGTGTATATAGGCAGCTTTTATATACAATAACAACACCTACAAGAAAAAGAATTTGAGATATATGGTTCGCAGTTAGAAGCATATGATAGATATAATTTTCTCACAATCATAGCCCCATCAAATATGTATGTTAGATTACCATTTTGCCAAAACATTATCATTCAAACTACTCTGTAAATGTCTAATCCTTGTGTCAATGTCTTTCGAGAGAGGTAGTATATTATAGGATAAACATTTGAATACAAAGACAGAAATTTAAAACAAATATTACACACTTTCTGAGTACTACCTTACCTTCAACAAGATATACTCTTTTAAGTGTACCATATTTATTGTAAAAATGCATTATACCAGAGAGAAAAAAAGCAAAATTAATTTTGGAACTGATTTGAGTCGATTTATGTATCACATGTTTATAGTTCCATTAATGCAATATTGCTGGAATAGTTTGATATTTAACATGAATATATATATATATATATATATACCCATGCCTTTTACACATAAATTAGACAGGTATGATAAATGAAGAATGTGATTAAACACTGCTCCCTAAGATGAACATAATCATGTTAAGGATGAACTTTGAATCTTTAAACGTTCTCTCATCTCCGTTAAGAATAATTATACCCTCACTGCTAATGATTTCTTCATAATAGCAAGTAATAGCTGAGGTATAAAATCCAAGCCTCGCCTCGTTACAGTACAAGAAGCTTTTCCCTCTAATCCTATTACAGCTTTTAAAAAGAAGGAATATATATCTTTCTCTTTTTTTTTATTTGTAGGAGCCCGTCAAGATAAATCGGCGAGATGCTAAGGGAATCCGTGCCGGCGTTCGTCGCGCCAAGGAAGCCTGAGCACCGCACGGATAGCGTCGTTTGTAAGAAAAGAAAAGACTCTTTACCGCCGCTGTATTACATCTTTAACGTCCTAATTACAGAAAGCATGACTAGGGGACTGTTTGTATTCAAACTATACAAGAGAATTTAGGGAGAGTATTGTGACCTAACGGAGCGAAAAGATTGCTTTAGGTGCGGAACCCTTTAAAGAAAGAAATCCCGATTGAGTCCATTTAAACAGTTTAAGCCACAATTACACACTATCGCTACTACCTAAATTCGATTTTTTTTTTTTTTACTATAAGGAGAGAAGTAAAAGCAGAGAATAAAAGTCGAATTGAGACCGAAGACAGATGAGAAGACAAATCCATGACAAAAACGAAAAGAAAATAATCCAAACTAAGACCGTGGAGTCAAGTCTGTTTCTTAGAAAATTGGCTTAAAAGGGAACGATTGTAAAAGCTTCTTAAACGCAAACAAATAATTGTAAATAATTATAAAGCTATGCTGTAAATATTAACATAAATTTAGCATTAATTACATAATTAATTCAATCAAAATTCACAATTCTTTCAGTATCAAATCATTCATTTTTAAAACATATCAGTGGATCAGGCTAATTCAATTTCAAATGGCAATACTTAGAAATAGATAATCTATATTTTCATTGAGGTCATATAACAATAATATGGATAAGTGTTTAAGGAATTGTAATAAATAACCTGATATAAAAAGTTAGATCTGATGTAAAAATTAGGAGAAATTCACACAAAGTATTCAGTAATTCACGTCAGTATGAAATACAATTATTCCTACAAAACCTCAAAACAGGAATAACATGGGTTATCCTGTCAAACTGATATCTCATAGATTGTCGTGTGGTTGTAGAAATCATCAATAAACCAATATGTTTGAATGTTTATAATAAAACGACAAGATGAGTATTTCAACGCAGAGTTCTGTAAGGCTTTTTATTATATACTGCATGTTGATACGTTGCACTATAAAAATAAGATCGTACGCCAGAGTTCGCTGTGCTTCTTGTTTCGCACGTACTGCTCGTAAATGGCTAAACCCCGTAAATAGCTTGTAAAACAATTAGCACGCTTTTCCCACTTTGAATAATACAATTGTCGTTATGATAGCAAAGTTTACAGCCGAACAAAAGTTCACCTATAAGAATTGTGTGAAATGTCATGCTGCAGAATGTATCGCTTTCGTTTTCCAATTTGACTGTTCAGTATGTGTTAGGCTACTTCTTTAAAATTCAAAACAATGTACTGACTTTGCAAGAAAGTTATATATAATAAAATACTATAGTAAATAGTGTATGTATGATACGCGCTGTGATTGGTTAGATTCGCATCACGTGACGTGAAATTTTTTTTGTTATAGTGCACGATCGTGCACTATAATTTTGATTTTCGCACGGACAATCCGGGCCTAATACACAATAACAGTTATAGATCTAGGGGTTTATTTACTATAACAATTAGTGCATGTTCTGTTCATGCACCATTACTGGACCATATGAATTCCACATACTAAATTATCCCTCGTACTGGTCTATTTCACCTCAGCCTACGGCCTCGATGAAACAAAACTGCACTCGGGATAATTTAGTATTTGTCGTGCACATGACGTGAAAATTTTTTGTTATAGTGCACGATCGTGCAATATAATTTTGATTTTCGCACGGGGAATCCGGGCCTAATACACAATAACAGTTATAGATCTAGGGGTTTATTTACTATAACAATTAGTGCATGTTCTATTCATGCACCATTACTGGACCATATGAATTCCACATACTAAATTATCCCTCGTACAGGTCTATTTCACCTCGGCCTACGGCCTCGATGAAACAAAACTGCACTCGGGATAATTTAGTATTTGTCGTGCACATAATCCAGTATAGTGCATGATAAGCCTTGCACTATTTATATAATAGGTTCTTTCTGTGTAGGACGAAACAAATACAAGAAAAATAACCGTTCCTTAACCGGTCTATATATTCTAATGCAACTAAGAATTACATTTATTTATTTTTTCAGAAATAACCAGACATTTACGTGTTATTGCTAAAGTCAAATTAATGGTTCAAAAAATTATTGCAAAATAATTGTCTGCTTTCAATTATCGTACTGATTACCAACATAGCATTTTTCATATATTCAATTTTGTAAAAATTACAAACAGAAAACATAATATAATCCTTTCAAAATGGTGAGAGTTAAGTCATGATAATGTATTTAGAGGGAGAAGCTGGTAGAAAGAATAGGCAATATAGGAGACATAAGATGAAGGCAAATTTACTCACTATCAACGAAGTATTTGAAATAAAAGTGGAAAGGTTATTGTACATTGTGTTCATCATCATCGTTCCTCAAGACTTTTTCAAGAAAAAAGAAGTATCTTTAAAACTTTGGATCCTTAAAATCCAAACTATATAATTATAAATAAATAAAATAAATAAATAAATAAATGTTAATACATGATGTACCTGGTTCCATGGAATCCAGAGAAACCTGTACTAAGCCCTCCCAGAAAACAGCACCTGACTTGACGTGCCGATCACCCATATAAGGACCAGATTCCCGAATGCTTCATCGTTCACAGGTAATCATTTGTTTTAGAGTAACACAGTGAAAATACTATTTTAAAAAATTTTCTTCAATTTTGCATATAATTTTAATTGACTTCTTTGAGATACTTTTTATTGTACTTTGTTTCTAATTTTGTGACCACAATAAAAGAACTAATATTCACCAATGTTCATTTACTCATTTATTTATCTCACCCGGCAGCATGAAAACAACATGGGAGATTCAAATGACAAGGTATATCAAAAATAAAAAAAAACCATACTGACATATATTGTGCAAGCTAGGAATCAAAAAGGAATAAGGCCCTTATAAGAGGCTGGCCCAAATATTTCAATATAACATTTTGAAATACAATAAAATATTTCTAAATGCTTTAAAAAAATCCAGTTGATAGGAATTTAACCCCAAGTCAATATTTTGTATCTTAGTGTCATACGATAGACCTTGGAGAGACATGTTCCAAATATACTTTTAGGATTACGATAGGTCGGCATGCTTAGATGATTCAGATGATACTTCGCTTATCTTCATTTCCGGCGGGTTCTCCAAAGTTGCTATGAAACATCACCAAGTCGAGGAACAAAGGAATAATCAACGTTATTATGTAACTCTTGAGAAAAAAAGATAAAAATCGAGAGAACGAGATTTGGTCCCTGGCGATGGCAAAGCTTCTCGTCCAGAGTTAATTTCTGAATCAGTGCAGAGGTATGTTGATTATTTCAATGCATTGACTTAGGAAAGCTTTACTAATATACAAAATCTCTTTTTTTTTTTTTTTTTTTTTACAAAGAAAGGACCATTAGAAAGAAAGAAAAAAAAATACTAAATTTATATTATGTTAATAGAAATTTCAGAACTTTTGTGTTATGTTTCGAAAAGTGAGAAAAATATATGAGAAAGTAAATGTTTATACAAAATGAGCAGAAAAAATATATATGTGAGATATTTAAAGAAGTGAAACCGCGACAATATCAAGAAAATGTAAAATTCGTTATAAATAAAATGGCAATGAGTTCCTCATGCGTGATCAGAAAGGCCTATCCGAAGCGGCTTATCCATTGTGTTGTTTCATGTAAAATAATAATGTAAACTGGTATAAATATAAAATGGTAAATATTCATTATTACCATAAAGGAAACTCAACACACATTGGTGTCAAATTTAAATATTTTAATTCAGAAAGGGTCATAATAACTGCTTAGAAAGCAAGGGAATTCCAAATTGAAGATGAATTATCAACAACTAATAAATAGCCTTAACTTTCTTTAATACAGGATACTTTTCAGTAGACAATTTTAAAAGAATTAATATTTCCAACTACGTCAAACCATTTATTCCAGATCAATCATATCTATCTATGGAGACGTCGGAAAACCTACAAAACCGATAGACCAAAGAAAGGGATGAAGTCGCCGTAATGAAAAGGGCACATCCTATATACGATGGACTTGAAGTCGTAATTTTGGCAATTATTTCAGCCTGCAAATGTTAGGAACCTTAAAGGTAAATATTTCTTAACAAGAAATGACATTGTGTCATTTTTAATTCATCTTGTCTATGCAATGTGCCAGAATTGGCCATCAAGTGGGATAGTCGCTGCAGAAAAGCTGTAGATGTTGCAGGTTCAACTCCCTCCTGGTCTTGTTTTTTCATCCATATGTAGATCGTGAACACGATCTTAAACACTGGGAGTTACAGCAAAAATTCTTTCCTATTTCAGTATGATACAGAGTAGGATAGTTGTATAACACTATAATCCATTTTTTTTACCAAATACTTTAATTGAAACACGGTGTCAGTTAGTTGGATAAAACTTGGATGTTATAAATTACATACCTAATTGGACAAATTTATAACGGGAATTTTATGCCCAAATGCGAAAATATCTTTCCAAATGTAGGTAAAAACTGACCATAATTTTGATGAAATATTCGCTATATAGGCACAAAATTGTCCAACAATGATGCAGGACAGGCCTACTAACTGTCCCCATGATAGACATTTTGAGCTTATGACAAGCTGCTGTTTCCACGCAAAGGCTATCGAGAGGACAAAATGCGTGAGAGATATATACGTACATGAATAATCATAGAACAGCGTGTTTCTATAAGACGCAAATACGAGGCTTTAGTTACAAGATAAATAATCCAACCAGATTGATTTCAATGATCCGACATAAGCAACAAGTACCCAAATCACTGCAGCTTTCGAGAGTCTCCTTTATCCAATACTCGACTAATGAAACACCTTCCTTCGAATCTGGCTTCGATGTAATTCTATAATTGAAAGAAACAGATTTAGGCCTTCGGTGTAATGACTTTAATCAAAATGGCACCAATTGATTTGAGGAGAGACGAGAAATGAGAAGATTTCGAATCTAAATGAGATAGAAAACGACAAGGACTTAATATGTCTTAAGACGATTAACCGCCTTCGCTGTGATGATTGTTTTTTATTAACTCAAATGCTTATTTGTTTCATCTAGGCCAGTGGGGTATAAACTGACAAATCTTCATCTGGTATAGAGAAATAAACGAAGTGGAGAGATTAAAGGAGGCTATTGCTGAATTTGAGACAACCGGTTTTTACATATTGCAATATAATGTAACAAAAAAGAGAGAAATAATTCTACTTTCAATAGATATGATCAAACATAAACAATTTTTTATTTAGCTTTCAAATGAATGAAAAATAATGTAAATGTTGCTTGTAGGGTAAATGTGATTAATGTAAGAGAAAATGGTATAAAATGCTTAGTTTTTGGAAGAAATATCCTGTATATGATATTCAAACGGCTCTGTTCAAGAAATTCGTTGTAGAAGGAAAATAATTTCCATTTAACCATTAAACATTTCGTCAAAAATTTACCGAGTTTTCTCATGCGATTAAATTAGCATTCGAAAATGTGAGTAAAATTATCGTGATAAGTTTCAAGAAAATTGATAACAGCTTATTATACTAAAAAAAAGGGGGATCCTTTTTCTTCGTTTTGTTTATGTTTTTGATCACGCGACATAAGACTTGCTGTATTTATGTTTCATCTTATTTCACTTAAAACATTTAATGGTACCTTCGAGATTTACTGTAATCAAGAACCAAACATTTCCTTTGAAAGAACTCTTTATAAAAATGGATACGAATAATTTGTAACTTAATAAACTGCTTGGAATATACTGAACGATACTTGCATTACACACGGCTTCGTCACGCTTAAAAACATTTTCCCCCTAAAAATATTATTTTTCTACATCCTATTGGGTCTGAAGATCAACAGGCATCGAACATGTTCAAATAAACACTCAAGAAAAAAAACTCTACTAATTACTGGTTAATGAAAAACAAATGATTACGAGAGCTTTAACACATTGAAAGTCAACTAATGTGTGAAGGAGATCACAAAACGTCAAACCCTGGTAATTTCCCCTTTTTTATCGGATGTCAAATACTATCACTCTTTTTCACCAAACCTGTCTTGAGAATGGTGCAATTTATTTTCCATGTCCTTGAGAATGTCTCGTTTCTAAAGCTTTCTTCTCTGAAGACGACTCAGTGAACAGAGAAGACACACTCACTTTTGAAAGGGTGTTCTCTCTCTCTCCAAAAAAAAAGGGGAAAAAAGAGAAAAGAAATAGAGAGAAAGAAAAAAAAAAACATTATAAAGGAGAGTAAAATGAGAACGTGCTGGTTTCGACGTTTAGGGGTCACGTGATGTTATCATTACTGATGTTCTTATACACCGTTGAATCCATGTACGCAACTGAAATATTATTCACTTGATTTGAAAAAGGAAGATAAATCACTTTTTCTTGATTTGATGCATATTCATGTCTTCATACATTGCACAGATTATTCATCCTAGTTTAGATTTATCTCATTATTCTGACTTACTGTTAAAGGGGAAGTCCTTCCTGGTATTTAGTTGATTCGAATAAAAACAGAAAAGGGAGGGGAAAAGACTAGTGAATGTTTGAGCAATATCCGTTAAGAAATAAGAAAGTTTTGAATTTTTGAAGTTGTTATCAATCAAACACAAAGTGCAACTCCGTGACGTCGTCTTGCGAGCTGCTCTCCCATTTGCTCTGTTCAGTAAAGTTAATAGATTTTCATTTTCCTAGTTAAAGGAATAGATTTGTTTTAAAAAGGTTTTGTGTAAAATATATGTGCAATGATTATATCTAAGGTTCATGTATGATTAAATAATTTCTTTAGAGAAAATGAAAATTTTTAATTTTTTTAGGACAGGACAAATGGGAGAGGAGCTCGCAAAAGAAGTCACGGAGTTGCCAATTTGTTTCTTATTTCTTATCGGATTTTTCTCAAACTTTCATTGATTTGTTTCTTTAATATTTTCCGCTTCTTTTAAAACCAATTTGATATCAGGGTGGACTTTCTCTTGAACTAATCAATTTTAAAAAATTGGACTTTCTTTTTATGTAGTTGATTCTCACTTGAAGACAAACCTAAAGAATTTTTTCTTGAAGTACAAAAAGGGCTTTAATGTGTCCTAACCAGTAGATAAATGCTAACAACAAGGGGGTTCAATACTTCTACATTTTATTTTCCCCTTAATTGATTAACATTTTAGATTTCAGGTTTACTTTTCCTATACCAAATATTACAAGAAACGTAACTGGAATAGTTTACATTCCATGTTTACATGTATTGCAACTATCTACAATAGGCGTCAATATTCTAGGAAGAATTGCAATGTCAGTCAAAACTTAATAAAAACAACAACATTGTATCTCAAGACGGTTTTTGAACGGCACACGAGCAGCGAAAGATTTCGGTTTGTGTTGTCAAGCACACAAGAGCATGTCTGCATATCAAAGACAGAAAGAGACGGAGGGACCAGTCATGGCCTCAGTCAAGGAGTAAAACGAACCACAAGGATGACACAATCTCCACCTACTAATACACACTTGAGCGAAACCGCGAGCTACCGGGCTACGCCACCATCACGCATCACAACAAGAAAATTAGCCCATTCTATTAAGACTTCAGTCACACCACCAAAACCGACTGTGAACCGACCAATTTTTGGCATTTCGGGATAATGTAACTATATGTTTGTTCTGTTGTCTTGCCAGTGTCGTTGTCGTTAGCCTGGCTGGGGTATCAATGGTGATTTAAACAATAAATTGTATGATATATGTTCCTGCAAAAATACCTTCTCGATCTTTTTCTTGCAGTAGTCAAATTCCAACGTTTAGCCCTGAACCGAACACTGTCAAGATTAGAATTAATCCTCATTCTAACCCTAACTGTAGCCCTATCCCTAAACCTAAACTAAAACCAAATCGTACTTCTAGCCCTAACCATTATCTACAAAATAAAGTCAGAAGCAAATGTAGCCGGAGAACATGTTGGATCACTGATCCAGACGTAAGACAAGGAAAAACGAACTTACTGCATTCAGTATATGGTCCTCCCATAAACGCATTGCGACAAGATAATCAGCGTATAGTTTTGACCTTAATCAATTTAATAGATACTCCGGACCACAAATAACACACAACTTCAAGTCGAAATTAACATCACTAATGAGGAACAAAATTGTAACCACATTTTCGACGTACCCCTGTGCGCAATACAACGATATTTCCATTATCATAATCCCGAAAAAGACATCTTTGCAAGTAATCGGGAATAAGGCTCCTTTACTTAATTGATCTTATACTAAAGATGAATTGCATACTTCTTTTTGGAAGATTCAAACGTTCCTTATTAGCGAATAGGCTTTATTTAGTTGTACATGTAGAATAATCGTCTCTCTGGGAAGTTTCACCAAAAAAAATAAGTAATAAAGGATTTATAAATTAGTAGTAACGATAGGAAAGGATAATTTTTATTTTTTTATTTTTTTTTTTAATTTTTTTTTTAGCATTGAAACTATTTTATATGAATCCGCCAAATAGATTTACATGGTTACGACATATTATCGAGAAAGTAATGAGAGTGCAAGAAATTTTTAAATATTCATGCTGAATTCAGTTTTAAATTACCGTCACTAATAGAAATGGCTGAATGTTGTTAGTCTTTTGTCTTTTGAAGACTTGCATAATGTAAATCATTGGTCGAAGGAAAATAGACTTGTATTGAACACATCCAAAACCAAGTATATGATGATAGGAACATCTCAGAAATTAGCTGATGTCTGTGAACCTGTCGAACTCAAGGTTGACAATGCTAGACTTGAAAGGGTGGCTTTCTTTAAATACCTAGGTGTTTTCTTGGACCAATCATTGGTTTGGAATAATCACTTTGAGTATGTAAGCAAGAAAATAGGATTAAAAAATGTAATTACTTAAAAGGCTCCGGCCACTTCTTACAGAGCATTGTGCCAAACTATTAGCGAACTCGCTAATTTTGCCACATTTTGATTATTGCAGTTCAGTTTGGTCGAACTGCAATTTGAACCTGAAAGATACAATCATCAAGCAAAAAAAAAAAAAAAAAAAAAAAAAAAACGGGCCGTAATATTTTACAAGATACTCGAATCCCAACAGTAGAAGTGTTGCATAAGCTAGGAGGGGTTCCCATCGATCAAACTTGTATACAATGCTCTGAATGGAAATACTCCTAAATATCTCACAGATTTGTTCATACAAGCATCAAGCATCTACTCATACCGTACCAGGAGTGCTAGCAGTTTCGGAATCAGTATACCAAAATGTTGAACTGAACATGCTGAAAAAGGAAAGAAAAGAATTGCAGTTAATGGCTCAATATTGTGGAACAGTATGCCAAAGTCAATTAGAATTTCAGCAACTCCACAATCTTTCATTTCATCATACTAGCGAGTCCACAGACCAGATTGACAATTCATCAACACCGCCAACATGGCGTAATTGTATGTTTGTATATTTTGTATCTCTATGTTTTATTTTCCTTCCAACAGGGCCCTCTGGGAGAACAGTGCATGTCATTGATGTGGCTACCCTGTATAAATACGACTTAATAATAATAGGAATAATAATAAATGGTTGAATATCGTTAGTCTTTTGTCTTTTTTTATCCATAAGTGGGCCTACACAATCCTCAGATCGTAATATTTTACTCTTAAGTAGAAACCCTCCAACACATTATACCTATTTAATCTACATCAATTTAATCTCCTTTGATTTTCAGTAGAATTCATACACATATTATTACTCAAACTAATTCATTAAAGAAAATATACTCAAAGATTCCTTAAAGAGGCTAGGTATACAATATGATTATGAACATGATGAAATTAGTAAGCAGTCCTATTTACGATTACCTTCCTTTCTTTTTTTTTCATACTGAATCAAGACAGATTTTAGCAGTAACAAAAGCTTCTTTCTCCACAAGTGTACCTCCAACGAAAATATTCAAAACAGCGGCTTGTTTCTCAAAGCGTGCACATTCCTGGTAGAAACCTTTCAAGAGTATAGAAACTACAATTCAAATATTCAGTTCATATCATGTGAAACTCTCTCAAATTAAAATATGTACCAAGATGAAGAGGCATCTCAATATTGCTTTCACGTTTTGTTGCATGCCTTATCGAAGCAGTCGAAGTTGCAGTATCTAAAAGGGTAGAGGAACTTCAAATGGATATCCTTAATTGGTTCGAGTTAAATGAACATAATAAATATTGAAGAAAATATCAGAATTTTATGAAAAATGGTAGGCTGCTGTCTCCAAATTCAATAAAGCTCAAGAAAAGTTCAGAATTTTCACTGTCAGCGTTTCTGCACACTCGTGCTTTATGAGCGACCCTCGAGCGCTTGTCCTGGGGCTTGCTCAGGCTCTTGTAAATGCACCGACAGGGTTGCGGCATCATGCATGTATATCATGAAAAGATTATGATTTTCTTCGTGACAATTTTGGGATATTTGGTTCACTGATTTCATTGAATCTACACCTCAAGAAAACAATAATTGTGACAGCTA
Organism: Heliocidaris tuberculata; assembly: GCA_025618425.1. Taxonomy (NCBI): domain Eukaryota; kingdom Metazoa; phylum Echinodermata; class Echinoidea; order Camarodonta; family Echinometridae; genus Heliocidaris; species Heliocidaris tuberculata. The sequence continues at coordinate 9,957,212 of CM046846.1, forward strand.
GCCAGGCATCACGAAAGAGCTTTAAAAATAAATAGTCTGTGTCTCTGTCTAAGTATCTTTATTTCTGCGTCAATGTACCATGAAAATACACATGATTTTTCTTTAGGTGATCCTCTTAAGGTGACGCCATAACTATTGCATTTTTAATGATTTTGTGTGAATTTGACAATGATCACTAATAATGCATCACATTGCAGTAACACCTTTGCTAAGATTTAAATTAAGGCTAGTCTTCTTACAGTATGACCTTATAAAGAAATGAGCAAAATCGGGAAAAATACTAAACTCCAAGTTAGTCGTACTGTGTATTCCGAGATTATCATTTTAAAGAAATTAATCGAACGCAGAAAATTTGCAATGATAAAAAAATATAATTTATTAAAAACCTTCAAATATTGCGCCTAGTGGGTGATATGATTTTAGATACTGTTTATATGAAGAGAGCGATGAGCATCAGGCCATTATAATCTACATGCTCTGAGCGTCCGTATTGACCCATGGGTATTGGTAAGCCAAAGTTAAGCAATGTTTCAGAATCCAGCACGATATTGTGGAATTTATCATATTCTACCATCTGAGATACAGTACTTCAGATTGAGATCTAATTTAAGAAAAAAGAAAAAATAGAAAAATGGTAAACTTGGGTTTGCTGATAGGGGATTCCAGTTAAACTTTACTAAGCCCCCGTTTTGCCTAACATTTTCTCAAGTGTTAGCGAAATGTTCTTAGCACACACTTAATAATTATATTACATCTTAATGTTCTCTCGTCATCATTGTTGAAATGACATAAGTATTTTGCACCATTTTTAGGATCATTCATGACAAAAGCACTTTCATGGAAAAAATTATGACGAGTGGTTATAAACAGAACAATTTATCATCACTGAAGAGGTAAGTGATCAAGTCGCAATGTTTGTGAGAAGGCTGGATATAAGAGGACAAAACTTACGACCACTAACAAATACAATCCTCCGAGGTTACGTTGTTTTTATAAATTTTAAGTTCCATAAATATGTTATGATCTACAACAAAAAATCATCAGAGTGTAGCTTCTTATGTTAATAAAGAAAGTATTTGCAATTACAGAGTTCTTCCAAGTAATATTTTTTAAAGAAAAAAATTAAAAGAAGATTTTTGCGGAGCTAGATTCAGAGAACCCACACATAATTCTTTGTTTGCAAAATTTCAACGTACGATAAACGGTATTTCATTCTCTCTGTGTGTCTCTCTCTCATACACATACACACACACACACAACACACACACTTACTCTCTCCACATACAGAATATTACTAACTCCCTTTCTTTGCCTTCTAATTATAAAAAAAATCAAACATCTATAACACTTGCCTTTTATGTAAGAAACGGCAATCAGATGTAACGAACGACGGGGCCAAAAAAAGATGCACACATTGAACTTTCATATTAAGGTAACTTCTTACCTGCGAATTCGACATTTGCTGTAGAGATAACTCATGGAATTCCACTTCTCATTATTATCATATTAAGTGAAAATAGACAGAACTTTCTAAAAAAAGGGCTATGAATCAGAACTCGACAGAGAAACAATACAAATAACATTTTCAAAAGGATCCAGATATTATTTCACATTTTCAAGAGCCTTCAAGCATGACATTGCTCGTAAATTATAATTCTTCGTTGAACCACGTTGACAGTGAATCGATAATTTTCATGTTTTTTGTAAAATATTGGATGTGATTTAATGAATGACATTGTGTTCTCGGCCATTCACCTGAATGACGAAAGGATATGGTAAAAAAATTGTCCTTAAAATACCCCAAGGAATTGGATTGGATTGAATGGTTTATTGGTACGGAACGGGTATTTCGTTTAAGAACTTCTCGCACTCTTGTAGTCATTGTCTTCAAGTTTTGACGTAGCAAAATAGACAATCTTTGCTTGGTCTATTCAAAACTATTTATAACAATTAGCAACAAAAAACAAAAACAAAAAACAAAAACAAAAAGAATGCAGAACTTGAACGTCGATTTCAAGCCTACGTTAGATGTATTTTCCTCTCTTTAATTGCCGAACATAAATTTGTTAGTAAGTTGATTTTCTTTTTTGTTAATAGCGATGAGTTAGAACATTTCAGGTTATACCATCTCAGCTCTGTTTGTAACAACTTTGTGGAAGTATGATCCATTTTTTTTTTAATCGAAATTTAGTTCATCGCAACCATATTGGTAATTTAGAATACAAATTATTTATCGATATTTAGAGCAATACAGAACTAATTTATCAATAACTAATCAATACAGTATTAGATCCTCCATTTCCTCAAAAAGTTTAATCAATTTAAATTTGCGGCTTGTGTGTGCGTGTGTGTGTGCAATGACGACAGAAAATACCATTTTCAAAAAGCACTGGCAACTCTCGTAGAAATCCATATACAATAAAAGAAATGGAATATGTTTTTAATATATATATATATATACAAACACACACACTCACACACAAACATATACATTTACAACATAAGAAACAACACTATTGGAGTAAAAATTGTTCTTTGTTTCCAGTAATGTTGTTTTCTTGTTCCTTACTCTGCACATCAAGCGAAGAGCTTAATAATAAATCCAAATATCAAATTTTACAAAAATAATACTCCTCAATAAATGGTCAAAAAAATTGAAACTGATAAAAAACATGCACGTACAGTGGATTTTATAGATTTGATAGCTGATGTAGACTCGGTCGCTTTAATTTATTTAAATTGAAACAATTCTTTAATTTCAATTTCTAGTAAAAGTAATCAAATGTACACTTGTCATAGTGTTACCTGCGGAAACTGAAGAACTTTATTGAAGTATTTGATGGCTGATGTAGACTTGGTCGTTTTAATTTATTCAAATTAATACTATTCTTTAGTTTTAATTACTAGAAGTAATCAAATGTACACTTGTCATAGTTTTACCTGCGTAAACTTAAGAACTTTAAGTATTTGATGGCTGATGTACGCTTGGTCGCTTCAATTTATTTAAATTAATACAATTCTTTGATATTAATTTCTAGTAAAAGTAATCAAATGTACACTTGTCATAGTTTTACCTGCGGAAACTTAAGAACTTTATTCAAGTAAATCAGTATATATATATATATATATATATATATATATATATATATATATATCTGTGAAAATTAGAAATTAAAGAAACCACCTGCAGAAAGCTTGTTTCGTTAGCGTAATGGGTTCAGGCATTTAAATTGATGAATAAAGGACACAAATATAGAAATATAAGAAAACATACTTTCTTGAACTAATCTCAGTAAGAAATTTATCAACGCTACTGCATTTTAGTTTAGATATAACAAACAAAATATAAAACTTTAATAATAATTGAATTCAAATATATATATGACTGAAAATAATTGAAAGGCAAATTCATCTAATTAAGTCAAGATATTAATGACAACAAATGTAAGAATAATATTTAGGTTTCGAAAAAGGGTGATGAGGAAAGAATGCACTTTACAAGTTTGAAAAAAGAAAATAACTGCCAAAGAAGAAAATTTCAAGGCTTTCATTTGAGTTGATGATAATCTAAGGTTTTGTACAAAAAAAATCTTCTAAAATATTCACAAGATTTATTCATTGTAACTTATTTCTTCTTTACTTCAAAGCTTACTTATATATTGGAAATTAGAAAAAGGGGACAGAACATCGAACGAAATGCTTACTGTCATGAAAAGAGTAAAACAAAAACAAATAAATTGACAAACTATTGATTACTTTTTAAAGTATACGGTTGATTGATATTCCTTTCTTTCTCTTCTCTTTATTTGCTTTCGATATTCCTAGAAAACCTTTTTTTTTTCAAAAAAGAAAATTGTTAAATCACTAAGTTCAAAGTAATATGATTTAGGAAAGTGGGTATTTCCATGGAGCAAAATCTTTTATTATAATAATAATATAATAATACAATACATTTATTAGGCGCTTAATACGGATGTTTCTAAGCGCACGGTTTACCGGAAAATTAAGATTAAATCCAAAATAATACAAAAATACAAAAATTATTAGAAACCTTATGTAATTCAAACAATAGATACAGTGTATAAATACGGTAAATGAATACTGAAATCAAAGTCGGTGTGCACCTCCATCGACCGACCCACAACTGGGCCATTCCAGAGGACTATCTACTAAAAAGATAAGTTTTCAGCAGGGACTTAAACTGATTAACGGAAGTGGCTAGATGTATATAGGCAGGTAGAGAATTCCAGAGAATTATTCTATTAATAAATTAATAGAATAACAGCGGAAGATAGCATGGAAGGTTACTAGCACGAGTTGATTGATTATGTAATAGCATTTGGATCTATTTTACAATATTACATTCAGTCTTAATATAAATTTTGATGGCTAAAGAAATGCAAAATTGTCGTTCTTTTTCTTTTTTCATTAGTGTTCTCTGTCTAATCATTGGTATGATAATTGCCATTGTTATTATTAATATAATTATGATTATTATTATCATTATCATTATTATTTACATTATTATTGTTATTAATATTATCAATATCATTTTTTTACTACTATTACCATCATCATCATTTTTAATTATCATGATTTTTTTTTACTATTATTACCATTATAATATATCTTCAAGGTCCATAACAAGTATTATTTTTTCACCCTAATTTTCATATTGAAATAATAGGCAAATCCGAAAAATAATGATCATTTATTTGATAACTTTACCTTTACAAGATTTCAAAAAACCTTATTCGTATTTTGCACTTAATTAAAAAAAATCAAATATATCTCTTTTAGACCATCTGCTTCAAGAGTAAAATTAGATAAAACAGTATACCACTGGTTAATTCTTAGAGCCCGAATGATATCGTGTTTTTAAAAGTTAATTATAATTTGTACTTTTCTATTGTTTATACAAATATAAGGATATAAAAATGTAATCTTTATTTCTGATCTTATTATAATTAAACTGAACTGATAAGATAATTCACAATAAGGAAATCAAAAAATCAGATAGTATGACACCTGTCTAAAATCCCATCAGTGTTAATCGTTGTAGTATTAACTGTTGGCATTTGATGTTGTTGTTGTTTTTTCACACTGCTCAACATTTGAACAGGGTACGATTAATGTAATCATGCACTCCATGCGACTGTGTGAGAGGCGGGTATAATGAGTTTAAAATGTGATATCATTTATCATTTGAAGTGGCGTCGACTCATGCATGTTATGCGCACAGGTCGTAGGTTAATAATGGGTGTGTCCCGTGTACTTCCAGGTCATCCAGTAGCTTACATGTAAACATTTCTAACTCAACGAAGACATTTCCCGCGCGGTAAATACTATTTCTCCCAAATCGAATAAAAGCTTGTTCCAATATATTTTTCGAATAGACTTTTTTTTTCTCATAATAGAAAATTAGACATTTGTCAAATTAGCACATCAATGATTACAGCAGTTTATAAAGAATATATCTCTGCAACTTTAAGACTTGTATTGCACCATGTTGCGAACATAGATCAACTTATGACTAGTTTTTAGATTGCAAGATGCATACACGCGAGCAATTAAAATTAAACCAACAGTACTTAAAAGACAAAATTTAAGCATTTTAGACTGCTTATCCCGTATTCAATAAAAAGTTCAATCGTGACTACCGGTATAATGTCCCTTTCCAGCATATCATAAAGTAGGTTGCGTTCTATAATTTCAACGACTTGACATAAGAGCGGTAATCTGTACCCCTCTGGATCCTTTCATTCCTTGCATCATTTCAAGAGATCGTAATTTGATAATAAAATGGTAAAATAAAGAAGATTACACATGCAAAATATCAAACGGCGCTTTTTCAAGACGGCGGCCTTGCCGCCAGCGAGGGGTGTTCGACAGCTTTACGGACAAGTTGGTGTCGTGCCCGACGCAACCAATAAAGCACGACAGCCAGCCGAACGCTGCAGGTGCAAACGCTGACGGCCCCCGCGCAGCAGTCCCTCCAGCGCGCCCAGTCACAAGTCAACAGAATTACACAGTGATACTTGAAATATTTTGGATAGAATTATGTTTTGCAGCCCTCAGATATGTAGGGAGGCGACACTTCTGATATATTATTAAGGCACAAAGCAACAAACATAAATTCATAAAAGTTCCGCTTCATTACGCAGAACGTGTAGTATACCCTTCGCCTGACTTTTTTTGTCTAAATATTGAATCCCTTGAATTCCATCCTTTGTCTTCTCATTTCACAAGATCCTAGAATTCTTGACATATCCCTAAAATACACTAGAATACACTATTTTCGAATAATAAATGAAATTACACTACATAAATAAAACCTAATCGTAAACATTTTCATTGTAAAATTCATGATAATGTAAGACATAAAGGATTATCATACGAATCTATACAAGAAAGTCACATGCTTATAATTCCCAATTGTTATTGTCTTGAAATCTTTTCGTTTTTCTGATGTATTTACCTCTTTTTACCCTAAATTTTATAACGAATATTTTTTTTTGTATGACAAGTTATTTTCTGTCATACAGAACCCTCATCTAAATTTCGTTTTCATAAAGGCACTAAGGCATATATAAACATCATATTTTGTCACTTAATCAATTTATTCTTTACATTTATCAGTGTTTTCAATCAAGTTATAATTTTGTATTTCTTTAAATTTACACTTGATACAGGCTTGAGGAAATATGGTACGCAATATTGGTTTAAAAAGTTTCTATTTGTGGTTTAATAATGCATTAAGGTACAAGGTAAACAACGGAAAATGAATTTCCATTGACTTGCCTACATAAATATATGACCTTAAATTTCATTTTAGTTTGCCTCACCTCTTTCTGCATGAATGGAGACGAACGCTTAGACAACAAATTGACGGGGTTACATTTTTTAGCAATACCAGACCTGCTTACAAATATTCTTAATGAGCTAGGACATATTTAAAGTAGAATCATAATCCTGTTTCACTGCTGCTTTTTCCCTTTAATACTCCTTATACATCTACTAATGCTGATACTGAGACGTATACCATACACACTCTCAGATAGTTGGATGGTGATAAAAAGGGGGAACTGTACAGATCTACGACAGTGTGGATGGTCAAACAGCGGCAAATCTCAGTTTTAATTACCATCCCAATCCCCGCTAGATATGCATAATGAGTTCTCATACCCTCCTAAACTAATAAATCCATTGATTGTATTTGGGTTAATCATTTATTCCCCGTTAGGTTTCTGTTGGAATATTACTATTTTCACTACCGTCAGTATAGCTGAATTAGTACAATGCATGCTCCTAAAGCTGGGTTTATAGCATTTACAGGCTATATATTTTTTTTTTCAATTTCAGGGGCTGTAAATTATCCAGTCTATTTGGCATCCAAACCTTCAGTCTTTTCCGATAGAAGATATTAGAGGGAAACCAAATACATGTATAAATTAGAGAAGAAACTTTTTTCAATCTTTCAATTCTAATGACATGAAAATAATGATATGAAAATAAAAGTTCACTCCAAATTAAAAGTTGTGAAAATGTTTTTACGACGTATATACATTGTCGAGAAATCACTTAATTTATGATTTTTTTTTAAACCAAGCATCCCCCACCCACCCCCGCTCTCCAGGCAAGTATTTTTCATAACAGATTCACTTAACCGTGACCTTGAGAAGACATCTTTGTTAATTTTGGTGAATTTCTGAACAAAAAACAATTGATTAAGTATACTTTAAGAAAATAATGCTATTTTTTTTTACATGAAACCATAATAGGATTAAAATGTCAATCGCTCTGTCCTAAAGTGAGATCATAGGATTTTTAATGTGGCCGAAGAACCTATACAGCACCTTCCATATTCCCCACGAAATCTATTAACCTGCAGAAATTTTACTTCACCGTTAATAAATGATAAATCACACACAATAGGTTTTTCAACTATTTTCTCAGGTCGTCATAGACTTTCTTACATGTGTATCTTCATAGTTTCTAAAGGTCTTATAAGAGCAATTCCTCCAAGCTTTGTATTAACTGAATCCAAAATTTAAATTTGAAAATCAACCATAACGTATCAGGGAATAAAACGATTTTTATTGAATAAATAGAATTATCACAGGACTCGTAATATATTATTTAATATTATTGTAGCTCCAATATATAGGTGTCTATAAACATAATAAATGTTCGATCTTCACTTGTAAAATTAAAAGAAATAAAAAAACAATTTTTTTTTTCAAGAGAAACGAAATTCATTTACTGGCTGTTTTTTATATCAATTTCACGTCATGTATGATATTCTTTAAACGACATTAATGATTTTATAGAAATGAGATGATAAAGCAATCCTTGTGGAAACAGACGTCACTTATATAGGGCTACTTGAAATTTATAAATTTGAAGGTAAATCTCAATAAATCATGACAATAATACATCATCAGATGAAATATGATCTTTTAAAAATACTACTATATTCTAATCTCGAGCAATTAATGGTCAAAATGCTCAGAATAGCAGTTTGATAAATACAATAAATTTTTTACGCACTTTAAGCTTTTTTCTTTAGGGTTTCCATGCAAGTTTGAATATAACTGGAACAATTTTATATGGCTTCCTTAGCTTAAATTATTGATAAAGAATCATCTAAGTTTAAAAGAAATATACTATTTTTATAAAGACTTAAATCTTGATTGACAGGAGCAAAACGGTCCAGAAAGCCTTAGACGTGTGGATTGAATTTATTTTTAGATTTATTTATATTTTGATTTTATAGTTGCCCTTTATTATTTCTTTAGAACGTTTTATATACATATATATATATATATATATATATATATATATATATATTTATATATATTTATATATATATATATATATATATATATATATATGAAGCATTATATATATATATATATATATATATATATATATATATATATATATATATATATATAATGTAAAGTTCAATAAATCCAGGAAGTAAATATTACCATTAGGTAGTAAGCAAATATATACTTTAGAACTATAGAGAGGAATACTTCGAAGGAGGTGATGATATATATACATATATATAGCAAACTGGAATGATAAATTATTGGTTCTGAAGCATTTCAAAATTAAGAGAAGGGGTAAAATATAAAAGTACGAAAGAGATAAGTCTGTTTTGGAGGAAGAGGCATTAACGTAAAGAAAACGCAAAAAAAAAAAGGGAAAAGCGAAATGTTTCACTTAACCTTTTACAATTTCACTTATAACCTTAAATAGAACAATAGGATTATACATGCCAGTCAGAAGATATATTGAATAAATTAGTATGTATTAAGTTACGGAAACGAGACTCGAAAATAGAAAATATATGCTTACCTGGCCAGTTAGCTTTCCACATATGAGCGTGAGATTTTGTTGTTTTCATCCATGGAAATTGAAGATTCTGGCCGACATTATGGTTCTTGGACATCTTAGCTGAGGACATGGGATATTCAGAGGCCATGGTGTAGAGTGGTTGGTGGGCTAGCTGTCCGTGGCATTGCCCTTGGCCACCGTTGACTGCCGGGTGGTGGGCCGACATCGAAAGCCCGTGCATTCGAGGATAATTCGGCTGCTGGGAGGCTATAGAGTTTATGGGGATTCCGTCGCACTGTTGTGACTGGCTGCAGGCTTGCTGGGCCAGAGCCAGCGGCCTAGACAAGTCCTGAGGGTTCGTTGGAGAATGCATTGGCATGGTGGTGCCGCCGTGGAGCTGGACGTATTGTTGCTGGATGGCTAGCCCGTCGTCCCCTCGCCCATCGGGTACCTGTAAACCGGTAGCATGACCATACCCTGCGGCTTCCTCGTTATGGATAGCTGGCTTGGTCTCGTAAAGACAAGACGGAGGCTGGGGGCTATAACTTGAGGGAAAGTTGCTAACTTCTCCGGAGGTAATAGGCACCGGGAATTGTCCCTTCGGGATATAGTGATAATACGCGGGATTGTTCCCGTCCATCTCTCAGCTGAGGCCGTACGTGCACCCAGATGCGGTATGGTCCCCTAAAACAAGCCCTGGCTTCCACTCCGTCACGGGCAATTGTACAAAGCTGGTCGTTGGATTGCAATTAACGCATCTAATGTCATCAATTACACGGCTTACACCTCGATTAACTATCTGGTAATGATGAAGTAAAGTTTTCCAGCGGATTAGCCTCACCCTTGAACCCTCCGCAATAAAAAAAAGTAAATCAACAATCCCAAAGACAACACGTGATTGTTGTGCCTTCTGCGCACGACGCCTCTTTCGTGAGTTAATATTTCGACAGAAGTTTGGACAGACGGCGCAAGCTCATTGATATCGCAACTCCTCGACGAATCTCGCTTGCTCGCTAGCTAGCTGTGGGCGATACAAAATCTTAATAAGTCAGGAATGGTTAAACGTTAATAGTCCTTCCTTCTAAGTTAATCTCCTTTGAGCGCTCGTGCGACGTTTATTCAGTCCATGAGGTAGATAGCCGAACACAAAAGTTATTCGTAAATTGGACAAACTTGCCTTTTTCATCTCTTTTTGTCAATATTACAACTCAATCAATGTAACTCCTTGCCATTCTTTGATTGGCTGGACAGAAAGTGACAAAAAAGTAGCGTGTGCAATTGACACATAAAAGGTCAAACTCGTCAGTGAAAATGAAAGTGGTTATTTCGTAATCACTTCCTTTCAGCCACCCCCCCCCCCCCCTTCTCTCTCTCTTTCTGTCTCTCTCCATTTCTCTCTTTTCTTTAGTTGTTTTCTCTTTTGGTTTGAAGAGAACATACAGTGTTTCGGATAAGTTATTGTTGCTGTTTTCTTTTTAACAAATACGATACTTTTCATTATGTTTTTTTTCAAAACTGTTGCGACTGAGTTCGTGGCAAGGAGCGTAAGCGCCCTCTCAAAAATTGCTGTACACAATAATCATGCCATCGGAAATTTTTATTGCTTGAATGTATGCAGTTTTCGCTTTCCTGTGGGCAAACGTGTCGGCAAATTTTGTCTGACATCCCCATCCTCATTCAAAAATGTTCTAGCGATGCGCCATTTTGTTCCCCGATGCTGCATTTTATTATTCTATGTTCTTGTAAAGGTCAAGTTAAATTTCAGGAATGGTTATAATACTACTAATAAATCAAAATATTCTTAATTACCTAAGTAAATTAAAGTCGTGAATATTTTTTTTTAAGTCAGAGAATCATGAAAATAGGAGAAAATGCTGCTTTGTGGTTATCCCTCTCACTTTTGACTAATGTCAATGATTTTTAAAATTTACCCACCATCTTATGTACAACATACTTTACAGTCTCAGATCATGGATAATATTATTTATACAGTGGAAAATCACTATAACGAGGACCTTGGGAACATGAAAATTACCTTGTTATACACATATCAGGAATCTCCTTATATCAGGGTAAAAAAAAAATTAAGAACATAGAGACCTGGGATCAGCAAAATAACCTTGTTATATCAGGAATCTCGTTATATCGGAGCTCTTTATAATGAGTTTCCACTGTATACTTTCTTGCATTATACCGCATCAATCTTACGAAATGTTTGTTGGGTTTTGGTTTTGACATTGCTAAATATTTCCTTTAAAGTGTACTACTCACCTGAAGAAAAAAAAAATTTGTGTACAGCTAGAAAGTATAAAATCAACCTCAAAGAACTTTATCTGGCATTCTATAGGTCAACAGTTAAGGAGTATGAAGAAAATAAAGGATAACATGAAAATGCTCGCGCGGAATCGAATTTAGAGTTTAGTTCCGCTCGTTCCGCTCGAGCCCCTCCCTATCTTGGTGAGCGCGTACGGATGCGTCGAGTAGTCTACTATCGAGTCGCTTTTACGCTTATAGAGAGTGTAATTAAAATTACAATATCTCTTTATAGAACTAATATTTGAAGCCCATATTTTGAATATAGTATAATGACATGGAAACTCTAACATACAGAGCAAAATATTTTTTGATGATTAGTATACTTTAAGTAGACATTCGCCTTTTTAAAAAGTGGTGCCATTGCGGATGCGTTTTCGAGAATTCTTATAATGGATTCATCTTAAAAGACTTCTTATATTCTCCAATGCCTAACTTTCTTCTTCAATTTTCTCCATCTACTGTATTCTCTTCCCTAAAATCGATTCCTTCTGTATCTGCAAAACTCGTACTCATAATTCAATAATGATGTTCTTTCAGTAACTTGTGTTTAATTGCTAACGGCGTTCCCAACACAAGCTTTGATTTCCGGGATTTCGCCTCCTTCTATTTTCTGAATTATTTACTGTATTATACTCTATATGTTCACCACATTGCTACACATATATCCTTTGTATATAACATTGCACCGATGAAAAGGAAATAAATGTTAATTTCAGTTCAATTCAATTAAATCTTCCAAGTCTGGATAATCAGGTACACTTCTCTAAAATACTTTATGGTTTCGTTTCATGACCTCATTTCAATGAACCTTCAAACAATCTTCCAAATAATGTATTTTTGATAGGCCGAAGAACTATCTTATTTCATTTTCCATTATTTCCTTTTTCTTCATTCTTGTTTACCCCTGTTAATTATATCCACGAGTCAATTTTTGTTTCTATGATGTCTCGAAAATGATTTTGATATTCAGGCCTCCTCATTAAAATATGTATATATATATATATATATATATATCTATATATATGTAAGTATATATATATATATATATATATATATATATATATATATATATGTGTGTGTGTGTAAGTATATATATACTACATTTTTGCATATTAAATGTAAAATCGGCTAAGTGACCTCAAAAAGGAATATACTCAACATGAATAGGATTGTTCTGTGATGAATTCTGCTATAAGATTTTTTTTTGTTGAAAAAAGTTGACTAGTAAAATCGTGGTAAGACTGTGTCACTTAAAACAAGATTTGAGTGATCATTACACAAATTGCTCGATTATCGTGACATTATCCTCAAACAGTAGGTCATTTCATGTAGAACTTGAATGTAACAAATATAACATCAAGTGCATTCATAATCTTACGGCTATGTTCACATCACGATTTCTTCTCCCAAGTTCCGTCAGATTTGTACACCTAAACCGAAAAAAGTAGTGTCCCAAAAGTAAAAATCCCACCACACTGTGTCTTACATAATACAACAGTGTGAACACAAATTTACATTCATACTGTTCAAATTTGCTTCCACTGTGGATATGTTCCGTATTAGCTTGAGCTGAGGTGCATACACACTGTGGTTATCTTTGTGGTAACAGTGTGTCACACTGTGTCACATAGAGTAAAAACAGTGTGAAAAGAGAATGTTCTCACTGTGAAAGTGTTGCAAATCACTGTTTGGTTACACTGTGGTGCATATCCATTGTGATTTTATGTGTAGCCACAGTGTACCCCACTCTGTCATACAATTTAGAAACGGTGTGAACACATGCTTTTCAGATTTTACTACACTATCAATGCGCTCTAAATCACTATAGGATCACACTGTAACGAATACTGTGAATCGTTTTGTGGTAACACCGTGGTCCATACACACCTTGATTCTTGATTACAGTGTGTTATAATGTGTCACACAGTGCAAACACAGTGTTAACACGGGATATTCACATTATACCTACACTATAAAAGTGTCCCGAATCAGTGTATAATCACGTCGTGATGCTTGCACACTGTGATACTCTTTGTAACCACAGTGTGTTACATAGTGTTGCATAGTCTCAATTAGTTTGAACAGAGGATGTTCAGATTGCCTTCACTATATATGAAAGTGTTCTGAATCATTATGTGGTTATACTGTCACTCATATCCACATTATGATTCTCTATGCGACAACAGTGTGTAACACTGTGTCACATAGTGTAGAAACAGTATTAACACAAGATGTTCACATTGTGTATATAAAAGTGTCCCGAATTAGCATATGATCACATAGTGATTCTAAGGTTACAGTATATGGCACACCGTGTCACATAGTGTCTAAAAAAGTGTGAACTGAGGACTTTTACATTGCCTGTATGAAAGTGTTTCGAATTATTATGTGGTCACACTGTGAGACATACGCACCATGGGCCGCGGAACCGGGGGGCTGGGGGCTGTAGCCTCACCACCCCCCCCCCCACTTTGTTTAGTAGACACGTGTCATAAAACCTCGGAAAAAAGGGTTGAAAATTGTCATTAATGAGTGAAATCAAATCAGCCCCCCCCCCCCCCAATTTCAAAAACGCTCCGCGGCCCCTGCGCACTATGACTCTCTTTGTAGCATGTGCAAGTCTAAAACATTGTGAACAAAAGATGTTCATATTGCCTTCACTATGAAAATGTTCTGATATATATGACCACAGTGTGTTAAACTCTGTCACATAGTCTAAAAACTGTGTTTAACGTCAACATTAACTATACATAAAAGTGTCCCGGATTAGTATATATTACAGAGTGATGCACACACATTGTAAGGTTAAAGTATGGCGCATGCACTGTGTCACATAGTGTTTAAAACAGTGTAAACAGAGGATGTTCACATTCCTATACTATGAAAGTGTTTCGAATCATTATGGGGTCACACTGTGAGACATATACACTGTGACTCTCTTTGTAGCATGTAAAACAGTGTGAACACATGATATTCACACGCAAACACACCACGGTGTGTTATGTGTAATAGTGCAATAGTGTATGTGTCTTGACCGTTGTCATACTATGAAACTGTTCAAATTCCTCTACGACAATTTATGTTGTCACACTTTTTTAGTTTGGGGTAACACTTTTTTTCTTTTGTCAGTGCACGGCACATGTATCTTAGCTATTAAGAAGATCCGATGCCGATATAATTTATTTATTATTATTATTTATTACCGTCCTTGATCAATATGGAATGGACACAGACTAATTTCTGTCTTGAGATCAACATAGTTATCAAGTTTATCATATCAGGTCGAGTCAACCTTGTTCTGTGTCCTGTCCGATCTCAAACCAAGCGGTTATTTTGGCAACATGGAAACAATGTTGGCGACTGATCGTCAAGTTAAAGTATTGTTCATCTGGCAGCTCGGTCATTTCCAAAATGTTCTTTTTCCCTTCTTGATGAACAAAAGTTCAGTGTAGAGTCTGGCCCATGCAGACTACATCTCTCTCCCTCTCTCTCTCTCTCTCTCTCTCTCTCTCTCTGTCTCTCTAGCTCCCTCTCCCTCTCTCTTTCTCTCTCTCTCTGTCTCTCTAGCTCCCTCTCCCTCTCTCTATTTCTCTCTCTCTCTCTCTGTCTCTCTAGCTCCCTCTCCCTCTCTCTTTCTTTCTCTCTCTGTCTCTCTAGCTCCCTCTCCCTCTCTCTATTTCTCTCTCTCTCTCTCTGTCTCTCTAGCTCCCTCTCTCTCTCTATTTCTCTCTCTCCCTCTTTCTTTCTCTCTCTCTCTCTCTCTCTTTCTCTTTCTCTCATTCTCACTCTCTGTCTTCTACATAATTATAGTGGTATTGGATACAGAATTATACTTTAGACCACGTTACATCAACTGAAGTGAATACATAGGGAGTTAATGTTACAAATCTCCATAACCAACAAAACCAACTAAAGCGAGACTATAAAAAAACTCAGCTCAGGTGGCGCTATTCTCCAAGAGATCACAGTCGACTTCCTTTACATGAGATGAGTTGATGTTTAGGCCTACAGTAATAAACGTTGTATTCCAAATTAAACAAAATACATGAAAACAAAATTCAAGAATCAGGTACGTATGGCTCAAGGGGAAATTGTCCGGTCCCTTTAGTAAGTGTCCTACCTAGATAATGTTCAAGTCGGGCGTCATGTGGATTAAAGGGTATCAATCACCAACAAATATTTTGCTCTCTATGTTAGGGGATTCATGTCGTTACACTATATTCAAAATATGGGCTTCAGATATTAATTCTATAAAGAGATATTGCAATTTTCATTACACTCTCTATAAGCGTAAAACCGACTCGTGAAAAGACTACTCGACGTACACGTACGCGCTCGCCAAGATAAGGACTCGAAGTTCGGTTCCGCGCGAGCATTTTCATGTTATCCTTTATTTCCTTCATACTCCTTAACTGTTGACCGATGGAATGCCAGATAAAGTTCTCCGAGATTGATTTTATATTTTATAGCTGTACACATATTACTTTTTCAGGTGATTGGTACACTTTAAGATCTAGCGAGGGTTAGTGTCCGGATTGACGATGGTTGTGATGATTATCCGAGGAATTATTAATCACGTTATGATGAAACCGCTTACGGCCCTTTTTGAAGGCCGTGGAAAAATACAACATGTAGCAGATCTATGTATACAACAAAAAGGGCACTGATCTCTACGTAATTCTTTTCAAATGTAGAGATCAGTGGAAAGGGGCAGCCCAAATATACCCGCTCCCCCCCCCCCCCCCCATTTTATGTCGGTTTTTTTTTTTATATATGTAAATGCAATTTTCGGACATTATCTCCTATAACCATGATAACATTACGTCTGTTGAGAAAAGTCTGACATATTAATTTTGATCATTTTCTGATTCTAATCGTACTTAGGATGAAGTATATTTTTATACTGATATTATGTACCATTAAAATGGAGGCCGTTTTTGTGGCTTCGTTGTACTTATCACTTAGTACCGGTAAATTCCCAGAAAAAATGAAAATAGCAAGGGTTACCCCCATTTTCAAAAGTGGAGTCAAAGAACAAGTTAACAATTACAGACCTATTTCAGTACTCTCTGTTTTTTCTAAGATTTTGGAACGTATAATTTACAATAGAACATATAATTTTCTAGAAAAACATAAATGTCTTTTCGCAAATCAGTTTGGCTTCCGAAAAGAACACTCAACTCAACTTTCATGTTTGGAACTTTACCAACAAAATAATTGATGCATTTGAAGACAACTCATTCGCTATCGGTTTATTTATCGATCTGTCAAAGGCCTTTGACACTATTAACCACAATATTTTAATATCTAAACTTAATTATTATGGCATTCGTGGGACTGCACACGATCTTTTTCATAGCTATCTTCGCAATCGCCATCAGTGTACCCGTTATAATTCTTCTCAGTCAGACTTTAAAGAAATTACATGCGGTGTTCCACAGGGCTCTCTGTTAGGCCCCCTTCTTTTTATTATGTTTGTAAATGACATTCACCGATCATCCAATCTTCTATCTTTTATCCTATACGCTGATGATACAAATTTACTATATTCTCATAAAAATCTTGATGTTCTATGCAAAACTGTAAACACTGATTTATTGAAAGTTTGCGATTGGTTTGCTGCTAATAAGTTAACAATCAACTACAAGAAATGTAACTACATGATATTCTGCAACTCTCCAAAGCCTCCAGATTTTAGCTCTGTACAAATCATGCTAAATAATCGCATCTTACCTAGAGCTGAATCTACTAAATTTCTTGGTGTTTTTATAGACAGTAAATTAACATGGAAAAATCATATAAATGAACTTAAAAACAAAATAGCTAAAAACATTGGTGTTATTTACCGCCTAAGTATGTTTCTACCCCAAAAGATATTGCGTACTTTATACTGCACCTTAATTCTCCCGTATCTATCTTATTGTAACGTAGTATGGGCAAATACATATCGAACTGATGTTAAGAAGCTATGTACACTGCAAAACAAGATTTTACGTATCATATCAGGTTCTCATCCACGCTCCAGTAGCGATCCTTTATATAAATCTCTTAAATTGCTTCGCATTCTAGATATAAATAAACTTCAACAGTGTACCTTGTTATATAAATGTCTAAACTCACAATTACCTTCCCAGTTCTGTGACCTTTTCCAAAGTATTTCAGATATTCATAAGTATGGTACCAGATCAACCGATGAAATCTATATTCCCAAACACCGTAAACTTATTTTTCAACATAATATCCGTTTCACAGGCCCTAAGCTTTGGAACGATTTACCTGAATCCATGAGAAATTCTGCGTCTCTGTTAAGCTTCTCATGGAAGCTAAAAAAGTGTATGATATCGGATTATAGTTCTTGATGCCCTGCTTGTTTATTTATGTATTATGCTCGATTACTATCATTCTAACCTGTTTCCAGTATCTTTTTTGTAAGAATGCCTGTGAATATTTCGATGTTTTACTCTCACCGTATATCTTGCCACTGTATTATCCATGCATGTCATACAACTCCATTATGATGATTATTACTATGTTGCAGTCCTCTTCCTTTCCCTTTACTCCAAGTTCCCTATCCTCGTCTCTCCTTCTCTCTGTCTGTCCCTTTCCTCTTTTCCTGTATTAAATTATATTGTATTGTGTATTCAGGCGTACCCGCTACAAGCATCTGGCTTATTGGGACTGCGCCTTCTTCCCTATGTAACTTGTTCTTGATTGTACTGATATTACTTTATATATGCATGAAAATTGTACTATTTGAACAAATGTTGAATGTTGCAAAATCAATGGAAGAAAATAAATGTTAATTTGAATGACTTTGGTTCGATTCACTTGACTTTTTCCTTTAATTTTCCAAACAATTTTACAAATCGATTCTTTGATAGAGAATAGGCCTAAGTTCGTCTGTAGACATAATAATTCAAAATATATCACAATGAGTTTTTAAAAATTAGATAGGCCTATGCCATCCCCCCTTGCATGCCGTGGATCTGATAAATATGCAGGATTTTTACCTTTAGAGGGCGTCAACATATTTAGCGCGCGGAGATCAAAAAAATTGTTTTCAAGGACGATGTCAACATTCCAGAAAATATTGTAAAGATATGCGCAATGCCAGGGACAAAGAAGAAAGGAAAGGCGGCAAAGTCAGCACGGAGATCTAAAAAGAAAGGTGAATAAATTTAATTAATTAATCTCGATTCCAGTGGTTGTAATCCTGCTTCAAAATCCCAAACGGCTTCCTGAAAGTTTTTTTCAGTCCCACCCTAAAAATATTATGTAGTGTTATCGTTGGCTCAACTCGACATCGAAAGAGAGTAGATATAGATTCTATCTCAACTGGTGTGCGAGTACGAGGGAAAATTGAAAAAGGTGTTTGAGGAGAGAGCGAGAGAGAGAGAGAGGTAGAGAGAGCTTGACTTGACAGCTGAGAGAAAAAAACAAGAACAACGGAGCCTCAGACATAGTGATTAGTGCTGGTATCGACACGCCTGATGTCGCCACTATGGCGACAAAAGTACTGGTTTTGGACTTTGCCGACATGTCGACACGCATGCTCCGATGGCGATGGCGACATAAAATGGGTCTTTTTACATGTACCTCGCCGTGGTGTCGTGCGCGCGTACATGATTTGTTTCACATACGCATTAGCAGCACGCGCGCGCGACACGATCGCTGCGTATAGGTCTATATCTACTAGCTAGCTGCGACGACCGGTATACATTACGTACATGTACATGCCTAGATATGCGACACTAGCTGACTCGCACTGCATGACTTTCATTAATGCTTGATAAATTGATCATACAAAAGTACAAAACAAATTTTGGGGCAAATAGTTGACAGTGTGCATCTTTGAGAACTGTAAGTGAGTATGACTGCGAGTGTGAGCCCGTGAGGACATAGTGCATGTATTCCATGTAAAGCTCTTGTGAATTTGTGTCAGGTAACTCTGGTTTAATAGTGTACGGTCACTACGGGAGTGACCCGAGTTTAGACTTGTTTGACTCATGTCCAGATGTCGACACATGTCGACATCGGCGTTAATTTTATTGCGACATGGCGACATAGATTTTCCATGCCGATACCAGCACTACTCAGACATAATCATCTCTGCTCATAGCAGTGATTCAGAGACTTCTTCATTTTTTTTTTGGGGGGGGGGGAGGAGAGGGGTCATCAAACCTGTGACGTCTCAAGATCAACAGGGCAAGCTCAGCTTTTTCACTCATGGAAACCGGCTTGTGATTAAAATGGGATAATTTGGATGATTTCATAAGCTGTCCTCTTGTACAGATACCTCAACCATGAAAGCAATCTGTTGGTCACTCACACTTACGCGAGGTTATTGGAGATAACCTCACACTCTGTACCTTCATACCGTGAACAATTGCCTCCCATAAGCAAGTGTGTGATATCTTGCCTATATGTGTGCAGGAGAGGAGCAAGATCACGTACCAAAAACAGCCTGAAAATTTCACTTGATCAAGATGATAAAGATCCTATCAAAGGATCTGGCATGAAATTAGATACTCTATCATTCTAAAATGTAGAAGGAAGTATTTTCTCAAAATTTTGCCGATTATATTGCTGTTTTTACCTCTTCAACTTAGAGGTCGTGACAGGCCAAAATTTACACAGCCCCATATAGTGATGGTCCCGTGAGTGTCTGTCGGTGTGCCAATCTGCCAGACATCTAGATCTCTAATTGTGTCCTTGTCCTGCATGTAATGAAATCTGCCTTAGCACCCTCCTGTATTACACAATGCATGTATAGACAGACTGACTGGCTGCCTTTAAAAGTTTAAATACAGCATTTTTTGTTTCCCTTGAAAAGTGTTTCTCATTAAAACCTGTACTGGAGGAATATGTATGAAATTTTTTTAAACACCCATCTTTTTTTTTCTTCAGGTCCCAAGGAAGATGTGAAGTCATCTACCAGTCTTCCTCCTGCTGTTGAGGGTCCTCTCAGGTGCTTTCTGAGGGTAGCCGTTACCAAGGTAACATGGACCACACCCAAGCTTCCCGATGCCACCCATGTCAGGTTGAGATGGTGGGGAGAAATGTCAAATGGAACGCTCTTCAGGTGTGTTTAATATTTTCTGTTACAGGATTTATTGTTGTAGTGCATTCAAACTGTAGAATCAAATTTCGTAAGTGCTTCATTAATGAAGTAAATATAGATATAATTATATTTGAATGATTAAATCAATGTTGCACTCCTAAATTATTGAATATTGAATTATTCCAAAGTAGTTCTTCATATTCAATCTTATTTGCTATTTTTGAATTCGAGTTTTTTCTCTTCTTTCTACCCATCTCTTAATCTTCCACTCCTATTCTCATCCTCTCAGAATCATTCAACAGGACTTCCTATTTGTTTTTATTCCAATATTTTAATCATTTGAGATTCCATGAAAGGAGCCCGTCATATTTTTATCTCACTCAATTTTTTTTGGCACTTACCAGGGGAGCATTTCATCAAGTGTTCTGTCAGTGATTTTTACCAACAACTGTTATAAGCTACTGAAATCCTTGCATCTGATTGGCTGAGAGCAAATTCGTCAGTAAAAATCACTGACAAAACGCTTGGTGAAAGGCACCCCAGTACTTTTGATCATTCTGCCCATTTCTCACTCCACCAGGCCTGTTGATGGCAAGACACAGGGAAAGGCAGAGAGTCAGACTGTCGCTCGATTCCCAATAAGATGTGGGCCAAAGCAGTTTGCGGCTTATCTCAATGATATCCTTTAAAGCTCATGTGCAGTATTGGTAGCAAAAAGGAAATTGGAAAGAAACATGTTAAACATAGTCTCATGTTGTTCTCCTAATTGTATCAAAAGATGTCTGTAAGAGATCATTTGGTATTTCATCTATGATTTCTGGTGAATTTCAGTGTAAATATCTGTAAGGAATGCTTGATCACTGTCGTTATGCTACGACCCTTCCACCCCGACGGCTCCCCGCACAGCAATCTTGGGGCTTCGCATAGAGACTGCGTGTGTGCACTCATCATTGGTTTTACACGTGTGTTTACAGTGTATAGCACATGCTACCTTTGTTGGGATTTTACGTGCCTGTCCCGGCACATAAATTAGTTTTTGCCTCTTATTTGTTTAATATTAAACTTTAGGAGGCGAAATCTTCACAGTGTCTTTGTATTGCTAGTATCTTGCTATTTATCAACAAAAATTGAAGAAATCTGACGAACAGTTTTTGAGGGCTTACCAAAACTTTACATGACCTTTGATATTAGCAATTTCACAATCATGAACCAAAGCCTGACAGGCGTTTGTCAATAATATTGCACATATTATATGTATATGTAGCACATATTTATCTATTGAACTTAATCACCAGATTTATATTCATTAGCATAAGATTAGCATCAGATTTTGTTGTTATAACTGAACATGAGACAAACAATTGGCAATTTGTATTAAGGGAAATTAAGCATTGCATTTTTTTTAGTGTTTTCTAAATTTGAATGTTTATTTCCTTATGAATATTTCATCGAGTGAACATGATTTTATATTGTAAACAAGATTTGGCACACAGTATTTAGTGATATTTGTTTGGTTTTCTTTCTTCATAATCAAAAGATGCTATATCACAACGCAATATGCAGAATCTTACCTTTGAAAGGTTCATATTGCTTTCGAAAACATTCTTGAAATAACTTGATAATTCCTTAATTGATCTATGTGCACATATGGGTAGTGTAAGTGTTGATGTCCTGAGGGGCTCATCCATGGTTGCTGCAGGCAGAGCTCAGATCAATGAAATCAGTGTCATGTCCCCTCAGAAACCTATCAGTGGGTAAGTGCTTCAATGTCATTTTAAAGCATGGATGATTGGATGTACAACTTTATAACTCCCAAAGTCTTGTTATATGATTTTCCTTGAATGAAATTGATATATAGAAGGTACCTATAATCTAATGAAAATATATATAATAGTGCAATGTAAATTAGCTTTTGTTTTCCTGTTTTGTTATTCATAGGCTCATGGCTATTCTTTTTACGATAGATTTCAAAGAAATTGCTTAGTAGAATTTGTTCACATCCTAACAGATTAAAGGATCCTTCAGAGTTATTACACATTCAGTAACTGTTCTTGACTAAGCATCATGAATAAATCTTTTCAAGAGACAAATTTCAATGTATGTATTCTCCGCACCTTGCAGGACATATCCAGTTTTCTCTGTGAAAGATTCCCAGAAGATTGCAGAGGTCCAGATTGCAATGGCGTTTGAACCCCTTATCAGTGAGTAGAGATAGTATATGACAATGTATAAGGAACCTGAAGAAAAGGCAAGAGATCTGTCGAGCAATTTGATTAATTTGACAATACAAAGAAGTTGACATTGCTTCAAATGAGATATTTTGCATTTGTTTATATTTTTTTGCTATGTAAGTATCAAAAGGCATTATGTGAAATCAATCCAAAGTGATAATGGCAGCAAGATAACAAAATGCAATGTATTGTGTGGTATAAAGTCTGAAGGCTGCATTTTAAATAGATGTGGTAAACAGGTAGTATGGAGGGGACTACATAATTTTACTTACACTTATCAAATGATATGTATTTCGCTTGGTACTTTCTTGTATATTTTCCCCAACACTTTACAAAAGTTTCATGCAAATTCAGCTACAGGGGAAGGTTTTCAAAAATGTTCAGTAGTACCTAACTCTTGAAGATATTTTGAATCTTTGCATCCATTCTTGTTCCACTGATAGCATCTTATGATAGTTCCAGTTCCCTGCCGACAACCGATGCCAGTGTACTGGCGCCCTCTAGACATACTGATCAGGACAGTGTCCGTTCTAAGGCATCTCATCGATCCACCTCCTCCCATGACTCCTCTAGATCTGGCAAGAAGAAGAAGATATTTCCTGGGTCCAGCTCCACTGAGGGGCCATTCACATCTGGCAACTCAAAGGTTGATTTTTTTTTTCTTTATCTGCTGTAGCCATCATGAACTGAACTATGTTTGCGTAGTTTTGTTTGTTGATTTTTCCTGTAAAGCTAGGAAATTGCACATGGAGACAACATCATATGCATGTGCTTGTAGATAAGATGCTGGTGTTGAAAATAACTTAAAACCCATACTGATCAATATACATTATTCCATGTCATTTGGGATTCTTTTAAAAAATTTTTAACTTTGTTTTTTCTACGAAATGAGGAATCATCGCAATTATTTCACTAAATTTTTTTGTATGTTCCCCCAAGTACAAATGTCTCTTCAGTGTAGAACATCGCAAATTAACCTTTCTCCTGATAACTCCAATCTTACTAGGTACCCTCTGATGCCATACCCCATGATGTTGAGTCTGATTACAGCGCTATGATCGGTCATCCATCAAAATCTACATTTCAGGATAAGATGCTTCCAGTTGGTCAAGGTGAAGTACTTCTTATGGAAAAGAATAAAATACAGGAAGAAGTTTTGTTTTGGGTTTGTTTGTTTGTCGTCGTTGTTTTTTTTTTTGGGGGGGAGGGGGGGGGGGGGGGTTAAGTGGGACATGCTGCAGACACATTCTTCCAGGATATGATCTGCAAACATAAGAATGTTATGTGTGAAATAATCAAGTGGTTTCCTAATTCTATTACAAGACATGAATGTTTATTGCATATTTCTTATTATTCACCCAAGAGACACTATGTGTTTCATGTTCACACAAGTATCAGGATAAAGGAAAGAGAGATATACATGATTTCGCTTTCAAGAATATAAGAGATTCAATACCAATAAAGGTAAGACATCATTATATCAAACTGTTTGTTTTGTTTTTGTCATTTTCCTCAGACATGCTAAGGAGACCCCTTTCTACCTTGCCTGTTACAAGCAATGCAAGATCGCTACCAGCCCAGCACATGAGCAACACTGTCCCAGACAGACTGAACCCAGATCTCATCTCAACCTTGCTTGATAGAGGCAAGAAGTTGAGAGATGCTATGATCAAAGAAGAGTTAGGCCACCACTCTTCAAGGGGGATACCTCATGTAAACCAGGGGACAGAGGATGCAGAAACGAGAGATGTTACTGAGGGACAGAGGAGAATTGGAAGGTATGGAATGGTGATGAAATAGGGTGATTGATCTTGAGATACATTTCGTTGATGTAAAAGATGTCAGTTTTCAGGAAGTTCGTCTATGTTTGAATATATGTTGAGCTGTGATTGCGTTTATGGTTTGTTCTAGACTCCCTGCGTCTATGTAGAGACAGCAATGATATGTATTTGAATCATCACTCAACCATTCTATCTCTGATGTTAGAGGGATGTTAATTACATTTGAAGTGGAACAATTTGCCAAAAATTATTTTCTCTTTATGTTTGGGGTTCAATTCTAGCATCCTATATCTAACATATCTGCTTTAAATATTACTTATGTAAAGAAATATTGGAAGTTTAATACCAAAATTACATTCTAATTAAGGGTAAAAATAATGTGTGAGTGAAACCAGTTGATGCAGTCGCATAAATGTGGCCTTTTACCAAGACTAGAATACTTGTAACAAGACTTGTAACCCATACTTGTAACCTAACAACATGCCTAGATGCCAATGTTTTACCCTTCCGTATTGGCAACAATGCAAATAATAGTGTTGCCTCTTTGTAATTCTTTCAGGAGAGGCTCAACTGGTGATCTCTTCCGTGAGCTTCTTCACGGAGAACGAGATGAAGTCCCTGTAAGGGATGGAGACCCGACTGTTGCCCTTAGCAACCGAGATGATGCTGATGATGATGTGGAGGATGCTGATGCAGAGAACAGAGCTGTTGAGCTCCTGGTGGGAGACACGCTTAATGCGAAGGATCTCAAAAACCTAAAAGCCCTTCATGTAAGTTGAAGATAGGTTGTACTGTAAAATTTGTTCTCAGTGACACAGAGTGGACCTCCTAGCAAATTAGCACAGTGATAAACAAGTTATCCAACCAATTTCTCTATTATGTGTAGAAAATAATTCTTATACATCTACATGTCCTATTTACTATCATGATACTTATTATTCATATAATATTGACTGGCTTGTGGGAGATATGACATACTGTATATTCCCTGAACTAGATCCATATTGCCCTCATCTTTGACTCGGGTAATATGGATCTAGTGAGGGCAATATATGTCATATCTCCCGAAAGTAGGAGGCAGTCAATATTGTTATTATTATCCACATCTAGAGCAAACAAGTCGTAACATTATCATAAAATGGATCCCGAAATCATCATCTAATCCTTCTTTGTCAAAATTCGCAAATCCAATTTTCTCACTGCACTGAGCCAGCAACTGTGCACAAGAACAAACTGCATGCTGCAATACTGCATGCTGCATCACAAGGCAATAAAGCCTATATTGCCTGGTTTTATAACATCTGAAGTCCATAGGCTTTCGTGAAAGAGGATGATATAAGAAATATTACCCTTTTTGCCCGGTTTGCACCAAAGACGAGGGGAGCGTTTCATCAAGTGTTTTGTCAGTGATTTTTACCGACAACTGTTATAAGCTACTGAAATCCTTGCATCTGATTGGCTGAGAGCAAATTTGTCGGTAAAAATCACTGACAAAACGCTTGATGAAACGCTCCCCAGGGGAATACAATTTTGTAAAACCACAGCTCAGATGTCTGATACGGAAAATAATGATAATATCATTCCATGCTTATATAGCTCATATCACAAATGTATCCCTATGCACTGTAATGGACAAGAAAGGAAAAAGAAAAAGGATAAAGAAGAGTGAGATACGCTCAACATAATTTCTAACTGTTTATGAATATTACTGAGGATGTATATATAAATTCATATTTTAGTTTGGGCAGGAAATTTTGCACTTTTAGCTCTTGTATTGTAGCATTCTTTGAGAGTGTGCAAGGTATAAAATTTGTGAGTATTTAGTAGAACTTTGATGTGCACCGTGACCATTGTAATATGAATCTCATTTATTATCCTCTCATCCCATCCCAGTCTGGGGTCTCCCCTCCAGCAAGCGTGTCTTCACGTAGTGATGATGATTACAGTGAAGATGAGGATCCTCTGCATGACAACAGCATCCTGGAGGAACTCTTCTACAAAGGAGTGGTAAGATAAAGTGCTAATAAAGTGGAGAGAGAGAGAGAGAGGAAGAAATTTTATTGGAATTGATTTGGAGAAAACAAAAGGTATAGACAAGAGCAAGAGATAGTAGCAGACTCTTCAGAGAGAGAGAGAGAGAGAGGGAGAGATAGAGAGGAAGCGATAAAGAGAGAGTGAGAGAGGAAGGGGAGAGATAGAGAGAGGGAGGGAGAGAGAGGAAGAGATAGAGAGGAAGCGATAGAGAGAGTGAGAGAGGAAGCGATGGAGAGAGTGAGAGAGGAAGGGGAGAGATAGAGAGAGGGATATATATATATAGAGAGAGAGAGAGAGAGGGGGGGAGAGGGAGAGATAGAGAGGAAAGGAGAAAATAAGGAAACATAGTAATATCAATAAAATGTAGAAGCAAATAGGATTGCAAATACACAGATCCATCAGTGATGAAGGTTCATCAGAGGAAAAAAAAGAAAGGACATATGGATATAAGACCTCAAGGAGGCTATGGATATTATCATGGATAGATGTTTCTCCTTTTATTTGAATCGTAAGCAATGTACATGTATTTCTTTTCCATGCAGGCCAGCAGCAGTAGTGAGAGCCTAGCTGATCTCTTGGGCTCTGATTCAAGCGATGAGGTTGACCCTTTGAAAGTAAGTTTCTCCATTAATTCTTTTTATAAATCAATTTCAACAAGCAATCTACACCAGCATCTGTCAAACAAGTGGTCTCTATGTACCCACTTCCTTTCAAAACATGCACAAAACACATTGAGTGAGACATGTTGATCTGCTCACTGGAGCAGTTGTATTTACTGTTTAAGTAGATAGATGTATAGCACACTGTATACTTTCCCAAATTTTGATGTCCTCTCTTTCAAATATAGGTGTGGCTATATGATTAGAATGAATGTTTACTTTCATATGCATGTAAGAATAATCATCTCCATACTGCATTTCTGTAATATGAAAGTTAAAGAAGTTTATTGTACTTCATGTCAATCCATTTTTGTTGATGTAGCAAATGTTATAAATCTCTTATTGTTGAAGCTATAATTGTGTTTTGAGTGTTAAATTTGAACTTTACAGATAAGACATCTAAACATTTTGTATTCCAGTACTCTTGAAACTGTATTTATCTTGCGCTGTATTAAATACCAAATTTCCTTTTACATGCAGCTAAAGAGGACCAAACAAGGGAAGACTCGGGATGCTAAATCACCAAGACAAAAACAGGAGGATGTAGAGGATGCAAGCAGCAACGGTTACCTGGATACCAATGTAGCAGATGATGCCAGCCCTAGGAGGTCAAGAGCTGAGATGGAGGAAGAGGAGGAAAGAGATGAATCCAGTCAGTCTTTAAGTGAATCTAGAACTTCCGGGTCACTTTCTCTTGCTTCATCTCGTGATGCAAGCCATCGTCATAGAGGTAGAGGGGTTTTCTCTTCTTTCTATTGTCATCCACGTATTTATATTTTCTTCTTCATTTTTTTTTTCTCTTTGTTCCTCTTCCTTTTTTCTTGTTATTCTTCCATTCTCTTTATCCACAAATCTTCAGTTATTTACTGTTGTTGGAAAAATATTGAGGTAAATTAGTATTTATTTATGTTTAATTATAATTTCTTTTGGCCATTTCATTTCATTTCAAGCTTTATTGCTATTGTTGCAATGGCTAGCAAAAATGTACAAAATTCTACTTTCTTATTTTCCATTATTTAAGTAGAAATTGGGGAGCAAATAAAGCAGATAGATATCAGTTTCAATTTCACTTCTTATTTTTGTGTTTTTAAAGGTCACAGTGAGATCGACCCTGCCTCTGGACTGAGTGTAGAGAGATTGACACTGCTAGGACGTGTCCACGTTGCTCGGGTAATCATTGATAAGCTCAATCTCCGATCAGAGCCAGCCAGCCGCATCCCAGTTCGGATCGGGAAGGGAGTGGATCAGAGGGGGCCAAGAGGAATGAAGGGCAAACCTCCGAGACCACTGACACAGAAAAAGATGTAAGTACAGATGATTCAGCCTTTGCTCAGACAACTTACTCCCAGCTTTACCTTGACCTTACCTCCAAGACCATTGACACAGAAAAAGATGTAATGACAGATAATCCAATATTAGCTCAGACAGCTTACTCCCAGCTTTATTGTGGTTGTGTGACACATGTGGTTGTGCGTCACATGCTCTCTGGTCAATATCCTAAACAACCAGAATTCTGAACTTCAACCCTGGACCAAACACGGTGCCTAAACCTAAACGTAACATAAAGCCCTATTGCGACCCCTAAACCTAACATAAAGCCCAACTGCGACCCTAAACCTAACATAAAGCCCAACTGCGACCCTAAACCTAACATAAAGCCCAACTGCGACCCTAAACCTAACATAAAGCCCAACTGCGACCCTAAACCTAACATAAAGCCCAACTGCAACCCTAAACCTAACATAAAGCCCAATTGCGACCCTAAACTTAACATAAAGCCCAACTGCAACTCTAAACCTAACATAAAGCCCAATAGCGACCCTAAACCTAACATAAAGCCCAACTGCGACCCTAAACCTAACATAAAGCCCTATTGCGACCCTAAACCTAACATAAAGCCCAATTGCGACCCTAACCAGAACCCTATATCTTGGACGAAATAAAGCCCAGAGCAATTGCCACAGGAGCAAATGTTGGATCACCTTTATTTCAACAAAGCTGTAAGGTTAGGGCTTGAGTTGCAATGAAGTTGTAGGTTAGGTGTAGGGTTAGGGTTAGGTATACTGTAAAACCAGAAAGTTTTGCAACATAAAACTTTCGCGAATTGTTAATGACAGCCAATTTTGCAGCAAGAAACTTTGCCGAATTACAATAATTGTATGCTGTTTCAATTATGATTTGATTATTTTGTGGCATGAAACTTTTGCGAATCTTGACCACTCACGAAATTTGCGAAAGTTTCATACATGCAAAAATTTCTGGTTTTACAGTAGTGTTGGGTCCAGGGTAGAATTTAGGAATTTGGTAAGTGTTGGGGATCACCGGGCAATTATTGCTGGAGTACAGTGACTGAGCCCTCTATTGCTATTAAAGTCCACAATGCAGCAGTTATCTTATCCTCAAGATTATAGCCTGGTTTTCATAATAATATGAACTTACCCTGGAGAGGAGAGTTTGTGTACACATTAGCCTAGTGTATCATTCCTTTTATATGAATGACTTTTGACATTACTATAGAGAGTTGAAAAAAGACAGCTTGAAAATTCTCTTTTTAGATTGACAAATATTGTTCCTTTCTCACACAATCATGAGTTTAATCATTACAAAAAAGTCATTCAAATTAGGAGTCATTGTTAAAAATATGTAGCATTGATAAACTTAATATTTTATTCTGGAGATAACCGAAAAATTAGGTGCGAGTTTTTACAAATATCTTTTTTCATAGAAGAACACAGTCACAATATTTCAGTTGTGATTTCAAGCAAGTCATTTATGTGTATTTCATTTCTAGTACCTATTTTGTGGAGTACCAGTTCCCAGTGAGTGAGGCATCGAATGGGAGAAATGGGGCATCATCCGGTGCCATGGCAACAGAGCTGATGAGAGTGGTCTCCAAGAAGGTGTCTGGTAAGGAGGTATCCTTTGGACACCGGTCAGTGTTTCCCGTTCAGTTTGATGGTCAAGCAGTGGACAGGTGGTGGAAGCAACTCCTCGTCTTCAAGGTCTTCTCAAAGATTGCAGGAGATAAACATGTAAGGGAGATGACAGTAGAAAAAAATGGTCCACTAGAAAGATTAGATCTAAAAAGATATCAATTTAACTAGCTACAATAGTAAAACACTTAGCATTTTAGTCCAAATGTCTAAAATGAGATGATACATTGATATATGCTCCATTATGCATATGATTTCATGTGCTAAAGTTGAAAATACATGTACTAATTCTTTTGAAAGCAGTCATTAACATTCTGAATATTTTTTTTTAATCTCAAGGCATACTATTTGAAACTCTAACTCTAGGTTTAATCCCCATCTGAGTTTTAAAAAGCAACTAAAATTTCATTAGCTTTGTAAACTCAACATAGACCAAACTTTTAGCAGAATATGGGCCTAAGTTTTAATGATATTAACTTGGTTTTATTATAGGATAACAACACCGTTCCAGATTTATTGTGCATGGTTAGCTCTGATCGTGATAATTTGATAGAGCATTCAAATAAGTAGTAATCATCTGATATCAAAAATGTATTTTTTTTGTCATTCTGTTCCAGCCAACCCTTCTTGGAGTGGCCAGTATCCCTCTGAGATCACTCATCCAGAGTCCAGACCTAGTGACTGTCTCAGAGCTACCAGTCAAAGACAAGACATCTCCCTCTAGGACCACTGACCTGGATAGTGGTCAGAGGGGGAACATGATCGGTCTCATTTCGGTAAGGGTGTTTGAAATACGGTCTCTTCAGTGTTTTTTTTTCTGTTTTAAGAACAAGCATTTATGACTGGGAACATTGTGTAAACGCAAGGCATTATGCTTCATTTACATTGTATATAATAATTTTCCCTACACTAAACTTGGAACATGTAAAATGATTTTATGAGTGAAGTATCAGTGAAACTCTTCATGGTAGATAAAGTTTTCAGGGTTACATCATGTATTCTTTCAAAGAAATCAGAGGCCTAAAAAGGACTGGTGAGCTCCGCTAAAAGCTCAGTGGTTCTCGACGTTTTAATCACTATGCCCTGATCGTCTTCAGGAGAATGGCTCCTGGTGTAACCATGAAAATTTTACCGACAATTAACATAAACTGATATTTAAAGAAATTGGAACCCTGGTTGTTAAAGGGAGACATCATGCATAAATTTTTTTAGGAGTAATATGACGGGCTCTGTAGCTGTCAATATAAAAAGAAATTACCTTTTTGTTTTTGTATTTTGGAATTTATTTGACTATAGGGGCAGTAAGATCATTATCATGTGTTAGACCCTTTCTTAATTTTGTTTTCCTCTAAATTCTCAAAAACAGGTGAGTATGGAGCTTGCATCAGACAGCAAGGATTTTGCTTCAGCTTTAGCCAAGACCAGAGTGGCTGAGATGCAGGGAGCAAAGATTGTACCCCTCCCTTCATCAGATCCCAGGGCGGGGCTTGGTCTTCTCGCAAAGCAGGCATCACCATCATCATCCAAGCACACCTCACCAGTCAGGCACCAAGCAAGGGATGGAAGTCAATCTGGTACGGTTGGGAAGGCACGAACTGCGATCCCAGCTGGTCATCCAGGTTTGTTTTCTTGTGATGTAATGCTTTGATGAAATCTATGCAAAAGAGCTCTTTCAGCTTTATCTTATGATATATTTGTGATTGAACATTTATTCTTAAGTAATTGTTCAAAGTCAAACATATGATCATTATGAAAGGGTATATTATGATCATGTAACATATCTCCTTTAAAATTGCTCATTTCATCTTGTATTTTATCAGGGCATCTTATTACACTAACATCTTTGATGAAATGGGCTATGATGAACAACAGTCACCATTAAGTGATGAAAATTTATCAGATAGATATTTTCAGCGCTTTGTTTTGCACATTGACTGAAGGGCTGTAGGAAATTTTTTTTCACAATATTCAATAGGGTCCATGTATTACACTTCATATGATAATCAGCGGTGTCCTTTTTTCCAGTCTCTTCTATCAATAACTTGTAGTAGCTAAATCCATTTGAAATATTGATTCTGTATTTCAGTGCGATATTGTTGTTGTCTCTTTTCTCTTGCATGCAGAAGCACACATTGGCAGTTCAGTAGCAGAAACTCATGATCATCAAACTGCACAGATCACCAAGACAAATAGGGATGGCTTTGAGGTCGGTCAAAGAAGATTACTAGAAATCAATATTTTTAGACAATTTTGATATTTGCTTCATTGTTCGTTTGTTTTTGTTTTTTCTTTTCTTTTGTCTTGTTGAAAGTGCTTTTAAAATACACCTGGTAGAGAGAGAGAGAAGGGGGAAATATGTGCTGATATATATCTGATATGAATGTAAGAATTGTCATAGTGCAATTACTGTAATACTGGAATGAAATTTATACATGTTAGGTAACATGTATTACAATGTAAATGTACGTCTGTAAGCATAATACTGCATTTTTCCTCATGTGTATGGCAAATTATAGGTACCTTTTAAATCAGTAACAAAATAATAAGAATAATAATAATAAATAAAAAATGAGTGTTATAAGTATGTACATTGTGACATTGATGACCTGATAGTTTCAGAATTTGATTTTCGTTGGTTTTTCTGTTTTGTTGATTTAGTGAACTCGCTCATTAACTCTTCACAAGTTATGTATTCATTTATCTCATACAATTAATGTTACAGATTAGAAATTTTAACATATTTGGGATTTAGTTAATTTGATCATGCACAATTTTCATTATTATATCTTTATTCACACTAGGCCCTGACTCTACATTCCCTGCTCTACGTGAGAGATGGTCATTTAACCTCATCATCGCCAGGACACTCCATGCCTAGACCCCACCCTCATCCTTCTGTACAATATTTCTCGGGTTAGTTTAATCAGTATGAAAAGAAATGGTGCATAATGTAATCAAGAATGAATAAAAGGCACAATGCTACAAAAAGTTTCCTAGTAGAAATAAAGTAGGGTTTCATGGACAAATTGTGTATACAAACTTATTATCGACAACTATTGATGAATATTGGAAATGTACCAAAGCTTTTCAAATATATATTCATTCATTTTCATCTTTGAACATTTGAAGTTAAATAACATGATGATTTCATGACTAAGAATTATTTATGATGCAATAAATACTTTATAATTCTGCTTGGCATATTGTATCACGGAAGAAAAAAAGATTGAATATTATATGATGTGAAACATGTACTGTAAAACCAGAAATTTTTGCGTGCATGAAACTTTCACAAATTTCACGAGTGGTCGAGATTCGCGAAAGTTTCATGCCGCAAAATAATAAAATCACAATTGAAACAACATAAAATTATTGCAATTTGCGAAAGTTTCTTACTGCAAAATTGGCTGTCATTAACAATTCACGAAAGTTTTATGTCACGAAAGTTTCTGGTTGTACAGTAGTGTACATGTATATGACATGTTGATGCAGATACAAGGGATATGCGATGTAATTCTGTGTACTTCATGCTTCTTTTGTCTACACTGATGACAGGAGGAAGAGACAGACTGGTGCATAACACTTACTTGGTGGGTCGTATGTTCTGGTTGGATGATGCAGCTAGGTCTGATGTGTGTTGGGGTACCACTCAACCCGACTTTGACTATGTGCAGGTAATGAATAGAATAGTTTCATAATGATCCATTGTATTAATTTTTTTTTTTTTTTGGGGGGGGGTGGGGGTTACAAATCTTTCAAATAATAAAAACAGACAGGCAATCACCGGTTGAAAGGGAGAGGGAGGGAGGGAAGGAGAGAGAGAGAGGAGAGGGGTCCAACAGAAGAGAGACAGAAGGAATAACATATAGAAGCAGAGGGATAGAGAGAAAGAGAGGGGGAGAGATAAGAGAAAGGAAAAGAGTGAAGGAGAAATTGAAGTAAAATAAACATCCAAGAAGAATGCACGGACATGAAGAATTCAGAACTGTTTTTTCACATTTGTTTGTATTTTATTTGATTGTTCAGGTATCTCCAGTTCTTCTCACTCAGTCACTGCTGGAGAGGATGAGGAATAATTTCACAGTGATAGAAGTCTGGGATAAGAAGACCTCTGCTCAACACGACCAGGTAATATATTCATACGAGCGTTAGCTTTGGATAGATGTAGGGGCCATTTGTATGACACATGCTCTGGCATGAATTTAGCCTACACTAACCAAATTATTTTATTCAACCCTGGACAAACACTATTACTAACCCTAACCCTAACCCTAGCCCTAACCCTAGTCCGAAACCTAAACTAAAACCCAATTGCAACTCAACCCTTCCCCTATATATATGACAAAATAAAGCCCAGAACACTGTTGTTTTGGAGCATTTATTGGAGCACCATCGGGGCCCTTGGGTATAGTGGCTCATACTCTTCCTTCATTCAGAAAGTCCCGAGTTCAAACCTCGTGCGATTCTTGTGCCCGAAGACCAGACATTTTTTCTCTCTACTAATGTTTTTCTTCACGTAGGTGTGTTAAATTATAAGACACATTTGTGTCAGTTTTTTTTTTCCAAATGTGTTTTATTACTGGCTAATCCTCTTTGTTTTCTCTGTAGCCTCAATTTCTAAACATTTGTGTTGTAATCTTTGTTATCTAGTTACTCGGCATTGCCAAGCTCCCCTTACATCAGCTCTACATGTCATACAGAGATCAGAGAATTGGCAAGACGTTACTCAAGTCTCAGGTAGGTCTTACCTCTAGACTAGGGGCTTGTGTTTCAGCAGAATTCTCTTTCATGTATTAGTAATTGCCAACCTAATTTTGCACAAAAATATGTGAGATGCACATGATCTAGAAAATTTATGTTTAAAAGGAAACTACATATGAATGGTATAGGAAAATAAATAAGTGAAATAACATTATATTTTATTCCTCATTCAATAAAACTCATAATACTGCATTCTTTATCACTGAGAGTTATACACATGCACCCAAGCACTCAAATTTGTGTCTTGTGTATGCAAAACACTGATAATTGTGGAATTATTTGATGAAGTAATATCAAACAGAAGCCAGAATCAAATTGCTTAGACATTCAGAAATTGGATGAGTCTTAGTAAAAAAACAACATTTAAATTCCATTTTAGCAAGGAGCAATGTCTTATATATAAATGAACCTGTACAATAAACACACTTTTTCTCCTCAATTTGTCAGTATCCTGTTGTGGCTGTAGACAATGAAGTGCCCATCACAGACCCCTTCACTGGTCAGAGGTGTGGACAACTGACCATCCTCTTGGCTTTGGGATCACAGCAGCAGGTGACTAGACTTTAAGATTTGTTTAAGTCACATCTTAGTTTTGAAATGGGTGTATACTGTTAATGTTTATGATAAGATATGTTTTGTAACAATCTGCTGTTCAGATTAAAGAACTGTCCAGAAACAGGGTACTGTTTCATGAAGCCATCGCAAGTACAAGTTCGCCTACATCCCATTTAAACACTTGTTAATTCTTATACACGAGTTTTCATTGGATGCCAGCAAACTTGTACTTAGGACAGTTTTATGAAACGGTGTACTGGATTTTTTTATTCAAATGAATGGCAAAGGTCAGCCGGGTTGTTAACTTTTTACCAGGTGGTAACGAAGATAGTGTCAACCAGGTGGATCACTTCCATCGGGAAAACTACTTGAATAATACATATTTGAAACTTCGTACATCTAATGTAACAAATCTCATATCTGGGGCCCGTTGCACAAAACTTGCGTTTAATCGCAACTCCTTAAAATCAAACGCAAGTCCTTAATGCGCACTTCTGATTGGCTAAAAATAAAGTTGCGTTTGATTTTCCTGAATTGCGTTTAAACGCAAGTTTATTTTTAGCCAGTCAGAACCCTGGTAATGTTAGTCAGGATGGCCAATTGTATGGGCAGTATTTATACTAGATGGGTAATTTCGTTTTGTGGACTATTATCCCGAAAGCATTATTCAAGTGGTTATTTTTCCAAACACACAAGTTGTTTACTCATTAATTTCTTTAATATCACGATTACTGTGCCAGGTTTCAGCATTACAGAGGTTGAAATCAATCAGAAGAGATGCTACCGATGCACCGGAGAGACCAATTCACTATGGAGAGAGGTATTCTAGATCATTATCCTTTATTAGTTCAATGTTTTTATTTTATTATAAATGATGTAATATTTTGGTCATAATTGGTCTTTCCCTCTTTACGTGAATTATATGCAGTTCATATTTGTCAGTCTTTTCTTTGAATAGACATGTCTGTAGTAGTTTATACAACCATAAGACTGGTGGAGATGTAAGATGCAGTATCCTTTTGCTTGTTACTGTTATGTATATTTGATGTCGGTTAGTTGAGCTATTGAAAAATAGGCATTAAGTGCATGATTTATAGATATCTTCAAATATTGATAAAGTATGATTGACTTCTTCTTCTTTCCTTCCAGAGCTCATGTTCACTCTACTGACCAAGAGGTGGAAGACTCTGGAGCAGGTAACATTTATCAGTTTTTTTAGTAATAAGGATAAAATATCAAATTCGGTTTAGTATCATTATAATTGAATGAAATTGATAATACCTCTGAGTAATGACAGAATATTGTTCTGTTTTGAGAGATATCTCATTTGATCCATCTCCCTCACTGTCCAGCTCTGTCTATCTGTCTGTCTGTCTGTCTGTCTGTCTGTATGTCTGCTGCTCTGTCACTGTCCATATTTCCCTCTCATATTGTCTCTCCATTCTCTTTCCTTGTCCAGTGGAACATGTTTTTGAGGTAGTGATAGAGGGGATCCAAGGCTTGCCTCAGCTGGAGGACTCTGTATGGGGAGAAGCAGATTGCTTTGTCCAATATCACTTTCCTCATCAACAACAACAACTACAACAACAGCAGCAATTTGGAGGGCTGATCCAAGACAGTAAGTCACTTTCTTCACTCTCATTGCTATTTTCATGATGATTTAAATCAAAAGAAATATTTATTTTTTAAAAAAGGATAATGAATATATAAAGATGATTATGTTCCCATATTGGTGCTGCACTCAATTTTGTGAATTGAAGACAATTAGCCAACTAATCTGACTGAACTTTGATTATGGATTCTGGGTTTCTTGATGACCCTGGGGGCAAAGGCTTTTAGAGACTGTCCTTTTTGTTGAGCTGGAAGAAAAAAATTTGTGTTATTATGTACAAGCAGAATCACACAAAGTTTGTTGTCATATCAACTTTTTTCTGGTTGAAGTTTCATTCCTCGGGATTTCATTTTTAGTTAATTGTTAAATCCTTTATTGAGACTATTTTAGTCAATCATCGGCTGTTTATCAGCTTTGTCTCAATGAATTTTATGTGATTCTTGTATCTAGGTAGTCTAACCCTCAGACCTCACCGAACTGCCACAACTCTCTGTGTACCCGATCCCGTATTCAACGATTTAAGCAGACATAGGATTGTCTTAGTCCAAGGGACTCCTGTACAAAGAGAACTTCTTACAGGTAACACTGTCTGTAATTTGAATTACTACTGATGAACTGGACATGTACTGTTAACCCTTTCAGGACAGGGATTATTTAAGGGCTAAATTGATCACATTTTGTTCTTCAAATTGGCAACAGTAATATTTTTCTTTTAGTGCTACATAGTTCAAATAAGGTGTAATGTCTTTGAAAACAATATACATGGTTAGAAATTTGTTGAATAGTTGAAAGAAATTGCCAATTTTGATGAAAAACAATGATTTTAAACCTCTCAATGTGTTGCCAATTTAAGGATCTCAAAGCTTATTCTTGTTTTAAAAATTCCTGGCATCAAACGCAATATTGTCATGCAATAAAAATGGACATAGTGTGTGCAGAAAATTTTGCTCTTTCTATTCA
Organism: Heliocidaris tuberculata; assembly: GCA_025618425.1. Taxonomy (NCBI): domain Eukaryota; kingdom Metazoa; phylum Echinodermata; class Echinoidea; order Camarodonta; family Echinometridae; genus Heliocidaris; species Heliocidaris tuberculata. The sequence continues at coordinate 9,995,460 of CM046846.1, forward strand.
TGCATCTGGTATATTTTTTAGAGCTCTGGATCAAAAGTTATTGAGCCAAACCACAAAATGTGGTCATTTGTCTTGAAAGGGTTAAAGGTGCTTCTGCTCTATTGGTTTTATTTGAATGCTACTGGGCTTAGACTTCACATTTATATTGTCTTAGTGTGGGTGGGAGGAGGGAAGGAACTGCTATCACAAGTGTTTCTTCTTCTTTCTTTTTTTACAGGGGTGCTGGTGATGATAATTTTGGTCCAGACATTTTTTTCCAAGGAATGCTGCAGACCCTTTTCATTTCTTGTTTTCATGTTAAGCAATGAAATAAAAATTTTAATGTAGGTAAAATATGCTTTTCAGATTTTGATCCTATTTATCCTGTTATACAGTACTGTATATAAATGATGTTGTTTTAATGACATAATGTGCTAATCGGTATCATTATCCACTCCCTTGTTACCAACAGCCTGTGCAGGAGTAGGTGGGCACGCTGGAGGCATTCCTTTTGAGGTCTGGTGTCGATTCTACTACCCTAATGTCAGGGATCAAGTCATTGCTAAGGTAAATTGGGACCTATCGTAATAATACTAATAGAGCACAAATGTCTGTCACAAATTGGTGCTTATGGCAGTATACAGAGCAATGCAAAAGTTATTACAAAACTTTCAAATTAGGGCTGTAGTTCATTACATTTATTAATTTATTTAGTCAATAATGCGCAAACAAAAACAAGAAGCAAATGTTTATTAGACTTGTTTTTAATGCTCTGCATATTCCATTCTCATTTGATACAAGTGAAAGTATGTATTCTTTACATAGACGCCATTGTTTCTTTATAATACAAGTTTAAAATTATGCATTTTGATCTTTGGTAGTGGAGGGGAGTTATGATCAGCTTTTTAAAAATTCCTTTTTCTATGTCTTTCTAGGCCACCTTACCATTAGCCAAGCTATGTGCTATGGTTACCATGCAGCGAAGGGGAGAACCCAGTGTCCAGACCTTCTCATTGCCACTACGAACTCATCAAGATGACCAACAGAGGGCAGCAGAGGAGGCTGGTACTAAGGTATGCACACTTTATTAGACATAACACCATGATTAAGTGTGTATTGTATCTGAGAATCAACTTAAGAAGTAATATTAGCTGATAATTCGATCATAGTCCTTCCACGATAGAATGAATTCTGATGTATGCACAGCATTTGTCTATTTTAGAGAGAATCAGAGTTCCCTCAGTTATCCTGGTTATTTAGGGAATGAATTGGACCTTGGAATTAAACCTTCAAATTGAACAAAACCAAAAGCAAATTCTGTCTTTCTTGTCATTTTTCAAGACTATCATGATCATCCAAGGAAGTCTTGAAAAACATGACATGATGAGAGAGCAAATGTATGCTCTAGCTGAAAAATAGCTCAGCCAAACTTTCAGTTTACTCCCAAAATTACTTCATGACACCAGTATATTTTATTTTCTCCCTCCTAGCTTCGTGACAGTGGACTGTTAGATGTAACAGTAAGCTACAGACAAACTGCGCTCCAACACAAGACCCACCCATCAAGGGATAGAGATGCTGGGAGTGGGGGTCCTCATGTATCCCTGGCACTCACTATTCACAGGGCTTGTGGGCTCAAGGTTTGTTATCTGTTTGCTATACTTCATTTAGTGCAATGTTTTGTTCATGAAAATCCCTGCGTAGTAGCCTAAGATACCTGTATTGAATATTTCCAGCTGCCCATGAGCTCAGCTGCAAGACCTTTGTCTTGTCAATGGTTACCATTACAGCCTTATTGCAGCAAATGATATATTTGGTTTGCGTGCACGTCACAATTTCTTGAATATCATGGTATGTGTTAAAACAAAGAGTTATGAATGAATGCAGATTTCTGCCCTTTTATGCTCTTTTGATTTCTGTTTCAGAGTTCTTGGTGCTTCTACGATTCTTTGTGATTTCTGCTGAAATTTGGAACAGTGTATGTTTATGACTAAGATTTATGTTTTTCTGTTTGCCCAGGCTGCTGCTACATCCCTTGCTCGCCATGACAATGGGATGCAGTACCCCAGTCAGGTGGGAGTCAACTCATACGTCAAGATTCAGCTATCATTCATGGATAAGGATGTAAGTAGCTTCTTCCACGCCTGAAAGGGTACCAATCACCAAAAATAATTTTGCTCTATATGTTAGAGGTTGCAATGCATTATACTATATTCAAAATATGGGCTTCAAATATTAATTCTATAAAGAGATATTGCAAATTTGATTACACTCTCTTGAAGCGTAAAAAGCGACTCGTGAGTAGACTACTCAATGCACCCGTACGCGCTCGTCCAGGTAAAGGCTTGCGCGGAACCAAACTCTGAGTTCGGTTCCGCGCGAGCATTTTCATTTTATCCTTTATTTCCTTCATACTCATTAACTGTTGACCTATATAATACCAGACAAAGTTCTTTGAGGTTGATTTTATACTTTCTAGCTGTACACAAATTATTTTTCAGGTGATTGGTACACTTTAGGATCATATTTCATGAGTATTGCTAGTTAGTGAAGTGATCATCAGTCACTGATGGTCATTCATGGTCTCATTAAAATTTAGAGGGTTATAAAGAGGATTTCCATTTCTAATTGTTTTAACACACCTGTGATGGTGGAACGCAGCCCCATAAAAAATCAATTAGGAAAACTTGAAAATTCTAGAAATTCTAGACATGTTTTGGTTTTCAGTTGTTTCCTATTTGTGCTCCTAATGGATATTATGTGTCACATCCCAGGTAAATCATCAATGTCTCATGGATAAAATGTTTATGAGCTTACAATTGAAGATTCTATTCCCACACATATATCTTTAAGAATATAGAACATATGGAATTGCAAAAAGATAATCTGGGTGGTATTTTTTGTTTGTTATTCTTTATATTTTTCATCTCCCTCTCTTATTCTATGTTGATTATATTGTTATTTGATTGTTGTAAAAATGGGGGGGGGGGATAATCTGGTGACTTGGTAATAAGATCTCCAAGTACTCAGAGGCATACCAGAACAATTATCATTAGCTTTTCTGTAGACATTCAATTTTTTTTTTTTTTTTTCAATTCAAGCGTTTTTATTTCTCATGTGTCCATAAAACAAAACAAAACAGTACAATGTAAACATAACAATAGTATACAACAATGGAAATAAGTTGGCAATAAATATCAAGTACATGTACAAAACCTGACATGATTATACAAGAGATAATAAGAAAACATGAGAAATGAGGAACTAAAAGAAGCAGAGCTTGTCAAACATAGTCCCTCGGTGATTAAGTACATTTGAGAGTTATAGAATCAGAATGAATTGGTACATCCAAAATATGGAGCATTGCACATTTTACATTTTACCTTATGGTGGGTTTTTTTTTTTTTCTTCTCATTTTTCAGGAGGTGCGTGTGACAAGAACCATTGCCAGAAGCTTCTGCCCAGAGTACAACCACCATGTGGAGCTCCCTTGCCCTCTCCTGCTAGCACCCAGAGAGGGGGAGGAGGAGGAGGATGTGATGAGCCTGGCTGAGGCACTAGAGTCTGCTGAGCTGATCCTGCAAGTGTGGCACCAAGTACCTGGGTTGAGATCAGGTATGGCATAAGAGAGAGAGAGAGAGAAAGAGAGAACAAAAGAGAGAGGGAGAGAGAGGGAGAGAGAGAAAGAGAGAGGAGATAGAAGAGGATGATGTGATGAGTCTGGCTGAGACCTGAGTCTGCTGAGCTGATCCTGCAATTATGGCATCAAGTCCCTGGGTTGAGATCAGGTATGGCATGAGAGAGAGAGTGAGAGAGAGGAGATAGAAGAGGATGATGTGATGAGTCTGGCTAAGACCTGAGAGTCTGCTGAGCTGATCCTGCAAGTGTGGCACCAAGTACCTGGGTTTAAATCAAGTATGGCATGAGGGAGTGGTGAAGAAGGGAAAACATATGTGAAAGTATATTTAGTGCTGGGGAATAGGGGCTTAGGGTGATAGAATATAGAGAAAGAGACAGGAAAGGATTGGGAAAAACAGGATATAATCAGAGAGAGGGACAGAGACAGAGAGATAATGAGGAGTATGATATATTTTGATTATAACTTCCCTATTCCCTGTTTACAGGTGGTAGTGAGAGACCACATCACATGGAAGACACCCTACCTAGAGGAGGAAGTGGTATGATGGGTCACCGGGTCATTGCTGAGACTGGAGATGTTCTGATCGGCACATCTACTATCCATCTTGTGAAGCTGCTAGCAAATAGAACAGGTAGAGTATATTTACATATTAAGTGATACAAAAGGCAGATTACTTTTCTGTTTGTCCAAAATAGTTTTGACTTTTTAATTAAAGATTAACAGTTGGATAGCTTAATTGAAGATTGATATTCGTTTTTCTATAATGTATTGTAATACAATGCAGGTCTTGAAGGTTGGTTCCCCGTCAGTTTACCACCCATGGGATGGGATACCACGCCCCTAGAGAGACAGCCACCTTACCCTCTGAGTGACACACCCGATGACACACCCCAGCCCCACCCCAAGCTACTGGACAGGGTGGCAGGAGGGGTGGAGCTAGCCGTCAAGTTTGGACAGCAGGGTGATCGTGAGAGGGTCATTGATGCTGGACGGAAGGTCGGATGGAGTCCAGGTAGTCTGGTGTTGGAGGATGTGGAACAGATCTGGGATGATGGATTACAGGGTGAGTGGGTCTTACTATAGTTGTCATGGAAATGTGAAAGTATTAAAGAATAATCTTATTTGTTTGTCCGGAATTTATGGAAATCGCCATAATACCTAAACATCGTGGGGAAGTCATGAATTTTTCGGAGAGGAAAATTATTATCAGTGATATGTAGAACATGTTACACTATGTATGTTTGTGGTTATTTTGAATAATTTGAACATAACTATTCCTTGTAAGGTCATAGATTTTATTTTTCTCATGGAGGTAAAACTATGTTTGTAAGTCCTTTTTTAGAGAACTTTCTATTCTTATTTCACTGTTGTCCTTAGAGAAAAGTGTGATGAGCAGTACATGAGCAGTGATTGTTGCCTTTGAAAATAACTTTGAAGTGATATTTCCTCCAGACTGTTTTGTTTATTCTAGCAATATTGTATTCATCTTGTACCAATATGAATCTGACTATTCCTCTAATTTCACCAGACCCAGGCTTGACCAGTTCTCTGACCTGTGAAGTGACCATTGATGTCGATGCTGCCTGGTTCCCTGTCCAGTCATCTCTCAGACCTGGTCAGACTCAGCCGGACCCTCACACCAAGGCTTACGTCAGATACAAGTTTTATGACAAAGGTAGGTCAGATATACCGGTAGTGTCTCATTTTCTATGCATGTCAAGATCTTGAGGGTCATTTGGCTATCATTGTCTTGGTGTCATGGATTAGCTTCATATCTCCATAGAAAACATATGAGTGTGATGCTCCTAAGAAATCATGATTTTGATCGGTTTTGTCTCTCCTAACCAGCATTTAAAAACGCAGCCTAGATGTGATAGTTGTAATAATTTTAAAGGAACACATGTCTGTGAGATATCAAACAAATTAATTGGTTCAGCTCCACCATCTTTCTGACATTTATTAATTCCACAGTGCTCTGAGGTAACCATTATGTTAGTGAAAAGATTATTGGAACATGTATTGTTTGTCCATTCAGGTGCAGTGTGTTCCAAGCTTTGCTATCTGGATCAGACTGGACAGGGTCAGCTGTGTGCAGATCTCAAGCATTGCCATGTCCTTCATGCCAATCAATCACAACCATTTGCTTGGTGAGTGATCATACTTTCGATTTGTTTTCTCTTTTTCTTTTCAAACGTCCATCTCCCATTGTTTTCTTCTTTCCTGAGTATGTTTAGTTCTTCTTCCTTTTTTTCCTAGTCTTTTTTCCATTATGTTGTTTTAGTCTTTGTTATTGAATTATTGGATCTTAACCTTCTTACTCAGTTTTTTCATCTGTTTTTCCCATTTCCTTCTTTCTTTTTTTGTCTGTCTTTTCATGGTGTTAGTGAAATATTATAACATTGTTGTACATTCAGTGCCAAGAATACATGTTTGATTTTTGTAAACAAAAAACCCGTTTGAAGCTTTGTTGATATCCAATTTATATATGTAGGTACCTACGTGAGGAGCAGCTGGAGGTCCAACTCTGGCTGAGCTACAGCGCGGAGCTGCCCAAGGAAAGTAAGGCCAGGCCTCGACATAGGGACAAGCTGATCGGGTGTGCCTACATTGACCTTTCACCCCTGTGTCATCAGAGGGTCAAGAGACATCGGGTCAGGTCAGTTGAAGATGATGAGTTTTTATTTTTAATGAGGAGACCTGTCTTGGACTTTGTGCAGCCTTATTTCAACTTGGGGCAGTAAATGGTTGCAAGTAAAATAAATAAAACCCTAATAACATGTAAATGATTGGCAAGAGGGGACACTTGTTAGGGTTAAAAAAATTGCTGTGCACTATGTAGGATCCTACCTCTCATTGATTTGCATGTTACATGTTATTTTTTTTTTTAGTGGTTTCATACAGGAAAATGGCTTTAATCCTTAGTGATTTAGTTCTAGACGTTGTATTAATTACAAGGACAACTCTGCATAATTATTCACTTAACTGTGTTCTGTGATGTGAGTAGGTCTGGCAGTGTGGTGAGCTCTCTGTCTTTGCCTATAAACTAACTCTGACACACCCTAATTCAAAACTGAGTTATGTCTTGCCGATGGTGATGTTAAAGCTCGGTCCCCTAACATCTATGATCATAACTGCTTGATACGCTTCTGTAACAACCCACTTACACACTCACTCACTGTAATTTTGATTTTTGATAATGACGTTGATCATCTAATGTGTACATATATTTTGTATCTTTTAATTTGACAGTGGTGTGTTCCCATTGTTCAAGCCAGGCTGTGCAGATATGGGAGGGGCCTGTCTCAGAGCTCATGTTACAATGAAAGTCACATCTGAACAGAGGCCAGTAACAATGCAACAGGTAAAATTGAATGTGTAGAAATACTTGTGGGTGTTATGTATAGATGATTAATTTTATAATAGTACATGAAAGTTAAATGTAGCTGCAAAATTGTGTGAGTTATGCTTGTAGCTATATGGAAAGTGATCTTTAGTATGTGCTTATTAAAGCTCGAAGGTAACATATCTTTGTACAGACTGAATGATTACATTTTGACTGACTTTCTTTTCAATTTGAAACATCAATGTATCCTCAAAATCTTTGTATTTTTACTTTTTGTTTGATCAATCAGCCTGAGAGGGTGCAAGATCAAGAGAGCTTGGATGAAGAAACCCAGCCCAGTGATGAAGTCAAGAACGATGAGGGAGTGAAGGAAGAGGAGGAGGAGGATGAGCGACAGAAGAACCAACCAGTATGGATGACAGTAGTAGTGGAGAGAGCCATGCATATCAATGATTTCACTGATCCATCAAGGTAGGATTTGCACTATGAACATGACGGACAAAGAGAGTGGACAAAAAAAATAACTCCTCATTCAACCCGCCTCAATGGTTGTACTAGACAAAAGAAAATCCCTTCTCTGCTATTCTATAAAATAAGTAGAACAGATGAATATGCATGTGACACCTGTTCCACATATTTTCATGGAATAGCAGTGAAGGGATGTTCTTTTGACTACCACAACCATTGTGAAGGGTAGAATGAGGAGTTGTTTATTTTGTCCACTCTCTTTGTCCATCATGTTCATAGTGTTAGTTTGAATAAACTTCATATTAAAATTACCCAAAATGTTGATGTTTTATCTATGGGTCTCCTGTATCTATACTCAGGCTTTAAATGTGCTTGATTTATCTTGGAAATTGGTAACTGAAAATTTGATTGTTTCTATCTACTGGGACATTTATATCCTTTAATGGATAAAACTGACCTAGTCAAACTATAAATGATAACAGTTTCCAAGTACCAGTGATTCAGGCAGTGGCCAGATAACTGTTTTGATTAATATATATTTTAGACCATTTCATATTGTTGCTGTCTGGTGCAAACTTTTGAGTTATACGACAATACTTTCGTGAAATACACTCACTTACCTGCTAAAATAGTAACCCTCTATTAAATCAGAAATGAATATAATGGCATCATAATCTATTTCTTTGGAAATTTTTGATTTATGTAATGCACTCTTTGGCAAGTCCAAGGTATGTCCCATATGTCACCAAGTATTATTTAATTGTATTATGGAACTGTGAACATAAATTGACATAAAAAATATCATTTTGTTTGATATTTTGTCTGATTTCAGCTCTAGTAGGACTATCAGCTTGATACAGTTATCAGATATACTAAAATGTTAGATGTGGTCAGTAACGTAAAGGAAAAAATAGCTTGGACTTGCCCTTTTATATGAATAATTTGTTTTTGTACAATCTCTGACTCATGATACCAACACAGTGTGACCTAAATGCTGAATGGGATGCAGTGTTTAGTTGTAATAGTTCATTTTTATGTTTTAGTTTTGTTTTCTGCTGTATTGATAGGGTTGGATCCATTGCCCCAAGCTCCTACGTGACCTTCCAGTCGGCCGTTGGTCCTTCTCCCGCCATCACCCCCACCGTGCCTAGCTCAAACAATCCTCAGTGGAAGTATACCAGAGATGTGGCTATCAGCCCGCAGCTGTTAGATAATCAGGTATACATAAGAGTATCATTCCTTGTGTTGTGGTTGCAAGTTCTGTTTAGTATGTACTCTCTGATTGTTCATTCGTACTTGGGTTGTGATCGTACAGTCAAATCTGTTTGAGCAACTACATTATGTTGCCATAAATTGGCAACACATTGATAGATTCAAAATCAGTGTTTTTATCCGAATGGCAATTTTTAAAACTTTTCAACAAAATTAGTAACCATGTATAATGTTTACAAAGACATCACACCTTATTAGAACCATGTAGCACTGAAAGAAAGAAAATATTGTTGCTAATTTGATGAACAAAATTTGATCAATTTAGACCTGGAATAATTCCTGTCCTCAAAGGGTTAACAGCATCCCAATGGATGCTCAAGGGGTCTGCAGAGTATCATTATGTTGGTGGCTTTTCCTATGTCCCATACGAGACGTTCAAAGCGTCCAAGAAATTTGTTCCTACCAGGTCCTCATTTACTATACTTTGGTTGAGAGGGTGAATGTAGATGCGTATGCCCTGCCAAAGTATGTCTACCAGTCTCTCTGAGTATAATTCTGTATGTATATTTCTGTTTATTCGTTATAGAGTCTGATTTTCAAGATATGGCACCAAGTCTCCAGCAAGCAAGGTGAGAACTATGTTGTTTCTAATTTTCTTTCATTCATCTTCACTCAACTGAATTTGTCTTTCATCAGATATCCTGTAGGTAAATTGGCAAGATATGAACAGGTTTGCTGCTCTACCAATTTTCAGTTTTCCTTTATACGCGGTTCTTTGTAGAGGGAAGCCGTAATTTGATGTAGTATTGTAAATCCCCTTTCCATTTGTCATCCATTAATAGATTCAACGTGTGACCGGGTATTGGGTTTCACATCAGTAGATCTAGGACCCTTGCTAGCTGGCATCAGGTCTCTGGATGGGTGGTACAATATCATGGACTTCTCTGGACAGACCCTGGGACAGATTAAGGTAATTTTGTGAAAGTGATAATGATGGTGATAGTGGTAATAATGTCAATCCTGATGATGGCTTGTGTATATACAACAGTGATAGTGGTCTTAATGATTAATGATCATAAGAAATATTAGTCTTAATTTTAATTTTACATTTGGAATAAAATTCTTTCTTACAACTAAATGATAAAATGTTACGGTATTGAAAATATTGCTTCATGGAATATTGGGATTAAATGTGAATACGGTGTGAAGGAATATTGTGAAATGGCTTTTTATGAAAATCATGAGTTATCGCAAGCTACAATTTTCTGCAGATCTCAGTCACCCCCAAGGAATCTCTGTCACCTTTGAGGCACTCTCCGAAACAGAGAGCAATGTTGGTAAGGAATCATGTCTTCAATTCATTAATTTTATGCATTTGTCTATTATTTCAGGGATAGAAAGTAAGGTTAAGGCATCTGTATCTTTCTGTGGACCGAATCCTTTTCTTTTAATTCTCTGTCTTTGTTCCTATGTTTTCATTTTTTCCCCTTGTTTTCCTTTTATATTATATTTTCCTTCTCCTCCATTCCTTCATCATCTACCATCTGAATAGTACTGGTATCGATTTATTTCGTTGGGTCTAAGATAATACTTTGCCTTCATACAATATGTTTACCCAACACTCCGACTTGTCATCAGTGTGTTGATCAATAATTAATTGAATAGGTACTTTGCTGAAAGAAAATGTTATTGTTATTGTAACTTGTATACAGGTTCTTTTGCTAATTGTTGTTAATAGCCAGCTCATACATATTTTGATATGTAAAAGTTTCCATCACCCCAACTGAAATATGTGCATTGAAGAGCAGTGATCTTGGAAAAGAGGATTTGACCTAAACAGCTTGCCCTTTGATAAGACATCCATCCATGATTGCCTTAGTCTTTCGTAGGCCTGTAGGAATTAAATCAGTAGGTCTCCTGGAGCTTGCCTTCAATCTCATTCTTGCTTTCTTACTGTTCTGGTGGACTAATCAATCTGTTGCCATCTTGCCTTCAGGGTTCACCCAACAGCTCGAACCTGTTCAGCCGAGCACCCCTCCCTCCTCCTCACTACCTTCGCTCATCGACCAACCAGCCTAGTGGTAGTCTACCATCCACACACCCTGCTGTCAGGAGTCTAGATCACTTCCAGCAACATCTGGAAGGAGTCAGGGAATTCCATGGCAAGCTGCAAGAGAGACTGAGAAGTGAGTCATGTCACAGATGATTATCAATCATTTGGTTTGGTTTTGCTTTTGTCTTGTTGTTTGTTACAGTGATGGTCAGTGAAAGAATTTAGCCCTTATATGAGACCAAGTCACTTTACCATTGCCCTTAGTTTCAGTCATTTAATTTGGGAAAAGAATAAAAGGAATAGGTCCAATGGAGCTTACTTTGATTTTAGCATATATAATTGTTTTCTTAGCATGCAGGTCAAATAAATGAACAGATTTGTTTGTTGCTGTAATTTTTCGAATGGATTTTGTTGTAAAGTATATTCTTGTAGTACATCATAATTTTGTTTCTACACCTCTGTTCTCATTTTAAAATGTCTCTTTCCAGTGTCCCTTTCATATCATGATGTTTCACTGTCGTTGAAGGTCTCATATATTGATCTGTGTCATGCGTGTTGCACTCTATGTATAGGTTTGCACAGAATGGAGACTGAGTCCGGATCCTCTGACGATGGAATTCAACACACAACCACCCGAGATCCTCCAGTAGTTGGAATACAACAGAGTGACTACCAATCACACCTCTCAGAAAGAACACCATCATCCTCATACCTCCTAGAAAACTTTAGGTGATTTTTTTTCCTTCAATCAAAATATTCCTTGAGCAAAGATTTATTTAACTCATGCATTATTAGTAATTTTGTTTCATAAGTTACAATAGAGGATGCATACAGTAGATGCTATTTATGTTTCATAAACCTCAGGTGAAATTGTAGGTCATGAAGCCAAGCCAAGTCTTTCTGCAGTAACTTTCATATTGAGCAATTTTAGTGTAGTTTTTTCAGAATAATTTTCTTTAATTCAATTTTATTTTTATTTTTATGTAATCAGAAAACAATTTCGTGTTTGATTTTATGCTCCCTCTTAATTTCAGGAAAAACATGGAGGAATTAGATGTGCTTCACCAGCATCTCAAGACCAAACTTTCAGGAGGAGGAACATCATCATCATCAGTGCCTAACGCAACATCCGCTACAGTGCTTCCATCTCATCACCATGGCAACACAAGTAGTGATGCAGAAAGAAGACCATTTTCCACCGATAGGAATCAAGATGATGGGGAGCAAGATGGACAAGGTACACAATATGGAGCACGGAACATGATGGTTGGTGATAGGACAATGCCTCAAGGCAATGAGAATAATAATCAGCAACATCATCATCCTCATCATCATCATCACCATCATCATGAAAGTGGTCATGATGCAGTCCTTGATGATGGAGAAGAAAGAACTGATGTGAGAGAGGATAGTGAAAGAACTAGTAACTGGAGCACAGAAGGGTATCCTTCAGATGAGGCATTGCATGAACATGCTGATAGAGGTGGAGACGGTCTTGGAGGTTTCACAGAGAATACCAAGGTTGGAGTTACAATGGATCCAATGTATGAGGACAGTAGTAGGAGGAGAAAGGACATTGTCAGAGATGATGATGATGGTGGTAAAGGGTATCAGTTCCAGGAGGATGGAGCGGGGGGAGATTATGAGGACAGCATGGTTTATGTGAGACCACTGAATGATGTATCATCAGCAGCGTTCAGCAATGGCATCAGTGACGATGTCATAAGCCCTCCATCCTCTCCTCCTACTGGACTTCCCCACTACATCCCATCATCCTCTCATCCTGGTGATCGGTATGCCAGTGAACAGCATCTTGAAGATGAGCAACATCATTGTAGAGATGATGAATTCAAATCGAGTAATGGTAGTGATGATCACCTGTTGGGTAGAGATAGAGTCAGTGGTAGAACGGAGATGGAGGAATACCAAGGATCAAACACCAGAGACCACAAGGAAAATATTTATCATGCCAACCAAGACATTGATGCATTTCATGGTGGGATGGGAGGAGATGGGGAAGAGAAAGATTTGCATTCTCACCAAGGCATTGACCCTGTGCCACGAGCTGGTTTTGAAGGGATGGGCACAGAAATGGACAGAGAAATGGCTGATGGTGTTCATGGTCAACGAGATGATACCATGCAAGGGTTTGGAACGGGTGACAGCACTCAGAGTGACCATACAGACAGTGCATCTAATGTGACAAGGACTAGATCGTCCACTCATACAAGCGATAGTGGACATGATGATGATTGGAGCAATGAGAGAGTAAGAGGCGGAAGTCATGACGATGATGTTGTCGAGGATGGCATTGTGCTGACGTTGAATGCTCAAGAAGCTGAACTTCAGAGGAGACAACTAGAGTTGGAAGAAGCTGAGAGGTCAGCTGCAGTCAGACCAAAGGTGTATCCTTTCCAATCTATGTAACAGGGCTAACAATCTTTATTAAAATTATTTACTTTCACTGAGGTGTAGCTAAAAACTGTTATCACCTTACATGTCCAGACTGTTGTAACCACCAAACAGAATTTGTACAAGTAACAATATGGAATGTGATAATTTGATACAAAATCAAAACAGAGTCGAGTCAAGAATATATGTGAGATGTACTGAATCAAACCAGTAAAAGATTGGAGATGATAGTGTAGTGTAGTGTAGTGATAGCTAGTTAACAGAGTCTGCAAATACAGACTAGCATCTATAGTTAAATATAGAATGACCTGTAATCTATGACTCAAGCCAGGTCAGTCATGAAACAATGAATATTAGTATGATACCTGCACATGAATACATGACTGCAAAGATGTCTGTCTGCACAGTACCTTAATAAAGCTATGCCATCTTATATATGATAAGAATATAAGAATATGATACTCAGAGTAGCAAATGCAACAACATTTCACGATGATGATATTTTAACATATTTACAGCAGGTGATTTGATGATTCGGTCAGATGATTATTAGAAAAGAAAATTATAATCAAAGTACGAAAAGTACTGTTTTTAACACATTGGTTGATAATAACCGAAATACAAGTCTTACTTGCCTCCTAGCAAAGAATGCATACATGTGTAAGAGGACAGACAGCCAGTATTTGCGTTATTGAATATCTATTTCTTTTCCTTGACTCAAGCCCGCTCTTAGACATGGTAAGAATGTAAGTAGCACACTCCCAGATTTTTTCTTGCCACCCACTGACCTTGAAGCATCAATGAGGGCACTATACAACACCGTGTCTGGCTCACCATCCCATGTAAGTCTTATGTTTTTTATCTGTATCTTTGATGCATGTTGTAATTCAATCAGGTTGTTAAATGAGACAAGCTTTATAGACATTTCTTTTACAATAATTCATATGTGCCATGGCTGATGGCTAATGGCTGTATTTTTTTTTTTTTCATATTTGAAAATCTACAGGTGTGTAAGAAACATTTAAATATTGCGTTGCATATAAGCGACTGTAATCTTGATTTTATGTCATTGTGCATGACAATGAATTCCATTTTAATCAGAATTTGTATAGATGCATACATGGATACTTTGAGGACCATTTAATGAGATAAATTCGCCTTGAGCCCTTGAAAACTTTCTGTTTCCTTGATAAACTTATAAATTAATACAACGCTTTCATTACTTTCATCACAGGAGCTAAGTGCAAGAGATCGTGCAAAGTTTGAAGCTGCGCAAGAGATGGCTCAGCGTCTCAGTTCAGGAGGTCATCAGAGGTCACAAGCTCCCAGTCGGACAACGTTGCCCTTCTCCTTTAAACAACCTACCGCCGACCAGGCTAAAAGGATTGCAAAGATATTCTCTGCTAAATTCTAGAAGAAGTAGACCTGACACTTTATTGTAAGAGGTGTGACAAGGGGTGAAATGTTATTGGGCATATTGTTGTTGGGGACTCATGGAGAGCCAAAAAAAATGGATGGAGTTGGTTGAACTTTTTTTTGTTATGTTTTGAGCGATGAACTCCATCCATCAAACAGTTGTTATTTCTGTTTCGCAAGCCCTAAATGAATCTGTGACTCATCTTTTTGCATTTTCGAAAATGTCTGTAGGTACTTTGTCGTAGTCCATAACATTAGCCATAGGCATTGATAAATTTGTGTCTCTAGCTTTTCCAGTTGGTTTAGTTAAATTAGGTGGGTCATACTTCCTCTTGTCACCCCATAGTTTGCACCAGTTTTTCAGAGTGTGGAAAAGACTTCTCCAAACCTTTCTTCCTCAAATGGAGGGGCCATTTTGATATATTTAGCTACATCAAAATGCGAATCAACATTTCTGCTACTACTTTTTTTCACGGCAACCCGTCTCCCCCTCTCCAGTTCTACCTTTACCTTCTCTTGCTCAAAGCTCTCTTGTTCTCACTTCATCTAAAATGGACCTGGCCTGAGAATCTACTAAGGAGACTTGAACCTCGCGGGAGTCACACTGACATTTTCTTCCGCATCGGTAGACAACACCTCTTCCTCCACCAGAAATTTGAGTATTGAATTCAAAATTCTGGATTTCTACATGTACTGTTTTATACCTGGAATTTCATAACGGGCTGCCATAGCCAACAAGTCATCCTTTTTCAACAAGAGTAATCGCTCCACAGATGGATCTCGCACAATTTCTCCCATCAAAAATTCACCATCCATCATGCACAACCTAGTTTTTTACACTATTGAGAAACACTAGGGAAAAAAAACCCCTCACTGCTATACACACAGCCAAACCTTGTGAAACCTAGTCTCCATAATAACCGAGAAACTAGAATCCTGGCCGTTATTCCACAGCCAAACCTTACAATACCTAGATTCTTAAATGCCCCAGAAATCTATAAAAAATGGCCATTATAGTCCACTGCTACTCCCTGCAAAACCATGCAGAAACACCAGAAGACAACTACGTGTATTCGTCTCACAACAACCAACATATGCTCATGACGAAACGGCGTTAAAATACACTACACCAATGCCCACAACTGTACAGCATACTAAGTCACATAACGTGAACACGGTACGATGCATGCATGCACAAGGTAATGCCACACACTACGCAAGCCTACCATGGTGCACCGAGAAGACGAAAATCTTCCCTCATTTAACAATCTTTACCTTCACCTGCTCATTAGGGGGCCTGAACAAGCTCCCATTTTGTTACGGGGTCCATCACATCACCTGTCCCATGATCCATGAAGCTAAGGCAAGGGAAAAGGCTTCACAATTGGCACTATCAACAAAACATGGTTGACCAACTCCATTTTTTTTTACTCTCCACATTTTTCCAAGAACAATTTCGCCCAATAACATTTTACAATCTTTACCTTCACCTGCTCATTAGGGGGCCTGAACAAGCTCCCATTTTGTTACGGGGTCCATCACATCACCTGTTCCACGATCCATGAAGCTAAGGCAAGGGAAAAGGCTTCACAGTTGGCACTATCAACAAAACATGGTTGACCAACTCCATTTTTTTTACTCTCCACATGTCCCCAAGAACAATTTTGCCCAATAACATTTTCGCCCCTCGTCACAGAGGTAATTAAAATGCACAGGTTTCCGGTAGGTCAATTCTACCTTTGTCTTGCGAATCAGGCTAAAGTAATTGCAGTGGTATTCTTTGCTAATTTCTAGAAGGTGTAGAGGTCATTATCATGGGTCTTGTCTACCCTTCTCTTTTAAAAAAACTACGGCTGAACAGGCTAAAAGGATTGCAAAAATCTTCTCTGCTACATTCTAGAACACAAAGAACCAAAACTCAGTAGTTCAAGAATGTCAGCAGAGGTCGCATGCTGCCAGTTCAACAACACGAACCTTCATGCAGGAGATTCATTTTATGATATCTTTACATGTGCCTTTTGTAGAAGGTAATGATTTTTATGAAGCCTTTAATCTGCTATGCTGTGAAATATTCTATTTTTCTCTGAATAATGGCATGATATCCAAGAACACATTGCCAAGATCTTGACACTCATTCATCTCATGCATGTATGTCCTCCAAAAATTTGATCCCCCGATATCAGGATTTAGTATTCCCAAGAATGTTCAAAGCTACCTTGATTTGTAAGAATTTTCTGAGAACAGAAATGTGTTTACTAAATAATGGAGAGAACTGCACATGTTTGAGGTACATGTATGTTCATTACTATGTTGTTTTTTTTTTTTTTTATTTTTAATGATCACACTTTGACTTAAGAAAACATGAAACTTTTAAAGTGGTAAATTCTTGTACATTGTATTCTCATAATGACCTTTTTTAGGGGGATGTGGATTATGATCGGTTCAGATTAGAAATGTTTAAAGAGAATGTTGCCGTTAGTTTTGTTGCAAGAAAATCAATTCTTATTTGAACCTTTTGTGAAGTTGTGAGACTTTGTCAGTGTAAGTTCAACAAGATGAACAATGTATTTATTTGTCCTGAATATGGAACTTCTGGAAAAGGTGAAAATCGATGCTTTGATGATTGAGTATTTCATGGGTGGCTCCCGAGATTCAGTTCAACAGATTGTTGCTCTGATCAACTAATATTCCCTCTTATAAATAAGACATAAGTTTCTTTCTTGGTCATTTTAACATTTGAAATGGACAACAGTTTGTTTGAAATGGCAATGAATTGTGATGTAGCAGTATCTAATCTATAAAGATACTATCTATGCTTGTGAAAAGAAAAGAAAGAAATTATACACTTTTTCACTTCTATTTCATATGCTGTAATCTAATTATTGAATTCTGCTTTCTGGAAAGCTATCCCTCCCCCATATTAATGACCTCCTGTCCAGTTGTCTGAGAGTAATAGGGGTAATTTCTAAAGCAGGTAATAGTCAGGGGGTAGCAGTTGTCTGGGGTTAATTGTCTTGGGGGTTAGATGTTCATGGGACAATGATCCAGAAAATGGCTATCCTGGTTTGTAATTATTGATAACTTCTATTTTGTATGATGTAGATTGTTTAATCATTTCTAAAGGGATAGTCTCTTAAGAATTTAGAATACAGTATTTTGTTCTGTTACTAACCCTCTTGTGTAATGTATATACATGTGCACTGGTATTTATTTTTGTTCAAAGTGAATAAGAAGTAGAGTTTCAATGTAGTGCTAATTGTGTAAATAAGAGATATATTTGTATTAAACTGAAATCTAATTTGTACAAATATTGTGAATAAAATCAGAAAGATTATATGTTGAAACTCAACCTATGTGTTCCTTATACATGTCTAATGCAACGTTGTTTTACATTACGCAGTATACACGTCAGACATTTGTACAAGAGCCTAAAAAGCTTGAACATGCTGATCCCATTTCCATTCTCCAAGTGAGAAAATCACTTTTTTCCTGTCCAATGGGGTTTTCTTTTTTATCCCTTTTAATCAAGAAGTTATGTATTGCGTTTCAATCATTTAGAAGCTTCTCTTTCTTACCCCAACTCTAAAAAACAAGTCAGGGCCCCCTTTTCATAAAAACTTGTTAACAACAAAAACTGCCTCATTTCTATGACAAATTCGCTCTCAGCCAATCAGATTCAAGGATTTCAGTAGCTTATAACAATTATTGTAACTTTGTTATTGATAACAAGTTTTATGAAACAGGGTCCTGATGAAATTATAATATGGACTATCCTAATACAACCCACCAAATGATTTCCTCGCTTGATCTTTATTATCATTATTATTACTATTATTATTTATCAAGATAACATAACACAACATGTACAATATTTGACAAAAGCTGAAAAAGTGAATCTAATCACTGTTGTCCCTAGACATTCATCTCCCTTTCATACAATGCAAATCACATAACATTACAATTATTCTCTTTTTTTCTCTTTATGTCTCTGTTTCTTTCAGTGATTTTAAGTCTAACTGAAAGATAAGGAATTGGCACAATAATGAAAAACTACATGAAATATATAATAATTACCAGTAGTTACATCTCACCAAGACATTTTATTCAAACTCGGTTCATCGGTAATTACCATTTTATTCCTCATCTTTTCACCATAACAATGAGATTTAAGTGTCCTGAACTAAATCACAAATATCAATTTTGAATGATCTATTCAAATGTTCATACAATACTGATATACATGAATCCTTTGCATTATCCATTGCGAATTCATGGCCCCGTTTCATAAAACTTGCTATTGATAACTAACACAAATCTATAACCAATTTGCTCTCAGCCAATCAAATTCAATGATTTCAGTACCTTATAACAATGACTGTAATTTGTCATTAATATCTAGTTTTATGAAACGGGGGCCCAGAAGCATGAATTATATGGCCAATCCCTGCATATTAGGACTTTGAATATTTCAATTATATTAAAGTTGCTTACATTGAAAAGCAGCACTGCTACCATTTACTCCTCTATATATGTGTCATTTCTGCAAAGAGAACTGACAAAAATTATCACATTATCACATTATTCCTTCATTTACAAACTCCTATAGCCAATGATTTCAAATCATTGTTAATTATTCGAAGGTCAAAAGAATTTTTAATGGAATTAAGAAAACATATTAGACACACAAGTGGCAATAGCATTACCTAAGAGACTACATACAAATACCGTAATGCACATTTATTGCCTCACAATAGGTTGTTCTAGGGGTTTGTTGATTTAAAAAAGTAACAAAATTGGAATAAATAACATATCCACAGGAGCACAACTGCAGAAACCCCAGAAATTTAGTCTTTTTTTTTTTCTTACTTTACTAATTTACACTCACAAGAATCTCTGTTGATCTATTAATATGTGACTAAAAATTTATATCAAGCAGTTGACAACTATAGGAGCTGAAATTGAAAATTTAGAATTTTCATGTGTATATGCCCAATAGAATTCTAATGGGTGAGTGTAAAATTCAAATAAAATTGAAAAACTTGGCAAAGCAATAAAAACACTTCGTACATTTAGTACATTTAATTAACTGTCACCTGATGACGATCAGAGCATACTGATCGAAACGTCGAGAACCACAGAGCTCTTAGCGGAGCTCACCAGCCCTTTTCAGGGCTCTTATTCCTTGAAAGAATTACATGGTGTAACCCTGAAAAACTAATCTACAATTAGTACATTTAATTAACTGTCACACACTAATTTTTTTACATGGTAATCTATTAATATAGTATTTTTTTTTTAATTCAAGATACGTGAAGGGCTAGGTATCATTTCAGTAGCTACGGAGGCCAACTCGCCCGCAGTCCCTATTAATATTGAGCACTGGATTACCATGACAAGAAAATATGTAGGCTATATGTGTGTGGGTAAAAAGCAGCATTATTTCAACCATAAGTTTTTAAATTTTAGTTTAGACCATAGCATCTATCTGCATTCATGTGTCATGCATAGAAATATGATACTCAATAGATAAGTTCACATATGTATTCAATGTTCACGCATGCCTCTACAACAATGGTTACTAGTGATGACACCCAGAGCAAGCAGGGGGCTTGTCAGACATAGCAACAAGCAATCTACGCAACTTTATTCTGGCTGTTGTTAATGGGTGAGTAGAGTAGTTCATCACTAGGCTCTTTGAGGAGAAGTATCCACAAATTTGAATAGATATGTGAACGGGTCTATTGATCGAACAAGAGAAGCTGTGCATTTTCTGATACATTCTAACAGCTCACGAATAAAATGCTGTGAAATGAATACAAGAAAATAAAACTAATATGAGAAGTACATGTAAACCATAACAGAAACTGTATTAATTTAAGTATGGTACATAATATAATAGCATATTGCACAGGACATTAATACTAAGGTCTGAGCACATGGATATGATAAAGGAAGTGGTGATGAAGACAATGACTAAAATCTAATGACAAATAAAAAAAGAAAAGAAAATATAATAATTTGCAAGAAGATGGTGATTGTAATGATTTCATAAGAAAATCATTGTATTTGGTTTTTTCCAATGCCTTTTTCATGCAGTTTATAAAAATATCCTGTTTAATACCAATATTCAAGCATCATTTAACCTTCAGTTCTTAGTAAACAAAAATCAATAAATAAAAGGTGAGTTAAAATCAAAATACCAGACCTTAAAGACATGTTACTTTCACAAGAACTAGTCCAATAAAGCTACTACAAGAAACAATTTACAAACAGAAAAAAAAAGAGAATGTAACTTGAGAAAATATAAAATCCAGTTGTAAATGTAATTCAACCAGATTCACAAATTTGCTCACATTTCTATTCTACATGATGAAAATCTTGTCCAATGCATCGAGGACTAAACTGTTACATCATTCATTCTTTAGTAAAGCATAAAATTGAAGAACTTGCACATATTCGAATGTCCATGACATCTATGTGAAGTTCAAAAGAACTTCATAATTGCATTCAATTCAATACACATCATTCACAATTTTCAGCCATTTATAAAAATAAAAACATTGTATTACTGCTTCTGAAACAACATAAATAGATGTATCACATATATGTCCGTTGTTGCATGTCAACATTTATAATATC
This sequence comes from Heliocidaris tuberculata, assembly GCA_025618425.1. Taxonomy (NCBI): domain Eukaryota; kingdom Metazoa; phylum Echinodermata; class Echinoidea; order Camarodonta; family Echinometridae; genus Heliocidaris; species Heliocidaris tuberculata. Next base: position 10,016,622 of record CM046846.1, read on the forward strand.
TCCCCCACATTTCAATTCGTTTTCCAGTACTGCAGCCTTTATTATTCATATAATGCCATATTCATCCATGCTTTAATAATGGACCTAATATGAGGTAGGTCCATGCTGTGAGCCACGAATATAATGCTCGCATTTTATCTCCATTTTAAAAAAATGGAAAAGAAGAAGTACTAAATATGACTTGCTTTTACAGATAATGGATATCACATTCTCCAAGTTACCGTCTGGAAGGAATGACACTTTTCTTTTATCATGCTTATAAAATTATTCTAAAACTTTATGCTTAAGCAATTTTGATATGTCTGCACTGTTTTGAAAATCCTATAGATGGTCAAAAATGTTTCTTTAATTTTCTATCTGACTATAATTCATCACATCGACATATGAAATTCATGACAAGACAGATCACAATAATTTGATAGCATCTCATAAAACGTAACTGTGAATTTGACCATGGTGTGAACAGACTCTCACGTATCATACATGTGATGTTGACAGTATTCAGTAATTCAATATCATATAAGTCATAATACATAATGACATCATATAATAAATATTTGCTTCTCTTCAATGGTAATATACAAGCACAGCCTTTAAAAATATATATATGAGATATTTACATTCCTTTAATAAGTAGTTGACCTAATGAGCTGTCATGAAGATTGAAAAAAAAACTTCACATACATCAAAATAGATGACATTGTAAAGAAAAACAATAATATTTGGAAGACTTGGCAATTGCCTTACTCAACATCATTTGGGGAAGCAACATTTGTGTGAGTTGGACTGATTCGCTTCTACACTATGGTCTCTACTTTTGCGTAATTTAGCACTAATTAAATATTTCGAAGGTAAAACCACACAATTATTACCGGACACCAACTTTGTTAATAAACATTTTTGGTCTTCAAATCGAATCCTGAAGGATGGTTACCCTGTGTATATCATATATTCAAATCTGCTTTCTTTTTCCTTCAGTTGGATTCATCACAGTAATTAAACTGCTCTATTTACATAATTTCATTTTGATATTCATTCTTTGGTAAAAAGTGCAAAAGCTGATAATGGGCAGCAATCTGCATTCCCATTGATTTATTGTAAGAGTTTTAACAGTAAGCCAGTCTGTAATTACAATTTGCGCATGTGCAGATAAAGTTCATTTGTAGCAAGTACAATTGACCTTTATACGCTTTGATAATGTGTGAACCATGATGCACACTCCAGTATCATTTTAATTGTTAAACAAGCAGCGCATCCACCAAAACAGATGTGCATGCCCATGCAAGTTGGGGTCATTTCAGGATCATTCGTACTATGTAAAAATCACGAACTGGCTTACTGTGCACTTATATTTTGCACAAATTAGATCAATAGAGAATAATTAATGATTTTATGCAGAAATATGTTCATGATTATTACCTATTACACTGTCCTTTCACGAAATGAAAATTGTTGTCCTCAGAGAACGTTTACAGTTTCTATGATTCCATTGCATCTAAAATTTACTAGACTTTTATCCTGTTTTTATTTTTTCTTAATCATAAATAACACATATACCAACCAGTTTATACAGCTGCCATCAGAGAAAATGTGAGAAAACAACCAGAATCGCCTTTTCTTTCTTCCATGTTTTTATAAGTGCACAGAGAGAGTCTCCAGTTGATTATGCACTTTATAAACTCATTCATGATCTTTATTATTATTTCAACAATGCTAATATTGAAACAGAAACTTATTGAGTCACAGAGAAAGTGTGAGGAAAGAAATACCATGGATACATCTACAATTGTTCAAAGAATTTGTTGCTTTTAATAGAGATATAATACATTGTTGCTCAAGGTCATGGAGTTTTCCCCCTCCCACTTTTTTGTGCATTCAGTTGGTGTACAACCTAATCAATGAATTTTTCTCAAATTAGCTTTAAAGATAAAGTTGAGTTCTGGTCATGTGATTACATTGTGAAAGAAACTGTCTCAAAGCACTTTGGAAAGGTTGATCATGTCTACATAACAATTGGTGCATACTGTGAAATTTTGGAATCATGAAAATGACAAGAAATTAACCCAATCTCACTGAAAAGCACATGCACTGCACAAAGAAATGGGTATATGGGACTGCACACACATGTTGCATGCATATTTGGCCCAAATACTTTAGCTATTTTTGGTCATATTTCGAATATTAGAGCATTTGAAGAGCAATCCTTTTCTGGGGTAATTTCTACAACAAAGTTCTTCCAAACCGACATAAAAGGAATGAGAAGGCTCACAAATTATTTTCACCTTTCCCAGAACTCAACCTTCTCTCAATCAAAGGCTAAACAAGGAGCACATACATGTTGGTCAGAGATATCTTTGAGCAATCATAAAAGGAATAGTTGCCTGCAGATGGATGAATTCTATAAGTCTATGTGGATGATTTTGTAAACGCATGGATTAGGGAAATCCACAGAATCCAGCGTGAGCCAACTGTGATGCCTTACAAGCCTCCGTGCCATCGTCTTAAAAATTCACTACCATCAGATAGAATAAGTCCTTCAGCCACTGTATCTCCCAGCTAATTTTGGTCTCAGCTTAATGTGTCTGATGATTCTAATGGCCTTCATATGCCAGTATCTATTACAGTATGGTTTGGATCTAGGCTGGGAAATAGTCTCTTCAGAGCATCAATAGTGCCAAGTATAGTCCTGCAGAAGGCCAAGAAAGGAAAATTAAAAAAAAGTGACATGTTAACCCTTTCATGACAGGAATTATATAAGGCCTAAATTGATCACATTTTGTTCTTCAAATTGGCAACAATAATATTTTTCTTTTAGTGCTACAAGGTTCTAATAAGGTATAATGTCTTTGATAACTATATACATGGTTGTCGAAAAGTTGAAAATAATTCTGATTAGAAAAAACAATGATTTTGAACCTCTCAATGTGTTGCCAATTTAAGGATGTTAAAGCTTATTTTCTTTTTTAAAATCCTTGGTATCAAACACAATATGATCATGCAACAAAAGTATACATAGTTTGTGCAGAAATTTTTGCTCTTTCTACTCATTCATCTGGTATATTTTTTAGAGCTCTGTTATTGAGCTAAACCACAAAATGTGGTCAATTGTCTCAAAAGGTTTAATCATGCGAACTTCAGGGAGACAGGGAGATTGACAGGGGATAGAAAAGTTAGGATTTCATCATTTTAGAAGGCTATTTCAGCTCACAGTGCTAAAATTGACAGACACAATATTGAGCAAAGTAGAGTACCAGATATCAGAATATTTATGTGCTGCATAAATGCAATTATATGAGCTGTAAGTATGATAAAATGTGATATTGTCGGCACTAACATATATTGAACATTGAATTGAATGTTAAAGACAAATGTTGGCATTGCCTATTATTTTATCATGACATAGTTTTCCATCCATACAACTGTCCAGTAAGCCTATGAGTGAATATTATCTCTTTTTGTAAAGCTTAATCAGCGACCTTATGTAAATGACAAGATTTCACTAATACAAAATCGATTACAAACAACTTACGCCACAAGACCCATGAATATGAGGAGAAGGTCTAGAAGCTTGGCAAAAAATGAACGAGATCTGTATTAAGAAGTACAAAAGAGAAATGAAAATAGATCATTAGAAATTATTCTGAATAAAAATGAAATGAAAATTATGAAAATACTTGTGTTTTAAACATTAAAATAAAAATACACATATACACACATATACATGTACATGTATTACTTAATCAGTATGGAGTGAGAAACAGAGAAATATCAGAGAAATATCATTCCATATAACGTATCTCTTCTGCACAGGCAGTACGTAAATCAGGCCACAAAAAACTCAGAGATGGCATGCATTATCTGCAAACATACCTCTTTCAGAAACAAAGAGAATTCCCTTCTCATGTGATTACGCAATAATAATAATAATAATAATAATAATAACAATAACACAAATATGAGTATGCTTGATTTGTTACTTGTTGTTTCACTTTGTGACATATGGTATGAATTACACATGAATACAAAAGCAGAAAGAGCAAAAATCACAGAAAACTTCTTTTGTAGTAAACTGTGCTGTTCATAGAGACAAATGATTCAATTAAAATGCAGAGTTTGAATTGCAGACCGGAATTTATAACCACCATTTACATACTTCTGTTGCATTTTGAAAGTTTCATGCACATAGGTTCATTTAACATAAATTCTGGTTTGTCTTGAAGAATATAATAGTTAAAGATAAGAAGAATTGGGGCCACAATGAGGAGGTAAAGCTGATTCATTTAGACTGTGAAAAGTCTCTGTGGGTTAAAGAATGGCCGATAGCTTAATAAAATTGAGTCTACATCTAAATCACAACTTACTCTTGAAATATTCTCCAATGGATAAGGCCTGGTAGGATGAAAGCTAAAAGGGTGCAGCATGTCGCCCCGACTAATGCCATGAGGGTTGTAAAGTTTGGTATTAGCACTACCACTACTGCTGTCAACAAAACCATGCCCAGTCGCAGCAGATTCTGAGAAAACGAAAAATAATTAAATAAATAAAAACAAATATAAAACATGAAAAATTCCATTTATCTAAAGCAATATTTTGAGCTTACTTTCTACTATAGATGTACCTAAAACGTTTCACTTTTGCATTATATTTGAATGGTTCTTTGTTATTTACACTTAACCAAAAATAATCTCCATTTTCTCTCCGTCAATTAATTTGTATCTCCCCCAGATTAAACTGAATTCCCTAGTGCCTTTATATTTAATACAGTTTTTGTTCAAAACTGATCACGGAGTGTCAAAGAAAAAAAAAAGTATCTGAGAGAAGCTGGCATATTGGCGAAGAAATCCGAACGAAGAGTCGAACAAACGACTTACCCCTTTAATAACTTCATTATTAGGATCTGTGAGCAACCTCTTCTCCAGGATTCTGATAACGGGGAACATCATAACAGGATAGGTGAAGTAGAGAGAGAAAGAGAGCAGTGCCTGGACTGCATGAGGTAATACACCATCAGGTAGATTCAGGGTGATGATGTTCATTGTTTCAGGACCAAAAGACTGAAAAGAATACAAAAGAGTCATACAAACAGGTTGGCTAATCATGCATCCATGGAGTTATGCTTTTTGAAAATTACAGTCATGGAAACTAGAATATTTAGGCAACATACTTACAGTATGAAGGAAAGTATAAAAACCAATTCATCACTTCAAATGATTTTCAAGTCAACCTTGATAAACTGGAACTAAATGGAACAAATTACTGTCAACTTCATGCAATGAAATCAAATATCGATCCATTATATTATAACATTATTATGGGGAAATACTGATTTAGAGACTTGTGTGTAGTAATAGGCCAGGAGCCTGTCCCGAAATAGTCACCCCATTTTACCCATAAGATTTGACCCCGTAAAGGTACTTAGACCATCTAAGTCATTGACAAAGAGGTTGTCAGCCTGACTGTAGACGCCGGGTTTAGCACCTAGAGCCCCTAAAAGAGACCCCAAAGTTGGGTTGATTTCACCCCATCTCCCCCATGCACCAAACTTTGTCAGTAGAAAGTAGTATGATTGGTCATTACAAAACACAAAAAAACTGACAAAAATTTCTGTCAGGATGGGGTGTCAGATGGCCCCTCAAAATTGGGGTAAATTTTTCCCCTTGAAGCCCAGAGACCAAATTTTGTCAGAAGGAAGCGCTATTGATGTACATTCCAAAAATATAAAAACTGACAAAATTGTCCATTGGGAAGGGCGTGTCAGACCCCCTGAAATGAAAACCCTAAAGTGCCCTTTAACAACACTTTGCCCCCCAAAATGCTCTGTATGGAAAGAAAAACCATTTTCTTACCTTCTGACTATGATAATTCAAAAGTGTTTTATTCAATTCACTTTAAATTTTCCTAACATAGTTTTGAGTATAATAATCTTCTTGAGGTGCAATTTGGTGTCAGTTGGTCTTTTGATTAATACATTATTAAATTGTGAAAAATGTATTGCTTTCTCAAAAGTAGCCCAAAAATATTGCCATGATTATGTAAACACACCCATTGTCCATCTTCACCTGTTTGACAAGGCATAATAGAAGAGCTTTTCAGGTATCTGTGGTATGTGACTGCCAGGCTGAAATGTACTATTCATGTGTTAATTGCACAGATACCAAGCAAGCTCCTCTATTATGCCTTGTCAGATGGTCAATGGGTGTGTTACATAATCCTGACAATATTTTTTGGCTACTTTTGAGAAAGCAATACATTTTTCACAATTTAATAACTTATTAATCAAAAGATCAATTAACACCAAACTGCACCTCAAGAAGATTATTATACTCAAAATTATGTTAGGAAAATTTAAAGTGAATTGAATAGAACACTTTTGAATTATCATAGTCAGAAGGTAAGAAAATGGTTTTTCTTTCCATACAGAGCATTTTTTTTTGGGGGGGGGGCAAAGCGTTGTCAAAGGGTACTTTGGGGTTTTCATTTCAGGTGGTCTGACACCCCCTTCCCAATGGACAATTTCATCAGTTTTTATATTTGTTGGAATGTACATCCACAGCTCTTCCTTCTGACAAAATTTGGTCTCTGGGCTTCAAGGGGAAAAATTTACCCCAATTTTTAGGGGCCGTCTGACACCCCATCCCAACAGAAATTTTTGTCAGTTTTTTGTGTTTTGTAATGTCCAGTCATACTACTTCCTACTGACAAAGTTTGGTGCATGGGGGAGATGGGGTGAAATCGACATGACTTTGGGGTCCCTTTTGGGGGATCTGGGTGCTAAACCCAGCGGCTACGGTCAGGTTGACAACCTTTTAGTCAATGACTTAGATGGTCTAAGTAACTTTACGGGGTCAAATCTTATGGATAAAACGGGGTGACTATTTCGGGACAGGCTCCCAGACTATAATATAATGCACAAGAATCAGGGTCTGTCTTTCAGTGACAGGTAATTTTAAAGTCACACTAAGGGGATGTAAGAAGTATGAATTCTGAAAACATAGTGTGAGCTCACAGATGTTTTCTCGTGAATACAAACTGTACATGTCTCTGAGGATAATGCACTACATCTTCATTCACTTACCAAATACCCACATGCTCCAAAACCAATGAAAAGACCTGTCATGGAAGCAATTGCCAATTTGAATATTCTGCGAAGATAAGAAAATGCGATAGGAAATGATGATGATCGTGAACAACTCTGGCAAAGATTTAAAAATTGCTTTTATTGTCTAAGGTTTAACAGATGAAAACGTGTTCTGCTAACAAGAAAGAAAAGTTTGAAAGTCATTCAAGCAAACATGAACATACATTCACTATGATCTCATAGCATTCAATAGTACTTCAACTCCATCTTAAGAAAGATATCGTAAATGGAATGACCTGTCACTTACGATCTAAATCTATCTCTCTTGTCCATTGCTACGGAACTCTCCAAGTCAAGTATCATTCCAGCTCCCTAACAAAAGGAAAAAAAAAACAATGATTTTAGTCATAAAATTAAATCTCATCAACATAAAAACCAAATTTACTCACAGATACACATATCTTTTTACAGCCGACATATTCAAAACAAACATAAAAAATAAAACCCACATCGAAACAAAATCAACCCATAGAATGTATAGAATAGAACACCCTACCCCAGATGATTAAACCTAATAAGAGAGCAATAAAAACTTACATAACTGTCACTGATGGCATAACAAAACTTAATGGAAACTAGATAAATACATCAAAGCAGTATTGTAAATGAAAGGCAGAGTAAAACTCTTTGTTCTTTTTAGTACTTGTGTAATACACTCTCTAAGGTCATGATGGCAATGCACAGATAAACAGATAGACAATTGACAGGTATAAAAGATCATGTGGTCTGGAAGTGGATGGCATAAGAGGAAAAGGAAAACTGAAGATTACATGGAAAGATATGAAGAGAGAAAGCAGTGAGGTTGGTCTAAATGAGGAGGATGCTTTAGACAAGAGGAAGTGGAAGAACGGAGTGTCATCATGGTGCAAAAGTCAGTAACCCCTCACAAGAGGGAAAATGCTGACTTTAATATATTTCATGATGATGATGAAACCTAAATGAAAATGACTAATGCAATACATACCTCATAACAGTAGAAGGCTATAACTAGGAAGAATGGGAATCCCTCTAATGACATTGTCTTTGGATGAATTCTGTGTGAGTCAAGTTAAAAATATATACATCCTTCATTGGTAATTCTAGTACACTTTTATCACATGCATTGAAACTGTATCTAATATACAACTTGTATTATCTAGTACTTAACATGGAGCCATACAGTTATTGGAATACACTTGCTCCTTAAACCTCTCAAGGTAAATATTATTTGTAAATATTGTCACTTTCACTTTCTTGCAGTTACAAGGCTTCAAGCATGAAAAATAGTCTATACTACCAACTTAGACAAGATCATCACAATGAAATTCTTCTTCTTAACAATGAGTTGAACATCTCTCTGTAGTATTTCAAAATTACAATTAGGCACAAGTTACTGATACTTTAAACCCTTCATTGAACAGGTAAGGAATAAGTATGCTCTCATAAGATGTGAAACTTGCTACTCACCGCACATTGTGTATGTGTTCAAAATCGAACCAAAACACCACTGAATATGCAAAGATGTTAGCAAAATCAGCCATCAAACTATAGGAAGAAAAAGAAGAACAGTGATGTAGATTCTATAAAGTTGGAAATAAACATGTACATTTACCAAAAGTATTTTTAAAAAACAGGAAAAAAAAAAAAAAATTTTAAATAGTTGCATAAATAATTGAACATTTTACAGGTAACTCCTTAACCTTGTTATAATTTAAATCTGAATAACGATGACAAAAACATAAATTTTTGTATTAGACAACTCTCAAATTTTACATTAGGGCTTCTCAAAAACAAAAATAACAAATATACAAACACATGTGACCCTCCACCACAAAACGACAAATAAGTCGGAAATTTGGGTTTTAAAAATTTCATCACAGTTTGAAAGCTTAGATTCTAAGCTTTAAAATGATATATAACTTGTCTTGTTTGGACTAAGCAAACCCTTGTAAATTACAATAAGAATGTCAATGTGTCAGACAGACTAATGACCAAAACAATAGAGAAAACAGGCTCTAAAGAAGAGCGACTATTTAAAGAGCGCCTAATCTGTGTCCTATTGTTTGTCGCACAAAAGGTTGAGTCAAAACTCCCTAGCATACACTGTGAAGTACTAATTGGATTGGGTTGAAACTTTCCTTACCTTCAGGATAGATATGTTTCTGTAGAATTTGAATATCAGACAGTGCATAGTTTTTAAGCTATACCAGAAAAGCAATGTGAAGTACAATCCCAGCTAGTTGACACAGAAAGTTTGAATGTCCAGGAAAACATGGTCATTTTGAATAAGAGTAAAAACATATTTCAACAAGATGTTTTAACCTGAAATTTTGCCAGATGGTAGATTAATAAATGAACTTTCAGAAAATACAAAAAAGTTAAAATCAAAATTTCCACCCAAAACCACCTTTTTCAGCTGTTTACTCTTAAACTCCCATTGCGACTTATTGGTCGTTTTGTGGTGGAGGGTCACATATATATATATGATAAATATCCCTATTAAAATGGTTCACTCAAAAGGGTACTATGAAAATAGAAAATAATAAGGGAAATACATAGCTTACCTGAATAGAGCTAACTTATTGAGATGTCTTAGGAGTGATAATGCACAGCATCCAGGAAGCATGAAGACAATGTAATGATACATGCTGAGATGTTGAAAGAGGGCCGTAAGATTGGAAGAGATGAAAATCAAATAACTGCAACAGAATCCTGAAAATCAGACATAAACGTGAACAAAACAATGAAAAGAGTTGGGGTATATCTTAAATGCACCATTTTAAAGTTTAGGATTTTGACACAAAAATCAACACACACTGTCATAAAAAGCAGATGCCAAGGTCAAAAGTGAAATATTCTTTTCCTATAATAACATATGCAGATCTATCTGATTATCGCATTTTCTTATATGTGTATTTAACAAGATGACACAAACAAAAAGAGAATAGAAGAATATAAAAAATAGCAAACCAGTCTAAAAATTTCCAATTATTTTTCTTTCCAGTTTATAAATACAGATTTAAGCATAATTTAACCTTTGTTTTCATATGAAAATGTTAAAAAATATTTTGCACAGACATTTTTGTAGTGCACTTTTGTTGAATTCTTAATCAATAGGAAAGTTACACACTTCAGTATCATTATTCTAAACATATTGCTACAACTTGCTTTCTAAAAGCGAACATGATCAATATTGATCAAACTGCACCATCTGTTCACTCGTGTGCACAAATTAAAAAAACAAACGTGAACATATTTGCAAAACAGGAAATTCAATTTCAAGTAGAGACACACCTTCCCAATACAAAAGTAAGGCATGCACAACACCTCTAGAAGAATTGTACATATAACCAGGGAAGTGTAACACTTCCCTGATATAACATTGATATTGGTGAAAGACCTACTGAAACTTATTATAATGCCAAAGAAAATACTATTGAATAAAGTCACGTCTTGTCTTAGACATTTTCCAGAAAATTAAGGCTGCGCAATAACTGACTTTTTTTCTTGAAGTTAAAGGGAAGGTAAAAAATAATTTGTGAGCTTTCTCATTCTTTTTATGTTAGTTTGGAAGATTATCATAGTAGATACATGTATGTCCCCTGAAAAGGATTGCTCTTTATATACCCTCACATTCAAAATATGACAAGAAACAGCTGAAATATTGGGGCTGAACATTTGGGTGTAGTCCCATATACAAATTTCTGTGTGCAGTGCATGTGCAGGATTGAGTCAATATCGTATCATTTTGGTGATTCCAAAACCATACAGCATACACCAATTGTTATGTGCTATATAATCAACCTTTCCCAATTGCTTTGAGACAGTTTCTTTCACAATTCAATCTCATGACCACAACTCAACTTTATCTTTAAAATACTCAAATTCTAGGGTGGTATTTGCTTTAGAAGCACAAAAATGGTACAGATTATTGCTAATTAATGCAGAGAAGGAAAGTTGTACTGTTCACACAGTATATGTACACATACAGTCTCCAAGGTGAGAACTTATACAAACATACCATGATTACACCTATATTCATATGCTATTGGTACATGTACATCAAACACATCAAGAAACTGACACTCTGTAAACAACTACAGCTGTTTCTAAAAGTAAATAATAAACAGCTGCTTATAAAATAAGAAGAGCACTCGGGCAATTTCTGATGGAGTACATGCACATGTATCAAATCCAAAATGTTGATTTACAGAACAAATTCATATCTCATGAAATATCCAAATTAATGGACAATGGAATAAATGAATTGGAACTAATGGTAAAACAATTATTTGAGTACAAATAATTGAAAAAAAAAGGTTCATTATGAAATATTCTTGCATTATAGCCTATCTTTAAGAATCTAAAGTGTGACATAGCGTACTAAAGCCACATCTATACTGGAGATATCATATTTTTAAAAATATTGTAATTACTTAAAGGGTACCAATCACCAATTGAACATAATTTGTGTACAGTAGGCCTGTGCCGATATGGTTTTTTTGACCATCGGCCAATGCCGATAAAATCTCAAGCATATCGGCCGATACCAATACCGATAACCGATATAAAGAAAATAAAAGAAAATAAAAGAAAACATGTAAAATCTGCATTTTCTTTCAATACGAGGAGGCATACATGTTTTCATATTATTTATCATCAAAATGTGTACATTCCGACAGCCTATTTTCAGATCGGCATGCGCGATATGAAACAAAACATTCCTCGTGTCTTTTCACCGTAATGACGATGCTTATCATCCTGTGACACTCATAAAATAATTTATCAGGGCAATAGGGCATGCTTTTGTTTTAACTTGATAATTCTTCTCTTTAATCATAAAAATAATGTTTGAAAATCACTGTTCATGAGGACGGAAAACACTACGATGTGCCTTTGATAAAGTAGTCTCACAACTCCTCACGATGACGCATAGCATTCTTCAACAACGCTGATAAAATATTTTTACCAGTTGCATGATTTATTTTCACTCGGTGATTCTGTTATATAATCAGGTCTCCCGCTAAAGATATTCATTGAAATAATGAATCAAAATTACTCTTCATGAAGACGGAAAACTTTCAACTATGTGCTTTATAAAGGAAAAATAGTCCTTTTTTTTTTAAATTATCATGATGGATATCATAATTTTCTTTTTGTAATGAGGCTAATAAAAAATGTATTGGACAAAGTCAATTTGACTGGATAATTCTGCTCTTTCATGAGTTTCATCTAGTCATTCAATAAAGATATTCATTGAAATCAGTAAAATCACATATCAGATTTTTTTAAAGACAAGTAGACGAAGCCATCACGCACTGCTTCAGAAAGGGTAAAACAAAATTCTGATTTCTAAATGACGACGTCTCGATCTTCTTATGTAATAATGATCCTCATTTGATGTGGGTATTTTGGCAAATAACTGACTTTACAAAAGTTTTATTTCATAATTAGACTACAGCAGATTTTTTTATTTCAGATAATGCCTATTTTTATTCCAAAATATATTTCATTCATACGGGATTCCTTCTTACTCGACGTCGTACGATTTATGTCATTCTAGCCAAGAAGGACAATGCTGCCTTTGCGTAACACCAAGCAGCCAATCACATCACGAACACGAGACATCGCCCCCTCTAACCCCCTTTACACGGCACTTGACTTCATTGATATTCAGTTGCTATGCGAAGTTAAACCAAAATTGCCGATATTGGACCAATCACAGCACTGCAAATTTTCCCGCGATTGACAAGCACATGCGCAGAACGTACCATAGTTTTCGCGCCAATAGCTCATTCAGTTGCGACGCTACGCTAGGCCGAACTTGCCGATATTGAACCAATCACAGCGCTGTTGTTTAGGGGATTTCCCACACTTGAACCTTCAGCACATGCGCAGAACTTTCAATAATGGCTGTGCCTTGAGTTTGCTTGACCAACCCGAGTTATGTGTAAGCACTGAGGGCGATATGGGAACCGTTCCCAATGTAGCCTACCCTGGAATATTGTGGGTGTCTGGGCGATAACTGACCCAGCACACTGCGTTGTGCAATCACAACGGAAAGTTACTGGAACCGTATTTCATTTCTTAGCTTTAGATTACCCCTCTCCTTCGATCAAAATGAGAGATTTATTACCTGTTCTCAGATAATGATGACCGAATAGGTCATTTTTGGTTGTCAAACTGGGGGAATAAAAGACACATTCGGATTGATAGTAACTAGTAAGTACGGCTCTGACAATGACTTCTGCCACGGACATTGACAATGTGTATAATGGGAGATGCGATGGGTATGATGAAACATGAAGGTGACTGTGTGTGTGTGTAGTACGAGCTCGATTATGTTGTTCATTTTCAGTGATGAATGACATAAAATGTGAATAAAAAGGACCGGAAGAAATACGGTAGTGACGATCAGACACAAGAAATTCCATCTTTCAGAGTGGAATTTATTTCTTATTTTATTTTGCGTTTCATATCGGTATCGGTTGTTATTAAAAGGGAATATCGGCCGATGTCGATAAAGCAAAATAAAGCCGATATCAGCGGTCTCCGATAGCCGATAGCTATATCGGCACAGGCCTAGTGTACAGCTAGAATGTATAAAATCAACCCCCCTAAAAGCTTTAGCAGACATTTGATGGGTTAATGGGTAATGAGTATGAACAAAATTTATTGAAAAAAAAAAAAAAAAAAAAACCTCTCACATGGAACCCAAGTAGGACTTAGGTTACAGGCAGGTCCAATTCTATGTGAGCACGTACAGGTGCGTTAACTTGTCACTCACAAGTCGTTTTTACGTTTTTTAGGGCATATTTACACTTATAATATCTCTTTAAAGAATTAACATTTGAAGCTTATATTTTTTAATACATAGCAAAATGGAACCTGTAGCATACAGAGTAAAATATATGTTGGTGATTGGTACCCTTTAATAACTTAATAAAACAATCGAACAGGGTCAAATAAAACAGGAATTGATGAAATTTCATCTCATCTGATGTTCTGCATCAGTTATCGCTTGATACCTACCTGTCTGAGAAATAACAATGGACATCTCGACAACAAACCTCCCTTTGGTTCCTATAGCATAGTAAGCTGTAAATGATGAAAACACACAATTTTTCAGTACAATACAATTATTAATCTTGGTTCAAAAGTTGATATGACACATACGTGTTAACCCTAAAAGGGCCAGTGGGCTGATTCCAGTGGACGTTCACCGCGATATGTTCAAGGATAATTTTTTTTTTGCGCCGCGAGCTTTCAGGACTTTATCGCCTACAGTCTTAAGGCCACCGCACACCTTACGATCGGTCTGCGATTCGATTTGTGAAATAAATCGCTATGGCATTAAATATTGGCATTTTAACAAATGAAATCTACCCTATTCGGGTTCTGAAAAGAAATATGAATACTAAAAATAGGGTTTTGGTGAGCTGTCAGCTTTCTACAGGGAAAAAGGGCAAAATTAGTTTCAAATCGTAGGCAGTCGTACGATTTTTGTGACGTCACTACGACTCGGAGCCGATCTGGCCATTCCACCGACTAGAAAACTCGGCAAAGGCCGTATTATCGATTTTACTATCTGTATGACTATTGAGACCCTCAATCAAAAATATTTTTCGTTTTTAAATGATTTGTCAAATGATATTAAATTTTCTTCTGAAATCGGATCGCAGACCGATCGTAAGGTGTGCGGTGGCCTTTATGCATCTTTTGATAACAAATTTATAACATTTCAATCATCGGGTACCGCGCAGTGTCAAAAACTTTCAGGACTTTATCGCCTACAGTCTTATGCATCTTTTGATACCAAATTTATAAAATTTCAATCATCAGGTACAGCGCAGTGTCAAAAATTGCCAAAATGGTCGTTTCTCCATGTGTATTGTACACAATGCCGAATTGTCAATTTGCGAATATGTAAATAATCAATTGATTAGCAATAATTAAAAAAACATTTGAGATATAGATATCAAACTTTACAGGGTTATTCTTTATAAGATATTCTATCTGTGTGCCAAGTTGTAGAAATTTTCGTAGCTCCATGGCCGAGATCCCAGGGGGGTGGATTCGACCCCCCCCCCTCCCCCCCCCCCCTCCCCCCCCCCCCCCTCCCCCCCCCCCCCCCCCCCCCCCCCCCCCCCCCCCCCCCCCCCCCCCCCCCTGGCTGAGAGAGTGCCAAAATATTCCAGCCTTTTTAGGGTTAAATTAGTGAGAGAAGGTTGCACAAATGATTGCTGACACAACCTAGGATATCCATGCAAACAAACAATAATAAATGAATAACTTATAGCATAATTGCTGTGTGATTTACAAAAACAAATATAACAGTTACCTTGTATATTTTCTCGGCCTCCTATAGAGACAATATATTATTTCAAAGCAATCAACAAAATTGTAAATTAATTAGATTTCACCAACAAAAATTTGCAAGACACAAACTTGTGCATTACACAAAACAGAAGTAAAAACATTATTTTGTTTTCAAACAGACTACAAGAATGTAAAGTCACTACAGTGTATGCATGGTGTGATATTTTTCAATGTGGCACTATGAGTCTGATGTGTACAGTATTGAACATAAAGGAAGAAAACCGTTTTCTATACTCACCGAGATCTCCATAATTCAACTCTTTCAAATGTTCATTTTCCTGGATGAAGGAGAAACAAAGAAAGAAGTCATTTCAAAGGTCCTATATATACTCATTTTATGCTATTAGTAAGCCCTCAATATATGTCGCTTCGTGCATATTGTTATCTTTTTCAATCTCCCATTTTTCTATTCCTCGCAATTAAAATTTGATAAATCACTTTGATATAATAAAGAATGGGCACTGTAATCCAACAAAAAGATATGTACTGACTATACATCTTATAGAGATAACCATTAATACTATTACCAAAATAGTACACCTCTAATCCTCACAGTATAAACCCTATCAATAGACATTACTAATCCCAATACATACAAACGACCAAGATGCATACATACCATCCTCTCTAGTCAATGAGCCAGTCTGTAGTTACTATAAAGCTAGAACCCTCTTCTATTTGTGAAAGTTTCACGCCATGAAACAAATGAATCACTAAACCAACTCTTGCCATGAAAATTGCCACTGTTAACGATTTGGGAAATTTTTGGTATGACAGTTAGCCTTAGCATGAAATGATTTAAGCATTTGGACTAAATTGTGAAATCAACACAAACTGAACACGAGTGCATGAAAAATATCATTGTTCATTTATGTGCAAGCTTTGCATTTGTGAATGTACTGGTGGAAAAAAAACAACTAATCATTGGAGCACCTCTATTTCTGTAAGAAGTTATTTCAAAATCCACAGAGTGGGTCCACTGCAATGCAGAAAACATTGCTTACTAAAACGACATTTCAAAATATTCTTCTTACAAACTCGTTCATTAGGATATTGATATGACCTTCTCTTTGGTGAAGTTTCACATCAGAATTTTCTGCAATTTTAATTAGTTGTTCTTTGCCAATGTTCTTTGTCAATATGATGCCAGATTTCACACATACATGTAATTGTCGCAAGCTGAGAAAGGGTATGGATAGTAAATGACATTCAAATCAAACTAATTTCTGAAATTCTGATGGGAGAATAAAGGGTTTAGTAAGATACTTGTACAATAAAATGGTTGTAAAAAAATAATTTTTGTTCAAAAGAGATCTTTTTAGATTTGCTGTGATAAATGGGAGACTTCCTAACACAATTTTCATGCATCTTTTTGTCCAGAGGGCTTTTGAGTTTTCTACAGCTCTTTTGTAGCTTTCCTGAGCTAAATTGCTCACCACTCGCTTGTATTTTTCTATTCTATTTGTTTCATTTTTATCTTTATATTATTAATTTCATTATTATTATGTTTCCTTATGCAAAATGAGATGTACTCAACAATTAGCAGCCACCATCTGAGTGTAAGCACACCAAACATCCAGATGGAATGAAGAGCGAATGAACTTACGCATTGAAAACGGCGAGACATTTTTACCTCTGTCTTAGGTGTCTTGGTTCCCGAGACCACAAGAACGTCTCCGTTTGACTCTCCGCTCATTACCCCTTCTTCCGAGTTTCCGTTCATTAGGTTCTCCATCTCCTCCTTGTCTCCACCTCCTCCTCCCCCATCTCCTTTCTCCGCATCATGTCTTGGAAGAGGAGACACCTTGAAGAGTTTCCTAACGTCCTTCCTCTCCTCTAGCTTGTATTTGCAGTCGATCAATAGCAACATGGCTTTCATGCTTTAAAAATGGGGAAGAAAAAGGTTTCTCATGTTACAATTTCATCTCTGCTCTTAACCCTTTCAGGACAGGAAGTATTTAAGGGCTAAATCGATCACATCTTGTTCTCAAATTGGCAACAATAATATTTTTCTTTTAGTGCTACATGGTTCTCATAAGGTGTAATGTCTTTGAAAACAATATACATGATTAGAAAATTTGTCATTGACCAAATTGCCAATTTTGATAAAAGACCAATGATTTGTAACCTCTCAAAGTGTTGCCAATTTAAGGATTTTAAGGCCTAATCTCATTTTTTAAATTCCTGGCATCGAATGCAATATGGTTATGCAACAAAAATGGACATAGTGTGTGCAGAAATTTTGCTCTTTTTACTCATGCATCTGGTATTTTTTTAGATCCCT
This sequence comes from Heliocidaris tuberculata, assembly GCA_025618425.1. Taxonomy (NCBI): domain Eukaryota; kingdom Metazoa; phylum Echinodermata; class Echinoidea; order Camarodonta; family Echinometridae; genus Heliocidaris; species Heliocidaris tuberculata. The sequence goes on from CM046846.1 coordinate 10,034,402, forward strand.
GAATCAAAAGTTATTGAGCCAAACCACAAAATGTGTTCAATTGTCTCAAAAGGGTTAAATTAATATCCTGTAAGACTACTCACTACTCTTTAATACAGCCAAGAATAGTAGGCCAAAATGATTTTTTTTTTTTGCCTTTGTGATCCTAAAGAAGAGCAGTATTCATAAATATTGAGACTCAGAATACCCTAAAGGAATAAGGCTGTATTATTATCATTTGCAAGTTACAACATTCCATCTTTACATTAATCCTTCTTCCTTACATTCAACACATGGAATGCAACCAGGCAATACTCATCAGTATGTAATTGCCTCCTCATCAATATTTTTAAAAAACACTGCATGATCTTGATAAGTGAGACCAGCCTGCATAGTTAGATTAGTTTTCTCTTTCCTTGAATAGATTTCTTTACTTTACCTAAAAACAATGATGCCAAACTCATAAAAAGTATAATCAATTCAGTACATGTTAACATGTTAACACATTTTAAAGAAATATGAAACAAGTAATTGAAATATCATGTAATAAGCATTATGATTATCAAAATAAAGTTTACGGTTTACATGTACATAAAGAAAAGTATCTATTTTTACCTGACAATTGCCACAAATAGCATGATGAGTATTCCTTCCCAGATGCCGGCCTACATTGAAGAAAAGAAATCAAACTTTGAAAAAATCAATCATGAATTACTTTATCTATTTCATTAAATTTCGCTAAATTAAACAGCTGCGCCACTCTAAAGTCTTGTTCGAACAATGTGATAAAATGTTGATCAGTTGAAGGAAAATAAAACAATGTTCAAAGTTCTGAAATGGTTGTGAAAAGTTGTTGAATTTGTTCATTCGTAAGAAAAAATTCCATGAAGATCGGCTTTATAAAATATAAAATAATCAACATTCAGTAAAGTTTAGGAAAATGCACATTTATTTCAAGTAAAAAGTACTCTATTTGAACTGCAGTTCAAATGACTAAAAACATAGACTCTAGAACCTACATCGTTGTAATGTCAGACAGACCACACCACGTAACTATAGTGGTCATATTGACCACTACGCGGGACGAAAGCAAAAATACTAGTCATTTTCTATCGCATGTACTTAAGGTATGGGGGGAAAAGTAAGATAAATGTTTAAAATACTTCCTTTCAAATTCAGCGCTTTAAAATCTCTTTCCTACCTTAAATGGCCGTTAGGAAGAACTTCTGATATTTCCAGCAATATCCAAAGTCAAAATCATGTCCAAAACCTAAGAAATCCCCGCAAATTTTTTTCGCGATCGCATGTTGTTTTCCAGCTTCCGATGTTTTTAGACTAAATCGGCCAATAAAATTTTGTCCACAACGAAACTCGGTATCGCGTGCACATCGATCTCTACGATCGCACACACGGAAAATCGGGACTTACGTGTGCGCGATAGGAACCGAACTTTTAACGACCGAATTTTTTAGCGCGAGATGTCAGCGCTCGCGGCGATCAGGAAATGTACACCGTGACTTGCGATACCCCGTTTCGCCAGAAGTGAGAGTAAATTACGGATTTCATTTTTGGAATTATCTTTTCCAACATCGGTGAGTTGAATTTATTGTATTTCATGTATATGTTGGTGTCGTTTTTTGTAAATTAAATGCCGATTATGAGTGAATGTTGGTAACTTTTGTGCAGTGGTGTTTTGAAAAGGTTGAGGTGGATGACTGCCTAGAGTCTACACACGAAGTATAGTAAAGTCGCTATGAGTGAGACAGACCCTATTTTGAATAATCTAGTAAAATTCAGGTAGAAATCTAGTCTAAAGCTAGATCAACAATCTTAATCTGACAATGAACAAATGTAAACATGACATTGACAAACTATATTTTTTTTTTTAAACTCAAATTTGGCTTATCACCTTAAACATGTTAAAGTATGCTGGACAAAATTACATATGAGTAACGTTCGATCTATGATTGACTTTCCACCCCCCCCCCCCCCCCCCCTTCATGACATGTGCCAAATGAGACTACAATTATATAGGGGAAGTAAGATTTCGACTATTGAAGTAGTGTACAAAAATGCCGGTGCAATGCGTGTGCTCACACAGAGTGCCCTCTTGGCGTGGGGGTCGGGCTAACTCGGCACTAGGGCAAACTCGGCACTGCGCGGTGACTATGTTTCAAGAGTTGAAGTCCACGCTACGCACCATACCCTTTTTTAGCCTTAAATTTCATGTTTTGCATAATTTTACTTCTTGAAATTGTCAACATTACTTCTTTGCTAATCATTTTACACATTGATATCAAATAATTTGAATTTAACTGTTTTGAAATGTGTAATTAAATGCGAAATTCAACACAAGTGTTTGCGATCACTTTAACTCTTTGGGCTCACTCCGCGGCGATTTTCCGCCAAGGCCAAGTTCGCCCTAGTGCCGAGTACGCGAGTTAGCCCGCATCCTTGGCGTGCCTACCGATACTATTGAATAAAAACAGCCGGACTCATAGACAGGGGTCGGGCTAACTCGGCACTAGGGCGAACTCGGCACTGCGCGGTGACTATGTTTCAAAAGTTGAAGTCCATGCTACGCACCGTACCCTTTTTTAGCATTAAATTTCATGTTTTGCATAATTTTACTTTTTTTCAATTTTAGTGGAGGGTACATATGGAAGTCTAGCCTCATTTTACACATTGATATCAAATAATTTGAATTTAAGTGTTTTGAAATGTGTAATTAATGCGAAATTCAACACAAGTGTTTGCAATCAATTTTAACTCTCTGGGCTCACTCAGCCGCGATTTTCCGCCAAGGCCGAGTTCGCCCTAGTGCCGAGTTAGCCCGCATCCCATACTATAGACATGAAGACCGGCCCACGTACTTGGGCCTAGCCCTGCAGTTACCCGTCAACAGTGCAGTCGTAATGCGTCAGTCCGTGTCGTCCCCAGTGGAGTCAATTCAAAACGTGAACTTACCTCCTTGAATGCGTAGGGTAATCCAAGCACTCCCGCTCCCACGAAAGATATAAAAATATTCGCAAATATTTTCACACTAGATCTGGTAGCATTTCCACCGTGCATTTTGAGTGCTTTTAGTTTTAAAACGTTCGTAGAAAAAGGTGTATTTTTAGATAAAGTTCAGCCCCTCTACAGTGACTGCCAACTACGTAGCCACGTTCACGATATTCTTGTTACAATGATCTTTAGTAAAAAGGGATGTGGGCAGACTATAGAAACCCTATGGTACGTTTCATGTTATTAGCAGCCAACGAGTGAAAAAAAGACTACGGTGTGAACGGCTGGAATGAGTCATTGATCCACACATCATCAAATCATATCTAATGAATGCAATGTAGGTTTCTTCGACAATGAAAATATCAGCGAAGTAAAACGCCCACCTCCTTGTGCCTTGTTCACAGTCCAAATAAGTCGTTAGAAACTGAAATACAACTTAAAAACATACTCTGCTTTGGTAAATGTATGTTCAGATATGATTGCGATGTACAGTAGGCATAATAGTTTTCCACCGCTCTCTCTCTCTCTCTCTCCCTCTCTCCACTCATTTCTCACTTCTATTCATCTCTTTCTTGATCTGTTTTGTTTCCTTCTTTTTTTATTCTCTCAATTTAGCAACAATCATTCTTAAACTTCACATAAGCAGTACATTCTACAAGTATAATGGTGAATCCAGTATTTAGGCCATGTTCTTTCTCTCTCTCTCTCTCTCTCTCTCTCTGTCTGTCTGTCTATCTCTCTGTCTCTCTCTCTTTCTCTCTCTCTCTCAATAGATCAATCAATTAATATATAATATGGCCCTCTTTGCTTTCATACATAGTGTCCATTATCTCACTGATGCTGGAAAAACAAATTTCATAAAACATTTGTCATGGTATCAAAATATCTGATGAATTTACTCATACACGTATAATGAAATATTTCACATAATTCAAACTTTCATTGAGATGTCCTTTCAATATTCATAAGTATTATTTTGGTCAAGCCTCTAACTTTCTTTCTGAATAATTATCCTTTAACTCCACCCATATCAACATCAGTCACAAGTTTGCAGGACAAACTACTTTATATAAAATTATCTAAGTATATCTCAAAAGTAACTTTTGGAGATTGCCCTTTTAGTTGAGCTTCTCAAAACCTTTGGAATAATTTTTTTTTTCACTTGGGAATAGGAAAGCACAGTCTTACTGTCTTACTGTCTTCATAGTTTTAGTGAAGACTCTCGCTTGTTGGCATAAGCCTTCAAATAAACTAGTTGTGTGCACATAATGCATGAGCATGTAGGAGTCTTTTTTAATAAACATAGGAGAGTATATATTTGTACATGATGAACCATGTATATTTTCATCTTAAAATTATCATCATTATCGTGGTAGTGAGTATACATATATATCTCCATCAAAGTAATGTAACTCTATATGCACAGAAGAGTAAGAAACATCTAAGATTATTACCTATATGGGGTAGTTTTACGGTGCATTTAAAATCCATGTTTTGCGCGGTCCGCGAACGACCTAGTTCTGAGCGGTCATCATTCCCCGATATTTTCCCTCTTCCGGGTTTCACCATTCACTTTGTGTACAAAAAGCGCGGTCAACATTGAGCCCGATTTACATCCACCTTTTCTTGTCAGTGCGCTTTTATTAAAGTGCATACGCGCAGTATTGTGTACGCGTTAAAGTGTAGGCTTAAACAATGGATACGCGCGGTAACAATTTACGTCACAATAGCTTGGCCCAGATTACAAACCTGCATGAATAACTTGAAATTAGAGGGACTGACTGGCAAACAGACTTGCTTGTAATTGCTGTAAAATAGGCATAGATCTATACATGATATAGGTAATAATAATACTGACTGGCTCTACTTTCGGGGAATATCGAAAATGTTGCCCTTAAAAGAACCATATTGCCCTCGTCTTCGACTCGGGGCAATATGATTCTGTTGCGGGCAACATATTCTGATATCCCCCTCAAGGCCAGTCAATATTATATAAACATTTCATTAATGTGAAAGAAAAACAATACCATTTTTGAGATTAATTAAAGTTATTAAACAGAAAAACAAGTCAAGCTGAAACTTGGTTAAGATAAAAAAATAGCAAGATTTCACATGATCACAATATGAGATTAGTTATAATCATAGGCGCCGCAAGTGGGGGGGCGGGGGGGCAGTCGCCCCCCCAAACGAAAAAGTGGGGGGGCAAAATACATTTTCGCCCCCCCAAAAAGCCCCCCCCCCCCACAAAAAAAAAAAAAACAGTAGTAAAGGAGTAAAAATCGTGTGTATATTAAAAGCTTGATTGCTTTATTACGTAATTGTAAGCCTTTGTATTCATTTTTCGTATTCATGGAGACCACTGAAGACAGATATACTTTAAACTTTAACGTAGTGGAGGTTTTGTATTAGACGCAAGGTTGCCAGGGTTGGCAGAATTCTGCTTTCTGGCAGAATTTTGACCGCTTGAGCATAATTTGACAAAATTTAGCAGAATTTTAGCATAATTCTGGTGTTTTGGTTTTTTTGCTTGTCAGAGAATTTTCCAGTAAAAATACACCCCAAAAATGCTGATAACCTTTTTTTTTTTTTTTTCTTGTCAGAGAATTTTCGAGTAAAAATACATCCAAAAATGCTTGTCAGAGAATTTTTGAGTAAAATTTTGATTTAGCAGTAGGATCTGTATTGTTGTGAAAGGGTGGGAAAGCGTGTGTTTTTTTTTAGGGGTGAGAAGACATGAGCCCTTGAAAGGTGAGCCCTCTTGAATGTTTGCCCCCCCAATCCCAAACTGCTTCCGCCGCGCCTGGTTATAATCCTCATGATCCCTACACATAAACAGCTTGTAGTCCTCAATTAAAGGTTTACTTCTGGTAATGATCAAAAAAAAATTTTCATGTAACCATAATAAAATTTACAAAATTCTATGGTTATGTGAAAATTTTGTTTTGATCTATCTTATCCGTCAAATTGATGGCAAATGTTTAATAGCTGAGTAACAAGCAAAAACCAGAAGGGCATTAAAAAAAATAATAATAATAATTGGGGGGGGGGGGAGGGGACTACTTTTTAAAGTACTGTATTTAAAATAATACTTTTTTTTACTATATGTAATATGCATTTCTATTCCAATATCATATCATATATCTATATTTGCCTGTTTCTTTTTGGGAAGTTGCATAAATTTACAAACAACCAATGCCTTGTATTGTTCTTAACACAACTTACTGGTGCATTATATAGCTCTCAGATTGAGATTAGCCTTAAAAATATTAATAATTCGATATAAATATATTCCATCCACAAAATCTGAAAAAAATAGGGACTAATTTCCCTGAAATCCTCCTCTTTATAATGGCAAGTTACTTCAACAATATTTTCTTTATCTTCAATCTTGTTGAAATGCTGGTGCTGATCAATTCGTGAATCATATTCTCCTAGCCGTCCTGCACGAATCCACTTTGGTAAGATGAAATCTTGTATCATATATTACATAATGCAGCTGTAACCCTCCAATCAGGTTCATCAATGGGATGCCCAGCATGTCTTCCTTATAACGAAATTCATAAAAATAAATGTTTTTCTCTACAATACTATAAAGTCTGATGGAATGTCTCTCGTGATGTCACAAAACTTGCACCAGAAATCCTGAGGCCTCACGTCTTTAGCTGAAGCACAGCCTAAAAAAACCCCAAAAAAAAACAGAAAGGGAAATTTGTAATTTAGCTTCTCTATTCCTTCATTAATAAAACAATCAGAAATGAATCAATACAAAGAAGGCTACTGTTTATAGCATCAGGGCATCATCACTGTGCTATGAAATTTTGCTCTGGCAACAATTGCTACTGGTTTTATTCCGTCAAACACATAGGGTTAGGTTTAGAATTAGAATGAGAAATGGATTAGAATTAGGATTAGAACTGGGGGTCGTTTCATCAAATCAACTCCATGACAGTCATAACTGTTGTCGGCAATCTACAGAAATGTCATGCACCTGAAAAACTGTTTCACGAAGACATGATAAATGAAAACTCAGTGATATCGATACTCATCGGCGAAAAAACATAGTCTATATCACAGTCCATTGGAATTATCGTTAATTACCCAAACAGATTTTGAGACTCAGTTTTTCCCACACTATTCCAAAATGTCAAAAATGGCAGCGAAGATGAATGCTGGTGATACAAACATCCCGTTTACACGAAAAGATGTGTTACTTATGGCATCTTAGAATTTATAAAATTGAGAAAAGTTGAGAGGATAAGAGGATACCATAATTGACTAATTATGGAAAGAAGACCCAAATCGTGTTCACTTTAGAGAAAATGATTAAATTAAGATATTTTATGGCCATATTTTTAATATTTATTCATTAAAAGATGTATATTATTCATATCCAAGCATTGCGTGACAAAGGAAAATAAAGGGAAAATACATGCATGATAAATTGTCGTCGTTCATATGGATCTGTATATACAGACTGTTCCGTTTTCGCTGCTGATTCTATGGTAGACGAATGTGGGTATTTTTAATATTAATCTCATTTACTTGCTGGGGGGTCAAGAAGCCATAAGAACATATTGTCCATCTGTACAATATTACAATACGAACATTAGTAACACTATTTGATAAAGGAATGATAAAGGATAGTGCTTGGAGATCAGGAAATAAATGTTCTCTTAATTTACATTTGTTATTTTTTCGCAGCCCATAGACTAACTAAAAGCTAGCTTGTGATGGCGTTCTAAAAAGATATGACAGGTCTGGAGTACCGACAAGTCACTTGTCAGGGAAGTTGTCGCTGATCTTCGCAAAGACGGCTTTGTGAAACACTTAGCGGACAAGTTGAGCGACAGTGTCGAGATGTTGCTGATCTTGTCGTTATGACGCTTTGATGAAACGACCCCCTGGGTTTTAGATCAAGGTCAAGGTTGGGGTGAGGGTTAGGCAGTAGGCACAGTATATGATCCAGGGTTGAGGTTAGAAATTCAGTTAGTGTGGGATATTGAAATCAGAGCAATTGTCTTAAGAGCATGTACCATACAATCATCTTCACACAATTGATACCATGGTCAAAATGGGCTTACAATAATGGAATTCACCTGTATTGTAGGTTGTTTGTGAGCTGAGGGAACAGTGATTAATTAAAATCACATTGTCATACTTTGACCAATTGGACCTACCAAACCTTATCACAGAATGATCTTTTATTCATTCAAAGTCAGATTATCATTATTGTCTTCTGAGCATCCTGCTGGGCTGTGCCACTTATGCCCTCCTTTGTTTGTTTGAAAGAAAGGAGACCCTTCAACAAGAACTCATTATCTCTTGGTACCAAGAGTCATACATGTAAACAGTCACAATGGAAAACAAATCCAGACTAATCCTCTTTATCTTCTAAGTACAGACAATTCCTAAAGTGTCATTTATATGAAAATTAACTGTGTGAAGATTTGACAAGATATAAAGAAGTACTGAAAAATTGAGGATAATTTGTAAGTTGGCTAACTGCTGTAGAGGATATTTTGTCACTTGACTTGCAATCCATCACCATCAACTAAAATTCAGGCGCACAGTAATGTAATTTCTTCTTTTCATTCAAATATCATTGTATGATTGTAAATAGTATTACTTGCAAAGATATGTCAATACTTTTCAATACCCTAACATCATTGATAGAATAACTAAGTACTAACCCGATTAGCAGTTTCCAGAGAAGACACCAGCTTTCTGAGTTCCTCTTTGTTTAGTTCTAAGGAGACCAGTTTATTGGTCCCATCTTCCATCAAACTCAGATCTAGGTTGACAAGAGGTTCTTGGACTGATGAGATTTTATCACTGGACATCGCAAGCTGTATTCAAAATTACAAGTAACATACATGAATTTATATGGATAAACTTCTCAGAAAGCAAACAAATAAATAGATATTCAGTTGTCATAGATCAATAGATAAATAATGAAAAAAGATAAATAATGAATTAGATGAGATGGAAACATTGTACAGGGATTTTGGGGGGGGGGGGGGGGGGGGAGGGATGCAGACATCACATGAAATGGACTTTTTTGAGGGAGCAGAGCACCCAAGCAGGGACACCCCCTCCCAGAGTAGGGGAATTTTTTGAATTTTTCTATCTGAAATCAAGTTTTAGGTACAATTTTGAAGACAGAAAAAAGCTAGGGGTTTACACACCCCTCCCCCCACACCTGCCCCCCCCCCCCTCCCAACTACAGGCCTGGACTATTCTGTAAAATGTAATATGGCTGCAGTGAAAAACTTGAACCAACTTTTAATTTCCAGTCAAAGTCAGTGAGATGTGACTGTGAGATGGTAGCTGTGTTCCCAATAAGTGCTTGCTTGAGATCATCCCTTCGTATCGACACACATTCCATCAACTGCTCCTGCACATCCTCTGAAAGGCCACTCAGTGCAGCTTTCATCTGTGATAAAGAAAATCAAGAGATAAACATGTGCAGTTTAATTGGACCCAAGAAAATATCTTGTCAACATTAGAGCAATATAAATGAAGAAAGAAATAATAAAATGGCCATCTGACAAAGAGAATAGTATACCTTCATTCAAAAGATATTTCATTCCTGATTCCTATGAAAAATAATTATCTTGCAAAAAAATAAGTGGCCCATAAAATATTAGAATGATTATCAATTGTATATTCAACCTAATTTCAAATATAGCACAGCAAAAGCAAGTTCCAGAGGACATATGGCTTTAAGAGCTGTCTGATGGATTAGTTATTGCCTGACCCAAGTGTTATCCTTGGTCTTAAATATAAAGTTGAGTTCTGGTCATGCACTACTTGGTCTTAAATACAAAGTTGAGTTTTGGTCATGCACTACTTGGTCTTAAATATAAAGTTGGGGTCTGGACCCCTCAGAAGAACAGCCTCTGGCTGAAGAGGGTGATCCATCCCATGTGTAGAGAATGAATAAATAAAAAATTTTGTTTAAATGCAATAACATTGTGAAAGAAACTGTCCCAAAACAATTAGGAAAGGTTGATCATGTCTACATATATTACAGTATTACACATTTAGGTCCATTGCTATGAGAACCCTTGAGCCATACCACTTCCTGAAAGCTTTTGTTCTTGTTGAAATCATGTCACACGCACCTCATCTTTGGTGGAATCCTTCTTGACAGCCATCTTGAGATATGTCTCACAACCCTGCATGACCTGAAACCATTCATCCAAGCTCCATATCTTCCCATAGTCCTGATATCTTGGCCGATGATGACCTGCTAGGCTGTCTGCTACTTGGTGCAGAAGCTGCAATGAAAATAAACAAAATTTTGTAGGGTGTATAAAATCATCTGTTCAATAATTTCCTATTTCCAACGTGTGCCAGTTGTGCCTTCACATTATTTTACTGTATTCCATATTATGTGCACGTGATGCACTATATTGTTCTAAATTGCATTGTCTCTCAAACCCTAGTTAGATTAGCATTAACAGCCATGTGTCGCATTCAAAAAGGCAATTGTCCTTTATGTTACAACTTTATCATTGGTTGAATAATGTTATGCTTAATAACAGTTACAGACTTACCATGATGTCAATAACTGTTAAAGTCTACAATACATCAAGTGAATATCTTGATGCCATGCCCATGGGTATGGCAGGAAATGAGCAGACAGTCCTGAATTTCTCCTTTCTCTTGAACTTTGCTTGGTCACCAACACTAACAGAACAGACAATGACAAGTCTGAAAAAGAGAGGAAGTATTTCTGATGGCACTCATCCTACATGAAATGGAAGGGGCATGCTTCAAGCTTCACTGGTGTGACTATATTGGTTTCTGTGCCCCCACCAGGGACCTGTTGCATAAAACTTACCATTAATGGTAACTCTGCTATCAATGGTAACTACCATGGTAACATCACTCAACAGCCAATCAAAATCAAGGTTTCCATGGGAGTTACCATTGATGGCAAAGTTCCCGTTAATGGTAAGTTTTATGCAATGGGGCCCAGGTCATCATGGGCCCTATTCAGGAGCTCTTTTAAAGCATACCGTACCCATGCCAAACGATACCGTACCGTGCCTGAGGAGGCGCCTGAACGCTCTAAAGCGAACTGTAGTCTGAGCTGTACCTCTCGACACTCGTGTGTCTGAACCACTCAGCCCCACTTGAAACTATGCAGCTGCAACCTGCTGTAATATATCCAGCCAAAATATCAGATCAAAATAGTGAAACTCAAAATATTACTTACCAGCAAGTTGTCTGTGAAAGTCCCTCTTGTTTGGTGACCAGCTAAACCAATGATTCAGGGAATGTGGAATTTTAAGCATCAAATTTTGTGTTCACTCTATTTTTCTGTTGAGACTGATTGATCCTTCTGTACTGCTGCCCTCTCTCTGTGGAGAGAGGAAATCTGCATTTGTTTACTGTGGCTGGCAGTAGTACAGCAGTAGAGGTCTGCCCTTATGTGTTTTCACCATTACCATATTGGTTTGGGAGGACAAGGTTATATTATAACCTTGTTCATTGGATAAGTGCCTCTCGAGGTGGTCCAGAACCAAGGTTATCTTCAGATAAGCTTGTACATGTATAAGTGGTCCAGAGCATGCCAAAGCGTGCCAAAGCAAACCGTACCGTGCCTCGACGAGCACCTGAACGCAAACCGTACTGTACCTATTATTTAAGTTTAAATTTAATGCCCCAAAATATGCGCATCAAACAACACTAAAACCATGAAAACTGTCGATTCAAAATTCTTTTTCTGCCAAAAAGAAACTAGACTATCAATGACAATGAATGACAGAAAGCATTCTTGTGAACCACTCAAACTCATTCACATCACACATAAGCCCTTAATTTGGTCAAATGTAAGGATGATTTCTGATTGTAACTTCGGCCATCTTGTGAAATAAGCCACCGGTCATCGAGTGTGTACACACACTGACACTGCCGTGTAAAGTCAATGGAGGATGTGAACCCTCATACTTATAGGCATTTACACGCAATAAACTGCATGTACAAAGTGAATGCGGGGCTTATTTCACGAGAATGCCGTAACTTCATAGCGGCATATCTATACCGTAGTCATAGACGTTTGTTAAATGCTTATGCCAAGGATGCGACACGAAACAGCATGTACTAGTTCTTACGCCGGCAGGACCGGCTTCGGTTGGAGGCAGAAAATGCTCTGGCATGTCTGGGATGCAGGACAGGCAACAGGGGCGTTAAGTTGGCATACGAAATTGCATTAGCGCCTTGTCGTCCAGTCAGCTAAATATTGCAGACAAAGTTAGATTAATAGATTAATAGATAATGGTGAATGAATATTACAAGATCAATCCTAACCTTCTCCATATCAGCAGTTGGGCATTTTGAGAGAAGGCCGAGATCTTCCGTGGGCGTCGCCATTTTAGTTTATTTCGGAGCGTAGATTTCTTATCAACTCTTCTAGCGCCAGCTGTTGACTCAATCGTAAGATCATCGAAAACGGGGGGGGGGGGGGGGGGGGGGGGGGGGGGGGGGGGGGGGGGGGGGGGGGACATAACTCCTAGGAGTTCGGGGGGGGGGCGGTAAGAAGGGATAGAATGGGCACTTGGTGCCACAACTTTTGGTGCTGTTAGTGTTCCCGTCAAGAAAATGAACTTGTATGCAAATGTATATATTCATCCAGTGGTGCAAATCCATCTTGAAATTCGGGGGGTCACCACATGATGTAACTTTTGTACCTGTCCGAAATGTCTGAAAATGTTTTCTGCCAACCCCCCCCCCCCCCCCCCCCAAAAAAAAAAAAAAAATTAAAAAAAAAGAAAGAAAGAAAAAAAAAAAAAAAAAAAAAAGGTTATCACATTTTTGGGGTCTAGTTTTCCCCCTGTCCCCCCTGGATTTGCGCCCATGTATTTATCATGAGCGCAGCTTGATAAGTTTCTAATTCCTAAGTCATTATATACATAAATTATTTTCTAATACATTCCAAAGATTGATGTTGACTTTATAGGGGCTACAGATATCACCAAGTTCAATAATTTCATATCTATACTTTTCTCATTACTTTGATTTCCCTTTGAATGTTTATCTTATCATCTTGGCTGTAATGGTTTATTTCTTTCATTCCTTCCTTTAATTTCTTACTTTTGGGGGGTCCAAGCTACTTATCCAGGCTTATGTAACTTTGTGAAATCTTACCCCTGTCATCTTGTAATATGTTTAGAGAAACACATTTCTCTCTGTCACGGATGATAATCATATCTTTCTTTCCTACACTCTCTGCACCCTATTTCTTCAAACAGTCACCATCATCATCAAGACCCATCATCTATAGTAACCCACTGGCTACTGAATTCTTTCATTTCCACAGACTTAATACAGCGGCCACCCGGTTCCAGAAGGCAACGGTGTAAACATCTTCTGTAAGCCTACAAACGGATATAATAATAATAATTCATATGATTTATATTGCGCCCAATCCACTCTGTGGAGTGCTCTAGGCGCAGATTATATAGGATGAAGAAAGGAAGATAATTATTACAAATACAAGAAATGAAGAAAGGAATGGGAAAACAATATTAACGAAGGGAAGCATTAAACAGGTAAGTTTTTAGATTGCTTTTAAATGAATCTTGGGAATTGCTATTTCTAATTACTACTGGTATGTTGTTCACAGAGTAGGACCAGCATGGGCAAAACCCCGTTCCCCCATAGTCAGATTTTGGAATGACAAGAGAACCAGAGTTGGAAGAGCGTAAAGATCTGACAGGAATGTAATTGTGAACCAAGTTAACATTATACTGGGGAGCAGAACCTTTGACACAGTGGTAAACAAGAAATAAAATTTTAAAAACAATGCGATCTCTGACTTGCAACCAATGAAGTGAGTTCAGAACAGGGGTGATATGAGTATGTTTCCTACAAAGAGTAACTATGCCTGCTGCTGCATTTTGGAGTTTTTGCAGTTTAGACATCTGGCTATGTGGTAAATTAAACAGTAGTGCATTGCCAAAATCAAGCCAAGAGGAAATCATATTCATTGACAAACTCCACAAAATAATGTTTTAATGATCATAATTCAAGGGTGATTTAGTGAGTGGCAGTTTGTGGGAGGTGAATTTTAATATCAAAGAAAGCAAATGAAATGAGTAAATTATAAAACTTATATCAACTGGTTAGATCACTCTCGTTCAGCATCACTGAACTATATTTTATGTAAACTTTCTTCACAATACTGAAGAAAAAAAATCCACAAGTCTGGTTGCAAGTATACATTTTTATGTTTTATTCAGGTCAAATTTGTATACGATGTATGAAAACAATACCTTTCCCTTCATATAGTGTACATAATGCTATACTGTAACGGTAAAAAGACTCAAACCATCCATCCATCTTTCCATCAATTTAACCATCCAGATGCCACCAACAAGTTATGTCAGTCTACTGAATGCTACAAGGGCATTACCTTACATTAAATACAGGGCTAAATCCCTTCTGGCTCTCAACATATGATTCAGTGTCCTTCATAAAATGCAGGATTGGATCATTCTTAATCAAGCAAAAACTTTTACGTGGAACAATGTGACCAAATATAAAGCACGATTTAGTAACTCAACCAAAGTCGAATGAGCTTCAGAGGCTCAGGTACCTTGTACTGTACATGGAGTTTACATATGCCAACTGTAAGTTTTCAAATAGACTTTTACTTCATATGACATGTGTCACTAATTACTCATAAAGCTTACAACACGACCATGGTCCTCTCCATTACGAGTGGGCTGGTTGATGGATGGATGGACAGTTTATTATTTTGCTGACACACATACGCTTCTCAATTAGAGTTTTGTAATATGAAACACATACAATAATAACATATATACTGTTGTATTACATTCATACAGCTATATTTATACATGCATGAGACCAGTACATCATCCGCGTACAAGAAAAAAGGAAAAAAAAGGGTACTTTTTCAGCATTAGGCACGTAACCCCGGGTTACGCGTTTAGGGTATCAAAACAGCAAAAATCAAGAAAAAGGGTATCAAATTCAGAGGTATTAAGAAGAAGATCCGCGGAAAGGGTATAAAAATCAGAGATGTTAGATGGGTTTCCCTGTTTAGGGTATCAGAACTACTCCTACTGCAATCCCCGTTTAGGGTGCTTTTCAGAAAGTGATTTACGCAGATGATGTACAGGTCTCAATGAGACATGCCCCCACCCCCCGGAACAGCCCCAAGCGCAGACATTACAACCAAATACTAACATCAAGACAGGCTTAAAGATTTCTAATACAAAAAGAAATGATTAAGCTTCAAACATAATAAGGAATGCATCTTAGGCCTCTAAATAAAGCATGACATTTTGATATGATAAATAACTATATGCCATTTCAAAACTTATCAGTGCAAATAAGCACATATATGATATTATTCAAGCAAAATATGACAAAAAAATAATGGATGAATACAATAGAAACTTAACAAAAATATCATTTTTTCTTTTATGGTTTCCATATATGTAACTTCTTGAATTGGTAACATTTCCCTAATTTTAATAATAATAACAGAATAAAATTTTATGCAAAAACATGAGATCAAGTACAGCACTCTATACTATGTCATCATGCAAAAAAATAAGACTCTATATGATAAAATGACACTAACATCACCACAAGAGCTATTTGAGGTAATCACCACATAAGTTCCCCCAGCTACTTCCACACATACACATAATTGCAGTCAAATTATAAATTTTTTTTCATATCAAAAAATGGTCAGGATAATTTCTTCAATTATCTGCCTTTCTCAACACTAAATTTGAACATGATTTGAGGATGAAACAGAGGCCAATTATGTCTGAGGATGAATTGTTACACCACAAATATATCGCTAGTATTTACCTTAAAAATCTGGAACAGTACAGTGGAATCTCGTTATAACGAGGTCCTTGGGACCAGAGAAATTACCTCTTTATATCGAAACCTTGTTATATCAGGGCCAAAATACAATAGAATACAAAGAGATGGGACCAGGAAAATCACCTTGTTATAACGAGAGTTTGTTATATCAGTGCTCTTTATAACGAGGTACAACAGTATAATGAAAAGCCCTTGGACTTTTGACTGTAATTGCTGTTGATTACAGTGCCTTCTTGACAAAGGTTATAGAGGTTTGAACAATGATAAGCATCTTCAAAACAATTCAAAGAAGATTAATCGCTTCTAACGCAATGTCTTGATGTGAAAGGCGAATTGAGTTCAAATTAGAGGGAACATTTAAAAGATTCAGAATGCAGGGTAGCACAATGCATTCCCAGTGATGGTTGCATTAAAGGAAACCAAAACCCAAGGAGAGAATCAATGTTATTGGAAAGTGAAAATTCAGAGAAGCACTTTACAAAAAGTTTCATTAAAATTGGTTAAAAAATGAGAAAGTTATGGAAGTTTGAAAAGTCTCGTTTTACTTTCTATGGGGATCCTCAAATTGGCAAAATTGCTTTAAAATGGCTGTTTTTGTGAACAACTCTCCATTTGTTTTGTACACAGATTTTCAGATTTTCCCCATTATCTCTCAGGGTGCTCCTTGTCTCCTCCTGTACTCGCCATACGTGGTGTAAAATACATTTTCCCATTGTATATGTTGAGCTCAGAAGGAGATTAACTGCACCTTGAAAGATAATGGGGAAAATCTGAAAATCTGTGTACAAAACAAATGGAGAGTTGTTCACAAAATCAGCCATTTTGAAGCAATTTTGCCAATTTGAGGATCCCCATAGAAAGTAAAACGAGACTTTTCAAACTTCCATAACTCTCTCATTTTTAACCAATTTTAATGAAACTTTTTGTAAAGTGCTTCTCTGAATTCTCACTTTCCAATAACATTGATTCTCTCCTTGGGTTTTGGTTTCCTTTAATTAGCATTCGGTATCAAAGTCAGTGATTTCATTTTGTGATGTCTTACTTCAAACTTGTTTAAAATAACATTATCCAATGATACATCAATCAATCATATGATTCATTTGATTCTAACATTAAGGAAAATGAAACAAATATTTAGCACATGTCAATTTGCAATAAACAAGCAGAGGGTCTAAGCAGAAAAGGCATGCTTCCAATTTAACGAGATAGATTTCATCATATTACTATAATAGCAACAAAATTAAAGTAAACTGAAATAGGGAATGTACAATAGGTAGTACAAGTAGAATGAAGTCAGAACAGCCCAGAAATTCTTTTATATCTGAGTATAAAACAGATCTTCACATCCATATCTGAATCATGTACATACATCTTCATTTGTAAATCTTTGCAAGAAAAATGAGGAGTAATATCCACATTACCAACATGGTTGCAAACCAACGTTAGGTCTTTGGATAGTGTCAAAGGTCAAATGTCAAATGTCTGTCCCAGATATGATCTGATAGATGTCTGTAAAAACCTTATTTACATTACACTGTGAAAAAAATCTAGCACCCTACCATACTAATTGAAAAATTGGGCAAGAAAGTATACCTAGTCAAAAGATTGAATATTGCTACCTTTCCTACAATATTTCCTACAATACTCTACAATCTAAGGAACAACTTACATCATCTAATTTACATAGATTTAAATAGTATGAATAATCTACACCAATTTCATGAAATGTCTTATACATTTCACATGGGCAGGACTGAAGCATTCTGGAACCATCTGCAAAGTAGAAAGAAAAATCAGTATATTTTAATGCCTGGTTATCACATTCCACAAAGTAATGACAAAGAAAATTGAGACAAAGTCTATGTGACAGAAACAAAGAAATACTGCAATCATACTATGTACATCATGTCAAGATATATAATAGCTTCCATGAAACTACTTTAAAATCTAGACTGTGCATGGCATTTATTGTACAAATGTACAATGAAGTAAGCACATATATAAGTATTCACATATACTATAAACCTCTCTCTGCAAATAAAAGCTGAAAAGTCACTTCCTCTCTTTCTCTTTATGGGAAAAAACAGTGCCCAGTCACTTCCTTTCCAAAAAAAATAATAATGCAACAGAAAAACGTGGCGTATTCTTAATTATGTCGCAATCAGGACTGCAATTTGTTTATGCTGATAAGTATTAAATACTGATCGTTTTCCTCTTTTGATAATGAAATAATTGATAAAACATTTTTACAATATATGTCTTTTAAAAAGAGATTAAAAAGAGATTCATAATTCACAAAAGAGTCATTTCTACTACTACCTATCCATAAATCTAAAAAAGAACCTCACATTGAAATGCATTCAACACGTTCCAACAAAAGTTGTCGCCTTTCCAGTTTTCTTAAGAGTCTCGAGCACAACATCACTAGGTAGAGATGTTTGCACATAGACCTTCTTGCCTTCCAAGTCAATCTCTGTTTTCTCCACTCCTGAAATGAATAATAAAGTTTAACAATTTACATGTAAGAAAAAAGTATTATCTACTTCTCTTTTGTCAGTCTGAACTATATTTATTCCTTTCAATTTTAATCTACAGTTCTCTCTAGAACACATTTTTTAAGGTGTTCCCTGTAAACTTATTTAAAAGATTCCCAGTACAAAAACATTTCCCTGTTTCTAGTCTAATATGTTCTGTATCTAATTCCTTCAGTTCCACAGAGAAAGATAAAGCTATGAAAAATATCTCCAGGTCACAATTTTCTACTTGTGATAATTACAACAAAATCTCATTAATATTTTCCCATTCCAGCACTGAATGAAACAATTCATATTTTTACAAGATTCATCCAAAAATATCTTATCAAAGGTAATCGTGACATTTTAATGTGATATACGTATACTAGAAGAAAAAAATCAACAGCTGAATCTTCAAGGCTACTAAAAATGAATTTTTAGAAATTTTTTTATCTATTTTATTTTTTTTTGGGGGGGGGGGCGGGAGGATTGGGAGTTGGTCTAGCGGTATCGTCTGCGGGCAGCTCTCTGTATTTGCCTACAAAGTGACTCTGATCGGACCCAGGTCCAATCTCAGTCACGTCTTTTGGATGGTGACATGGTGACGTGATGGTGACGTAAATAATCATATTTGATCGATACACGTCTGTAAAAACCCAATTATACACACACACATTTCAAAGTTTGATTTGACATGAATCATCAATCATATGATTTTCTTTTCTTCTTTCATGTTCAAGTATGTTACTATAATTCCAAAAAAAAATACAATGTACAAGTTTTCAATCAAGAAAAAAAATTGTTAAAACTTTAAATACTTTTGTCAAAAACAGTCAATCTTGACTGGTAGCTAAACAAAAATAAATAACAACATATACAACTCATTACTGAGATTACAGTTTAAAATGTTTTTTAGGGGTTCAGCAAATACAAGTGCAATGGGGCAGTGGCGTATCTACAGGGGGGGGGGGCAGAGCAGGCACATGCCCCAGGCAGCACTTGAAGGGGGTGCAAAAAAGACAAAAGAGAGAAAGGAAAGGGGGAGAAATAAAAGAAAATTAATGGTCTTTTAGGGTTATTTGCGCCCCAGGCCCAGTCAAGGACAAAATGCATAAGAAATGGTGTTTCATAGGGTTTGAAATGCTAAAATTTTCTAATGCTCAGTTGCTTTGCTCCCTCGCATATGTTTCAGCTATTGTGCGCCCCATATTATGGCGCATATCTGGTATTTTAAAAGTTTTAACCATTAATGACTCTACTTGATTTGCCCCCCCCCCATCCTCCCTAGCATAAGGCATGAGCTTGTTACATTTTGCGCCCCCATAATGTGTATAAGTGCATAAAAAGCATTTTCAAAGTAGAACATTCAAAAGAATCATAACTTTGTCTTGCATAGTTAACTGCTTTGCTAAGTCCCTCAAATTTATTTCTTCAGGGTTTTCATTCACTTTGCGCCCCCAAAATAGGAATGTTCAAATTTTAAAAGAAATATATTAAAAATATTAATATAAATAGGTAGCTGTATTCCCATGGAATTTTTTTTAAAGGGTAAAATACATAAGAAATTGCATTTCTGAGGGGTGAAAAAGAAAGAAAGATAAAATCTGCCACTCGATCGCGTTGCTCGATCGTGTTGCTCCCTCGCTTCTACAATAATTCATCAAATTTGGGCTAACAACCCTGGGTTATGTGCATCAAAACTCATTTTCGTGCAGTGCCATCATTTAACGCTCATTAATCTGAGTTTGGGCATGGGGGTGCAGATTTGATAGTTTGCCCCGGGCGCCGGAATACCTAGATACGTCACTGCAATGGGGTTAATATCAGTACGAGTTTTCTTACAAATTTTTTTGTCCCTGTACTAATGCAGTTCAAAACAAGCTAAAAATGCATGGTAAAATTGCACGCCATTGATGATTTTGATACCTCATTGTCTAGAATTCATTAGATTCTTCTTTATTTCATATCAGGAACAAACAAGACATATGCGACTGCATCTCCAATGCCTCCGCCTAAATTCAGTTAACCCATTGACAACTGAATTCTCTCATTCACATAGGTTTAATACAGGGACCCCGTGGTTCTCGTAGGCAATGGGTAAACCTCGCCTAAATTCAGTTAAGTTCATGACTCAAACTGTTCTTGAAATATTGTGATAACCAGTATAAGAAGCCTACAATTACATGTACATGTTAATTGACCTCTTTGACATTTGACCTAACAAAAGTCTGATCACTTTATCTCCTCCTTGTCATGTATACAATTAGTTGAGCTATGGTGATAACAAAACTAACAAATCTTTGATTTCATGCACATTGTTGACCTCTATATTTGAACTTTGACCTTCATAAATAAATATCTAATCAGTTTATCTCAATATGTTGATGCATACTAGTACCAAGTTTTAAATTAATGGGTCAAATTGTTCAAGAGATATTAACAATGGAGGCTAAAAACCTGAAATTTCATGGTAAATGACCTCTTGAACTTCGAACTTTGACCTACTTACCCCAAAATCTGATAAAGTCTGTTTATCTTACTACAGTGATGCATATTGGCACCCAGTGTGAAGTTCATACCTCAAATGGTTCTTAAGATGTTGCATTAATAAGGGTAAAGCCTAAAATTTCAGTACTGAGCTCTGTGACCTTGACCTTTGATCTACGTACCTCAAAATCTATGCAGATCGTCTATGGCGAAACATACAAGCACCAAGTTTGAAGTTCATACCTCGAATAGTTCTTGAGATATTGCATTAATGACCCTGAAACCTGCAATTTAAATATTGACCTCTATGACCTTTTTACTTTGACCTACATACCCCAAAATCTAATCAGATCATTTTTGTATGGTGATACATACTAGTACCAAGTTTGAAGTTCATACCTCAAATGGTCCTTATTAACAAGGCTAACACATGAAATTTCAGATATTGACTGCTGTGACCTTTGACCTTTGACCTACGTAA
Source organism: Heliocidaris tuberculata (assembly GCA_025618425.1). Taxonomy (NCBI): domain Eukaryota; kingdom Metazoa; phylum Echinodermata; class Echinoidea; order Camarodonta; family Echinometridae; genus Heliocidaris; species Heliocidaris tuberculata. The sequence goes on from CM046846.1 coordinate 10,055,744, forward strand.
CCTAAAATCTACTCAGATTGTCTTCCTATGGTGATACATACTAGCACCAAGTTTGAAGTTCATACCTCAAATGGTTCTTAAGATATCGTGTCAACAAGAAAGCAGGACGGACTGACGGACGGACAACAAAAAAAAATAATGCCTCCTGCACCACCTTCTGTGGGCAGAGGCATAAAAAGTAAAATTTCAAAAAGATGGAGGAAATAGAGCAGATGGCAACAAGAAAATAATAAGTAATCGATTTTAGTTGGCATAATTCCCACATGAAAGTAGCTATGAAAGTAGCTAAAGGCCTTAAAGTTTATTCCATTCTCTTCAAAAGCTGCATTTTCCCCTACATGCTAACATCCAATGAAAATTAGTAGTAGTTTCTTCATTTTTATGATCATCAAATTTAATCTTACCTTCTAGACGACCAAGAACTCTTTCAACAGCTGAGGAACACCCACCACATGTCATCTCAACATTGAATTCATATTTCTGTTGAAAAAGGCAAATGAAAACAAAATAATAGGCTGGTGTACACTAACAGATCAGCACAATCTTTAAATGAAATTGGCAACCATCACAAAAAAATAAATACATAAAAAATAAAATAAAATAACACAACATGAAATTATTCCACCCCCCACCCCCACCCCCCCCCCCCAAAATACATGAGACATTCAAATGAATTAATATATATTTTTCTTGATTGACTCAGTCAACTTACATTTGACCTTTGACCTGAAATTTACCCTAAATAAGCTTAAGTACTCAATGAAAATTGGACCCAAGTTTACTGCACTTCAGGGTAATACTTTGGGAGTACAAATTTTTAATCAAAAACCTAACTAAGGGTATGATTTTGCAGCATAATTGACCTCAATTGACGATGATCTTGACTTTGAACCTGAAATTTATTCCATATTTATGATAATTAATAATCCTAGTGTTTAATAGAATTTGGACATTGAGATAAGATCTACAGCCTATACCTTTGAATTGAGAGTAATTTTTGAAAGGCTGATGCTGCCATTGTTGACCTCATTTGACCTTGACAATAAATTTAATTTGAAATTTGTCCTACTCCCACATATATCTATGATACACAATAACCCTTGTGCACAAAACACTGGCTTAAAAAGTGCAGTCTGTTGAAACTGGCACTAATGTGCTTTCGTATGCCCTACGGTTATGCGTTCATACGTTGTTTGCCATAAATAATACTAACACACTAACGTAAATATTACACTAATACTTAGTAATATAGTACGATGTATACACAGGGCGTACAAAAGCACATGACATTAGCCCCACTTTTATACCCTCGTATAATGGATGAGTGATCATGGTGATATTTCTACTACTACTACTACTACTACTACTACTACTACTACTACTACTACTACTACTACTACTAGCACTCACGAGACCTCACTATATGGAGCTGTGTCAATTTCGGCCTGTCACGACCTCAAAGTTGAAGAGGTAAAAACACCAAAATAATGAGCAAAATTTTGAGAAAATACTTCCTTCTACATTTTAGAATGATAGAATATCTAATTTCATGCCAGATCCTTTGATAGGATCTTTATCATCTTGATCAAGTGAAATTTTCAGGCTGTTTTTGGTCGGTGATCTTGCTCCTCTGCCGCTCACATATGTGCAAGATATCACACACACTTGCTATGGGAGGCAATTGCTCACGGTATGAAGGTACAGAGTGCAAGGTTATCTTCAATAACCTCGCATAAGTGTGAGTGACTACTAGTACTTGTAGAGATCTACTAGTACTAGTACTAGCCCTCACCAACTCAAGTTTGCTCATTGCTGTGATTTAAGAGAAAGTCCACCTTGATTACAAATAGAAGAATTAAAAAAACAGATCAGTGAAAGGGGAATTAACCTCAAGATATGAAGTTCAAGTTCAAGTTCAAGTTCAAGTTCAAGTTTTATTTCAAATTCCATATAAAAGTACATTTAACAGTGATTGAATACATATGCAAGGGAAAAGGGACATTGAGTAAAACTAAGTACATGCAAATCAGAATTTACAGAGAAATTGTAGTATTTGTGTTGTTCTTAATGTTCTTATATTCAAAGATGTAATCTATCTCTTCTTCTTGTTGTACTTAGTTTTGCATCAAAATATACGAGATGGGTACAAATCAAGATTTTGTCAGCAAAATGTATCGTCTGCTAGTGATACCTAGGGGCTGCCATTTTCTTGATGTGTACATAAAAATATTTTTAATCCGAATACAAAATTGTCTTTCTTCCTGATACAAAATCCCATTTGAGATTTAAAATATTTAACAGATATATACATATATTCTAAAAATGAAAATGTGTTTTATATTTCTTTGAAAATTACTATTTTACTAAATAGAAATCTGTTGGCCTAATCGTGAAATCTGTCTCCTCTCTTCCCGCGTGTGCGCTCGCATGGTGTACAAAGTCTATGGGAGTAGAATGCTGTCACCAGCACTGACGAAATAAACGGCAGTGAATGGAACGGTGACAGATTCCACGATAATGCCAATCTGTTTTCTTTATACTATGACGTATGCGATGGAGCAAATTAATTCAAATTTATGGATGGTAACTTTCCCGAGCGTCAATAGTGACAAACTATGCTTTCACCTGCCTTGAGATAATGAATTTCAATAGTCAGAATGCGCGTTGTATAAAACATCTTTTGCTCTGCCAGACAAGTCTCTTTTGAAGTCCAAAAATCTCTGACAAGCTATCATTTTACAAGTTTGGAGGGAGGTTTTTTCATAAAGCGGGAAACTTACATGCTTGGCGGGAGAGCGGGAGGAAGGGTGTCGTGGCGTGGCGGGAGTCTCCCGCTTTGACGCTGGAAGGACGGCGGGAGAATTAGCGTTGTGGCATGAGACTCCCTCCAAATGCGGGAGGGTTGACGGCCCTGGATAAAATATCTGAAAACTTCCTTTCATGAAACGCTCCCCAGGGCAGCGTTTCATCAAACCGGCGTCATAAGTACAAGTTCACCGAAATCCCATTCAAACGCACTCACGGGACCATCACTATATGGGGCTGTGTCAATTTTGGCCTGTCACGACCTCTAAGTTGAAGAGGTAAAAACACCAATATAATCGGCAAAATTTTGAGAAAGTACTTCCTTCTACATTTTAGAATGATAGAATATCTAATTTTATGCATTGTTATGCCAGATCCTTTGATAGGATCTTTATCATCTTGATCAAGTGAAATTTTCAGGCTGTTTTTGGTCGGTGATCTTGCTCCTCTGCCGTACACATATGTGCAAGATATCACACACTTGCTATGGGAGGCAATTGCTCACGGTATGAAGGTAGAGAGTGCGAGGTTAATATATTAACCTCGCATAAGTGTGAGTGATTCAAACGCGTGTACTAGATTAACACGCATTTCAATAAGACATGCACTGATGCAGCTGAAAATAATGAATAACAAAGCCTAAGGTAATCCTGACAGCAACTACAATAGAAAATAAGATCACTTACTTGAGTTGCCATTATTATCTGAAGATTACAGCAAAGAACTAGTAGATGTAATTCAGATAACAGGAAATAGGAGTTTGAGAGACTTCTTTCTGCGCTAAAATAAATTCAGAGTCACGTCACGAAAATATCACGTGATACAGTCACATGACAATTAAAAACGTCAACAATACATGTGTCAGGTGACTACTTCGTCAAATGATATCTCGCTGCGAAGTCGAAGAATTGAATAAGAGAGAAGAAAGAGAGGAAGAGGAAGAGGAAGGAGAAGAAGAAGAATGAGAAGAAAAAAGAAGGAAGAGGAGGAGGAGGAGAAGAAGAAGAAGAAGAAGAAGAAGGAGAAGAAGAAGAAAGAGAAAAGAAGAAGAAGGAAGAAGAAGAAGAAGAAGAAGAAGAAGAAGAAGAAGAAGAAGAAGAAGAGAAGAAGAAGAAGAAGAAGAAGAAAGAAGAAAGAAGAAGAAGAAGAAGAAGAAGAAGAAGAAGAAGAAGAAGAAGAAGAAGAAGAAGAAGAAGAAGAAGAAGAAGAAGAAGAAGAAGAAGAAGAAGAAGAAGAAGAAGAAGAAGAAGAAGAAGAAGAAGAAGAAGAAGAAGAAGAAGAAGAAAAGAAGAAGAAGAAGAAGAAGAAGGGAAACTCCGGAAAGGAAAGGAAAACAAAAAACAGAAAGAAAGGAAGGAAATGAAAAAGGAAGGAAAGAAAAAGAAGGAAAAAAACTGGTGTCCCCATTCGGCAATGTGGGCTTTAGCCCTCCCCCCCCCCCCCCCCCCCCCTTGAGAATTTTCAAAGTTCCGAGATTGGGTCAACCACCGTACTTCATATTCGGGCAGCTAGGAGCCAGAATATATTTGGGTAGCGAGGTTCGATCCCGGATAATGAATGTCAATTTATTCAAAAACCAAACATCAAGATAATACAATCGCTGATACAAAAAATTTACATGGTTTTTAGGACCCCGAAAGAAGCAGGGCTTGTGAGTGGGGCCCTATGAGGTACAAATAAATTAGTGTTCACACACTAACACTACGACATGGCAAGTACAAATCACAACAAATAGTAATATATATATACAATGGGATAAGATAAACCTACAAAAAGGAGACCATAAACACACACACACACCCACACACACACCCCACACCCTCACACCCCATACACATCCACACCACACAGAGCACTCAAAACTAAAGTAGGCTGGCCAATCTACATAACATCAATTAAATGTTTCACATTAGCTTAACTAATTCATTTGAAATTGTCTAATAGATATTTTTTACACTGAACTTTGAACCTAGAGAATGTTGTGCTGTTCCTAATATCAACAGGTAGTTGGTTCCACTCTTTAATACAAGTGGTTCGGAAAGAATTCAAAGAAACAGTAGTCCTTACATGAGGACGATGGAAGAGGTTTCTTTGACGCGTGTTGTAATTATGAATCCGTGAGTTAAGGGCAAATAATTCTTTTAATTGGCAAAATTGCGGACAAGACTTAAGTTTAAACAGAAAAACCAAACAATTAAACGATACTAATTCATCAAATGGCAGTAACTTTAACTGAAGGAATAATGGCTTACTCGGCTGTCGGAAGTTGGAATTAGTGACAAGCCTTATTACTTTCTTTTGTAATACCTTCAATCTATCAATGTGAGTCTTAAATGTATTGCCCCATGCAACATTGCAATAAGTCATGTAAGGAAGAACAATGCTATTGTATAAAGTTCTTAAAATCCTCTCTGGCAATATATATCTTAATCTACATATAACACCTACACTTCGAGAAACCTTGGTGCAAACAGATTCTACATGGGGTTTCCAAGTCAGATGCTCATCGACAATAACTCCAAGGAATTGAACATGTTCACTACGGACAACACTGTGTCCCCCCGATGTTTAGAGTATCAATATCATTCGGAATAATTTTACCTCTAGATCGAAAAACAATACATTTAGTCTTTTGAACATTTAGCAATAGCTTATTACAACAAAACCAAGCAAATAATTTTTTAATTTCAGCATTTGCAACCGTCATTAGAGTAACAATGTTTTTATGAGAGAGTAGTAAACTAGTGTCATCAGCAAATAGTGAATACGAAAATATTTTTGATGAGTTAATGATATCATTGATATATATTAAAAATAACAATGGACCAAGCACTGACCCTTGTGGCACACCATACTGAATAGAACCAGATTGCGATTTGACACCATCAACCACTACATGTTGTGAGCGGTTAAGTAAGTAGTTTTTAAACCATAATAATGCTGTTCCTCGCACTCCATAGTGTTCAAGTTTACTCAAAAGGATGGTGTGGTCTATGGTGTCAAATGCCTTTGACAAGTCTAGAAAAATTCCAAGGCAAAAATGTCCATCATCAAATGATTTTATGATAGTATCCAACAAGTTAAAAATTCCCATGCTAGTAGAAAAGTGTTTACGAAAACCAAATTGTTGTGGAATCAGAACATCTCTTTTCAATAAAAAATCGTTTAAACGCTTGTAGACTATTTTTTCTAAAATCTTAGAAAAAATTGGTAAAAGTGCTATAGGTCTGTAATTAATCAGATTCTTATTATTATCTTTTTTATACACAGGAACTATTTTGGCTACCTTTAGCTTGTCAGGCACAATTCCTTGCAACAATGATTTGTTGAAAATAACACATAATGGCTCAGCAAAAAAATGAATGCATTCCTTGACAACCCGGGGGGCAATATCATCCGACCCACTTGACTTTGATGACTTAAGTGAGGATGCAAATTTAGTGATTTCAAATACAGACGTTGGTCTAAAAAACAAAGATGAATTATCGTTACTTGGCTTTAAGTATTCATAAAAAGACTGTGGGACTGAAGGAATCTCTCTACTTATTTTAGTGGGTAATCCTATAAAATACTTGTTAAAAGCTTCTGCCTTCTGTTTACTCGACACCAGAGATGATCCTTCATGAATCATCTCAGAAGGAATTGAGCGCTTCCTACCTCTTCCTAACAGTTCATTAATGTGTGACCAAGTTTTTTTAATATCACCTTTTACGCGTTGAAACAAGTCGTTATAATAAATCTTCTTTGCTAGACGAAGAGTTTTAACCAAAATGTTTTTGAACTCTACATACTTCTTTTTATTCACATCAGTTGGTGTTTCGACATAACTGCTATAAAGCTTGTGTTTACGATTTATTGACTTCAACAAGCCACAAGTAACCCAAGGTTTCTTACATTTTTGTTACCTGTCACTTGGACGACAGGAAAACAACTGATCATATAAATCTGTGAAAACGTGAATAAAATATTCATATGAATCATTAGCATTAACCAACAAATACAAATCCTTCCAGTCGATATTCAATAGTTGTTGCTTGAAAGATAAAATTCTTTCATCTGTTATTAGCCGCTTAAACATGGTTTGATTATTGGATTTAAAATTCATAAAAACACCCCTATTAACACAAAAGATAGGCATATGATCTGAAATGTCAGAACACAGAACACCAGCATTAAACTCGTTATGAATACAGTTTGTAAAAAATTATCTATGAGTGTAGCTGTATTTTGAGATATACGAGTAGGCTTTGTTATGAGAGAAAACAAGCCACTTGAGTTCATTAAGTCAACAAAAATCTTTAACCTTATCCTCACAATTAATTTCATAATTATATAACTTCTCATTTTCTCTTCCAAACAAATCAATTGAAATGTTGATATCGGGGCTAAAGGCGTCAGCCCCCTTTTGAAAATACGCACGTATCAATCTCTACATCTGCGATTTTCTTTCACTATGGGGGGGGGAGATATTAGGGTGCAGAATTTTTGTCGGCAAATTTTGGAGTACCCTAAAATATTGTCAGCAGATTTGGATGTCACATCCCCCCCCCCATTCAAAATGTTCTAGCGACGCCCTTGACTGTCCATATAGCTCCCCTCCCTCCACCCCAATGAAATTTGACTGAGGGTCGTTCCTCCTGACACTGAGCACTGACCGTCCACTCGGATCCAGCTTGAAGCACTTGTGCCCCGGCAATTAAATTACGCCCCTGCACTTTGAACAAAAAAGGCACCGTTGAGCAGAGCCGAGTTTGCCCAACTCGGCTTCAGTAGGTAACATGGGGCATGTTGCTTTGTTAGGCAAGCATGCAACACTATGAAGGAATATACATGTATAGTTGTACCCAAATGAAACCGAGTTAGCCGTACTGTGTTTGTGGATGGCTCTGCACTTAATGTGAGTTATGTAACGACAAAATATGACGACCTCAAACGCGCAAGAAGGGTTCATTTTAATTTCTTTTTTTGGGGGGGGGCTGTGGTGTATCTACGGGGGCAGAGAGGGCGTGTGCCCCAGGGTGACACTTCAAGGGGGCGCAAGAAACGCAAAAGAGAGAAAGAAAAGGGGGAGAAATACAAGACAAAATGCATAAGAAATTATGTTTTATAGGGTTTGAAATGCAAAAATGTTCTATAGCTCGGTCGCTTTGCTCCCTCGCACAATTATGTTCAAAATCTAGTTATTTCGAGCCCTTAATGGCGTTTTTAAAGTGTTAACCATTAATTGGCTCTATTTGCTTTACCCCCCCCCCCCCCCCCCCCGCATAAGGCAGGAGCTTGTTAAATTTTGCGCCCCCTGATGGGACATAAGTGCATAAAAAGCACTTTCAAAGTGTAGAACATTCTAAAAAAAAAAATCATAAAATTGCCTTGCTTAATTCCTCATATATATTTCTTCAGGGTTTTAATTCAATTTACGCCCCCAAATAGGAATGTTCAAAAATTTCAACAAAAAAAAAATTATTGCTTGGTCGCTGTATTCCCTTGGATTTTTTTTTTTTTTTTTTTTTTGTATGGGTAAAATATATAAGAAATTTCAATTTGAGGGGTGAATAGGGGAAAAAAAATTGCCGCTTGGTCCCGTTACTCCCTCGCTTATACAATAACTCATCAAATTTGGGCTAACAACCCTGGTTTATGTGCATCAAAACTTATTTTCTCGTAGCGCCACTTTTCTAAATTAAAAACGCTCATTAATCTGAGTTTGGGCATGGGGGGGGGGGGGGGGGTTGGCGCAGATTTGACAGTTTGCTCCGGGCACCAGAATACCTAGATACGCCACTGGGTGGGGGGGGGGGGGGGGGAGAAACACTCTTGGGAGCCCATCTTAAACGGGTAAGAGGTCCCACCTCCCACAAACACTTAGTACCTGCATACAGCATAGCCCCCCCCCCCCCGCACACACACACACACACACACGCACACACACACACACCCTCCCATCGAACAAGCATATTTTCCTTCTTTTTAAAAACATATTTCTTGGTATTTCGAAAGTGCGAGATTTTGAAGTATAAAAAAGAAGAATAACAAGAAGAAAATTCGAAGCACAGTTATTCCCCTGCGTGCATAGCTGATGCCTTTTGCTCCAATATTAAATTTCCAGTTTCTAAATTTTGCCGTCGAGCAAAGAGAGTAAATTTTTACACTTTTTTTACAGATTACGGAACACTGACATTTTGAATTTTAGAACACTATATGCTTACTCGTTGTAGGTCTAGATCATTACATTTTTGGTTTATTTTGTGAGAGGAGGGGGCAAAATTGATTATTTCCAGCCCCTTCACAGAGGGGAGCATCTCCCCCCCCCTCCCCCTCCCCCTCCCCCTCCCCCTCCCCCTCCTTTGCCTAAGGCGCCTAAGATAGACATATTTTGTTCAATGTTAATAAGAAAGACAGCATCAATATGCGAGGGGCCAGTGAGAAAGTTGGAAGTTTGGATATTAGAGCACTAAAAACCTTATCCATTATCATACTGCAAATGTATCACATGGATGGGCTAATTTGCCCCATCCCACCACAGAGGAAGGCCCCAGGCCCACACATCCGGGGTCTTGATGTAATCTGGTTTCCTACAATGTAATGTTAATGACAAAACAGCTATTGAAATGTGAGGGAGCGTTGCGATCGAGTGAGACCCTTTTTTCAATGTTGAAACTACGTACATGTATTTTAGAGAAGATAGAGGACAAGAAATCTTTTCTACTGTTAAACTGCGAAATGGTTGATGTCATATAACAGTTTTGTCTTGTGAGGAGGACAGGAAAAACTTCTTTGCCTCCTCTTTTTTGCAGGGATAAATACCTGCCCCGCCCCCTTGTTTGGGGCCTTGTGGTATAGACAGGGTTTGTAAAGTCCAAGAAGTCTCCAAAACAATGCATCCATTAATCTGCAAAGGGAGCATAACGACCTAGCGATTTTTATTTTATTTAGAAATGTTGAAGCTTTGTATTCTACAGCAAAAGAAAGGTAATTACACATAAAAATAATTTCTTCCAATTGTCTCTTTTTTTCTGGTGGCCCATTGAGAGGACAAAATCGATTACTATATAAAAAATAAAATATACAATATTGCATTTTACAGCACTATCTGCAAATTTATGGTCTTGTAAAGGGGGCAAAAATTCGCCCCCCCCCCCCTGGTAGAGGAGGAAAATTTACCCCTTCCCCTCTCTTTTTGCCCACTGATATAAGATACACTGCTACTAACTGCATGTATATATTTAAGGGAGCGTAAATACCATGATGAAATTATAAGGTTTGGGAATGATGAAACCTCGCCTTTCCGAGCCAATAGTGATCCAGAAATAAAACCCTTTTCAGGCCCTAATTTGCGTCGGAAGGGTTGGGGGTAGGAAGTCCGATGTTCCTTTCACCCATCTGTTCATAATTTGCATATTATGCTTTTGATTTATTTGTATTTTCATCAGTATTGTAGTGTCATTTTGAACAGCAAAACCGTGAGCGAGCAAAAATATTAGCCTCACATACAAGGGATGTATATGTTAGGACAAGTTTATTCTTTATAATTCATGCATAAACAGATCTGATTGTTTGAAGTTATCTCAGATTTTTATGAATTTTGACATTAAACGATTTTCTGTTTACTTCCTTCTCAAATGGGGTGCAACATTAACGGAAACCATTCTGAAATATTTGAGGAATTTAGAAAGGCAACCGAAAGTTTATATTATTTACTTTCCCATGCTGAACCTTTGCAAATGGGCGCGCAATATTTAGCAAGAGGTTGATGCAACGTTAGCGAGCAAAGCAACGAGATTTATATTTCAAATTTTGAGCCCTTCAAAAACGTTATTAATAAATTATATCCTATAATAGCAGGCGAAATTTTCGCAGTGTCTTAGTATTGCTAGCATCTTGCTATTTATCAACAAAAATCTGGGAAATCTGACGAAAAGTTTTTTGAGAGCTTACCAAAACTCTACAAGAAAAAAAAATGATCGTGAAATATTTGAATATGTCATCAAGGAAGAAAATTTGTTGTCTTTTTTTGTTTTAAGTATTATTTTATTCATTTCTTTTCAGTGAAATCAACAGATATACAAAAATAGAAACATTACAATCATGAATAAAGTATATAAACAGAAACTTTTACAATTTAAAAGTAAAAATATACGTATATGAAAAATGTATACATTCATGGAAGAACAAAGAATTTACACATACATACTTGTCATTCACTTAAAATCTCAGCTTACTTGAAATTATACAGATATACAACTGAAAATATAACTTTATGTTTGTGCAAAAATGTTTAAATTCATGGACGAACAAAGAATTTATAGAGCTGAAAATATACCTTAAATACAACTTTTCCTTTTATACGTTTTTTTTTCACTGAAAGAATTTTTTTTAAAGATAAAAGGAGGAAGAAAGAAAAAAAAGGAAAACTGAAATATGAGAGAGAGAAGGAAAGAGAGAGAGAGAGACATACCCGCACATCCCAACACAATACCTCATCCCTTCCCTTTTGCAAAAGGAGCATAAACTACTTGGAGCCAGTCCAAATCGATATAAATCATGATTCGTGTAAATAATCCCATGTAACATTTTGAATTGGAATTCCCTAAGCTTATAATTTTAAAGTACATTTCCTTAGTCTAAGGAAAATGTTTCAATATCTATAATAGACGAATCAAATGATTCTTTTAATCTATTTACTACAGGGAGACTTCTAATTTACTGTTGAGAATAGTTGTATAATTATAATCACTTCGAAACGGGGTAACCTCGCTAGACCACTATTACATGTAATAAGGACCACTTATTCATAAGGACCGCTATGACTAAATGATTAGCGGTTTTATATGAATAGTGGTCTTTATGAATAGCGAGCAAACCATATTAGACAAATTACCTCGCTATTCATAAGGACCTCCATTCATAAGGACCACTATTCATAACTATTCATAAGGACCGCTATGAATAGCGGTCCATATATAGTGAGCGGACCCCTTCGAAACAATTTCACTTAAGGGGACAATTTTATCTACCAGCAAAAATGAAATTCCTTCCCTAATTCCTTCTTCTTTTCATCTGTTATATGCATTTGCCTTTTCCAACTAAAGGGAATTTTCTCAAATATGTGTTTTACCTGCAATATATTCCATGAACTAAGATCTCTATAGTAAAATATGCATCTGTTTTCATTTCACCATCTTATCCACATGTTCCAATCTAACTATTCCTCTTGATATTAAACCTACATGATAGAATGGAAAACCTCGAAAACATATATGTTTGTTGTTAAAAACAACTTCATTACCTTTATAATTGTCATAAATATGTCTTAAAACTCCCACTTCCATGACTTCTAACCATGTCTCTAATTGTTCAACATAAAATGGCGGTAAAGATAGCTTGAGCTGTCTAATTTCATCATTAAAGAAGAAAATTAATTTCCCTCCTATATGATATACAATAATCAAAATATTGTTTCCATTTTATTTGCTGGTCCCCACCTAATAGTCTCTTTAGGCCCACATTATTCTTTGAACTTTAATCAACAATTCAAAATTCATCATTTCAAGTCCCCCATTTTTATAATCTAGAAACATCGTTGTCCGTTTTATCTTGTCTTTTCCCCTCCATAAAAATGCAAAAGTCATTTTTTTCAAGTTCATGGAATACCGAGTAAGGAACTGGAGAAAGTAACGCAATAAACATTAACTTAGAGTATACGTACAGGGGCCGCGGAGCGTTTATGAAAGTGGGGGGGGGGGGGGGGGGGGGGGGGACTGATGTGATGTCACTCATTAATGATAATTTTCGAGCCTTTTTTCCGAGATTTTTTTTCAGGTGACACGACATTTGCTCCTGCAACATTTGCTTCTCCGTCCATATCTCGAAGGGTCAGAGGTTAAGGTCAAGGTCATGATTTGGTCCTAATCTTCACAATGTGAAGATTAGGATTATAAGGTTAGAGTTAGGGTCACAGAACTCCTAAAGACGTCTTTAGGAGTTCTGTGGTTAGGGTTAGCTAGGGTTAGGTTTAGGTTAAGGATTAACGTGGCAAATTTAGACCAGAGCAATTGTCGCAGGAGCAAATGTCATGGAACCTTTTTTTAACGTGTCTACTCAAAAAACTGGGGGGGGGGGGGCCTGCAGCCCCCGGCCCCCGGTGCCGCGGACCATATGCCGTATATAGGGCCTAAACATTTTTAACAACTGAAATTTACCCATTAAGATCAAGTCTCCCTGTTTCCACCATGAAAGAGATTTTTAAATTTTACTTAGAATTTCCTTATAGTTCATACTCTCTTTTACCTAAACTGAAAAATAAGACTCTACTACTACTTTTCCAAAAAGGGAAATCTGTGCTTTCCTGACTAGAACCTAGTAACATACATATGTCTTTTCTTTGTTCATTTTCAGTCCAGATACTCTTGCAAAATTGTCAAATATTACTACCAATCGCTTCATTGACTCGAGATTTTTAACAAAAAGAGTAATATCATCCGCATAGAGTACCTGTTTCACCCCTGTGCCTCCAAATTGCAAACCTAAGACCAAATCATTATTTCGAATTGCGTCAGCAATTAGGGTTTCAATGCAAAGAATAAACAAGTGCCGTAGGGAGATAATGGATGGGATTTCCAATCGACAGATGTTCACATTACCCCCCCCCCCCCCGGCCCCTAAACAATCCCGCCTTCTCTGTCTGTCTGTCTTAGCTGTCTCTCTCTTCCAGCGACACGACCCCCCCCCCCCCCCCCCCCCCCCCCATGTAATCCTGCGATTCGCTAGCTGCGTACGTACGTACGACGTACGTACGTAGTACGTGCGCGCACAAGCGATAAATCAATTTTGTTTACCATTTACCATCATCAGCCGACCTGTGAAAGGCAGTCAGATTTTCTTGTCTTGTTTCACTAATAAAATCTCCATTCGGATATCATGGATTTTATGGATGGCATGGAGGACCGTCTTAGCGACATTCGTGGAATTACGCTGAAATCTTTGCTGGAAAACCCGAGTTTTTTACAGCCCCCAACAGGCAACAACGAGGGTAAGAAACGAAAAGTACTGCTGAGCTGCGCAAGCATATTGTTGCCTAGCCTGGGCCTGGGTTTGGCGAGAGCCAGTGCAGCGCTAGCGCGAGCTGTGTGTGTGGATATTGGAGGGGTGTGTTCGTGTGTACGCCGTTGATGATGTTGTCATGTTGTCAACAATAAATTATCAGACCTTCCTTCATAAAATGTTCAGTTTAGGCCCTAATGCTTATCGTTCCGTATTTCAGTGCTCTAATTTATTAATCACTTTGGTTTCAGGTCTCTATTCATCATAAAATGTTTATCTGTTGTGTATCGGAAATGATCAAAATCTATGTGACAAATATGGGAACCTTTTTCGTATTTGGGTCAGAGTTGTCCGCGCGCCGGTCATCGATCCATCCACACACTCGGTTGCGGTCGGTCGCATTGCATATTGGCTGTGTGTACGTGTACGTGTACGTGTACCGTGTATAAACATGCGAGGGCCTAGTCACGTTTTCGGAAACGTGTGGTTCCTCGAGCTCTGTACTAGACTGTGTGCATGCCTCAGTGTACTAGCAGGATACACTAGCAGTTACACTTCCCTGGTATTAGTATATAGTAAAGCGAGTGTACCGGTACCCCTGAGCCTGGATCTACCACTACCGATTATGTGATACTACACTATTACATTTTTGCAATCCATGCCAAACCGGATGCTAGCTAGTTTTGTTTAGTTAGTTTTTTGTTTATATTTATGTTTATTTATGTTTATGTTTGTTTTAGATTTTGTTTTTGCTTTCGTTTTCGCTCTTATTTGGTGGGTTGGGATGGGGTCCTTCTTCATTTTCTGATCATCATTGACGCTTTTAGTTTTGATCCTGTCACATTTACTTTAAAAATGCTTTAAAGTTCTACATGTAGATCTACATGTATATACAATGGAAAATAAACACACTAACAGAATAAGTTTGCATTGAATGTTCAATAGTATTTATTAAGTAGAGTTCTAAGTAGAACTTCTAAGTTCTATCCCCGTGCGCATAAGGTTTCATGGGCAAATATGACATAGATATGTTTTTCATAGGATGTTATTTTGGCATTTTTGAATTTATTTTATTTATTTTTTTTTTTTTGTATTTGGCTGGTATAACCAACCCATTTACATGTACATGTACTGCAATAACTGCATGTGAATGATTCAGAATTACTTTCTCTCAAAATGTGATTCCTCACCAGAATTGTAGATTAGATTACCTAGAGCAGAAGGTTGGAAAGCACCCAAATACTCTCTACAAAAATAGGAAAAAACTCTGGTTTTAAAAAAACTGAAATAAAATAAGATGTATAATGAAAACTGCATTGAGGAAATAATGCTTTTGCAAGAGTTCATCCCCAAACAACTAAGTTTATGAATTAAAAAGGGACATTTTAACCTGGGAGTATGTATGTTTTTAATAGTAACAATCAATTATTGTGTGTATTTATTATAAGCCAAGACCTCCAGAATTTTCACTCTGGTGTGAAACCGTCCCTAGCCCTGCATGAAAACATGTAGCATTTTCATGGATGTATTGAATTTATAACCCCATAAAAAATCCATACAACCCCCCAGGTTTAAGGGGAAGTGGACCCTTGTATAAAAGCTGAAAATGAGAGGAACAGAATAGTAAAAGTTATGTATTTTTTAAGTTGTAATCAATCAAACACAAATTGGCAACTCTGTGCCATACACTGTATCTTGTGAGTTCCTCTCCCATTTACTCTGTACAGAAAATTTAATATATTTTTGTTTTCTTAGTTATTGATGAAGGAATGATTTGTTTCATATAGGTTGTGGACAAAACATATTTGCAATGACTATGTCTACATGTAGGGTGAAGATACATGTATGATTAAATATTTACTTTAGAGAAAATTGAAATTCAAGATCTTTTTAGTACAGGCAGGGAGGTAGAAGAGAGACTCCTGGTACAGGGCAAATGGGAGAGGAGCTCATAAGATACTTCATGGAATTGTCAATTTGTGTTTGATCGATTACAAATTTAAAAATTCTAAAAAAAATCATAATTTTCTTATCGGATTTTGCTCAAACTATCATTGATCTGTTTATTTAAGTTTTCTGCTTTTAAAACCAACTTTCAAGGTGCACTTTCCTTTAAGAATCACTAAAATGAATCACTGAACTGAAAGAAAATGCATAATTTACATGTAAGGGCAGATACATGTACTTCAAAAAAATTTCAACAGGAAACATATTATTCAGAAATGCCTCATGTTAGACTGATAGACTGATAGTCAACATTTATTCATTTGATACAGGAGTCTAGCCATCATTTAATAAAGCGATATATTTTTTTGCCAATGGCCTGTTTGACATCTCTTCACTCATAAATTTTACTGTGAAGTCAGTTCTATTTTATTATAAAGGACTTGTAGCCTACGCTTTGTCCTCTCAATATCCTGTTGGGTGAAAGTCTTCTCAGTTTACTCCTTGGTTTGTTTGCTATGCTTTTAAGGATGATTAGATGCCAAGTGATCTCTAATAATGATCTAAGTGCACAAAGCTTTTGTTGTGTAACCAGTAATGAGTTCGGCTCTCTTCAAGCAGAAAGAAGGCCAAGATGAATATGAATTATGTGCCATTCATACCAGTGTTCCTGGAATCATAGACAGTGGGACATAATTAGTATGTATTCATTTTGGACTGTTCTGAAAAGTCTCTTCTTTTTTTTTCAAAAGCTTTTCTCTTGAAACAAAGACAAATAAAAATTTGCTCGTTTGGAAATCTCCTCTTATTTTTGGACTAATCTTGGTAATTTTCCACTGTGCTCTTCTCAACAGACAAAGATGCAAAGAAGGATAAAGAGGCTGGACTCCTCGATGTGGATTACGGGGCGGAGGATGTAGCATCTGCCTTCCTTGGCCCCGCCCTGTGGGAAAAGACACCTTACGATGATCTCAAGCTTGAGTACATGGACCTGGATGAATTCCTTTCGGAGAATGGAATCGCAGTCTCAGACAGCAAGCCCAGTAGCCAGGAGAAACCCCAGGAGAAGGTTGTCTCCGGGGGTGCATCCCCCGTTACTGAGGAACCTGTTCATGACAAGAATGCTACATCTTTAAAGGCAGCCTTTAACATCCCATCACCTACCCCAAGCCCTCCACCACTCAGCCCAGACTCAATCACTCCTGAAAGTAAGTTCCAGTTTGCTATCGTACTTGGTACTGAGTACTGACCAAAATATTTTTAACATTTTCTTAATATGTTGCTCTTAATGTAATAGAAGTCATCATGTTGGTCTTAATGTTTTTCTTTGTTGATTTCCTTTCACTTTCACTACTTATACAAAATTTGATAATCCATTTATAAAAATTTTTACTTGCATTCACATTAAGATGAAATTGGATTTTACATGCTGAGAAGATTGAACTTTCACTATTATCATAATCTATCCCAAACTTGGATGCAAGTGGACAGATTCAGTACCGCACTACCAGCCAAACAAATTTGAAGTGTATTTCATTATTTTTTTGTTACATCAGTGACTATCCCACCGGACATGAGTCCAGTTCGAGAGCCAAGTCCTGTGCACGTTGACGTCCCTTTTAAGCTGACCGAAACAGATGTTGCCCTCGCTACTGCGCCAGGCCAGGAGACCTTTGACCCCAAGCAGTGCAATTTCACCGAGGATGAGCTCAAGCCCCAGCCCATGATCAAGAAGTCGCGGAAGATCTACGTGCCCAATGAGCAGAAAGACGACAAATACTGGGAGAGAAGAAGGAAGAATAACATTGCTGCTAAGCGATCACGAGATGCAAGACGCATCAAAGAAAACCAGATTGTCATCAGGGCAGCCTACTTGGAGAAAGAGAATGGTGCCCTCAAGGACGACGTCTTAGAATTGAAGAAGGAAAATTCAACTCTCAAGAAGATCATTGCCAGCTATGAAAAGCGTCTCAATGCTGTAAAGATGGACTAGCCCTTGATTTCCCCCTAATATAATTGCACGTATAATTCATCAAAGTATGTTTTGTGAAAAAAAAAGAACATTGCAAAAGATATTTTCCTCATCTCTTGGATTGTTGGTTTTGCGTATGTCAGGTAGGTCATGTACATATTCTGCTGGCTTAAGCTTGCAGTAAGAGTACTGTTCGGAGTTGACTTGACTCTGATAGATCATATTTCAAAGTACATTTTTTCTCTTAAAAATAAGATAGAGGTACAGCTTCCATTCCTGAACTTTGTCAGAATCAGAGGAACATAGCCTTTCTTGAAAATTGACAACTGTCTATTTGTTCATGTATTTCTAAGGGAGATGTCCGAAGTTGGAAGTAATGAAATATGTTTGATGGCCGCTTTGAGATAGTGAAAGATATATTGACATATGGATGATGCTGCACAAATTACACTTCCTATTTGTGGTGACACGTGTTGCCCAGTGCTACGCCTTTCTTTTTCTGATGGTCACATCTGTATTTTCAATATCATTCTGTTGAAATGTAAAATTTGGCCTACACAGATCACATTACTTTAATTTCAATTTTGACAGTACATTTTGAACACAGTGTTCAAAACATTTTAAGGATCCTGCCCCCTAGAATGGACTTGATCTTAAAGGGGGTACCCAATGCTGAAACAATGTTAGTTCATTTAAAAGATCATGATTTTATTAGCAGAAAATCATCTGCTTTAAGTTTTTTAAAAATTCGTGTTGCCAGAAAAATCCCCGAAATATGGTAAGACTTCAGGATATTTTGGCCCCTCAGCTGTGTCCCAATTTCAGCTAGGTAACCACAGTGACGTCAAAGTGGTTACCCAGGTTCGCGTATTGCAGATGTGTTGCGCGCTAGACTGTACAAAATGCATTACACCTTGCGCGCATTTTGCTATAATTGCGCGACAAGGTAACCACTTTGACGTCATTGTGGTTACCCAGCTGAAATTGGGACACAGCTGAGGGGCCAAAATATCCTGAAATCTTACCATATTTCGGGGATTTTCTGGCAAGACGAATTTTAAAAAAAATTTAAGGCAGACGATTTTCTTCTAATAAAATCATGATCTTTTAAATGAACTAACATTGTTTCAGCATTGGGTACCCCCTTTAATAGATCATACTTACCACTGGATGATTTGACAGAGATCAAATGTTGATATGTATCGTTGTAAATCATGTACATTTATCAGTTGAAATGTGATCATTATTGATTTGTTGTACTACTTCATGCCTCTTAACTGTAAATAAGTCTACCATTCAGAGGATTTTATTCTATCACTAATGCAGCTAGCTGTACAATCGTTGAAATTAGATTTTGTGGGGGGAATGCCAGAATTTATTATCCAGTCATCTTTCAACATGATTAATGCTGGTATAATACTAACATGCTGTGTGTGAAGTAAATGTTTTATCAACAATTTCACTGCTAACCAAGTGGGAGATCATCATATCAGATGCTTGTTATATTTTTATCAAAGAGATCTACAATTATCTAAGATAATAGTTTAATTTGTTTTAAATTTTGACACTATTTGGAGAAGGAAAGGAGAGATTGAGATTTTAAAAAAATTATATATCAGCTTTCACATGATAGTGAATGAAGGAGTTTACTAGAATACAAGTGCTGTATTTTATCTGGTCTTGTATATTTATTCAAGGCGATACAGATGTTACAGGTCATACATGTACATGTAGTTCCATTCCCACAAACACAAATTTGGTTTGTGGAAGCAGTCTATCCGTACTTGATTTTGCATGACGATGCAATTATTAAGTATAATTATCATCATGATATATTATTTATTTTTCAGTACAAATCAGCTTTATGTTAAAATTCCCTTATCAATCCACTTAAATTACGGTATTCCTGTCAGTGTGCAAAGGCTACGTAAAGATTTTGTTTTCTTCCCACTGTGTAATGCAATCATCCACAAGAGGAGTGTTGGTTTTACCTAAAAGATTAGTTATAATTTTGAAGTTTGAGCCTTAAATATTTGCTTACCAGTACCACCTAGTGTCTGTTGACCTGTATCCACTTTTCAGTTTGGCAAATTGCCAGTAATCTGAATTGAGTGGAGTCAGATGTCCTTTTCCACATTCTATTGTACTTGACCTTCAAATGTAAGTTGAATTTTCAACGTCTCAAAGTGTCAAACTCTCCATATTTTCGTCCTCCATTCAAACTTTCTTCTCTTCCTTTCTTCTAAATGACATACCAGTATGTGTGTTCACAGTACATGCAACAAAGGAATCCCTATGTTCATGTAGAACTGTTTTGGTGGGTATACTAATCATTCTCTTTCATTTGGTTTAATTAGGGGTAAAAAGAGTTCTGCATATTCCATAAAATATCTTCTTTCACAAATCACAAAATCATGTATGATACACAAGGTTATGCACAATTGTAAAAAAAAAACAGTAATTATGTGGCTGGACTACTGTTTTTGTGTTGTGATTGCACAGTACCTTGAAGACTTCAAATGTCTTATTTCATTGTGAATCCAGTAAAGTGATCATTGAATTTGTGAAACTTCGTACATGCACATAATCATGTATTGTCTTGCATTGCACACGGTACAGATAGTAGATTTTTTTTTATCCTTCAACCACAAAATTATAATATATTGCTGTTGGATGGATCAAGCAGGGATATTCTCTGTACAGAGGAAATGACCATGAAATTAAATTGTGCGCACTTATGGACAGAAAACTGCTGTATTGTCTGTATATGCATGGTAATGTAGGATACCATCACTACCTTGTTACTTGTACTTGTGTGTAGCTCATCATGATGATTCTAAATAATAAGAGGGCAGGATGATCTGCAGATATAAAGGTACCCTCACATGAATGCCTTCCAAGAAAGGGTGTAGTAGATGAATCGTGGAGGTCACCGTTTGTCTGCTTCTGCAAGTGTACTTTGTACCATTCTCTCCTCTCTCCATAGCTTAATCCCTTAATCTCTTCCCTTTGTTAGGGTTTCCCATACTTTCAGTGGATTCACTGTCACAAAAGATGTCGACTGCAAGCACAGCATGAAGGGAAGCAACAAAGTGCAGGTGAAGGTTGGTTTCTAGCTTGGGTTTACAGTTTGAAAGAAAAGAATCATTTACCAAAGTTTGAAAACTTGAATTCATTTGCTCAAAAATATAGTCAAGTGTTTGACTGTATGGAGGTCATATGGAAAAGAGACCATATAGAAGTTAATGGCATACACGTGTAATCAAGTCCTGAATTATGTATGTTATCGTTCTGCCCTCACAAATTAATGTGTGTGTAAGTATAGGCCTGGTTCAAGACAGGCCTTGTGAATTATTACCAATTGTTTGGACATGTGTGGATACATGTGACTTTCTTGTACACAATGCATAGATTAAGTTTTGTAGTGTAACCAGCGAAATGTAACATTTCCCTGGTGTAAGAATCGGCTACCTACATGTAATTGCATGTATTTGTGGGCACATGTTTTTATCACATGTAGAAAATCAGAAAGAGAGAGCAAGGTTATTCAAGTAAGGAAATTATTTGTGTCTTGTAAAAGGTACATTTAATTGCAAATTCAATTGTACATTGGTATGTTAGAAATATGAATTTAGCTTCCCCACATGATCATGACATTCTCTGTATCCATATCATTTTTTTTTTTCCTTACTGTTTTTATTGGAAGTTTGGAACTATATTCATATTTCATGTCATTGTACACTATAAATGACCTTTAAATCATGAACATTGAATTCATTAAATCTCTGCCATGTGTGCAAGCTATCAGTATAAATATGCTAGTAGAGTGGCGAACTGCAGCGACCAGGTTCCATACTGTCTTGTCTCTCACTTTCACATAACAGTAAATTGAATCATGGTTTTAATTAGTGAATTGGTATAAAGCCTAAACATTTTAGCACGAATCTTTCAAACTGTATCTGACTACTTGGTTACAAAGAATATACACAAAACATATGTATCATGTGCCTTGTGTAGATTAGATCATTTGGAAAGTGTATGTGGTGTTCCACTCATTACTAATGTCAGTCATATCTGTGTCCTTGTATATTTTGCATGACACCATCGGTAGAATGCACAGAAATGGTTCACATGCTATTTTGAAATATTTGTGATTTTGCACTAAAACTGAGGAACAGGGTCAATATTGGTACTCAGATTTTTCACTAACATAATTTGTTCAGATCTTTGGGTGAAATTAAATACTTGAATATTATGTCATTTGTAGATATTTTTAAGATTGCCAATTTTTTTATGTGGACATGTGATAGTTCCATAAATGTTAGATAATCTTTGAAAAGAATTTCTACAAATATACAAATTCCTGCAAATATAGATTTTAAAAAATTGGAAAGAGTGATAGATGAGATAGGACATTGTATATTTTTATTGTTAGTGGGTCAAATTTTTCTCAGACTCTCAGGTGATGTAAATATTCTAAAGTGAACTTAAACTGAGATATATATGTGTGTGGATAAGTTCAAAGACGAGACAGTTATTGATAGAACTGGGAGATGTTGCCTTCTATTTCCTTCTAAGTTACCTCAGACACGTCTGAAAATGAATTGTTAATTTGAGGTAATATTCTTCTTTTTTTCTTTTCCAAGGAAATCACAGTTTTCCTCAATAGCATAATTTTGGGGGCTGTGAAAATGGCTTTTGTTTTAAGATATCAACAACTTTATATTTTGAAAATATTTATTAAAGGTGAGGTGATTTTTCTTTATGGAATTCCCACTTCTTTCTTGTATTCTTTTGGAATATAAACTGCCTGCTCCCCCAATGCAAAATGACTATTTGCTAGTTGGGTATGTATTCACTTGTTCTTCATAGAGAATGCTCTTTATATTTGTAGATAGGATGAAGAACTTACCAAAACAAGAACCGTTTTACATTTTTCCCTAAATATTTTGGCGAATGCTTTTAGTTTCACTCTTCCAGTTCTATCAATGCCTGTATTTGATGTTATATTGTAAATATGTGGCATATTATGATGTTTGAAATGAATCAGTGTTGGGCAATGATGAGCTCTTTTTTCCCCGTCAAGTGTGATTCTGGGAGCAAAAAGATATGCCCGGAAGATAGGGTTATATATATAGATTACAGAGTTGTATTTTGCTATGCTTGATCGTGATGTGGAAATAAATATATATATTCATGTATATGGCACTGTAAATACTTGTATCAGTTTCATTTTTGTTGAGTGATAGTGGTGCTTGGATGGTTGTTGTGTGGGAGATGATATAAATTGTTGAATGATATTGTGAGCGAATGTTTTTATGAGAACTTTAAATACATATACACAGGTTGATTTCTCTCAGTGCGATTGTATTGCAATAGAAAAAGATAAACTGTCAAATATGATACAGATTGGAGTACATATAGGATGATACAGGTCTTTCCGTCTCAACGACCATAGCAACAGGAATTGATTTGACAGATGTACTTTAGTACAGTACATCAACATAGTATTACGATGCTCCATACACTTGAAAGTACACGTATGTTCACGAGAATTACTTTGGGCAAGCAAGATAAAGGAATATAATTTTGATACATAGTGGTGTCTAGATGCGGCACTGGTGGTACATTAACCCAATGCAAAACTTCAGCCCTAAACTAAACATTATACCTAGCATACATGTATAATCCTAACCCTATATCTTTGACGAAATAAAGCATGGAGCCATTGTCGGAGCACCCCCTTACTAGGTGGACGAAATACGAGAGAGCAAAACGAGTGAGCTAGTGAGCTGTGAGCAGGAGGAGCTGCGTCATATTTCCCTATTGGTCCACTTTATTCATTTTTCTTTCCCACATCTCTTATACTTTGTAATTCGAACTGAGTAGAAATTATACAAATCAAATTTAAGGCCTACTTTTACAGGAAAATGCTCGTGAGGAAAACAGAAAAAATGTCATAAAACAGATTGGTCAATTTTTGAACTAAATCGGGTCAGCAAAAGAAATTTATTAATTTCTGAAATTTAAGATTACTTTATAGGAATTTTAAATTGCGAATTTTGTTTTGTTTCAAACATTATCTATCTTTCTATCTATCTTTATATCTACCTATCTTTATATTTTTATATCTATCTATCTCTGAATATTTGTACATCTATCAAGATCTACGAAGTCGTTAACTCGAATAGAAAAAAATCCACAATTTATTGACGTCAGTATTGCAGGCCGCCATGTTACCAAGGGAATAAAAAACCGAGGAAGCATGAAGGCTACATGATCGAAATGATGTGGGCATGTCTTGAATACACGTGCAAATTACGTCAGAACAGTAAGGGTTATTAACATTGTAGTCTTCGCTACAATTTGGTCATCCTGTATATACATGAATCTCAATGAAAATAATGCTGCCGTAATTATCGTCTTTGAGTTTTTGCAGAAACGGAAGTAAACGTCATAAAATAAAGTTATAAAATACTTATATTTTTACACGAAGATTAGGAAGGGGTGGAGTGGGGGTAAACATACATATACATGGCATACATGGTATTTAATCCTCATATATAGCATGGGACGGGGGTGAATACCCACGCCTACCCGACGCCCCTCTCATGCTTACAATATACTTTGATATGTCAAGCCTCGGGGGAAGGTTTCAGAGCAACATTTCAGCATTCATTTTTGTTGTTGTTGTTTTTATTATTTTTTTTTTTGGGGGGGGGAGATAAAGACCCATCTTCCCCCAAAAAAACTTCAGATATCTTTGATTTTAATGAATAATAACTTTAATAACAATTTTAGAGAGACACTATACAAAGGGCTTTTTGTAAGATAGTCTGTATCCAAAAAAGGACGGTGAACTTGGCTTGCCATTATTGCTTTATATAAATTGAAAGACGTAGTAAATTGGTCCTTTAGGCATTACGCTCTCCCCTCATCCCTCAGTAGTTGATCGTTGATATGCCTATTATAGTCCGATGAGTGCCCTGGGATACATTACAACTCATTAGCCCATCCAACTAACGTCACAATCATAGCCTATACTCAAATATAATTAGTCACGCTCGGATGGGTTCTCGAATGATGAATGATTACGTAATCAGTGATTTTCGTCACTTTTTTTTTTTTTGTCGCACCCACTGAACTCTATGTGGTTGCACACAACCACAAGTTTATGCATGTATTGTATCGAGTAAAACATAATAGGTTAGTACCGCCGCCACCCCCCCCCCCCCCGAACATAATGTCCTGATAGAGAAATGAGTCAGTGGCGTATCCATAAAGGGATAAACGGGGGGGGGGGGTGGAGGCGGAATGCACTCTGGTTAGCCCCGCGTGCCATGCATATATGCCCATTGCAAGTTGTATCAGTTTTTGTCTATAGCCATGCACGATGTCTGTACACTACTTACAGGTTAAAAAATACTGGAGTTATCTTTTTAATTAGCAAATGCTATATAGTGGTATTTCCTCACAAATTCTTCACAATGATTGTCCGATGTATTTCTCTCTTTTTATCAGAGCTCTTTCTATTTTCTTTCCAGGACTCATTTGGAATTTTCCAGGGCTCAAACTGCTACACCTGTTCCCGTGGCGGTTTTTCCAAATATTGGTAGTTGCAAAATAATATTATTGCAGCCCCAAGCCCCCTCCTTGATCGCCTATGCAGCCTTCGCCCCATCACACCTCCTATACAGAGTTTTTGCCTACAAACACGTGCAACAA
This sequence comes from Heliocidaris tuberculata, assembly GCA_025618425.1. NCBI lineage: Eukaryota > Metazoa > Echinodermata > Echinoidea > Camarodonta > Echinometridae > Heliocidaris > Heliocidaris tuberculata. Next base: position 10,081,230 of record CM046846.1, read on the forward strand.
CTATATAGATCACTCATATTGTCAGGTTAACATTTCATTTCATTTATTTCCACTTCCAACAAATTAAATGCACAGTTTTACATCGTACATAGCAAATCAATGAAACCTTACAATTATTGGTTACAGTGTAAAACCCGTGACCCGTGCACTTTACCAATAACACGATAAAAACTACTTTCGAAAAATAAACTCAAGGGCAATTCCTGAAAGGCCTATTGTACTGCCCATAGAAATCAGGTTCATATTACGTAATACACCATTGTAATGTTCGCACATTTCTAAAGGTGACAGACAGGGCTATCGAAATTGCCTTGAGTTGATTTTTCGAAAACAGTTTTTATCGTGTTCAATTAAGATAAGTAATTGAGAGATACAAAGATAAGAAAGATTACGTAATTGTAAATGTCCATCAATATGATAATGTAAAACTGTTCTAAAAATGTTATATACAAAGATTTAAACGTGTTTTAAAAAGGACTGCCCATCGAAACGCCAGTTTAGAGCCAGAAGGGGTTTCAATTTGTATTAACAGGATAATTATCATCTAGTAAATTAATGCGCCCTTCTGCTCTCAGCACGTTAAGCAGTCAACAATTTACAGGCAACCAGTTGAGTCTGACTGTAAATGTTAACACCATTCAAGAATGACTAATGTAGGTCAAGTCCGACCTTGGTCTAACTCTAATATACAGGTTTCAAAATAAGGAACAACAACATCACAATGAAATTTTTAGTTCATTATATACGAAAATGATTTTAATTTCATTAGTTTATCCATAATTTTACGAAACATATATTTCTCAAAAACAAATTTTGTTCAGTCACAATACGAGCGAGCAACCCCGAAAACGACTTGAAAGTGTTAAATTTTAGATCCATAGGGGCAAACTTAATCAAGGCCAACAAATTAAAGTAAAGTTAGCACTAATAAAAGTGATGCTCCGTAGAGGCCATCGGTTGCCCCCCCCCCCCCCCATGTGCACGAAGCCAAGGCTTGGATACACTATAATTTTGTGTTTACTATGAGGATCATGAGGAAATGCAACCAAATTATAGATTATTTTCATCATGCCTATAAAGTAAGAAAAAGGGCTCTACATAGAACATCATTCTCGAGAGATCAAGCACGAATGATTGATGCCAAAATATACACAAATCATACAATATATAAACAGAATGTGTACATTTTTTATCTGTCTGCCAATTTTATTTTTTATTTATTATTTTTCTTTCTATTTCCCCTCATTTTAATCTCTTGTTATTATGTGATTGTTTTCTATTGATTCAATAAAACATATAAATATTTTTTTTAAATACACAAATTAATTTCCTCCAACGCACGCAAGTGTACGCAGTTATGACAACACAACATACTTTAAAACTATATGCCTGAATAAATTTGTTTTCATGTAAATTATGCGTGACTACACCCTGTTCATTTTCGTGAAAGAATTATTGGAAAATATTTTTCATTCGGATTGTACATAAGACAAATTATTATACCCACGTGTATGGTCATGTGCCCCTAAATGAATAAATACGTCTTGTATTTGAATTCCAGGGTCATTTCTTATCGGTTACGCAATGTTACGTGTATACTTAGAAATAATAGGGGTGCAAAATATTTGACAGGCCTTGTCTGCCCCATAGAGAAAAAGAAGAAGAAGAAGAAGAAGAAGAAGAAGAAGAAGAAGAAGAAGAAGAAGAAGAAGAAGAAGAAGAAGAAGAAGAAGAAGAAGAAGAAGAAGAAGAAGAAGAAGAAGAAGAAGAAGAAGAAGAAGAAGAAGAAGGAAGAAGAAGAAGAAGAAGAAGAAGAAGAAGAAGAAGAAGAAGAAGAAGAAGGAGAAGAAGAAGAAGAAGAAGAAGGAGAAGAAGAAGAAGAAGAAGAAGAAGAAGAAGAAGAAGAAGAAGAAGAAGAAGAAGAAGAAGAAGAAGAAGAATATAAATTTTTAGGGCTTGAATTTTTAAATTCACATACATTTCTCAAGGCTCTGCCCCCCCCCCTTTTTTTTTTAATAATAAAAAAAAAAGACAATTTGTTTCTACCGGGAAAATGTGGGAAGCGCGGGTGGGAAGGCCGTTGTGTAAACTATATGACGGCCAAACTTGTTTGCTCCATGCAACCCCACTCCTATATCCGAAAAATATTTCCGGGAAGGTTTCGGCCCCTCTTACTTCTGACAATGATCCGCCCCTCAATGTGCGATGAGTTATTATGTGTAAAATGGAGGGGTATAGGGGACGGGGGAGGGGGATGGGGTTGCCGCGTTTCAAAGCAGCCATCACCTAGTCAATTAGGGTTTATCACTGGAATATCATGATTATAAAAGAGGCATCAGAAACTCCTTGGGTAATTTTTGCCCTGATAATTTATTTCCCATGGACATATAATTCAATAAATTCTCTTTTGGAAATTGGTCCTCTCACAGCATTTTGATTAATTTTTAAAAATATGATCCAATTCTAAATAGATATAATTGATAAATGATCATTATAGGCACTCGACTTTTTAAAAATAAATTAAATGCCACGTAGAATTGAAGAGAATTATAACTTTGGCCTACAAAAAGGCCAGCATTATTACAGGAAAAATCATGTTTATGAAAAATTTGAGGGGATTGGCCTATTTATCTATCCATTCTTTTCATTTCTTTTCATTGGCGTAGATACGAACACACTTTCTATTGTTAGTGGGGGGGGGGGGGGGGATGATGAACAATAACAATAGATAATCATGCGTGTCTACGCCCGTGTTTCTTTTGTATAGGCCAAAATCTGGAAAAGTCTGAAGACTCCTCGAATGTTCCTCCAAAACAAAGATTCCAAGGGACGTTTTGACCTTTAGTCCATCCGTAACAGAAATTTATTTCATAGAATGAAGGTTCATTTCATAATTGTATAAAATTAAGTTTTCAAAAAATAATATAAACAATTTAGATTCAATTATGAATTTCATATCAATAATCAATACAACCAAAATTCATTTTTTATTTCGATATAAAAAGATTTGTGGTTACAAAATTGTAAACTGTGCGCGCGCTAGCGCTAGATCTTAGACTAAGGATTAAAAAAAAATATCCGGAATTTTCAACTCCTTGCAACTGCTTGTCATTTTATGACATTATTCTGTGTAGAGTGTATCTCCTGAAGATGAATGAGAACATGGAAGATGAATCAGATAGGGATGCTGATGATAGGCCCATCGAAGGGGAATCGCAAGGAGGAGATGCCTTGGTAATATTTTCTTTCGATTTTATCTGAGTGTCTGCCTGGATCATGTTTATGTGTAGTCCCACGCGTAACAATTACCGTACCGGTATACCGCGTACGTAGCTATACGAGCTCTGTGGCTTATCAATCTGCTACTGGCCACAGAGCTATACAGCCCATGCCTATACTGCGTGTGGAGGAAGATATCAACCAAAAAATCTAGATCTAAATATCACCATTTCCCACATACTGTGAGCCATGCAAACCACCCTCGGAGTTTGCTAAAGGGGTTACCTTCCAGGATCAACTAAGATTGTAAAAATTGAATGAATAAAAAAGAAAAAAAGCCACAAAATTGGCAGGTGTGATCAGGTTTTTTTACCATGCACTTGTAACTTGTATATATGGGACTACACATGCAAGGTAAGATTGGTGTAGTCCCATATATACAAGTTACAAGTGCATGGTAAAAAAAACCTGATCACACCTGTTTTTACCTCTTCTTTTGTTTTACAAATTAACTGTAGATATAGAATATATACATTTTTTTGATAGTCCGTTTTTGGTTAGATCTAGTGCTTTCTGCATGATATTTTAGTATTGCTTACTTGTCTATAGAGTAGACCTGTAACAAAGTGTAAGGAGCTCAGCCAGTATAGACAGAAAAATCCGTCTGTTTGGAGGAGTTTTAGACCCTATATCATTTTTTTACTTTTGGGGTTCTCCTCCAAGACAGACGGAAGCCTCCCATAGGCACCTAGCTATACGAGCTCTGTGGCTTATCAATCTGCTACTGGCCACAGAGCTATACAGCCCATGCCTATACTGCGTGTGGAGGAAGATATCAACCAAAAAATCCAGATCTAAATATCACCATTTCCCACATACTGTGAGCCATGCAAACCACCCTCGGAGTTTTCTAAAGGGGTAACCATCCAGGATCAACTAAGATTGTAAAAATTGAATGAATAAAAAAGAAAAAAAGCCACAAAATTGGCAGGTGTGATCAGGTTTTTTTACCATGCACTTGTAACTTGTATATATGGGACTACACATGCAAGGTAAGATTGGTGTAGTCCCATATATACAAGTTACACTGTGTAACTTGTATATATGGGACTACACCAATTTTGTGGCTTTTTTTCTTTTTTATTCATTCAATTTTTACAATCTTAGTTGATCCTGGATGGTTACCCCTTTAGAAAACTCCGAGGGTGGTTTGCATGGCTCACAGTATGTGGGAAATGGTGATATTTAGATCTAGATTTTTTGGTTGATATCTTCCTCCACACGCAGTATAGGCATGGGCTGTATAGCTCTGTGGCCAGTAGCAGATTGATAAGCCACAGAGCTCGTATAGCTAATAGGCACCATAGTCGAGTAGGCATCGAGTGAGCTTAATCACTGTCCCTACGGACGTATGGGTGAGGTGCCTCACCCGAACCACTCACGGGACCATCACTAGACCTATATGGGGCTGTGTCAATTTTGGCCTGTCACGACCTCTAAGTTGAAGAGGTAAAAACACCAATATAATTGCAGAATTTTGAGAAAATACTTCCTTCTACATTTTAGAATGATAGAATATCTAATTTCATGCATGATGCCAGATCCTTTGATAGGATCTTTATCATCTTGATCAAGTGAAATTTTCAGGCTGTTTTTGGTCGGTGATCTTGCTCCTCTGCCGCACACATATGTGCAAGATATCACACACTTGCTATGGGAGGCAATTGCTCACTGTATGAAGGTACAGAGTGCGAGGTTATCTCCAATAACCTCGCATAAGTGTGAGTGCACCCGAACCTGTAATTTGAATTACAAAGTAGTGAATGCAAAAAAAATACACGGAATGTAATAATGCACCCACCTGATTTTTGAAATAATCCATGGTTTACAGGAAATTAACCCCATTTTGCCATGTTGTCAATGGGGTTATTGCAAGTGAATCAAAGCGAACGGAATACTAGTATAGTGAATGCACACGTGCGCGTACGCATACGTAGGTTCCAGCTCAGCAGCGGAGCTCTGCACTCAAATGCACTCAAAGCTGATTATTTGTTGTTTCACCGTATTTCGATAAAAATATTACAAATACCTCTTAAGATAATCTCACAAACCTAACTTAAACTGCAATAAAATTTATAAACTTGCGTGAAGGAGGATGAATTTTACGATTTGAATATTTTCCGATTTCATGTAAGTATGAGTAGAGTTGGTGATTTCATGTGATGTGGTATTTGTGATATTTTCATCGAACTTTGGCCAAAGCAAAAGTAATGCATATGAGTGTGTAGCTCCTCCGCGATGAGCCAAATATTTGTAGCACTATAGGGAAACACATAGCGATGGACCCCAACAGGAGTGGCTGTGGCAGACTTCGGTCTATGTAGGAGAGGGATTCCGTGAAGCCAGGCGTAGTCTCAGCGGAGCATATCCCCAAATGAAATAGACTGATTTTTCAGTCTAAGCTAGTACAGCTAGCCTGCATATTCCGCCTCAACCCGTACCCACTCATACTTATGCGAGGTTATTGGAGATAACCAAGACAAGACAAGACATGCACTGCAGTTGCTTTATTGAATATTGAAACAGACAAACTTCTTCTTCCTCCGTTGAGAGTCAGAGATCAACAGCAAGAGGCAGCCTGTTTCAAGAATATGATACTGTAGATTGTCAGGCAATGACCACTCACACTTGTGCGAGGTTAATATATTAACACTCACACTTATGCGAGGTTAATATATATATATATGACAAACAGTGACAAACAATGACAAACCAAATCACTCATTTTCACCTTCAGTTTCAACTCGAAATCAAATCAAATTAATTTGAACTGAAGTTAAGTTACTCGAAGAAGAATTCAGCTGAACCACTCAGCCATATTAGCATAATGATCACTCACACGTATGCAAAGTTATTGTAGATAATGATCTAATATACCTTTTATGATACAGATGGTAAGCACCCAACACTTCTCTGCAAAACTGGAGACATTGGCATTTGAATTAAAGTAGATATTTGTCCTGTTTGTTGGAATTTAAATTATAACATGTAAAAAAGAAAGAAAAAATTCAATAATTTCTCATCAGTTGCACAGTGAGCAATCAAATCTCAGTACAAATGGATTACAAACTTGCAAGATATTGGGTCATTCTCCTGTATTTACCTGTATTCACCTGTCTTGTAGGGCTCCTTGTAAGACGATGGTCTTGTCATGCCTTCCCACTTTCAATCCAACTTCCACTGTACATGTATATCAACTTGAGTATCTTTAACTTCCTTTGTTTTGTAGTATTGACTGCTACTAATTACCAGTAAGCTAATTTAGCTACTAATCAGCATGTAAATCTGTTGTACTTCTCTGAGAGGAAAGCATCGACTTCTGACTTGAAACAATTGATTGTATCATTATAGATGCTTCCACTGCTGACTTGGTAGCATGTTCCAGTGTTGTTTTTTCTGGATATTTAGGCGTGCATGTTGTTTCTGAATCTTAAGATTGCGACCACGAAGATCCACCCGTTAATCTTTTGTCTTCAAGAGCTTGAATCAGTTGATGTCTGTAAAGCCATGAATGATTTTGAAGACTTGAATCATGTCACATCTGAGTCTCCTGAATGCTAGTCTTTAAAGGCTGTCATTCTCCAGTGCTAACCTAGGGCAATAATACTTTGGAATTACAGATTGTTTATTTTTGGCATGCATGTACTCTCTCTCTCTCTCTCTCCTCTCTCTCTCTCTCTCTCTCTCTCATCTGTGTATTATATCCAAGAATATTTCTCCCCTGACATTCTTAAGTGTACAAGGTTAGTTAGTATAACCTCATATCCATGTGTGCAAGGTTATTTAGTATAACTTCGTATCCTTGTCAAACTTTATTGGTTGCAGTGGGAAAAGCGTGAAATGTCCTTTGTATAAATAACCTCACATATGTGTGAGTGGCCTTCTTGTATCACTGGTGGTGAATTCTACATGACTGAGAGAGTGAAGTCTGGAATGAGCTGAGCTGTGCAGTCAAATGGAGACGAGTTCAAAATTTGTTCCTCTAGCCTCTATGAATAAAGTATGAATTATGTTTAATAAAATGCCCCTCCTCTTGCCTCCTGCAAGAACTATGCAATGTAAAGGTGTGTGGTCTAGTGGGTACAACACTGAACTGTGCATCATATTGTTCACAAGACATTAATCTACATTTACCACTCTCAACCCAGGTGTAGTGAATAGGTGTACACTGAACTGTGTATCATATTGTTCACAAGACATTAATCTACATTTACCACTCTCAACCCAGGTGTAGTGAATAGGTGTACACTGAACTGTGCATCATATTGTTCACAAGACATTAATCTACATTTACCACTCTCAACCCAGGTGTAGTGAATAGGTGTACATCTGGGCCCCGTTGCATAAAACTTACCATTAATGGTAACTCTGCTATCAATGGTAACTACCATGGTAACATCACTCAAAAGCCAATCAAAATCAAGGTTTCCATGGCAGTTACCATTGATGGCAAAGTTACCGTTAATGGTAAGTTTTATGCAACGGGGCCCAGGTTGGAAATTATTCCTTAATATGCTTTCAGTGCTATAGGGCAGCTTAGCTAAACCCAGGGCAATAGTAATACCTTGTAGGAGCCTTGAGCATCCCCTGGGATGGATATGTGCATGATATAAATGTAGCTATTATTATTATCATTATTTTGTTGTCTTCAGATGGTGAAATCCAGTACCCAAGTGCGATTTCCTCGGGTGATGCAGAGGTTGTTTCCCTACTCTCGTTTGAAGCCGAATACAAACCTGCATCAACCCCCTCCTAACTGGCTTCGTAATGGCCCTACCATACAAGTACCTAATACTTGGATCAGAGGTGAACCTGCTGATATATCAAGGTAATAATAACATTATTATGATATATGTATCATGGTAATAGTTACGTTAATAAGCAAATAATTACCATTGGTGAAGGTGATGGGACAAACTATCACTTCCGAGGCGATGTGGATGTAGCAATCTTTCCAAAGCGAAGCTGAGGAAAGATAGCGTTATACATTCAGATCACCGAGGAAGTGCTAGTACGTCTCATTGCCTGAAATCAAAAGGTGATTATTTGCTTTATATTCCACATCTGAAACATTTAACTGGTACGAGAAAGACAATTATTGTCTACTTTTAGAAAAAGACAATTAGGCCTGAATTCACAAAAGAAGTTAAAACCACCATAAACTGTATAGTATACGTACCCCTACCTGGGTGCGCACAATTGTTTTATCATTTTAAGCGCACGATTGGGCAATGCGCGCTTATTTTAATACACCTATGGAGCTATTCGTAAAGGTCATGCATTTTTCATATTGACTATTCGTAGAGGTCACACACTTTTCAATTTGACTATTCGTAAAGGTCACGCACTTTCATTTCATGCGTACCCAAAATATTGATAACGCATTGTGACTCTGTAATGGACTGAAGAGATCAGCGAAACACATAAGCACTATTCCGTCAAGGTCACAAACTTTTCTTCTCAGGTCGTTTGATTGGGAGAATTACATTTTATCACTTGATTACCTTTTCAATTCATTTCAATTCATTTATTTCACATTTGCATAAAAAACAAGACAAAATATACATACATAAATACATAGGTTGAGTATACAGGCATAATACAAAGGATACAAATGTGCGGGATTTACAAAGGCCATAGGCCTATCAAAGGCTAATCCCAAACAAAAAAGACATGTATATAAGACAATACAAACAAACAAAAATCAAAACAAAACAGGGGGGAAAAAAACAAACAAAACAAAACAAAACAACAACGGCATCATGAAACAAATTACGAATCATTAAGAAACCTTTTATATTTATGTTTAAAAGAGTTAAGGGAAGGGCAAGATTTAAGTGCACTAGGTAAGCTATTCCAAAGGGTGGGTCCAGCGTATTGGATTGTTGTTCGGGAGAACTTATATTTAAAATTTGGTAAATAAAAGTCTTCGGACTGCCTGGTATTGTATTTGTTCAGAAATTTATTTTTTACAAATAAATCATTATGAAATAGGGGAAGTGAATTTTGAACAAATGAATACATAAAAATTGCAGTTTGATATTTGTTGATATTATGTACAGACAGTAAGTTTAGTTTTTTAAATAAAGGCTGTGTACTTGATCGTGGGGAAGAATTTGTAATAGCTCTGATTGCACGTTTCTGTAAGACAAATATTCGGTTTAGATGAACCATCGCACAGTTACCCCGAAGTATATTACAGTAATTGAAATATGGCAAAACTATTGACTGATATAACATCAAAAGTATGTTTAATGGAATTGATTTCTTTAGTCTGTTAATTGCACCAACGGATTTAGATACTTTACAAATATCATTCATGTGCTCTTTCCAAGTAAGTTTATCGTCTATGACAATACCCAAAAATCGTGTAGAGTGAACAACAGGAATTTTACTATTTTGAATATGTATATCAAAGTTATCAACGGAAATATTCTTATTGTTAGGTTGAAATATCATACAGCATGTTTTGTTAACATTCAATTTTAATTTATTGGCAAGGAACCACTCATGTACTTTTTTCAGTTCTAAGTTTAATGTATAGGTTAAATCATTTAAGTTATCACCAGATAAAAACAAATTTGTGTCATCTGCAAAAAGTATAGGATGTAATTTACTACTAACATGTTGTAAATCGTTTATAAAAATCAAAAAGAGTAAAGGGCCTAACACGGAACCTTGTGGCACTCCGATGTTAACACATTTCATCTGGGAGGAAACATTATCAATACAAACATACTGTGCTCTGTCATAAAGGTAGCTCTTAAACCAATCTAGGGCTACTCCTCTTACACCGTAATGTTGTAATTTTTAAATCAAAATAGAATGACTATAAATATAATCCAAAGCCTTGGATAAATCTAAAAAAAGACCTATAATGAATTGCTTGTTTTCAAAGGCTTTTGCAATAGTGGTGGTAAATTCAAGTAATGCCATGTAAGAGGAGTAGCCCTGTCTAAACCTTTTGACCAATCTAACAGCAAGATTCTTAGTATTTGGAATATAATACATGATATACATGTATCAGGGTAATAGTAACATTAATATGATATACATGTATATTGAGGTAATAGTTACATTAATATGATACATCAAGGTAATAGTTAATATGATATATCAAGGTATTAGTTGCATTAATATGATAAATCAAGGTAAAAGTTACATCAATATAATGAATCAAAGGTAATATTTATATTAGAATGGTGTATTATGGTAAAATATCATGTTAATAGTTACATAAATGTGATATATCAATGAAATAATTACATTAATATGATAAATCAAGGAAATATTTACATTGATATGATATATATCACGGTAACATTTACATTAAAATGGTGTATTATCGTAAAATGCCATGGTAATAGTTACATTAAAATGATATTTTATTAGAGGTGAACAAGCAGATACATATATCAAGGTAATAGTGATATCAAGGTAATAGTTTCATTAAAATATTTCAAATAATCAAAGTAATAGTGATATATCAAGGTAATAGAACTAATATGATATAATAAGAGAATACATTGATTCGTTGGATACAATTTGAATTTGATATATACTGTACATGTACATGTAACACACAATTTCCATAGACTCCAGCCCAAGTTATTTTGGCTTAGTATTCACTGGGTTAAGATGATTTGTCTTGGTAATAGTAACATTGAAATTATTCATCAAGGCAGTGAGATTGGAACTATAATATTTACATTAAAAGTAGTGGGGGTCACTTCCGGCCCGTGCCTCTTGTTTAAACCAAAGTGTACAATGTGCCCCCTGCCCATCAGTGTAAAGTTTGGACAAAATATATAGAATATAATTTATAGAATTAGCTTTTCTTCTTTTTTTTTTCTTTTGTTCTGAAACAAAAACTGATCCATGTTTAATTAATTCCAATGAAATTTTTGTAAAAGATGTTGCATTAAAGAAATGCAATATATGCAATTTTACTATGAAACAAATGATTAGACTCTCAATTTGACTATTGACATTTCATTTAATAATAGTAATACTTGGTTCTTGTATTGCGCGTGCATATCACATATTTATCAATGTCTCTGTGTGCTTCCAAAGAGCTTCAAGGAATTGATTCCAACAGCACCCATTTGCTACACCTGGGTCGAATGTGGCAAATGTTCATTAATGGCTTGCCAAAGGATGTTTTTAGTGCTGTGGCAGGGATTTGAACCCTGTACTTTGTGATTCACAGTCTAGTAAACTTATCCATCAGACCACATCATCTCTATGAATTTATGATTAAGGTTCATCATCTTTTTTGCAAAGGAGAGGTTAGATACCTGCATTTTTGCAAGGTTATTTGTAACTTTAGAAAATAATTTTTTTTTGTTTTCCTTAGAAAGTTGATGTTTAAACAGGTTTATTAGAGGTTGATCATTTATTTGCAATGATGTGCTAAAATAGTACCTTCAACTACATGTATACTCTTGTCTACCTTTGTGTGAAAACACTACCTGTATGAAAAAAAAACTTTGCATTGTTTTAAAAAAACTAAGTATTTGACTCTCTAATCTATAATAATTAATACGCTAAGGCGACGCGGGGGGTTCCGCGCCCGCCCCGACTGACTTTGCACACGCTGCAGGAGGGGGTCCGTTGGTCTCTATAGAATTTTTTCCCGCTGCCCGCCGCGAGCCGCCTTCCGTCCCGACCGGTCGGCCTGGCCGTCCGCATGTGCAACGTCCCCTTTGCGTTGCACGACGACGTCGCGTTGGCAGCAGGTGCGCGATCTCCTGAACGATCAAACCCCATTGGCCCGCGTGCTTTGCCTCGCCGTCGACCGAATCAGACGACGATTGCGCGTGCGTCCGGCGAACGGTACGTAGTGCAGACTCTGTATCTCTCACCGGGGGAACCCACGTAAGAAAATAATTATGCCATGGGTATGTTCAGTAGAGGTCCGTGGTATATACGTACGATTTGTGTCATAGTCCGCTTTGTGATTAGTATACCATGTAGGAGTAGCACCCACCAGACTGCGGTGCAATCTCAATGCAAGCTCAGTGCGACGCGACTATACACACATGCATATAAGGCATACAATACAACAATACACTGCACAGCACTCAACATGAGATGACCGCGAATTCCCGAGCGAACTGAGAGTCATACATTAGATGATTTTGGACGTGAGTTATATTATTTAGAACTAAATAATGTTAGAAACTGTATTTATAGACTTTGTTTGTCTCTATGTTCTCTGTATAGTTAACTGATGAAATTCTTCTCTTTTTAGCCGGACTCTGTCTCGGCGTCGTTGCACTCTGCTCTGAGCGGTACCAGCATGCACTGAAGCCTTGGCTGCTTGAAATAATTACGGGGGAAGAAACCTGCAGTAAAAGCTGTTTATTTCGAGATTTTAAGGTTAACTTTGGACGTGAGTGACTTTGTTGAGAACAAAAAATGTTTGGGTATAGTATCTGTGGGCTCTGTTTTTCCCTATTCGATCTGTATTTAGTTAAAAACTGATGACATTCTTCTTTACAACGCTGGTAATCTGTCACGGCAGCGCCCACAGTCTGAGACTGAGCTGTAGTAAGGCTTGGCTGGTTGAACCAAACATTAAAAGTCTTTGGTTGAACTCCCAGCGAAGAGTCTAGCAGTAAATACCTTACTGAGCGCTGCTTATTTCAAGATTGAAAATAGTATACTTACCATTTTTTTAATACTACAGTTAACATTTGACGATGAATTCATCCTACCATATGTCAGAGCAGTGGCGTACCCAGGATTTTTTTAAAGGGGGTGGTTTTTAATTCTCTGACAAGCACAAAAAAAAAAAGTTTATCAGTATTTTTTTTTTGGGGGGGGTCTTTTTACTTAAAAATTCTCTGTCAAGCAAACGAAAAAAAAGGTTATCAGTATTTTCTTTTTCTTTTTTCTTTTTTTGGGGGGTCTTTTTTTTCCAAAAATTATCTGACAAACAACAAAAAAAAGGGTTATGAATTCTAAAGGGGGGAGTGTTTTAACTTCAAATAACACCAAACGGGGGAGGGGGGTGTTTGAACACCCAAAACACCCCCCTTGGTACGCGCATGTTCAAAGTAGATTCTACATTACTTGAATTTTAAAACCCGCACTGCCGTAAATGCCTCACTGCGTTTCTTATTTCAAGATTGGAAACGGGTTAGGCCGAATATACCTGTACTCATTTTTTTATATTCCATGGAAAATTCATTTTATTTGAGTATATTCTACATCTATTTTGTTTCTTTAAAGAAAACAAAACAAAAAATCGTTCCATGAACATCCGTTTGAGGGGCAAACATTATGCTAGGAGCGTTATTCCATTGAAGTCATGGGCGTAGATATAGCGGGCAGGGGGGGGGGGGTATGTGAATGCATCATTCATTTTTTTTTTTTTTTTTCATTGTAGAAAAATAAACTCACAGTATAGATAGTACTAGCAGGGGTGAAGGATTGGATGGGTGATGCGGGATTATGTGAATGCATCAATCATTTTTATTTTCATTGTATTTGGGACCTTTCTATGCCACTGGCTGCAGGAGAGTGAGGGCAGGGGCATGATAGGGCCTGCCTTCACCATCCACCATGTCCAACGGCGGATCCAGGATTTTGTGAGGGAGGGGGCCAGCGCCGGATCAATGATTTTGTGATGGGAGGGGGGCCCAATATTCGGAAAATTCATGTTTCTGTTCTTTGAATACTTTTCATGTGTATTGTAGGATGTGATTGAACGCATGTATTGCACTATTGCTCATACATGTAAGTGTCTGATTGAATTTGAGAATTATAATATGTGTAGGTGAATCTTCACTCGATTACTTATAGAAAATATATAACTACTACCAATTTCTATAACTAAAATTGTATTTCTTGCTATAGACTAAGTAATGAGCGACCTCAGCTATGATGACAACAATATTCCATACACAAAATATACATAACTAGGCCATAGTAATTAATTATTTTACTATATTTTAGTTCTAATAATAAAACAATAAGCTAAATGGAAACACTAACTTCAAAAGAAACTCTTTTATCTTTATTCCACTCTTTCTCTCTCTCTTTCTGTTATGTTTATATTCTCTACATCCATTCCTCTCTCTTCCTATCTGTCTACCCCCACTCCCCCCTCTCTCTCCCTCCCCCTTTATGTCATGATGATATCTAACATAAATTATGTACATTACATAACATTATACAATATTTTTAACTGAGTATGTGGGTAAGTGGGTAAGTAATTGTGACCATGAGCACGCACGTGTGCGTGTGTAAATACATGTTTCTCTGAGTGAATGCCTGTGTGTATATAAACATGATTTTGTTTATAATAATATAAGGGTGTGCCATTTGAACAAATGAATGACAGTTACGTGCATCCATTTAAACGATGTACTCTGTCTGTCCGTCAAACCAAAAAACACCAATCCGCACGCGGTGCTTTCAATCGACCATTTAAAACTTCCAAGATAGCACTTATAAGGTTTCAATGAAAAGTCTCACATCCATAGACACCCTATTTTCTCTTTCCATCTCTCTAACTTCCTGTTAATTTTCCCACCTGTTATCTCTCCAACCCCTTTTCCAACCCGCCCCCCCCCCCCCCCCCCCCGCCCCCCTCTCTCTCTCTCTGAAATCCTATTACAAAATTTGTAACTATAAAAAAAAAGAAAAGTGTCATGTTTGTTCAGTTATAAATGATGTCTGTGTATCGTCTTTGTATGTGAATGTGGACGGACTCGAAATTAAAGACAAAAAAATTTACCTACAAAAATTACTCAATCTTCATAACCATTTTCGTTTCCATTTAGAGCAATTTAGTGATAATTTCATTAACAAAAAAAAAAATGAATATAAACTCGCAAGAATGTACACATCGATTGTGAAAATGTTGAATGTGCAATGTAAAAAAGGAACCCGTGGATTTCCACGGGTCCCGCTAGTTAATTATTAATAAGTTAAAAGTTAAAAATTTGCATCAGACTGAAATTTGCACATTGTAAAGTTGAAGGATGTCAAATTTATTTTGAAATATTTTAGATTTTGTTTCCTTGATTTGAAAAAAGGGAAAAAATCTGATTTAAAATTTTAAGGATTATTTCAAGAATGGCAATCAAAGTTTAAATGTCATATAACTTACCTCAGATAAATTTGACAACCTTCCTTATTGCAATGTTTAAACTGAAATGAGTTTTAACTTTTAAGTTACATGTATTAGCAATAGAAAATATGTCAAAATGTTTTTTTTTTACATTTAGTCCCCCAAAGTGGACAACTGGACATTAACTCAAAATCATATATTGCAGTGATGTGATATTAGTGATTACATCACACCTGTCCTATTCAGCTGATCTTGACCTTTTTGTCAGGGTTTATGATTAAATGCTGTTTAAAATATCTGAAATAGATCTGTATTTGTTAGATTTGATATGAATTGCAAATTAAGATCCTGATTTTTCTTCAATCACAAAAGGTTATCACTAATCCTGCTTTGTTCAGACAATTCTCATTGCTTTTGTGTTAAAGGGAAATCCAACCTTAGTGGCAAATTTTTCTGAAAGAAAGAGGAAAATCAGTCAAGCAATAAGAAAGTTATGATCAGTATAATTATGGGAATTTCAATTTGGCCAAATTGGTAATGTCACTGTAGTGGTGGACAAATCTACTGTTTGCTCCAACATACAAAATGACTAAAAATGTCATTAAAAAAAAAAAGTATTATTCTATAGGATCTTTTTCTTCTTCTTCTTCCTTGGGTACAACTGCCTCCTTCACTTCTGAAGATTATTGCAGTCCTTACTATTTTATTATATTTTATGAGGACCTCTATATGCTATCTACAATATATTTTGAGTACTGCCCCAAGAGAAAATGCACTTAAGGAGAAAACAGTAAATTAATAATATTTTAGTGTACAACAAACAGGAGAGTAGACTGCCAATACATGTATGTCACAATTGACACACCAAATTGCCAATTAGAGATTCACATAGATTTAGTGATCTCATTTTTCAAACATCCATAGCTTTCTTATTCCTTGTCTGATTTCTGTCAAGCTTTCACCATCCTGTTTTTCTTATATTAATGCTTTCAACACAAATCATCTTATTACCAAGGTTGGATTGCCCTTTAAAACCAGGCCAGGCCAGAAGGCCTGCTATTTGGAAGTTGATATATGAATCAGATTTGAATTTACCCAAAGCTCTGTGAATTTAATCCTTTAATTTTGTAAGGTGCTTCATTTAGTCTATGATCTTTCATGCGTAACATAACAGTATGCACACCATGCATGCTATCAGAATTTTTGCAGGAAATGTTGAACTGCATGTTGTATACTTGGGCATACCAAATTGTTTAACCTAGATCAAAGTATTGAATTACTCCTAGTACTTATTATTCCATTTGGCACTATGAAATGAATAATGCATGAGATTGTAATCAACATTGGCTGATATTCCAGTGATACCGGTGCTTTGAGATTAGGACGAATATCACTGAAAAGCGGAGTCTAATTTTAGTGTCTCATACTCTGCATACATGCTATCTTTTGCCTAGACAAAGTTAAAAAATAATATTGAATTTTGGTTTATATGATCAAGAATAAATTCTAATACAATCCAAATATCTGCCAAATAATTCTGAAAGAAAGTGCGTAATTTCTGAGTGATAGGCAAAATAAATAAAACATTCCATGAAATGTCAGGTCTGTGTCAAGGAATGTATGTTTTGCAATGTTGTACATATCCATGTGAGCAATTTTCAGGGTATGCGGTTTTAAGCAAATTTTGCTATTTTGTGCACCTTTGGCTGACATAACCATATTTAAACATTTAATGATTATATCATAACAACTTAAAGGGGAAGTCCACCCTCATATTAATTTGGTTTTAATGAAATCAACAAAAAAAAAATGAGAGAAACAGAACTGTCAAAGTTTTTTATGAAAATCCAGTTAATTATAAGAGAGTTATTAATTTCTGAAGTTGTAATTGATCAAACGCAAATTGGCAACTCTGTTACATACCTTTTGAGGACCTCTCCCAAGTCCCATTTGCTCTGTACACAAATATTGATAGACTTCTATTTTGTCTAAAGACAGTATCTAATTATACATGTACATGCACCCTCAGTATAACTGTTGCACATATACCGTATGTCTTTACTAGCCCATGTAAAAACATCTACGTTTAGAGCTCTTCCTTCACCAGAAATTATCAGTACATAGCTAGTGGTAGAGGTTCTCGAAAGGTAAAATTGGTTAAAATTTCCCTGTTCACTCAAGCTCCTTGCTAAATCATGGAATCATGAAATGTATACCATAGTAACAGTAAGCAAGCGAAGTCTTTTCTTCTCTTACACCCCCCCCCCCCCTCCCCACCCCCCATTTAATCCAGAGTTGGTATAAATTTTATTTTTGTGTTGTGAATCATTCTAAGATCCTCTGTTCTGTATTTGGGAGTCAATTATCTTGGCCAAAAAATATTGTTTGATTTACAATTTGACTTAAGTTACAAGAAACATTTCTTAGAAATGTCTTTTTCTTTTTTTCTTTTCTGGAAAAGAATCAAGGAGGAAGTCACTAATAAACTTGAAAACTATGCGTTATTCCGATATGCTGAAAAAAAATGCACAAGATACATGTATGTAAAGGAATCTTATAATACATTTTTCTCTGTGTATACATGTATATTTCTTTTCTTTCACTACAGTTTTGGAATGGCAGACGCAGATATCATGGATGATGTAGATGTGATTTCAGCTTCGGAGGTAAGAATAAACATGTTCTGAGTGTAGAAATGCACTCGCTTTTTATTAGATTTTATGTATCTAAGTGCAATATGGCCTGTCCAAGATATCCTAAATCAAATTTGATGTCCTATTTTAGTCATCTGGTGTGGGTAATTTATTAAAGGCTAGCCTTTTGCTGATGGTTTATGTCATGTGTATGCACGTAATCATGAGGACTAGACTATGCAATGCTGATATTTTTATTTTAAGTACTAACTTTATGCACTGAGTCTATTATGTTACTTGTTCAGGCAAGCACTGTTCATTTTGGTTGATGGGTTTGTGGTGTAATTTTGTTTAAGAAAATGCATCAACTCTTTACTTTTTTATTCTCTCTAAAACATTTTTAAAGATGTTTTGTAAGCATTAAAAAATAAAATTTTGCAGTGTACTTTTATTGACAGGTATATTGATTACTGAACATGGACTGTATTCATGTGTGTTCATTTACAAGTGATAGGAAAGGATAAAAAATATATATACTCATAATTTCAAAACTGTTATTGGCAACATAATGTGACAGATGCCATTTGCATGACACATACATACTTTCCATATACCCCATACTGTGATATCTCAGGCTCAGTGTTGTCAAGGAGTTAAAAGATATATATATATAGAAAATGAATTACAATTAAATTTCATGTCATCAAATCAATATCTTCACAACTCTATTTGAAAAAATACTTCTTTGTTTTAAAGAAGACTTTTCCATAGGCCCATTTTACTGTAATTTTAAAGCTTTCTTGAATATATCTCAAATCTGTATAGATAAGCTATCCTGAGCACAATGAAATATATGAATTATTTTGTTATTTTCCATCGTCATGAACAAGTGTCTGAATAACAGTTGGATGGTTTTTCAATTTTGTTTTGTGCTTAAAATATAAGATTTGCATTACACACAAGTCGAAAGTAGAAAACTATCAACATATTCATTGTACAACAACAGTAACAACTTCTACAACAAATGACACAACAGAAGCTGATATGGAGTACCACTCCACCCCAAAACTACAAGTTTTACAAGATAGAGGCAAACAAACACCGATGTCAGCAAAATTGGGTCATTGTTGATGGAGAGAGAGAGCTTAGAATAAGCTGTAAACAGGCAATATATAAATAGACGGGGCCCTGGAATTTGGAAATTCAATAATTCTCTCCTAAAAGACGAAAATTTTGTGTCAAAAATAATTAAAACTATTAAAGAGACAATCATATATTATGCAAAAGAAGAAGTTGAATTCGATGAAAACGATAACATTCTTGGAAATTGTGAATTTTCTATTAATGACCAATTATTTTTCGAAACTTTGTTAATGTTATTGCGAGGTGAGTCTATATCATATGGTTCGTTTATCAAGAAACAAAACGTTACTAGAGAAACGGAACTGGAAAGAAATATTGAAGTACTGGAACAAAGACTAGTGACATCGAATGATAAGACCGCATTACTAGAAGAAATAAAAGAAAAGAAGAAAGAACTCGAATTCTACCGTTTAAAAGTAAATGATGGAATCATTATGAGATCCAAAATTAAATGGATGGAGCTAGGAGAAAAGCCATCGAAATATTTTTTAAACTTAGAAAAACAAAATAAAGTGAATAAAGAAATACGACAATTGTCAACGGAAAATGGAGAAGTTATTAGTGGGCAAGAAGGTATATCAAAAGAAATCTTTAAATTTTATTCAAACCTATATAAGTCGAAAGATACCGAAGAGGTAGATCTTGATACATTACTAGACATTCCTGATATTCCTAAATTAACTCCAGAAATGTCTGAATTATTAGAAGGTCCCTTGAGTGAAAATGAAGTTTATGCAATGCTAAAAACTATGAAAAACAATAAATCCCCTGGGCAAGATGGTTTCACCGTCGAATTTTTTCGTTTCTTTTGGCAATATCTAAAAACGTTTATGATCAGATCTCTGAATTTTGCTTATTTTACAGGAGAATTGTCGAAGTCACAAAAAATGGGAATAATTACACTTATTCCTAAAGGAAACAAACCGCAACATTTATTACAAAATTGGCGCCCTATTTCTCTTTTAAATGTATTATATAAAATAGCATCCGGGTGTATAGCAAATCGATTGAAGCAGATTTTGCCCCACTTGATACATGAAAATCAAAAAGGGTTTTTGAAAGGCCGTTTTATTGGGGAAAATATTCGTTTACTTTATGATACGTTACTATACACCGAACTCAGTGATATACCAGGCATGCTATTGATGATTGATTTTGAAAAGGCTTTCGACTGCGTGTCTCACAAGTTTCTATTCAAGGTCCTAGATTTTTTTAAATTTGGGTCGTCATTGAAAAAATGGATTCATCTGTTTTATGAAAATGCATCTTCTTGTGTAATGGTAAATGGTTTCTGTACAGAGAGATTTAATATAGGACGAGGGTGTCGCCAAGGAGACCCTTTATCTCCATATCTGTTTTTGCTTGTTAGTGAAATATTAGGAATTTTGATTAGACATTTTAAAGATATTATTGGCTTAAACATACAGGGGGAAAATAGCAAACTGCTACAATACGCAGACGACACCATTTTGACACTTAACGGTACTGAAGAAGACTTACAACATGCAATGGAAATATTAGGTAGTTTTGAGAAAATATCAAATCTTAAGGTTAATGTTACAAAAACTCATGTAATATGGATTGGGAAAAATAGAGCCTGCACAAAAAAATTACTCCCTGAGCATAAATTAAATTGGGTATCAGAAGGTTACTCGAGATACTTAGGAATAGATTTTTCGGTGAATTTAATAGAAATGGTGAATCACAATTATGTTGAAAAAATTAAAGATATAAAACGTCTAATTATCTCATGGTCTAAAAGAACTTTAACTGTACTCGGGAAAATAACTGTAGTCAAATCTTTGTTAGTACCAAAACTGAATTATTTATTGCTTTCACTTCCAGAACCAAATTTGCAAATAATGAAAGAAATAAACTGTTCTTTTTATTCATTTATATGGGGTAATAAACCTGACAAAATCAGTAGAGAACAAATGTGTCAAATATATCATAAAGGCGGGGTTAAGATGACTGATATTTTTATTCATTCTAAATCCCTGAAGATATCGTGGATTAGAAGATTTTTAACTGATTCTCACATAGAAAGCTTAACTTTTCACATGTTCAAATTATTTTTGCCTCAACCCTTTAATTTCCACTTGTATATGGGCTCAAATTACTATAGAAAAATGGGAGTTTTGACTCCAAATCTATTTTGGAAAGAAGTTCTTTTAGCTTGGTCAGACTTGGTCGAACTACTTGTTAATGACATTGCCAGTCAACCTCTCTGGAATAACACCCGAATTAAAATTAATGGAGAAGTGGTGTGTTTCACATCTTGGAACTTACGAGGGATACGTTTTGTGAATGACATTCTACAAACAGATGGTTCTTTTCTTTCATACTTTGAATTTCAACGCAAGTATCACATACAAACAAACTTTCTCCAGTACTACGGTCTTTGTAATGCGATTCGGTCAGGTTTTGAAATTAGTACACATTTAATCCATACGGCCACAGATCCTATCATTCCAGAAGCTTTGCATCTCGTGGTTAAAAGACAATACGGCTGTTCACATATTTATCAATCTTTTCTAAAATACAAATCAGTAAAAGAGTGTAGAGCTCTCACAAAGTGGAAAGGTGTTTTGGATTTTCAACATGAAAATTGGGGTTCATATTGCCAAATTCCATTTCAATCAACAATAGATGTTAGTTTAAGATGGTTTCAAATAAAGATCCTAAACAGAATATTATATATGAAAGATGCTTTATTACGATTTGGTGTAGTAGCTAATAAGAAATGTACTTTTTGTAATAATAATGATGAAACTCTCCTACATGTTTTTTGCTCTTGTAACTGTTCGAATGACATATGGTTGAAATTTGAGTATTGGATATTTCGTTACACAGGGAAAAGAATCACACTCACAAATCAAAACAAATTGTTTGGTTTTTGCGGTAGCAATAATAATGCACTTAATTGTATTCTCATAATTGTAAGAAGAGAAATATTTTTAGCCAAATTACGAAATCAATTACCTGACTTTGACGTAATTCTATCAGCTTTGAAACGTTATTATGAAATGGAAAAATATATATGTCAAACAAATCTTAGAGAAAATAAAATGAAAAAGAAATGGTTCCATTTTAGAATTTTTTTTGATTGTGTTGGCAATGTCCCAACACAAATATGAACATACATGTAACTTACGTATAGTGTCTCATTCTGATATGCCATTTTTGTCATGTTTTTGCCTCTCATTATGTAACTTTATATGCTTTCGACCGTGATGATCTGGAATATTATGTTTGTCATATCTGCTATTTACATGTATCTGTTTAACTATTTGTATAAAAGAAATGATAAATATACTGTATATAATTATGATGACATTTATTTGAAAATAAAGAACCCTGTGGAAGGGAAAAAAAAAATTTAAAAAAAATATGTAAATATTTTAATTTTTAATCAACGTGAGGAACTACATGCTTGGCTTGAATTTTAAATGAGAAAGCTTACATCACGGAAGACAACTGCTCCAGGCAAACATTGAAGTGATTTGTTATTGGCTTCTGGAAGTGTTCGATCTCAAGAACGACTTGTTTTCATGGAAATTCTGTGACCTGGTTTCTCTTTTGCAATCTAATTACGGATGCAGTATGGAAATGTCTCCATTGTGTTCGGAGTGGTGGCTGTGCAGCCCCAATGGACCATTGCCATTTTTTTTTCCTTTGTTACTTCTAAACTTGTACATGTCCATGTGAAAACATACATGGGAGCAGATAATAATATACCTCTGGATAATTCAAAAGGAGCTCTGATAAAAAGAGCAATGAAGTAAGGATGAGTCCCTGCGAGGAAATTTTTCACTATTTAAGGGCAAATCCAAAAATAGCTTCCATGAACAAAGAGATGTTTTTGCGCTGCTTGTTCTATGATGATGAACAAATGGGATATATTTGTACATGTATTTCTGCAATTACATTCACTTCTTCCATATATTTGTTTTCTTGAATTTGCCTACTGGTATATTGCATTCTATTTGTGGATTTTGCATCTGGGGAAAAGGTGGTACCGCAATCAAAATAAGAATCTCTGCATTGAGAATAAATTTGATATACATTGTTTATTGCTATGTATATATTTTGTCTAAAGTTGTGAGCCTAAAGCATCCTTTCTTTTTAACTCCCTCTGAGATATATATGTGGACTGACTGAATAGTTAATTTAGTAGAATCAGTCTGTTTGATTAAAGATATGTTTTCTCCAAGCCATATATTTCTTCTATTCATTTCATAATTTCTTAATTTGGTAGAATCAGTCTGTTTAATGAAAGATATGTTTTCCCCAAGCCATCTGTTTCTTCTATTCATTTCATAATTTCTGAATTTGGTAGAATCAGTCTGTTTTATTAAAGATATGTTTTCTCCAAGCCATCTATTTCTTCTATTCATTTCATAATTTCTGAATTTAGTAGAATCAGTCTGTTTTATTAAAGATATGTTTTCTCCAAGCCATCTATTTCTTCTATTCATTTCATAATTTCTTAATTTGGTAGAATCAGTCTGTTTAATGAAAGATATGTTTTCCCCAAGCCATCTGTTTCTTCTATTCATTTCATAATTTCTGAATTTGGTAGAATCAGTCTGTTTTATTAAAGATATGTTTTCTCCAAGCCATCTATTTCTTCTATTCATTTCATAATTTCTGAATTTGGTAGAATCAGTCTGTTTAATGAAAGATATGTTTTCCCCAAGCCATCTATTTCTTCTATTCATTTCATAATTTCTTAATTTGGTAGAATCAGTCTGTTTTATTAAAGATATGTACTCTCCAAGCCATCTATTTCTTTTATTCATTTTGTAATTTCTTAATTTGGTAGAATCTGTCTGTTTTATTAAAGATATGTTTTCCCCAAGCCATCTATTTCTTCTATTCATTTCATAATTTCTGAATTTGGTAGAATCAGTCTGTTTAATGAAAGATATGTTTTCCCCAAGCCATCTATTTCTTCTATTCATTTCATAATTTCTTAATTTGGTAGAATCAGTCTGTTTTAGTAAAGATATGTTTTCCCAAGTCATCTATTTCTTCTGTTCATTTCATAATTTCTTAATTTTGTAGAATCGGTCTGTTTTATTAAAGATATGTACTCTCCAAGCCATCTATTTCTTCTATTCATTTTGTAATTTCTTAATTTGGTAGAATCTGTCTGTTTTATTAAAGATATGTTTTTCCCAAGCCATCTATTTCTTCTGTTCATTTCATAATTCCTTAATGTGGTAGAATTAGTCTGTTTTAGTAAAGATATGTTTTCCCAAGTCATCTATATCTTCTGTTCATTTCATAATTTCTTAATTTTGTAGAATCGGTCTGTTTTATTAAAGATATGTACTCTCCAAGCCATCTATTTCTTCTATTCATTTTGTAATTTCTTAATTTGGTAGAATCTGTCTGTTTTATTAAAGATATGTTTTTCCCAAGCCATCTATTTCTTCTGTTCGTTTCATAATTCCTTAATGTGGTGGAATTAGTCTGTTTTATTAAAGATATGTTTTCCTCAAGTCATCTCTTTGTTTTATTCATTTTGTAATTTCTTAATTTGGTAGAATCAGTCTGTTTGAATTAGACATATATATGTTTTCCCTTAGTCATCTATTTCTTCTGTTCATTTCATAATTTCTTAATTTTGTAGAATCGGTCTGTTTTATTAAAGATATGTACTCTCCAAGCCATCTATTTCTTCTATTCATTTTGTAATTTCTTAATTTGGTAGAATCTGTCTGTTTTATTAAAGATATGTACTCTCCAAGCCATCTATTTCTTCTATTCATTTTGTAATTTCTTAATTTGGTAGAATCTGTCTGTTTTATTAAAGATATGTTTTTCCCAAGCCAATTATTTCTTCTGTTCGTTTCATAATTCCTTAATGTGGTGGAATTAGTCTGTTTTATTAAAGATATGTTTTCCTCAAGTCATCTCTTTGTTTTATTCATTTCTTAATTTCTGAATTTGGTAGAATCAGTCTGTTTAATGAAAGATATGTTTTCCCCAAGCCATCTATTTCTTCTATTCATTTCATAATTTCTTAATTTGGTAGAATCAGTCTGTTTTAGTAAAGATATGTTTTCCCAAGTCATCTATTTCTTCTGTTCATTTCATAATTTCTTAATTTTGTAGAATCGGTCTGTTTTATTAAAGATATGTACTCTCCAAGCCATCTATTTCTTCTATTCATTTTGTAATTTCTTAATTTGGTAGAATCTGTCTGTTTTATTAAAGATATGTTTTTCCCAAGCCATCTATTTCTTCTGTTCATTTCATAATTCCTTAATGTGGTGGAATTAGTCTGTTTTATGAAAGATATGTTTTCCTCAAGTCATCTCTTTGTTTTATTCATTTCGTAATTTCTTAATTTGGTAGAATCAGTCTGTTTGAATTAGACATATACATGTATATGTTTTCCCTTAGTCATCTATTAGTTCTATTCATTTCATGATTTCTTAATTTGGTAGAATCAGTCTGTTTTATTAAAGATATGTTTTCCAAAGTCTGTTTTTTCTATTCGTTTTGTTATTTCAAGAAAGCTTTTCACCCTAATTCACCCTCTTCCTAGCCATTTTCACTAATTCTCTCTCTCTCTCTCTCTCTCTCTCATTCTCACCATTTTTATCTCTTTCTCTCTTTTTATATTTTACTTTATTTTCCCTCTGTCTGTCTCTCCTCCACCTCTTTCTCTTTATCTCTTTTTTTTAAATCTCCCTCTCCACATATCCTTTTATTTCCATCTACCCATGTGTATAATTCCTCTATTATAATCCTTTTCACATCCACAGAAGTGTTCCAATTATAATTCTTTTCTAATTATCGCAAATTCACACAACTTCAAAATTTAGGGCTGCAGTAGGGCTGAAGTACCTGTAACCTTTCAAGTGAATGAACCACTCTACCACATAGGGTTCTATTCAGTTACTGGTAATTCATAGTTGGGTAGAAAATAAGTCCATAGAGATATATAAAATATCACAAAATGCATTTCTATTGATTATATGTGTAATATGTTTTTCCTTCTCAGAATATCAAAAAGCTGCTGAAGATTCCCTTCAGCAATGAGCAGGTCAGCTTGGCAGTTCATCGTATCGGTAAAACTCTTCTTCTGGACAAACTTGATCTCTACAAGCATCTAAGGGATGCCTCACAGGTAAGCAAACCCCTGTTCCCATCATAAACTTGATCTCTACATGCACCAAAGGGATGCCTCATAGTTAAGGAAATCCATGCTCACACCTTAAACTTGATTTCTACAAGCATTAAAGGGATGCCTCACAGTTAAGGAAAGCAGTTCACACCATAAACTTGATCTCTACAAGCATCTAAGGGATGTCTTGCACGTAAGGAAAGCCCTTTTCACACTGCAAACATGATCTCCCCAAGATTTGTAAGTGATACATGTACATCTGTACTTAACAGAAAACATATCCCTGTGTTCACATTTCAAACTTAAAGGGCAATCCAACCTTGGAAATAAGATGATTTGTATGAAAGCAGAAAAATAAGAAAAACAGGATGGTGAAAGTTTGAAAGAAATCGGACAAGGAATAAGAAAGTTATGGATGTTTGAAAAATGAGATCACTACATCTATGCGAATCTCAAATTGGCAATTTGGTGAGTCAATTGTGACATTTTTGTGGACAACTCTCCCATTTGTCGTACACAAAAATATCATTAATTTGCGGTTTTCTTCGAGGCGCTTTTACCCTCGGGGCAGTACTCAAAATATATTGGAGATAGCATATTGTTATAGGTCCTCATGAATGAAAAGATCCCACTGAGAAATGCATTTTGAAAAAAAGTGGCATTTTGGTCATTTTATGTGTTAGAGCGAATGGGGGAGTTGTCCACAGCTACATCACAGTGACATTACCTATTCCGCCAATTTGAAATTCCCATATGCATAGTGATTACAACTTTCAAAAATTCATAACTTTCTTATTGCTTGTCCGATTTCGTTCAAACTTTCACCAATCTGCTTCTCTGATTTTTCTTCTTTCTTTCAAAGTAACTTGCTATTAAGGTGGGATTTCCCTTTAAAGCTCATGTACAGTTTTGGTATCAAAAACGAAATTGGAGAGAAATATGTTAAATGTAATCTCATGTTGTATTCCATGTGTCATAAGATGTTTGTAAGAGATCATTTGGTATTCCATCAATGATTTCCGCTGAATTTTACTGTAAATATATGTAAGGAACGCTAGATCACAGCAATATACTGCCCTACGCTAGGACCTTTCCACCCTGACGGCTCCCCGCACATCAATCTCAAGGCTTCGCACAAAGATTGCATGTTAATCACTGTGTGTAGGTTTTGAATGCGTGTATGGTGTATAGTGCACGCTGAAGTTGTTGGGAGTTTATATCCCTGACCCGGCACCTAAATTTTTTTTTTACCTCTCATTTGTTTGATATGTCACTTTAGGATATGACATCTTCACAGCATCTCTGCATTGCTAGTATCTTGCTATTTATCAACAAAAATCCAATGAATCTGACAAAGTTTTTGAGAGCTTACCAAAACTAAACATTACCGTTAATATTTGCAAACATCTATGGGAGTTACATGTACAATGTAGCAGTTATTCGAAACCTCTTTTTCACACAGCCCCTATACAAATTTAAGCTTGCGGCATGCTTAATAAGCGTGTTTTTGACAAAATAAGCTTATTAAGCGTGCCGCAAGCTTAAAACGAGCTTAGGAAATGATGGCAAGCTTATCACAAGCGTGCCACGAGCTTGCGACGAGCTTGCCGCAAGCTTGCAGGAAGCGCGGCAAGCTTGCACAAAAATGGTAAGCGTGCAGCAAGCTTGCGGCAAGCTTGTGGCAAGCGTGCAGGAAAATTGGCCAGCATACCGCAAGCTTGCACAAAAATGGAAAGCGTGCGGCAAGCTTAAGACAAAAACGGCAAGCTTGCTGCATACTTGCAAGAAAAGTGGCAAGCTTGCGGCACAGTTTCATGGGAAGCGGCAAGCTTGCGGCGAGCTTGCACAACATTATCAAATGGAAATTTATTGTTTAAAGATAGTAAAATATTTCAAAAATATCAAGAGAGGAGAAATATGATATTCATCATGCATTTGGTCTGAAGACTCTGCCAGATAAGATTATGTGCTAAACTTTTATATTAAGACGACTTAAATCGGAGTGCAATATTGTTCCCATATGCATTTTTATCACTAGAAAACCAAAATATGACTTGATCATTTCTTTGTATGCATATATTATAATTTGCTATTAAATATAATAATCATTATTCACACTTATAAAATGACAAACTATTTTGAGAAAAAAAAATGAAGCAAATTGAAATCCCCTTATATGGCTTCTTCAGGCACATTATAAGTGCTGATTTCAAATTTAAAAGAACTATAGATGACATAAACATATGGTACAAATTGGTATCACTGAATTATACTTTCTACATAAAATGCTTCAATAAAATATTCAATAGCATATTTAGTTTTATTCTAAAGCTTCAAAAATATTGGATATTATTCAGATAGCATCTATGAAAAAAGGAAACACACTATTTCAATTATTAATTAATTATTTACAATAATTATGAAAACACTAACAACTAAATCGATGCAGTTTGGTACAAGATGATGTATAATGTACGCGAATGTAAAAAGCTCAGTGTAGAAACTAACACTTGATTGCAAGCTAGCCGCAAACTTGCGGCACGCTTAATGGCACGCTTATTGATAAGCTTGCCGCAAGCTCGTATTGTACCAAATATGTAAATTAGCTGCAAGCTTGCAGCAAGCTTGTAACATGCTTGATGGCAAGCTTGCAGTTAGACAGAAAAATCCGTCTGTTTGGAGGAGTTTTATAACATTTTCTGACTTTTGAGGTTCTCCTCCAAGACAGACGGAAGCCTCCCATAGGCACCATAGTCAAGTAGGCATCGAGTGGGCTTAATCACTGTCCCTATAGACGTACGGGTGAGGTGCCTCACCCCACACATTTACGACTTATTTAGAGTCGTATATCGACAAAAATCAACTTATATAGTAAAAGCAATGTATATTAAATATAGTGAGCTCACCTGATTTTTGAAATAATCCACAAGTTACAGAAATTTTATCGTGTTTGTCCACGTTGTCAACAAGGTTATCGCAAGTGAATCTGTCGGGCGAACGGAATATACGTACTAGTGAACGTGCGCCTGCGCGTGCGTACGCAAGTCCCAGCCAGGTCCCAGCCATTGGTAAGCACATAATGCAAGACCCCAACGGGAGTGCTTAGGGCAGACTTCGGTCTATGTAGGAGAGGAATTTCGTGAAGCCAGACGTAGTCTCAGCCTAGCATATTCCCGAACGAAATAGACTGATTTTTCGGTCTAGCTTGCAGTAAGTTAGTCACAAACTTTTTATCAAGCTTGCTGCAAGCTTGCCATCAAGCATGCCACAAGCTTGTGGCAAGCTTGCAGCTAATTTACATATTTGGTACAAACGAGCTTGCTGCAAGCTTGCCGCACACATGCCGCAAACTTGCCGCGCGCATGCCGCAAGCTTGCTGGCACGCTTGTGTTCAAGCTTGCCAATAAGCGAACCAAAATTTTTTATTTTTTTTTTACCTCTCATTTGTTTAATATGTCACTTTAGGATATGACATCTTCACAGCATCTCTGCATTGCTAGTATCTTGCTATTTATCACCAAAAATCCAATGAATCTGACAAAAAGTTTTTGAGAGCTTACCAAAACTAAACATTACCTTTAATATATTTGCAAGCATCTTTGGGAGTTACACGTACTATGTTGCAGTTATTCAAAACCTCTTTTTCACACGGTACCTGCATTAACTCAAATTCTGTCTTTGTTCAGTTTGCAAAATAGGCAAGAGGCAAAAGAGAGATGGAGAGAAAGAGATAAAAAGAGAGAGAGGCAGAGACAGAGACAGACAGACAATGTGGAAGATAGAGTTATATGGAGTAGTAAAGATAGAGAGAGAGAGAGAGAGAGAGGGAGAATAGAATGAATAGAAGATCAAATTAATGTTTTATGTGGGAAGGCTATGTTCATGTTTATGACTTCTCCTTTATATCAACAAGATGTAATTTTTTGTTCGTTTTTGACAAAATTGCAGGGTACCCATCTCATAATTCTTTATGATATTGATGATAAGACAGGAAATGCAGGTAGTCTACCACCCAGGCTGTTGGAATTTGTCACTTTCTGTCAATGAGAATATGTTTGGTTGAGTTTTGAAATTAGAAGACTAAAATCACCAGTTTAAAGTTGAGACATAGCTGGAGAAAGGAGATTAGCTAGTCATATTTCGGAGTTCAGACTCAACCCAACATAATTTTATTCCAAGGAAGGAAAAGTCCCATAGCCTTGGCGTAAGGCTAGGGAATAGTGTTCAAAAATGCAAGATCATTAATGTTATGAAACCTCATGTTTTTGTCATTTACTTTGGTGTAGATGCGTAACAGATCCTTCCTTATTGCCATGTTTTCTCTTTTATGAATGACCCATTTTATGGTTGCGTGCATAACAGACCAGCACGAATACAATCTTATGCAATTTTTAAAAACTTTTTGAGTTTTGATTGCTGAAATAATAATAAAAATTTTCAGAATTTTTATAAGAGACAGATAAAAATGTGTTGTGTTGATGCAGTCAAAGAACGGTAAAAATTGTGGGATGCAGTGTTATTGTAAAGTACATCCGTCGTCTGTGCATTCGTTTGCATTTTTCTTCAAGGCGCACAACATTAATACCCATTTATCTTTTTGAAGATAGATCCGTCCACATGATTCTGCTTTATTTCCTTATTAATGATCCGTTCACACATCACCATGTCATCTCCTTGAAAATTGATCCTTTCACCTCACCATGTTGCATGTATCCCCGGTGGGGGCACTCACGTATATTGGTGGTACGGGGACGTGCCGCTTTGATGACCCCCTTTTTCAGACCCCGATTTCCGTTCTCTAGATACTCAGTTCCGCTCAGGAGCCGCTCAGCCCCGCTCTGAAGACCCCCGTTATGAAACATATCCGTTCGCATGCGGCCGGGAGCGTGGCGGAGGCAGTGGTCGCTCGACCTGGTCTCGCGCCCTAGGTCCTTTCGTCGCGCGAGCCTTGAAAACTGCTCCAGCTAGCTAGCTACTAGCCCCCGGCGCGGCCCGTCCCGAGATCCTGCGATAGCGAAGGTGTACCGCCGATAAGCGAGGTTAGTTTTGTAGTTCCCTAGACCCTGTTTTTCACTCTGCCCAATAGATCATAGTTCCCAAGACCCCGTATTTTACACCTTGAAGTCAGTTCCTTAGACCCCCTTTTCGGGGATTCGTGAGGCACACCCCCGTCAAAATATAATTCGAGTGCCCCCCCCTGTTGCATGTATCTCTTTAATAGGTTATTTGACATTTGCTCCTGCAACAATCACCTGGGGCTTTATTTCATCAAAGACATAGGGTTAAGGTTAGGGTCACAATTGGCTTTTAAAGATAAAGTTGAGTTCTGGTCATGCGATTACATTGTGGAAGAAACTGTCTCAAAGCAATTGGGAAAAGTGGATCATGTCTACATATGCATTGGTGTATACTGCGAGGCTTTGGAATCATCAAAATGATAAGAGACTAACCCAATCTTGTGGAAAAGCACATGCACTGCACTCAGAAATGGGTACATGGGACTGCACACACACACATGTAGCATGAATGTTTGGCCCGAACATTTCAGCCATTTCTGATCATATTTTGAATATGAGGGCATTTGAAGAGCAATCCTTTTCAGGGGACATTTCTACCATGATTTTTTTTTTTATAAAACTGACGTAAAATGAATAGGAAAGCTCACAAACTATTTTTCACCTTTCCCAGAACTCAAACTTCTCTTTAAAGGGTTGGGTTGGGTTGGGGTAGCATTAGGGGTTAAGGTTTGCGGTATAGTTAGGTATAGTGGTCCTGGGTTGAAGTAAAGAATTTAATTCGTGTTGGATATCGACCATGGAGAAATCTTTGCCAGAGCATGTGTAGTGCAGCCCTCTGATGATTGATCCGTTTACATCTCTAAGTTTTTTTTATTTGATTATTAATTTGATTATTAATCCTTTCACATCGCTGTATATTTTCCCTTGATGAACGATCAGTCAGAGAAGAAGTGGTTAAAGGATGTCTTCATCAGACTGGTTCAGAACGAGGGCGAGAACAAGTTCCACAGCCAGCAGAAAACCTCGGAGAACAGAGAGACGTCGAATCTCCTCTCAAAGTTCCTCTATCACAGGTAAAGAATTTCTTCCAGTATATTAACTCTACTTTTAATGACGTTATTAGTCATTTGCAGAGGGCCCTGAGATTTTATTAGCCAATCAGGGGTGGTACTCTCAAAAAGTTATCTTTTATGTTAGTTAAAGTATATTAATTGTTATAACAAATCCAAATGAAGACTAGTCATATGTTGATGTCTGCGCAAAGCTGGCCGCATATATACGTGAAAGAAAAGATACCTGCGCAATCACCAATTATAAGTGTTTGTTCTATGCTACTTCAATTTGCTATGATTTAACATACCTTTTACATAAGAAATACCTAACATAATTTTTTCAGAAACTATTTTAAATTTTCTCAGTGTTCCTTAGGGAAAAAATCTTAAACATCAGTGAAAGGTACTCTTCAACATTAGATGGATAATTGTAGAATATCTTTTAAAATGTTAAGGACAAACATCATTCGAAAATTTCGTCTCTGAAAATTTTGTCTCTGAAAAAGAAAATGTAAAGGGTTTAGGTACTTACCCTGAAAAAAAAACCCCAAAGAAATGCAAAAGATGCAATTTTCTTTCATTTTCTCTTTGTGAAACACTAAACAATAACCATTTCGCCAGAAACTTTCCAATATTTTTCTTCAAGCAGTTTTATGATTTATTGACAATTCCATCACTTTCATTTTTGCTAAAAATGTGAAATATAGTACAAATGTACCTTGCAATAGTGACTTTAAAAAATGAATTAGCAGACAGGTTTCATAACATCAATTTTTAGTTTTGTATCCAGCAGGAGCATACTTTTGTTTCCTATAGCATTTCCATTATCAGCACAAATAGTTCATGTGGGTGTTAATTCCTTCATCCCTTCTAGGGATTTTAAGTCCTTTGAATGCGTCAAAATTTAATGAACCACTTCAAAAGAAATGCCTTAGTTGCGTGCTTCAAAATTGTACTCTTCCAGAAACTGCAGAAAGTGCTTTTCTTCTCTTGATGAATAAATCTGAAGCACCCAATACCGCTGACTAGCTTATTAAAACTCAGTGAATTAAGATCAAAACCATGGACGGATTTCCTATTGACTTTTTCTTTGTAATCACCATACAATTTTTCTACTTTATCATGTATACAATGTCCTCCATTTCTGATGGAATCTGGCCGGAAGGTTAAAGGAAATGAGATTTTAATGAAACAAATCATGAGTTTATTGAAGAAAGAGCTATTTTTCTTTCTATGAATATCACCTGAAGTGCCTAATCTTGCTGTTGACCTGATAAATTTCAGTGGACGGTACTTTAACCTCGGACAATCTTTGTCTTTTGAGTTAATTGCTTTGTTTCTAGTTAATCAGTTTCACTGAAAAATATGAGTTACATATGAGATTTAGATATTGACTTAAGGATTGTCAATTTCAAAGCAGATTTTTTTTCTTTCTCCTTCAGAATTTTATTTGTAAGTATGAGGCTATCCAAAATTCAGAGCAGTAATTTAATTTATGAGTTTATATTAAAGGCAATAAGCTTATGAATGGATGTTGCCTTTGGTGTTCATTTTATAGTGTACATTTGCCCAAATATGTTCTTAGAAGATCCATGCCTCTGTCTTTGACATCTTGTCAGAGGAAAATGGGGGTGGGGGGGACAACTGGCCTGTGCCCTCTTTTTTTAAAGTCCCCCCCCCCCCCAAAAAAAAAATGTGTCCCCTCTAATTATGTAGATTGTGCCCTCAAAATGTACTACTCCAAAGGCACCTAACATGTTATAACTGATTTTTTTTCTCCTGCTTATCATAATTTTGTTCAGAATTCCATCCCCCCCCCCTCATTTTAAAAAAGCCTTGATCTGCCCCTGCATCTTCAATCAAGATACCACCAAGGAATTAATCTTAAGCTTCTTTACAGTTAGTGGGTTATACCGATGAGATTTAGGTGTCATTTATCGGGTCATATTTAATTTTATCAAAGTCAGACTTATTTTATCTTGGCATGTTTTGTAGACCTTCTTACTATTCTGTGTATACTTGTGGTATGAGATGTTTTTACCCCCAAATTTCATTTTAGTTTAATATTGGACAATAGTAATACTAAAGAAAAACCATTAAGTACTGCAGACTACTATTGTAAGATAGAAGATTGCTATTGTAAGATTCATGTAATATTTGTCAAACATGATTTCAGGTTCGTCCGAATATTGGGGTGGGGGGGGGGGGGACTGTCAGAGACTATGATTCTCAGCAAAATTTTGTTTTTAATGAGGGGACAGCAATCCTAGCAATTCTAGAACGAGAAGTCTGCCCAATGCACTGAGCCGGATTGTCCAGAAGATACAAAAAAAAAAACATCAAGTGGAAGGACCGTCTTTGATGACCGGACCTGCGAACAACAAAAGTAAAATTGAAAACAAATATGATAAAAAGAAGGACAGAAACCCGCACGTAGATGGCATCACTATTCGGAACCGAATCGTACGCCAGAAATCTGAAACAACAACAACAACACCATCCCCCCCCCCCCCCCCCCCCCCATCCTCATGCGGATCAGTCTTTGCTTATTACTTATTAGACTTTTATGGTCTTGTTTTGTTTTTGACAATACTAGCTTGGGATCAGGGTATGACATCGATGAAAATGAGGAAAGTCAGATCCCTGAGTTAGCCAAAGCCATACAACAGCTTCCAGCACCACCAGAGGTAAGCCTGTTACCATGGAAACAGTGGTCATGGAAGTCTGTTACCATGCTAAACAGGGGTCGTACTTGACCTCGATATTACTGTATCAAACTTTCTGTAAAGTGGATTGAAGTTTTGAACCACATTGAATGATATTTGAATACTTAGTTGTGAAAAATAGGTTTTGTAATGATGATTGAATTTCATTAGAATACATGTAGATATGACATTGTAGGATAATGCAATAGGTGGAAAGGGTTTTGATGATGATGTTCTTATGTTATTTTGTATCATGTTATTGAATGCAGAAATCAAAATTCAATCAAACAAACAAACAAAAACAACTTCAAGGCAAAGCTGTTCATTTTACTGAAAATAACCACAAGAGAGAAACAAGAAAAGTTGATATATGACTGTGGTCCTTATATACAAGTTACTGTGAAACGGGGTGAATAGGAACAAAAAGCAGAAAAGTTTTTCTTTGTACTTTCATTTTCAAAGTAATAATGCAAACTCATGTAATTTATTTTAGTTATGTACCATACACTTCTAGCAGTCCAATCATGAATAACATGACGGGAATCAATTAATATTTACCCCAGTGTGGAATATAATATGATGTCTTGAAATATGTTTAAAGGGAAGCTTGAGTTCTGGGAAAGGTAAAATATAATTTGTGAGCTTTCTCATTCTTATTATGTTAGTTTGGAAGATTATCATAGTAGAAATGTCCTCTGAAAAGGATTGCTCTTAATATGCCCTCACATTCAAGATATGACAAGAAACAGCTGAAATGTTCGGGCCGAACATTTGTGTGTAGTCCCATACACATATTTCTGTGTGCATTGCATATGAATCTTAGCAGGATTGAGTCAATTTCTTATCATTTTGGTGATTTCAAAACCTTACAGCATACACCAATTCTTATGTGTTATGTAATAATCAACCTTTCCCAATTGCTTTGAGACAGCTTCTTTCACAATTTAATATTATAACCAGAACTCAACTTTATCTTTAAAATTGAAATGTGGTCAAAACTTTCCTTCTATCTTCAGACCTACTGAAGTAAATCATGAGATTTTGCATGAAGACCTCACAAATATGGTCTTGCATATAATTCCCTTGAAAGAAGTTGATTGCAATTTGTTTTTTTGTGTTTTTTTTCTTCTTCTTTTTTCTGATTTAAAAATTTTTTCCTGATGGATGTTGGGGTGAATAAGAACAGTCCCAAAATTCCATATAAAAATTAAATCTGATATTGATGGAATTTCTTTTATATGTCAGTAGAAAGGTAACATGAATGGACATTTCATGGCGCCAAAATATTTGCCACTGGCCATGGAATGAAAATGATGTAAGGCAAAATGTGTCAAAACTGTTCCTATTCATCCCCCTTTGACGTACCTTTACTACAGGGTTCAGTAGGAAACACTATGCAAAGGGGACAAAAAAATGTAGTTTTGAAATACAAATGGTCGCTTCTACAGGTAAGAAATTATTTTGTCTTCTTTCATTGTAGAATGATGTTAGTCAGTTTGCTCGTCAAGTGATCTGGCAGTTTGAAGACATACGGATGTTGCTTGGCACTGATCTACCCATCTTTGGTGGTACAACGTATCCTGCTGTCAGTCTACGGTTAAGGTAGTCTGCATGAATTCACATTGTTTTTTTTTAATTTCTTCAATTCCTTTAATATAAACATACAAATAAGGTTGATAGAACTTGTAGCTTATTGTTCTTTCTGATTTTTCTCAAAGAATTGTTTTTGTTGCAAATAAATACTGCCAACAATTCCTTCTTTGTTGTATTGAATAAAACATTTTAATCATTCATTCAATTTCATTTCAATTTAAAAGTTAGCCTCCCTTTTTAGTGATACAGCAGGTATTTTATGCAATCAAAATTAAAGCCCATTTCAGATTATTTTACAAGGAAACATTAGTTAGCATGCATTGATTTACAAGCAAATCAAATAGTGAAAATCTTTTGACATTTCATTAGTACAGTTTGTAATGATATGAAATGAAAAGTGTTTTATATTCTTTATACATGTGCTAATAATTTTTTCCTTTCTGGTTTTTTTGTTGTTGTTTGACCTTTCAGAGATACCCAGAGTCCAATCAATGTGCTGACTGGGTTAGATTACTGGTTGGACAATCTCATGTGTAATGTACCAGAACTGGTCATGTGCTATCATCTGGACGGCTTTGTACAGAAATATGAACTCATCAAAACTGAAGACATTCCGAAATTGGAAAATGCTCAGTTTTCACAGAAGGTAACATTATGTTTGTCTCTTTCAATGCTGAAGTGTCATACCTTTCTCATTTGTTTTTCAACATCAACAGTTTTTGCATATATTTCACTTCTGTCTTTGCCTCCTTTCCCCTCCTAATGAGGTGTATAACTTTTATTTTCAACTATTAGTTTACTTTTGTATCTTGTTTATGTTTTATTATCTGTTGGTTTGTATTGATTTTTATCACCTTTCATTTCTTTTCAGCCTTTTCCTTTTACTTCTTATAAAATGTGGAACCTCTATAGTTCTCCTCTATACATGTATCTTTGTTGGTCTATATTTGTGTTTACTTTCATTTTTTATTTCACTTCAGACTTCCCTTTTGCCTTCTGATAACATGTGTGAATTTTAAAAACCAATATCTTTGAAATATCCTTGAAATATCTTTGAAAATATGGTATTCATTTTCAACTTTTTGCAAATATTGTGACCTTTTAGTTAGTTTAGTAATAGTAAAGTTCAGCATCTTGGGGTGGGACAGTTATAGGAGGTACATGGGTGCCTCCACATCCTCAGGCCAAATCACTGCATTCATACACTTTCCCCCCAAAGTAAATTGGAAGCTGCACCCCAACATTTAAAGATGATGGTTCTGCCACTCACCAAACATTTTTTTTTGGTCACATGTATATATCATTAATTCTTTAGATGTTGGTGAAGTCATTTTGGAGACAAAGTCATAATTTTCTTTTTGCAGACAGATTCACTTGAGAGTCCCAAGACTTTCCGTCATTGAGAGGTTTCTTTAGTCATGCAAACAGCATACATGTGATGAAAAATAATCATCCCTTTGTCTACAATCAAGCATCTTTCCTTGTTGCAGGGAGTACTAAAGATGATCTATGTAGATTTTTGTCATTTAGATTACCAGTATTATAGTTTGTAATTTGGCAAAGAAAAGTATGGTACCCCTGAATCATCTTTTATTAATTCTTTACTTATAATAATGATAATAATAATAATAATAAATGATGCATATAAGCTGTGAGGACAGCTTATATGCATCAAAACCCCAGATTGCCACATTTATTTGACATACATGTACATGTATGTACATCATACTACATATACACTGTACTTGTGACAAAAGTTGACGGTGGCAGTCCACTGTTTGTTCAGTGAGTCAACCAAAGCCTGGAAAGAGTTAATTTGTAATTGTGATACTCCTTTAATTTTTTCCCCATCCTTTGATTCTTTCATTTGAAAGTAAAATAAACACTGACAGCAGCACAGAAACTTCCCATCATACCTCAAGCGCCCCTGTCTGCGCTTGAGAGACATAGGGATTTTTACCGAGAAGCCTTCGTAAGATACCTTGAACAGGTTTTGTCAGGATAACGCTAAAAAAGGACAGGACTGTGGTAATCTGGCATGATATCGTTTATATGACACTCTTAGTTTTAAAAAATATATATATATTATGTTAAAAATGAACTTAAACAGTAATTGGCAATAATAGTCAAAATTTGACTGGTTGCCACTAGAACCAACCAACAATAACAACAATAAAATGGCTTAAAATTTTGAAACATAATGCATAACATTACCATCTTAGTGAGAAAATATTTGATGCAGGTATGTGTAATCATAGGCTGTACTCCCATCAGTGTAAAAATTAAAATTTCTTTCGCGAGGGCTACTTAGAAGTCCACCTATTGTGTTTAGAGATTTAAATGCACTATGACCCATGGGCAGAAATATTATTTGACGGTGGCTCTTTTTTCATTTACGGTGGCTTTTTTAACAATTTTGGGGGCTAATCGCCCTTAGCCCCCGCTTATTTTTTTCACTGACTCCCATGCAGTGGTCAGTTAACGACCATGTACCATTAATAAAGATATAATTGGAAGCTTATTCCTTTGATTCCAAGCTAGTTGTTTATTGAAATGGATCAGGATATCTAAGAAACTCTCTCATTGAGGGGTTTCCTTGGTCAGGCATGCTACATTGTACGTACATGTACATGTACATGTGCTTATAAGAGATCATCCTTGTGTAATTGAAGGCTTATTCGTTTTATTCCACGCTAGTTGTTTATTGAAATGGATCAGGAATTTTAAAAGACTCTCTCATTGAGGGGTTTCCTAGGTCATGCATACTACTTTGTACAAACATGGCCATATATAAAGAGATCATCCTTGCGTAAGAACTTGTTTTGCAACTGAAACCAATTGGTCGTCTGTCAACATTTTTGAGAAAAAAAATTTTAATTAGTAATTTTATAAGAACCAACAAATGTTTGTCATGATTTTGCTTTGATTCTGCTAATGGAAATATAGAGCCATGCATATAATTATGCTGAATATCATTATCATATTTTAGGATGCATCTATGTTCGTCTCTTAAATCTTCATACAACTACATGTATTCACGGAGTTTATGATAATAATATCAATATTCCGTTCTTGTATGGCACATATCACATTATGGTATATAATGTGCCTGTGCACTTCCGAAGAGCTTTGGAAATGCAGAGATCTCAAAGGTTGCAGAGGTCAATTAACCCTTTCAAGACAGGAATCATTTAAGGGTTAAATTGATCACATTTTGTTCTTCAAATTGGCAACAATAATATTTTTCTTTCAGTGCTACATGGTTCTAATAAGATGTAATGTCTTTGAAAACAATACACATGGTTAAGAATTCTGTGGAAAAGTCAATTTTGATAATTTTGAATCTCTCAATGTGTTGCCAATTTAAGGATTTTAAAGCTTATAGCATCAAATGCAATAGTTTCATGCAACAAAAATGGACTTAGTTTGTGTAGAAATTGTTGCTCTTTCTACTCATACTTCTGGTATATTTTCTAGAGCTCTGAATCAAAAGTTATTGAGCCAAACCACAGAATGTAGTCAATTGTCTCAAAAGGGTTGACTGCTGTCCAAAATGTGGATGGAAGCCCTATACCAAGCTTGTTGTTTACTGAAATGAATCAATTGATTTCTAAGACTCTCTCATTGAGAGATATCCTTGGTCACGCACAATGTACAAATGTTGAAGAAAAAAAAAATCAATATTTTGTCTATAATACCAAAGTTTTCTTCCTACTGATAGCATTAGGAGATTTGTCAAGATTCCTGATGTTTTGAACTAGTAATTTGACAAGAAGCACTGAGTGATTATTATTAATGTGTTTTGAATTTGCAAAAGAAAATACATTTATGTTATACCAATTATGTGGCGTATCATTATTGTACTTTAGGATGCATGCTTGTTCTTTTGTTCTTTTTTTTTTTTTAAGTCTTCATAAAACTGTAAGTGATCATAGAGTTTGCTCATACACGCATAGGTCAATTCAGGGGCGGATCCAGGATTTCGTATAAGGGGGGCACACAAATGCAGGATTGTCAACTTTGGGAAACTGCTTGGAGGGAGACCCATATTTTTGTGGTCTAGCCAGCCCTCGAAAAGTCGTTCAGTGGGGGGGGGGGGGGGGGGGGGGGGGGGGGGGGGGGTAGCGACCAAAAAAAAAATTTTTGCCAGCCCTCCAAAAGTCGCTCAGTGGGGGTGGGGGTTATGGGGTCCTGTTCCCCTCCATAATTCTCTGACAAGCAAAAAAAACAAAAAAAACAAAAAAAAAGATTTTCTGTTCTAAAAGGGGGGGCACAATCGAAAATAGGGGGGTACAATGCATTGTTTTCTTTCAAAAGGGGGGGGGGCACGGGCCGGGATTGCCCCCCCCCCCTAAATCCGCCACTGGGTCAATTAAAGAACATTGATATAGTAAATGTACATGTAGGTAAGTTGTTTATTGAAATGGATCACTTTATTTCAAAGAGACTCTCTCATTGAGAGGCAGTGGTGTGGAGTGGGTCCAGACATTGAGGGGCCACTGGACCTACAAGATGGATGAAATGGGAGTGTACAAGGGGTGGTATCATCTCTTCATGTTGCCTTCTCTTTCTGCTTTTCTTTTCTAGCTTTTTTCCATTTTTGTTTCTTTTTGTCACCATTTATTTTTGCCCTGTAGCTATGCCACTGTTGAGAGGTTACCTTGTTACGCAAACTACGTACACCTAATAAGAGACAATATGTTTTTGGTTCTTGAGACGTTAACAACGTCAGTAGTGACTTCCTTAGTGACCTATCAAGTTGGTGAGGCTCTTCCTGCATCATCCATCTTATCTGAACCTCTTCTTGTTGATGATTTCATTGTATCTGATAATAATTAGTGATTTTGCTTTCACAGCCACTGGCCATTTTGAGATATTTCAATAAAGATTGATGAATAAAAGAAGAAATCAAAGTAGTTCTAAGTCTGCAAGAATTGGCATCACATTTCACTTTTT
Organism: Heliocidaris tuberculata; assembly: GCA_025618425.1. Taxonomy (NCBI): domain Eukaryota; kingdom Metazoa; phylum Echinodermata; class Echinoidea; order Camarodonta; family Echinometridae; genus Heliocidaris; species Heliocidaris tuberculata. Next base: position 10,122,832 of record CM046846.1, read on the forward strand.
CTCTCTCTCTTCTCGATAAATGTTTATCATCCTCATCATCCATTTCTCCTTTCCCTTTACCCTGCTTCCAAAAGCCCCTCGAAAGTACAATAATCAATAATAATCATGATATACTGAAAACTTATTATTTCCAAACCCATAAGAAGCTTGAATTCTGTTTGAAGGACTTACAGTGGTGTCATACAGTTGAAGCACTTTTGAGGGGCTTTTGAAACCATGATAAAGTGATAACGATTTTATAAGAAGATACATGTAGAGATGAAGTGAGGTGCAGACTTAAAACTACATGTACTATATCTTGGTATTGTAACTTTCTGTGTTCTAAATTGTTACATGCTCTCTATTTGATCATGAATATTTCAACAAAATATGGCGAAGAAAAACGTTTAATTTGCTATGGATTCCTGTCCACTGTCCGAATCTCCCTCACAATGTATTGAATTAGAGGTGCTGTGGTCTAGTAGATAAGTCTCCAGACTGTGAACCACAAGGTACAGGGTTCAAATCCCTGCTGCAGTACTAATGTCCTTTGGCAAGACATTGATCTGTATTTGCCACACTCAACCCAGGTGTAGTAAGTTGAGTGGTACCTGGTAGAAGGCACTGAGTGCTACAGTTGCCGGAGCTAAAGCCGGGGTAATAATATCCAAAGTCCTTTGGAAGCGTATAGAGACGTTATATCATGTGATATCTATACAAGAACGGAATATTATTAGCACTATTATTTAATCTTTATGGTCTTGACATTGACTTTCAGGTTGTGAAGGACATTGCTCAGAACATCCTCTCTTTCATCAACAGTAATTGTACCAAGGAAGGCCACACCTATTGGCTCTTTAAAGGTAAAGCATGTATGTGTAACCCAACATTCGCTCCAGGGACATATGCTCCTGGCTTTATTTTGTCAAAGATGACTGTAAAACCCTAAAACTTTTGTGACATGAAACTCTTGCGAATTATACACAGCAGCCATTTTTGCTGCAAGAAACTTTTGTGAATTGCAGAAATTCAGTGAAAAATTTGCGGACGATTTTAAAAAAACTTTTAAAGTAGGGTTAGGGTTAGGGATGCAAGTGGTTTTTAGGTTAGGTTAGGTATCTGGGCCCCGTCTTAGAAAGATTTGTGATTGATTCGAATCGATCGCAAGTCCTCCAATCAATCGTAAATTTCCAGTCTCCTATCTCTTAAAGGGACCGAAAAGTCGCCAGTCGTGGTGTTTTGGAGCTTGGCCCGGCTCGGGTAATATTCAGGAATCTCCGTACATCTTTGGTAAACGAGCACGCAATTGCAGTGATACGCTTTCGACCGAGGAAAGACGAACTGAAAAACCCAACTGACAAACTACTCCACCCTCGACGGCAATTTTGTTCGCTGCTCCAAGATTGTTGTTATGCACGGCCTTGCAAAAGGGGCAAGCGAATGAAATTGAACGTACATGGATATCGAGCGATGGCTCCCTTTAAGTACAGAGTTGCGACTGATATCAATCACATTTTATTTGCAATCAATCACAACTTTTTATACAATGGGGCCCAGGTTAGGATTTGGGTTAGGTATAGTAGTGTTTGGTCCAGGGTTGAACTTAGGATATACATGTAGACTGTGGAGCAATTGTCACCAAGGCGTGTAACATAGAACTATGTATTTGGCCATGTACATGTATTAATCCCCTTTGTGCCATGACTTTTCAGAACAGCTATCATAAGTGAACTTTCTAAAATACAATTTGGGGTTTTATTTTTTTGTTTCAGGGGGGGGGGGGGGAGGGGATTAGGTTTATATGTCTTTCATGGGATCAACTCTCACAATTTTTGCATCTATTTTTGTTTCAGGAAGAAAGAAATAGTTTCTTTTAGTTTATTTGCCACCCATGGCATGGAAGGGGTTAAGCTTATATTCTGTCATACCAAAGGATTAAATATTGATACCCTTCAAGAAAATATTTGTTTCAGGTTTTCTGAGCTATCTGAATAATTTTCAATAATGAATTAACATTTTGTCTCCAATTTAAATCCTTGTAAGTAATTAGGTAATTGGATGCATATTTTGATTGATAGAAACTTGATGGGGGGGGGGGGGGCTAGACCCCATTGTTTTTTTTGCTTGTCGTATGTTTTTGTGTATTGGAGTCACCCCCTTTTTTCATGAGAAATTTTTTAATAATAGAGTTATTGAAGAGCCTGTTTTATTAAGAATTTTTCTTATTTAGATTCAGAAAGTGAAAATAATTTTCTTAATTTAATTTACACTTGCATGAACTCTGTACATCACCTAGTGTAAATTTTCTGTTCGAAGCATAGATATATCTCAATATGGTAGAATACAGGACTTGCAGATTTGAAACCAGAGTATTTATGGAGCTGTTAGAGAAAATTCCAGAGAGTTTTCTAGAATATTGTCAGTAAATGACATGCATCTATATTATGCACTACCACTTACTGGTCATTATTAGGTAATTCCAGCATGCAGTGTTTTATATGTCTTCCTTCCAGTTTATTTATACATTATTGATTTCTACATGTATTTCCTTCTCTTCAAACTTGACAAACCCCCTTGTTTTTCTCCTTTCAATTCATACCTAAATCCTGTTTCCTTCTCTTTATTCTTTTTTCTGCCTCTTCTTCCTGTTTATGTCATTCCTCTTCTCTGTTTTCACTTTCCACCTCATCTGTTTATTTTCTCTCTTCCAACTTTTCTTTTGTTCTGTCTCAATCTTTGTAATCTGTTATCTCATTTCCTTTTCTCTTTTGCTTTGTTTTTCAAATGAATCAACCTCTCAACCTTTCTTATTACTTCCATCTATTCTTCTTATTATTTTTTAAAATTCTCCCTCCCTTCCCCTTTCTTTTTTCTCCTCAATCCCATATCCTTCCTATCTTATTCCATCCATCCATTCATTGTTCCATTTATCCATATCCATCCATCAATCCATCCATCCATCCATGCATCCTTCATTCAACCTTCCTCCATTCCTCCATCCATCCATCTTTCCATCAACCCTCCTCTATTCCTCCATCCATCCATCCTTCCATCAACCCTCCTCCATTCCTCCATCCATCCATCCTTCCATCAACCCTCCTCCATTCCTCCATCCATCCATCTTTCCATCAACCCTCCTCCATTCCTCCATCCATCCATCCTTCCATCAACCCTCCTCCATTCCTCCATCCATCCATCTTTCCATCAACCCTCCTCCATTCCTCCATCCATCCATCTTTCCATCAACCCTCCTCCATTCCTCCATATATCCATCTTTCCATCAACCCTCCTCTATTCCTCCATCCATCCATCCTTCCATCAACCCTCCTCCATTCCTCCATCCATCCATCTTTCCATCAACCCTCCTCCATTCATCCATCCATCCATCTTTCCATCAACCCTCCTCCATTCCTCCATCCATCCATCTTTCCATCAACCCTCCTCCTTTCCTCCATCCATCCATCTTTCCATCAACCCTCCTCCATTCCTCCATCCATCCATCTTTCCATCAACCCTCCTCCATTCATCCATCCATCCATCCATCTTTCCATCAACCCTCCTCCTTTCCTCCATCCATCCATCCTTCCATCAACCCTCCTCCTTTCCTCCATCCATCCATCTTTCCATCAACCCTCCTCCATTCCTCCATCCATCCATCCTTCCATCAACCCTCCTCCATTCCTCCATCCATCCATCTTTCCATCAACCCTCCTCCATTCCTCCATCCATCCATCCTTCCATCAACCCTCCTCCATTCCTCCATCCATCCATCTTTCCATCAACCCTCCTCCATTCATCCATCCATCCATCCTTCCATCAACCCTCCTCCATTCATCCATCCATCCATCTTTCCATCAACCCTCCTCCATTCCTCCATCCATCCATCCTTCCATCAACCCTCCTCCATTCCTCCATCCATCCATCCTTCCATCAACCCTCCTCCATTCCTCCATCCATCCATCTTTCCATCAACCCTCCTCCATTCATCCATCCATCCATCTTTCCATCAACCCTCCTCCATTCCTCCATCCATCCATCCTTCCATCAACCCTCCTCCATTCCTCCATCCATCCATCCTTCCATCAACCCTCCTCCATTCCTCCATCCATCCATCCTTCCATCAACCCTCCTCCATTCCTCCATCCATCCATCTTTCCATCAACCCTCCTCCATTCCTCCATCCATCCATCCTTCCATCAACCCTCCTCCATTCCTCCATCCATCCATCCTTCCATCAACCCTCCTCCATTCCTCCATCCATCCATCTTTCCATCAACCCTCCTCCATTCATCCATCCATCCATCTTTCCATCAACCCTCCTCTATTCCTCCATCCATCCATCCTTCCATCAACCCTCCTCCATTCCTCCATCCATCCATCCTTCCATCAACCCTCCTCCATTCCTCCATCCATCCATCTTTCCATCAACCCTCCTCCATTCATCCATCCATCCATCCTTCCATCAACCCTCCTCCATTCCTCCATCCATCCATCCTTCCATCAACCCTCCTCCATTCCTCCATCCATCCATCTTTCCATCAACCCTCCTCCATTCATCCATCCATCCATCCATCCATCTTTCCGACCTTCATCCTCCATCCTTCCACCCATCTATGTATCCATCTATCTATCCATCCACCCAGGCAAGAATGACGATGTGGTCAAGCTGTATGACCTGAGCAGCCTGATGACAGAGCATCCAGATTGCCCTTGGGACAATCCCTTTGTTGTCCCTGTAGCCATGCTGCTCTACCGTGTCGCTCGCAACATGGCCCAGGCTGCCAAGATAACAGCCAAGTAAGTGATAGCCTCTACAGACTACAGGAAAGTTATGCAAAAGTCATTTAAAGAATCATTGTATAGTGAAAACAAAAGTATCAAAGAAAGAAATAGACATTGTATAAAGAAACTAGTTTGTGGGAGGTCAGCTGACACCATATGTTTAGTATCAGGTTACGTCATGGACATACAACATTACATGATGTTTTGTTATACGACGTTCAGACTATAAAAAAATTGATTACTTATTGTATAGCTATACGTTTTTGATTGTCCTACTGTCTGTTTCATACACTGGGCGAATTCCAAACATCAGCCCTTGTTCCAGCTGTTATGAACCCAAATCTAAACCTAATATAAAACATAATGACAAACCCACCCTAATCCTATGTCTTTGATGAAATAAATCCGGAGCTATTGTCGCCAGATCAAATACGGGATCACTGACCATTCATGTCAAGGGTTTACCCCACAGGTATATAATGCTTCATCCCCATCTCCAAATGACTATTGAACCCCTATAAGGCCCTAGGACATTTATCCTCTGGACAACTACTCCTTTTCAAATCACCCCAAGTGCTCTGAGGACATCCATGTTTGGTAATTATCTTAGGTTGTATTTGTCCAGGAGAAAATCTGTCCAGGAGGGGAGGGGGTTGTTTTCATGGAATTCTACATCCACATATAGTCCATTGATCTCATTTGCAGTTAGTCCTATGTACTGTTGGCCTATATAAGGATCCTTCTTTGTCTTATAAAACAAAACATTATTGATTAAACAGTAGAAGTTAAAACATCTTCTGGATCCCTTTTAACCACTGGTCCTACCTCTCATCGGTCCAGTGAATGTCCTACACCCAGCAGGATGTACGACCAGTGCAAATAAGACGAGGGATGCAAGGGATGCATTCCTGCTGCTAAATTGGTGCTTCAACATATGCTCCGGAAACAATTGCTTCAGGCTTTATTTCACCAATGATTTAGGGTGAAGGTTGCAATGGGGTTTTAGGTTAGGTTTAGTGTTTTGTCCAGGGTTGAAATTCAATTTGTCTATATCAAAACTGCTTAGTTTGAGCACCTTTCAATGAAATTTAGTATTTGTAAATAAATCTGAAAAATGTGACTATATCCTCGCACATTCTTCCTCTCTGAGCGGACGTGATGAAACTACTTGGACGGAGGGACAAGTCAGTCTCTTGGAAGTCTAGTCAGTTGGCACCAGAAATTTCTAGGCAGTATCATGGAAATATAGAAAAATATTATAATTTATAATAATAATAATAATGTTCATTTATAATGTACTATACACAATGAAGTACCTTATGGAAATAAGACATTTTTAAAAAGTTTATGAAAAAAAACAACTTATGTACTTTTACAGAGATGAGATGTATGTCTTTTTCATGAACATATAACAATTTATGTTTGATATATATATATATATTTCACCTTGATAGCTTTTAAGTGAACTATTTTTTTGCAAACTAATCTAACAATCAAGATACAACAACATACCTCGTAGCATACCTATCAGAAATTTACTTCATAAAAAATGCATTGTAACGGTACATGTAATGAAGAAGAAAATGGATTTACATTGTAAGGGAATGTTCATCATGAGGATTTTGTATGGCTTTTTACAAGTTTTGGGTGTATTGCTTTTAACCAAGAGGAATAATTCACTTTCTAGAAAGCTGTGAAGCCATAATGTAATTTTCTGCATTTATGTTTGATTTCTTTTATCTCTCCATTTGTTATAGAAACAAGCATATCATAGTTTATCTGTTAAATAAGTGCCTGTCATTACTGGCTCAGTGCAGGGATCAACATCTGGAGGTAAGATGATAATGAAGTTGTCCTTGCTTGCCTTTTGCTGTTTTATTCCTTTTTCTCTCTCTGTCTCTTATTGTTACTTTAACCCTTTCAAGACAATTGACCACATTTTGTGGTTTGGCTCAATAACTTTTGATTTAGAGCCCTGAAAAATATACCAGATGCATGAGTAGAAAGAGCAAAAATTTCTGCACACGCTAATGTATTTTTGTTTCATGACCATATTGCGTTTGATGCCAGGAATTTTTAAAACAAAAATAAGCTTTAAAATCCTTAAATTGGCAACACATTGAGAGGTTCAAAATCATTGTTTTTCATCAAAATTGGCAATTTTTCAACTTTTCAACAAAATTTTTAACCATGAATATTGTTTTAAAAAACATCACACCTTATTAGAACCATGTAGCACTAAAAGAAAAATATTATTATTGCCAATTTGAAGAACAAAATATGATCAATTTAGCCCTTAAATAATTCCTGTCCTGAAAGGGTTAATCTTCATACTTGAAAAATTGCATACATTGTTACTGAATGTTGGAATCCAGGAATTGAATCCAGGAATTTGTAATTCAATTCAATTCCATAGACCTGTTCACAAAGTTATTCAAATTTATGGATGTTTCTTTCCTGGGGACCTAGTAACGAGGTTTTCCATTAACCTGTTGTTAATGAATGAACCACAGTACTTGGAATCCAGTTTGCATACATTACTTGTTGCTATGTCTGACAAGCCTCTGACAAGCCTCTGACAAGCTTTCAGGTTGTCAAGAACAACCTTTGTTTTAAAAGTATGCATAAAATTTGAATATATTTGTGAACAGGTCTATTGATTGATTCAGTTGTTGCTGTTAAAAACAGATAGTAAAGGGATGGGGGTGGGGGCACAGTAGTGGTAGGTTTCTTACAAGAAAACAAATTGGGGGGGGGTACTTGCAGAATGCCATGATTAAGTTTAAAAGGGGGAAGGGAACAGGCTGCCTGTGCCCCCTTAAATCCACCCATGTGTTGAAAGGTTGTAAATATACATGTAAGTGTAAGGCAGAAGATGATTATGAAATTGAATCGTGGTGTTCCGTCTTTCTCTCACAGATCGTGGCTGAAGCCAACTTCATCCTCTGTCAGATGTTCATGGAGGAATCCAGGCAGAGTCGCCATGGCAACAGTGGAGATGACGATGGTTCAGAATCAACTTGGAATGGTAATTTAAAAAAATGTTGAGTAGATTTTTTGTTCAAATTTTTTTAGGGGCAACATTTAGTCAAGAGGAATTATGTTTTTTTAGGAGGGTCTATGAGGGGCATCTTCTGATGGTTTTGTTATGTACAGTAATGCTACTTCTTTGTGACAAAGTTTGGTGTATAGGGTAGATGGGGTGAAATTGACCTGATTTGGGGGGTTTGTTTTGGGGGCTCTGGGTGCTAAAATTTGCTGGCTGTGGTCAGCATGAAGACCCTTTTTTCAATGACTTAGATGGTCTTAGGAACTTGAAAGGGACAAATATATATGGGCTTGATGGGTGACTATTTCAGGACAGGCTCTTGGCCTACAAGTCTACAGCCCATCCCAAGTATTTATGCTAAGGCAAACTAATCTTCACTTCTGCATTTCAGGGAGCTCTACGACCAGCAGTGATGTGGAGGATGAAACCAGTGATGAAGTCGATGATGGCCAGGCAGAGAGACAAGAGATTGTCCTCCCTCCAATCAGTATCAAAAACCTGACCCTCCCTAGCAGCAAGACCTGGAAATGCAAGGACGCTGATCATAAAAGGTCGAAGGTCAAATCCTTGAACGCATCAAAAGGGGAGAAGGCCAGGCAGATTTTAGAATATGTTGCTGATGTGAGTGAAATTTAAGTATGGCTTCTAAATTGTGTTATTTAATTTGTTTGTTAAAATGCTAGACTGTACTGCCTGGTGTTATGACATCATGTCACAATGGTTTCTGTCATGTATTCATTTTTTTTTTAACTAGCTGTCATAAGTAAAGTAAAACTCAGTTAAGTCACAGTTAGATGAATAATTAACCTGATAAGTCTCTTTTATTATCCCATTGTGACTTAACCTAGTTGCTGTGCATATTCACTAATGCACTCACAAACATGAAGTATTTGTATAATATCACTCTCATACTCTTTCTTTTTCAGGGTTTGAAAGCGATAAAGGACAGTATCCCAGAGACCACGACCAGCACACAAGTGTCACCACCACCATCACCTTCCCATGCAGCTATACCCCTTTCCTTGCCCCCTTCCACACCTAAAAGATCCCCCTTGCCTACCAGTAAAGCAATCCCACTCCGTGATAAACCACAAACAGCAGATCTCCAAGCATCAAGTAGCAGGTCAGGAAGGAAGAAAGATGAGCAAGGTTTTGTCCGAGGAGCAGTTCGGATTCGGGACTCGGTTCATGGCAGCCCTTTTGTAGAAGAAGATGTTGCACATGATGTAAAGGATGGAGATGGAGCAGTGCAAACAGATGAGGTTAGGGAGGATGCTGGGAGATCCTTGGATACATTGGAGGCAGATATCAGAGGAAGAGCAAGAGCAGGAGAACCTAAATGGTCATCTCCTCGACCTGCAGATGATTCAAAAGCAAGGAATGAAGACGTTTGTTATGAAACATCATCAAAGAAAAGTCCAAGTGACCAACAGGAGCCAAAGGGTGGAGATGCAGGAGCCGAACAGTGCAGTGACCTTGTGGAGACATCTCCAGGCAGGAGCAAGGCAGTGGCCAAGGAGAAACCGTTCCCTCCAGGCTCCTGGCAGGAGACCTCAGGCTTGCTCCTCCTGGAGAAGGCTTACCAGGCATACTGTATACTGACTGCACTGGCATGGGAGGAACATAAACACGGAAGGGCACTTATAATGGCACAGCTGGCTATCAAATGCCTTAGTAAGTCTTAGTGTTGATATACCTGTATTTAGTAATAAGTTTTTATTGTATGATAATGCATATCTTCTTTTTCCATTTTACATCATACCCCCATCTCTTCCTCTCATTTTCTATCTCTATCTCTTCATCCCTCCTGCTCCATCCCTTTCTCTTCTTTCTCTTCTCTTTTTTTCTTTCTCTCTCTCTCTCTCTCTCTCTCTCTCTCTCCCCATCCTCTCAATCCTTTGCCTATCCTTCATTCTGTCTCTCTTTCTGTCTCTCTCCATCAATGTACATCACACCACTCGCTTTATTGTTTTCACTTTCTGTGACCTCGTCCCGATGTAGAGTCGAATCAAGTTGTAGTGGTATTTGATCACAGTCTTCTATAGCAAGCAAAATGTTTTAACACACAACCCAGAACCTAAACTTTATGATATAATACACACAGCACATCTAAAAGAAATGAAATTCTCTTGAGGGAAATTTCTTAATTGCATCTGGATTCTTTTTTTTTTTGTCAACAGGAGTAATAGATGTACTTCTTCTAATCTGTATTTTTTTACCTATGAATTTAGATTCCTGCAAGTCAATCCATGATGGAGAGAGCAATGTATACAATGTTCTGATGATGTGCGGTGACTCTCATCTCCTCCTTACCCATGACCCAAGCAACCAGCATCTCCACCATGAGGACTACCAGAACCTCTCAGAGACCGATACCTTTGTCATGGAGACAGCTATCATCCAGCAGACATCAAATGGTAAGGACTTACTCTCTGACACACCCCTAACTGTATGTACCCTCCTTGACTACCAGACCCTGGACAACTACCCCCTAGGAAAGTAACTAACTCCAAGACAATCCCCCCCCCCCCCAATATTATAGAAAATCTAACGGTAAGGAATTATGATTCTAGAGCAACTTTATGTACCCCTAGAGGACAATCAGGAGAAATCCCCCAAAGACTCCCTCTCCCCCAGATGACTAACCATCTGTAAACTACTAGGAAAAGTCAGATGGTCATGTGTGTGACCGTTTGTTTCACTTTATAAAGAATGGCCCACAGAATTTTTAAAACTTATTATTGAAATAGAAATGTATGCAATTACAGCTTCATTGTGTTTCTAGTTCCTTACTATATTTATATATTATATCCTTCAAAATGATGGTTAAGAATAACCTGTCAAGATATTTTGTAAAGCTTTTTTAGCTTTTAAAAGTAGATTTAAAAGAGCCACAACCTTGCATGGGTAGACATGAATAAAGGTGTAAAGGAAATGCCTAGATATATCTATTTTCATGTTCATTTTCTTTTCATTGAATTTAGCTGGGGGAGTTTAATTTTTGTTTTTCTCAATAGATGAAAACAGCCTTGTCCTCACAAAGATGGAAATGGTTTGAAGCTTCAAACAAATGATATCTCTATATTTGTGCCTAATTTGAAGAAAAAATATATCAGAGAATATAGCAATTGTGGGTTATATTTAATAGACTGTAGTAAAAGTTCAAAAATAATTGTACATCCCTCAACATATGTATGAGTTTTTGCCACAGTTTGTATTAAAGTGATCTGTTACTCTGGTATTTCTGCTTTTATCCAAAACATTTGCTATTTAAAGAGCTTGGTTTTCCCACAGTGATGTCAATTTATATTTTAACAACATATTTTAACGTTGCTCCTGTGAATGATAATCTGTGAAAAATGGATGCCAAATTTTTTTCTCTCTCTCACTTTTTTCCTTTATTTGAAAGTTGTCAGGTGTCTACTTTGACAAAGATGTAATCTTTATTATTTATTCCCAACATAGAGTATGAGTGGGCAACTGAATTTCAGACGGAGACAGAAGATTGTTTGGAGTACAGCATCAAGTGTTACAAAGCTTGTCTGGATGATAAGGTGAAGAAGGAGAAGGCTTTCAGGAGGAGCGTTGGTCAGAAGCTTGGCAATGCTTGCAACGAACTTGGTGTCTTCTTCATGAACACTGCAGCTAATCTAGCTTCTGTTAAAGGTGAGAATAGTATGCCTAGAAATCATCTCTCGTAACAAAACTTGATAAATATCAGTGAAGAAACCTCCTAAGTTAACTTTGTACAGAGACTTTATGGCCCGAATTCACAAAGGTGGTAATAGATTTGTACCATGGTTTTTGCAGATTTTGTGGTATAAGTGCGCTTGATTTCGCGCGTACACTTAGAAAGATCCAATAATGAACGCTCGTGATTAGCAAAGTGCGCAAATTTTACGCTAGTTGCCATGGTTTAAACCACGGTTTATGTAAATTTACGCACAGTTTATTTCAATTAATTTACATAAACCGTGGTCTAAACCATGGCAACTAGCGTAAAATTTGCGCACTTTGCTAATCACGCGCGTTCATTATTGGATCTTTCTAAGTGTACGGGCGAAATCAAGCGCACTTATACCACAAAATCTGCATAAACCATGGTACAAATCTATTACCACCTTTGTGAATTCGGACCTATGAGCCAGTATGGAACGTTTATGTTACATGAATTCTAGAGAAGCATTGGTCGGAAGCTTGGCAATGCTTGGTGTCCTCTTCATGAACACTGCAGCTATCTAGCCTCTGTCAAAGGTGAGAATAATCATCTATAAGAACGAAGAGGGGGCTGATGATTAGCGGAGAAACTTACCAAGTGAATTTTATAAAGAGAGTTAAAGAGCCAATATATGATATCTATCTTTCTTTGATTTGCATGAATTATTTTGTCTTTTCTTGTTTCCCTTTTTGATTCTGTATTTAGCCTGTAAAAGACTAATCCTGAGATAACTTGGGATTAAACTCATCGAAAATGCAAATTACTTGCAAATAAAAGATGTTAAATAAGAGTTCTTCACATATTACATCTTTAATGGGTCAATGGCAAAATTCAACACTCAAATCTTTATCATAATAATCATGTACTAGAGCATAATGCAGAGAATAAGATGGAATATTAGATTAATTTTTTGAACAGAGTGGTTCTTTTTTTATATCTATGGTCACATTACATATCTATAAAATGTGTCCCCCTCACTAAGTAACAGCCTAAGGGAATAGCAGGAGATTAGAAAAGTGTGTGAACAAACGTGCATATTCTCTATACTCCCGTTCAGAATCGATGCCCAGTACCTTTGAACAGGAGCTGTGGAAGGAAAGTTACCGTTGTTTTGAGACCGGTGTGAAGTCCTTTGAGGAGGTCTCTGACACCACCAACGTGGCTCTTCTCAATTGTAACATGGGTCGTCTGATGAGGCTATGCGCCCAGAGCTATGCTTCGGGTGGCAGTATGGGACCAAATTCAGAATTCAGTACCAAGGAGAAACATTATTATGTCAAGGTATGTTAACTGTCTTCCCCACCTTTTATTCCAATCCGCTATTCCTGCCCCCCCCCCCCCCCCCGATGTGAATGGGATTATATATTTAATGTATTATTCAAAGAAGTATGGAGCCAAAGCAAAGAAAATTACATCAGTATTGTATAACCCTGAATGTGAAACTTTCATGAATTGTAAAAAACAGCCATTTTTGCAGCAAGAACCTTGTTTAATTAATGCACATGAAATTTTCTGGTTTTACAGTAACTCCAGGATTATACCTATATGTGACTGAATGATAACTAACTTATCATTAATACCACTTTTCAGTTTATAAACTTTGTGTTTAAAGGACTGCAGTGGGGTGAACACAAAGAAAGTAAATTATGTGTAATCTTTTTTAAACAAATATCTTTTTATTTTGCTTCAGTTAAGGAGGGGGTGTGGCGCAATCGGATCGTCATCAGGCTCTGAATATGACTCTCGTCAGAAATAAGCTTGGGTTCGAGTCCCGCGCTGAGCTTTCAAAAAGATTGTCGCTGCGTTGTGTGTAAGCATACCCCTCCCCTCTGTTCCCGATGCAGGCTCAGGTTCAGGGGGAAAACACTCCGTTCCTCGGACAGAACGCTAATTGGAGGCCTCGTGTGTAGGAGAATCACAGCCTATGCAAATTAATACGCTACACTTCTCGCAAAGAGTAGGGTGTCAACCCGGTGTTTAGTGTGCCTGTAATACGCAACTGGAAGTGGTACTGTAGAAAAGACTGCAATAATCTTCAGAATTGAAGGAGGCAGTTGCACCCAAGGAGGAAGAAGAAGAAGAAGAATCCCTTCTATAATCTATGTTTTGGGGCAAAATCCTGTAAAAAAGTAGAATATGACAGGCCAGTTCATATTTATCGTTACTTTGCTATATACAGTATTTTGCTCTGAGCATTACCATGATAGAAAAACAGTGAGCCTTTATTTGCTTCGAGATTTGTTTTAGAGATTGTTTTCCTGATTATCCCATCCTCACAGGCTGCAGAGTGCTATGCGAGGGGGCTTCACATGCTGGGAAACAAGAGCGGACATGGTGCATTGTGGGATTCCATAACATGGGAGCTATGTTCAACGTATTTCAACATGGCATGTCTGCTGCAGGATCAGCCTCCAGTATCCACCTCCACTCTCCCACAGGTATTAAACTTGCATGCTTTGATGGTTAGAGACAATAGAATGTAACTTTCATCGGAAGTGATGGGCATATTCATCTGGGAATCGCCATGGAGCATGCAATAGTTTGATATATTATTTATATTCCACCAAGGCAAAACATTTTCACTGCAATCCTTTCTTAACCCTTTCAGGACAGGAATTATTTAAGGGTTAAATTGATCACATTTTGTTCTTCAAATTGGCAACAGTAATATTTTCTTTTAGTGGTACATAGTTCAAATAACTTGTATTGTCTTTGAAAAAAATATACATGGTTAGGAATTAGCCGTAAAGTTTTAAAAATTGCCAATTTGGATGAAAAAACAATGATTTTGAACATCTCAATGTGTTGCCAATTTAAGGATCTCAAAGTTTATTCTCGTTTTTAAAATTCCTGGCATCAAACGCAATATGGTCATGCAATAAAAATGGACATAGTGTGTGTAGAAAATTTTGCTCTTTCTGCTCATGCATCTGGTATATTTTTTAGAGCTCTGAATCAAAAGTTATAGAGCCAAACCACACAATGTGGTCAATTGTCTTGAAAGGGTTAATAAAGGGTGGTAATTTTTTTTTTTTTTTTTTTTTTTTGGGGGGGGGGAGGGTTCATTGCTAGTTGAAGCAAGATTCAACAAATTGACAATAATTAATCTCTCACTAAAATATAACAGTAGGCACAATATGTGAAATATTCTTACAAAATTATTCTGATTTAAATCAGTGATGTACATAAACATTGATATTTTTTATTCAAATCAACATCATTTTTTAAAAACCCTGCCTGGGGTAATTGATTGTGAAATGCAGTGCTTGTAGTGATGCTACAATAAATCTGGTGAGATTAAGGTAATAATGTGGTGGTAATTGACATTGTTATTTTTTTTTTGCCTTGTATTTCAGATTGAGAAAGATGTGTTGGATGCTATGAGCAAAGCATTGGCACTGTGCGACACAGAGGAGACATCATCCGGTAGACAGCCTCTCTATCAGTACAGGGCAGCTACTATCCATCACAGGCTGGCATCCATGTACCACAACTCAATTAGAAATCAGGTGAGTTTTGTCTGTCCATCAATCGACCTGCATAGACACTTTGCTTTGAGGCCACTAGAGCATAATAAATGGAAACATGGGGTTGAGAGGAATAGTTTAGTCCTAATGTGTCGTACTGGAACTCAGACAAGCATGTTCACTCTTTAATATTAAAGGTAACATGTAGTCAAGAATTGTATTTACTGAATTTATGACTGTTGTATTTACAAACGCTGTACAATATTAAAAGAGAGAAAGCCTGAGTTTTATTATCCAATTATTCCTTTAGATATCAAGATATTTATAATTGAAAGAGAAATTTTCAGATTCATGGGACGTGCGTATATTTTTCTAGACAATTCAGCTCGTACTAGTCATACAGTACCACATTGCTCACTGCTGCCCTGCTTGTATTCAGTGTGCCATGTGCAGCTGTGAGCATGTATTTTAAAAGGATAGATGGCTTAAAGTGTACCAACCACCTGAAAAAAAAAATTTGTATACTGCTAGGAAGTATAAAATTAACCTCAAAGAACTTTGTCTGAAATTCTATAGATCAACTGTTTAGGAGTATGAAGGAAATAAAGGATAACACGAGTTGGGTTCCGCGCGAGCCCTTATCTTGGCGAGCGCGTACGGATGCGTTAAGTAGACTACTCATGAGTCGCTTTTATGCTAATAGAGAGTATAATTAAACTTGTAATATCTCTTTATAGAAGTGATATTTGAAGCCCATATTTGGAATATAGTAGAATGACTGGAACCTCTAACATACAGAGTAAAATATTTTTTGGTGATTGGTACCCTTTAACCATACTTTCAGCTTTTCGTGAGTTTTCAAACATCTCTCAGGCGCAATGAATGAGCCAGTAGTGCATCTTGAAAACATTTTTTTTTTCAACTCTCCCTCCAGTCCTCTCACATGAAGAAGAAACACACCAAAACCTTGGCAGAGCTCCACTACACCAAGGCCGTCAAACTCTTCAAGGAGATGGACCGTCCTGTGGAGCTTCTGAGAGTAGAGCTTGAGAGGGTGGCCTTGCTAGAACATCAGTTTGAAAGTAAGAGTCTTTCTGTTCTTTTATACTTTTAACAAGTTATTTCCATGGCAATTTGTACAAGAAGCACATTTTCTTTTCCAGTTCATGGTTACATATTTCCATGAGGATCTACTCTCCTCAAACTTCTTAAAATTTAAAATGTGAAAATTGTAAGGAATACAGCGACAAATATATTGTAAAGATGTAGTGTTCATTATATGCTTCTAGGTGATTAATTGTTATTATTTGAATTTCTTTAGAATATTTCTGTAGTTTATTAGTCTTTGTTAGCATTCAAAGCTCTAGGGGGAAAAAATTGCATCTCTTTGGTAAGCAACTTTTAATATATCAAGTAGAATAGTTTACAAACTATTAGAGATCATGTCTGTTTGAATCTCTCTTTGAAGTGGGCTGCACCCTGAAAATGCACTGAAATTCAACCATGGAGGTTCAGTCGAAATAGTAAGTGTTTGTGTACATATTATAGTTATCATTTATGCAAGTTTTGATTTTTAAGATTATGTATTCATTAAAGATAAATTTTACTAAATGAGTGAATAACTGAAAGGGTTAATGAACTCATGGATACTACTATTTATTTTGTTGAACAGGTCAAACAGGAAAAGGGCCCAAAGTGAAGACCTTGGAGACAGCTCTTGGCATCATTCTGGATTGCAGTTCGGTTATCCCTCAGCTGGAGAGACTGAGCTACAAGATAGTGCCTTCCGTGTCCTCAAGCCTCCAGGATGCAGTCGTACCGGAACAAAAGAAGTCTGATACAGAAGGCACAAGGACTGCAGAAACAGGAGATTTGAATAAGAAGGATGCTATGTCCTCCAAGGAAAGAGGTGCAGGGTTTCATACAGAGGCCATGAAAGGTGCTATCAGACAGGATGTAGCTAACAAGGGAGAGAGAAAGCAGGAAACTGGGAGTTGCGGAGGAAGAGAGAAACAGGATGTAATTAAGAAAAGGATTAATGAATCTGTAGAAGACACAAACGATGACGTACAGCTGTCGACTGAGAGACAAGGTAAAGGACCTCTTGATGGAAGGCCACATGAAGAAGGTGAAGGAACAGAAAGGACTGACGAAGATGTGACCTTGAAGCAAAAGACGAGTGACAGTAAAACATTGGAAGAACAAGCCGAAGAACAAGTCCATGGAGCTGGAAGAGATGATAAAGATCCTGCAAGCAAAGGAGCTGGAGCTAAGGCACAAGGAGCAGAGGATGGAGCCAAAGATGGAGCCAGCAGCGGAGCCAAAGGTGACTCCGTCAAAGAGAAGACAGATGGAGATGAGGACATGGCGGCTGGTACCAAGTCTGAAGTTGATGAGGTCAAGAGACTACTGACCATCTTCGAGAGTCGCCTTCAGTATGTCCTACTTCACCTGGTCAAATTCATGAGCGGTGGCAAGCAGAGGTAAGTTATATTGCAGGATAGATGGAGTTTAGAGTGGAATAGGAATATTTGGGTTGGCATATTATTTGGGAATATCAACAGCTACATTTTTTATTCTCTGTTCTTTCCTGCTTTGTATTGAATTAGAAGACAGTAGAGTAAATGTGAAAGGATATACATGCTCTTGTATGTAAATTTAGGCCATTTTCCAAACTAATTTGAATGTTTCAAATAGATTTGATTTTGTCTATTCTTTATGAAGAACAATTCTGTTACAAAAAAGGCCCCCCAGACTGATGAATGAAAATTGAACTTTCTTTTGTATTTGTTAATGCAAATCCTGCTTGTATAGAGGATAAAACTTATCCTTTTCTCGAGCATTCATTTGCTGTACTAAATTTTTGTTTTATGTTGTTCTTTCGCTCTCTCTCTCTCTTTCTCCCTGTTCCTCTTCTCTTTGCCCTCTTCCTTATTGCTTACCTCTCTTTCCTAAACCCTTATGTCAATGTACAAATCATTTGCCTTTTCTCTATCTCTGTCTCTGTCTCTCTGTCTCTGTCTCTGTCTCTCTCTCTGTCTCTCTGTCTCTCTCTCTCTCTTTCTGTCTGTCTGTCTTTCTCTTTCTGTTTCTGTCTTTCTGTGTTTCTGTCTGTGTCTTCCTCTCTCTCTCTCTCTCTCTCTCTCTCTCTCTCTCTCTCTCTCTCTCTCTCCTGTTTTTGTATTCTATCCTTCTCTCCTGCCTTGATTCTGATGTTCCCAGTACTCGTGATGAAAGCTTGTACAAGAAGATGTATGCAGCGTCACTTGGCAGACTACACAGCTCAGCAGACACTGACAAAGGGAGCCTCAGCTCAAGACTTCAGGATATTTGCAACATATCATCATCTCACAGATGACACTAGAGGAAGACAGACAGATGAATTTAAGTGAGAACTTCTGATAGAGAAAGAGAGAGAGATGCTTCTGGGTGCCTCCCTAAATTTCAACCTGATATCGATGAATTGTTTAACTAGAGTTACAGCACATATGTTTCGATATATATATATTTGATGCAACTTCAATATAACTTGCAGTCTTATTATTCTTAAAGCAGCTTCGAGATGAATTAACATGAGTGCATGAATAATATAAAACAAAGAATCTAGAGAATGCAAGTGTGAATATTACGTAAACACATAACATTGTAGGTAGCAGTTAATACAATAAGCTCAGGAAATTACATAAAAAAGGACAAAACATAAAGAAATAACATAGAAGAGATCATCTAATAGGATGTGAAAAGCAAATACTTTGATGGCAATTCAGCCCACTGAGTAGGTGTTATAGTGCAATATTTTATTTGACAGGGATAATCATATGTTATCTATAACTGCATGGTAGTGTCACATATACATTTGGGTGACAAAAATATTTCGTTAAATTATATTATTTGTATCAGTAAAAGTATTAATGAAATGAGAATGGCTGCTTTGTAACTTACAGGGTGCTTGTTTCCTGGAATTTTGGGGTACAGTGAAACCTGTATATAAAGACCGCTCAAGGGAGGCAAGAAAAGCGGTCTTTATGAGCAGATGGTCTTTATTTAATACATGTTTCAACGAGAAACAGTTTTCAAGGGAAACGAAAATTGCTGTCTTTATAGACAGGTGGTCGCTAGAGCAGGTTTGACTGTATTTGGTCAAAATATGTGTTTATTATGTAGATCACAAAAGCTCTTTTGTTAAGCATATTTCATAGGTTGTGCTTTAGAAAAATGAAACATGCAATGAGGGGGAAAAAAATGAAAATAACAAAGCTTTGTGTATTTATTTTGATACCTTGATGAAAATCTGTGTACACTGCACTTCTCTACTGCACTCGAAATGTGCTTTACTTTCGGAGATTTAAAAAAAAAAATATTCACATGTACTTGCTAACAGAGTATGTGCTTTTCTTTATGTGCTCTTTTATTAAACCACCTCGATTTCCTTGGACCAAGTCTATGGCTCAGCAATCACAGTTTGAATTTGATACTTATATGTTATTAATAAGATTTCCGTGATTATATTCATCGTGGGGTCAGCATTCATTGGAGGGAGAGTGGTGTTTGCCAAACTTTCGTCTGCATTTGAAATTAATATGTGTCGCTATCTCTCCTGATGAAACCTGTAGTCTGGGAGACACGCCCACACATGTGCTCATGAATTATGCAATCAAATGTCCCCTGGACAACAAAGTTAGAATATTGCTCCTGCAAATACCACATATGGGCCAAATTGATCAAGAAAATATTGTCCAAAAGACGAGAAATGTCAGCCTATCCCGAATTCTCGCCCAAATTCACTCGAGACAGCTCCTTAAACAATGTCTCAATGTATCTGGCCGATTTGGCTATCAAATTAAACTCACTCTGGCCTTGTCTCCTGATTCCAGATCTGTTCTCATTCAGTCTGAGGTCAGCTGGTAGCTTGACAGATTGGAAAGAGTCTTTTATGGCAGCGAATTCGGCTTGCAAGTTGTTCAAGCTAACGGCCCCATCGCTCGCTGCCAACTTTCTTGAAGTACTTGGCCCAGCAGTCGAATTATCAGGAATATTTGACAAATGAGGACTGAACTGGTCTTCAACTTGTGCCTGGTCTGGTAACATTCTTTCCCCTTACAAATTAATCAACAATTTAGTCAATTCATCCACTTTTTCCTCCAAATTCGAAATTTTCTCCTCCATGGCAAAAATAAGCCATTGACCATTGTTGCACAGCACAAGAGTGATAATATGGCGCGCAAAAAAGAGTTTGCGCGCAAGTGCTCAAGCATAATTCATGAGCACATGTGTGGGCGTGTCTCCTTTTGAAGTAAGTTTCCCAAAAGATGATACAAATCCTCAAACACCTACAGTATTCATAAATCACGCTAAAGATATTTTCTGAAAGACCTGGGTCTCATAAAGCACCTGTAATCAATATTTTTGTGTTGATGCTTTAAAATTAGCTTCCACAAATGTTTTCTTTATGCTGCAATGAATGTATATATACATGTACATATCATGTAAAAAGCAGAGGTATATATTTTCTTTCCATTTGTTCCATGCTTTGTTGCAAAAACATTTAAATTTACAAATAATACACCGTGTTGAGAGTTTATGGCCCAGGAGGCATTATTTAAATTTGTTTTGATTGCTGCACTGTGTACACTTTTTAGCTGTAAAGTTGATTTATGCTTCTGTAATGTATACAAATTTATCCACATAATTCTCTGAGCACCTAGTGACAAGCTATTCCATTAACCTGCTTTTTATAAATGAGCCTCAATGCTTGAAATCCAGTTTGCATACATTATCTGTTGCTATGTCCGGCAAGCTTTCAGGTTGTCAAGAACAACCTTTGTTTGAAAGGTATGTATAAAATTTGCATACATTACTGAAGCAGTCTATTATTAAGCTCCTTGATATGCAAAAAGTGGGTTCTAGGAAGGAATGGTTTTACCTTGAGTTCTACGGAAAAAAAAATCCACAAATTTGAATACATTTGTAAAGTGGACTATCAAATAGGTAATCAGCTGTCAGTATTTGGGTATTTTCAGTGGCAATTATTATTAAGTAAGATTAATGGATATATACCGATACTTTTACGCTGGTGTACAGTATATAGACATTAACTTGTCACTTTCAGGGGAGCGTTTCATCAAGTGTTTTGTCAGTGATTTTTACTTATGACTGCTATAAGCTACTGAAATCCTTGCATCTGATTGGCTGAGAGCAAATTTGTCAGTAAAAATCACTGACAAAACGGTTGATGAAACGCTCCCCATGCAGGTCTCAAAAGTTGTTGTATTTCCCTTGAAATAATGTATTGGCCATGAATTATGTTTATACATGTATGTATGGAAGAATAGAAGTATTAATGACGGTGTATAAGTTTGATGGAAAAAGCTGCAAAGTTCTCTATTTTTCTTTTTAAGTGCATTTTCCTGGTGATGCATTTCTAAATTGAATGATCTATGCATGTCTATTTGAATGTAAAGCAAAGGTCCTTGATTTTTCCGCATATATTTTTGTCATCTTGCATAAATATATAAACATTACATGGAGCATATAGTTCTTGGTTAATCTGTTCAATTGGTGCCCTTTGTCTCCAGAAAAATATCTAGGAATTAAACATGAAATATTCACTTAATGCAAAGTGTATATCTGCTGTTTGTCTGTTTTATTATTTATATAGAAGTTTTAGAACTGGTCTTGCAGCTGCATGCAACGAATGAAGTGAATGCATATAAGTTGTTCAAACATCGGTATAATTGTACATATAGTAGAAAAAAAGAAGAAGAAAAAATGAAGAGCATGAACGAGATCGAAGGACAAAGATATGATAGGAGAAATAAGTTGAAGGAGAGGGAAAGAAGGAGAGAGAGAGAAGGGAGGCGGGAGAGAGAGAGAGAGAGAGAGAGAGAAGCAGGAGGGAGGGAGAAAGGAGGGGGGGGGGGGAGGGAAGGATGCAAGCAGAATCTGATATTTATGGAAAGAAAAGATTGGGAAAAAAGAGTAGGCCTATCATTTATTCATGATCATCATAATAATAATAACTCTGATTATATCATCATGCATCATCATCAATTTCATCATCATCATCCTACTTTCCTCTTAAACTCATTATAGGCCCTACACGGGCCGGGTAACTTCAAATTGAAAAGTTAATCAAGATTCGAATATATAACCTAAACATTAATAGATAATTATCAGTGCTAACAATTATCTAAATCAAGCTCTGCTGGCGCTGGAGCAGCGTAGCTGGTCCACTTGCCCTATTATTACGTGTCGAGGGCTTTCCTGATAATGTCATGATTCACCTTACCTTTGACCTTTTACGAGTATACCGGCGAATTCTCTCACACGTTTCTTCCGACTGCCCCAAAATGTACCGATGTCGAGCTGTATTGCAGGGTTTTGGACCTTTGTCAAGAAATATATTCACATGTTGCAAGAAAGCAAGGTTGTCAAATGGTAAGAAGAATGTTTAAATTCATTATTGTAACGGAAATGACCTGCGTTATTGACGGTGACATTGTGAAGAGAGAGCAAGACAGTCCCATTCGTAGGAGAATATGTGTGTAGTCTAGTATTAAACACATCTGTAAATTTCAGATCCCTCGATCATAATTTTTATAGTCAATTCATCTGCATGTGTTGAGTGTTGATTCGTGTTTGTTTTGAGGTTTTTTTATGAAATAAAACGGCTATATTGTGGTTGAGGAAACCACTTGTTTTTTGCACACTTGAGTGCAAAGGGAAAGAGGACACCAAATTGTGTGTCATGCAATGAAGCACTTCTGTGACTGTGTAATGAATGGCATGGCTGGCTGGTGGTTTCCTCAACCACGATAATGCCTGCTTTGTCTGAAAAATCTGATGTTTTGTCTTTTGATCATCTTCTTATGTTCAAAATTTTATGTTATTTTATGAAATAAATCAAGAAACAATTTTGACTGCTTTTACAACTGGGTAATTCCATGAAAATGTCCACTTTTGGTGAAAAAACAAAGTTTATTTTGAACATTTTCCTTCTATGTCACTTGAATATGCATGATTTGAACTTTATGGAACAATATTCAGTTTTTTAATTTTTTGAATATTTTGACCCAAAATGGCCCTTTTTTAACCCAAAAATGAAATTACACATTTTTATGGTAAAATATGGTTAATTACATATTGAGTCATTTTTAGAAATTTCATCTGTTATAATAATACAGACAACCAAATCTAGTTAGGACTAAGGGGAATTTTATGTCAACATACAAAAATTTTAAAAATATTAATATTCTTCTGATTTAATGGAGGTCAAAGGTCAAATGGATTTTTGTCCCGTCTGTCACGTTTTTTAAGGTACTTTTTGCATTTGCAATAAATTAGACCATTGTTTTTGAATAAAATTTTGCAGTCTTGCTCTTTGGTAGGAGGGAAATTCATTTCTACTGTTAACTTGGCGGAATTTTAATTTTATGAAGATAATTATGATTCATAAAGTAATGTCCCGTCTGTCACGTTTGGCATCTACAGCAAAAATATGTATGGATGGGACTACATGAAAATTTTCCGATGGATGAAAATTAAAATCCTTTTGCTATTATGTTTCATGATATTAAAGATGACCCTTTAACCCCTTTAGAACATGAGAATAAGGTATTTAATGCTGGAAATTTGATTGTCTTTGAAAATTCTATTTTGTGTACAATCTCAATGTGTCCCGTCTGTCACGTTTTTATTGTCCCGTCTGTCACACTCACCTTTTGGCATTTTCCTCCAAAAGTAAGATGAAATTTCAAATGTATACTAGCAGGTTTCAAAAAGTTACCAACAAGTGATAACATGAATACACATATTTTGTTTCAAGATTTTCCAGTGAGGAGAGCTTAGTCGAAAAGTATCGAAGCAGAAATGGCTTGGTAAATTCATGTCCCGTCTGTCATGCTGAACTTGAAGCCCCACCAACAATTTGTGGGCGGGGATTGAAAAAAAAAAAAAATTTCCCCCCATTTTGTTGACCAAACCTATAGATCACATCTCTACATCAAATTAAGCATCACTTTTAAATAAAATATGAAATATCAAGTAAAAACATAAAAATGTGAGAGTTGGATGTCCCGTCTGTCACGCTGGAATTATATAACAATGTTAAAATGTTAAATAGATCTAGTAGCACTCACACTTATTGGAGATAACTTTTATCTAGTAGTACCTTTCATCTAACTATAAATTGTATGCATTTGTTGAAGTAATCTTGCTGTATTGGTGTCAAAAGTGACATTAGGATCTATGCTTTATCATGCAAAAGACATGCATCTAATTGATGTCAATGTTTTAAGCATTCTACATAGGCCTACCTCAAAACCATGAGAAGGTAGCACAAACATTGGGGGTTTTTTTTAATCCATTTTCATTTCAAGATATGTGTAACATTTCATATCCGATTCTCTTATCATTGCTGGGTACCACTCGTGCTTTTGAACCATTCGGTTCCACTTGAGATCACGTACCCCTGCTGAATGTGCAGCCTGCTGTAATAGTCCTAACCAAAACATATTAAATATCAAGGTAAAATTGGAACATCACTTACCAATACGTTGCCTTGGGTCTACTCTTGAATTTGATGTAAAGTTTCTGCACCCCGGTATTGAAAAAGCTGAATTTTGGAGCTTGAAAGTTGTTTGCCGAGACTGGGCTGAGGTAACAGTTGATTGTACCGTTTTTATGTATTTTGCTGCCCTCTTGTGCCCTATATAGAAGATTACTTTTGGGGGTTCCGTGGTATGAGCCGCCGTTTGTAAATTTATCATTTAGACAATTTTTTTAAATATAATTCAATGATTTACCTTGTCAAATAATTATTCGTATGAAAATGTCATAGAATGAGTACAGGTATTTATGAATAATAATTTTCATGTTTTTAATTAATGATGATTTAACAATATCCATTATTTATATTTATTTTTTTTGCTTTCAAGTATAAATGATTTCACAATATTTATTTATGTGGAGGGGGGGGGGAGAGGATTCACTTATCACGATTTATAAATAACAATTGTCACAATATCCAATATCTTTGCTTGACACTATCCCTTAAAAGGGAATCGGTAACTTTGTGGAGGCTTGATTTAATAAATTGAATTTTTGTATCTATCTTGTATAATGATGTTCAGAAGGATAAATAAATAGCGAGGCATAGAAAGGTTTTCAAATATACAATGTTATTATTAAGAAAAATGTGATAAGCTTAAATCAACAGACACATTAAACAAGAGCATTACGAATACATAAGTAAAAAAAAATCCCAACAGATATCATGCTTAGTTACAACAATAGTTTATTTACAGATCCACAAATTTTTCAGCCTCTCCCTCTCCCTCTCCCTCTCCCTTTATCAATTAAGTGGAAAAACATATACAAATGATATACAGTTTCTTTAAAAAATATAACTTCACAAACGGCGCCTCATAACGACAAGGGTCGGCAGTATTTTTTCCCTGTCCGATTTTCCTATCACAACCACCATACCACCGAAAATGCTCCGATGCCAGAGACGACTTGCTTTGGAAGGTGGTAAGATTTGTCTTTTTTATCATTAAGTTTGAAAAATTAATGATAATTTTACCAGCTAGACCTAGCTTCAATACCTAGTCACCCCTCCGGAGTAAATAATTTACTTCATGGTGAGGTAAAAGAGCGTGAGTTAGGTGAAACTTAGTTTCAACGTACCCGTAATGTAAGAGGAGTACGAGGTTATAATCATAACCTAGTACATTGGATGAGTGCTGGGTACCACGGTACAAAAAACAGCCTGAAAATTCCAATCCAATTAATCTGGCATAGTTATCCTATCATCGTTGTTAGAGGGCAAAATTGACACAGGCAAAAAATATGGATGGTTCCATCAGTGGCCACGAGAGATACTAATACTCATAAGGTAAATCATCCCATTACCATTTTGACTAGTTTTACAGGATGTACACATGTATTTCAAAAGTTATTCATACAACCACTTACACATGTACAAGCTTGTATTCCACAGTGACTTTAATGGTTGAAAAGGCTTCAGTAGGATTTGTGTGTTTCAGCAGGGATTTGTCCAGTCTAGATCATTCATACATGAGAGGAAAATAATTATTTAAAATTTCACTTTCAACTCTGAAACTCCAAATTTGTAGCACAGTAAGAGTTGAAGAGTCCCTGAATCAGGTACTTTAGCAAATTTATGTAAGTTAAATCTTGCTTAGAGCAATTTTGGTGTCTGTTTTACACGAGTGAAGTAGTGAATTTGTGACACAGTCCCACATAGGCTTGGTCCCAAGACTGCATAAAACCTTATTATCATCAGGAGTGGGACAGTTTGATAATGTACAATTGATTTTCTGCAGTATTGTTTGTTTGTTCGCAGTTTGAGTCCCACCGTGGTACTAATGTCCTTTGACAAGACATTAATCTACACTTGTCACTCTCCACCCAGGTGTAGTAATTGGTTACCTGGTAGGAATTTATTCCTTGAATGCTTTCAGCACCTTAGGGCAGCTGAACTAAAGCAGAGTAACAATAGTGCATCGCTTGGGATGGATATGTGCGCAATATAAATGTAGCTTATTATTGTCTATTTTATTTTTTCTTCTTTTTTTTTTCAAGGATCCCTGCTCAAGATCCCTAGTCATAAAGTGCTACAATGCAGTTCTTCCAGAACAATGGCTCACATTACCACCGAAGGAGTCGGCAAGAATGGAATATACTGGGTCATCGGAGGAGTGTCTCTCTTTATTGCCTCAGCTACATTTGTGAGTTAAATTTGAGATAAGAAACAAAGTTATAATCTGTCTGAAATATTGGTTTGTTTTGGTATTTCATGATTCTTGGGCCTTGATTTCAAAGGGTAGTTAGCAGTGATTTTGATTAAGGTTTTCTTTTGTATTCTTCCTGTGTTTTGCAGGTGCAAACGCAGGGTTTAGTAACGTGGGGAGGCCAACCCAAGAAAGTCAAATTCAGTTCAGCTCCTACCAGTGATGCTGCAGCTGATGCTAGCCCTGCTGAATCGGCAGCCAGTACCGAGGTTGCCCCAGCAGCCACAGGGAAAGGTATGTCATGTCAGATGTGGTTATCAATCCTTAAAAAAAAGTGCCTCAAATCGTTCTTTATGACAGCAAGCCTTGGCCTGTCAGTGCATTAGACCATTTTCTTAATGCATTTCAGATTTACTGATGCTTCTTGCCCAAGTACTCAGTGATGAATTGTTACATTCATCTATTACAGGCTAGTGTATCTCAATTATTGTCAAAATTGTTACTGGTTTGAACAAATTTGGAAAGCTGTCTAGAGCAACCCTTTTTTTGAAAGATGTAGAAATTTGATGCATTATGAAAATGGTCTAAGTTTTGTGTATTCCACTTGGCTATGTAAAGAGCTTAAAAACAATATTCTGGCTTCTTGCTTCTGCACATGTATTTGATAGACTGTTCAAAGCTAGACATTTTTGCAGATCTGTATCAGTACGGTCAAATGGCTCTCTTAAATTCCTGTGCATTATACTTTAATATTTGTAGATTTCTCTTGATTTGGCAATATCCATTGTATATCCTATGTAAAGTTCCTCCTGCAAACCAAAATGAATGAAGCTTTAGCTTCTTGCTTCTGCATGTTTTGATCTAGATGAACCAGATTCTAGCCCTGAGGTACCTGTAGTGGAAGAAAGTGTAGAAGCGGCTGTAAAGGAGGGTAGGTCGTCACTGGTTGAGATCACAATCTGGTTTCTTTTTACTTCTCAAGATCCTTAGTGTTTTAAATGTTTTCATTCAATTATCCCTGGAGAATGGAGATTCAGTACAGTTACGAACATGAAATCCATCTTTGTGTAGTATCCTGCTTTAATGAGGATAACCTCTATAGTGCATGTATATCCACTCAAAAGAGTATGTTCTGCATTAATATTATTCCTGCTTGATTCAGTGGAATATTTTTTGTTGAAAAATTCTGGTAAGTTTACTGTGATGAAAACATATTTTTACATAACTTTCTTTTATTTTCTTGTTAAGTCTACAATGACATGCAAAAAAATGTTTTAGGACCATTTATAGCAGGGCTGGACCTATATTTTACATTTTAATTTAATATCTGTTTTGTCTATGAAAGAACCCAATGATTTAGTATGTTAAATCAACCTTACGATCTGGACTATGCTTGCTTCCTTGCCTTTTTAAATAATTTCTGCAAACAAAAAATAAAAGCTGCTTGCCTATGCATATCTTGGTCATAGATGACACAGCTTCTAGTACTGAGGAGCCTGCTGCCGCGGAAACCCAAGGAGTGGTTGTGGAGGATGGTAGGTCGTCAATGGGAGAGGATATGTCACTTGTTGTCATGTCTTGTCATATGTAGTCACCATCCCATTTTTCTGCATGTCACCTCCTTTCCTTGTCACTCTAAAATGTAATCTCCTGTGTAAACATCATGTTCTAACAGTGTCTATGGAAACACATTGCTGTATCGCAGTAATGCGTTCTGTCTAACTTTCATGTGGTGATGATACATTTGATCCTCTAAGTAAGTAACATAGATAGTTCTTGCTAACCACAGTTTTTGCTCTATAACTTTCTCCATGCTTCAGCTATTTTTCTTTATATTCCAGCTATTTTTTTGTTGCTCGTTCAAATTATATTGTAACATGTTTTGTTTGTAATGATATCTATTGTGTAACATTTCTCTTGATTTTCTGATAATTTAATTCCTTTTTTTTCTTACATCTGTTATTCTCTCTAGTTCTGATGATGTGATTACAAGTTGGACACTGTTTTAATGCTGTGATCAACATATCACCCCTGCATATATTATAACTTTATTTATGTCTTTGTTCATAATATGATGTGTGTATCACAAGTTTTGTAATCAATCCACATTTCTAATCACTAAACCTACATGAATATACTGATGGTGAAATGCTATGTATAATTACTTGAAATCTGATTGAGTGTAAGCCTTGATCAGTAATATTTTACTGTTTTGCGCAATTCAAAAATCACAATGCCTGTCTGTCAAACATATTTATTTCAGTGTTAAGGGTACTTATGAACTAGTTTGGGGCTATAATTCAGACTTATCCATTGTTTTCTGAATGGCAAGAAAACAAAAGAACTAACAATCATAGACGTGTCCAAAAACATTAAGAAGTAAGTGGCTGTAAACTGTGAAACCCCCAAAGTTTGTAATATAAAGCCTTCGAAAACTGTTAACGATGGCAGTTTTTGCAGCATGAAACTGTAAAGAATGGCAATAATTCAGTGTTGTGATTTCATTATTTCACAGCATGAAACTTTTGCAAATTGAGACCACTTACGAAATTAGCAAAAGTTTGTAGTTTTGTAGTAATGAGTCTGTTTTTATCAGCATGTTTTTTAAAATTTCTTGCATTTATTGGGCCAACATCAAGGAAATCTGTTCAGCACGATTGACCAATAATGATTCTCTTCTTTTTCTTTTCTTTTTTTAATATTTCTTCCCTCCATAGCATCCCCTGGTGAAGTACCCCCACCCGTTGTCCTGCCAGAGATCCCAGAGCATGCCACCTACCTCCTGATTGGTGCAGGGACGGCATCCTTTGCTGCCCTCAGAGCTATCAGAGCCAACGACCCTAAGGCAAAGGTAAGTATACTACATCATTACAGGATAAAGAGGTGTACACTTGTCACTCCATTAACTGGTAGACAAACTCGACGCCCTTAGTCGGGGTTCAAACTTGACCAAAACTTATCTTGCTTTAAAGAATACTGGCCAATCAGTTTGTGTATTATGAAATGCAGTGTAGTTCTATTGGACAAGGTAAAGATTAAAAGTTCTAAATGGTAATGGTCCTACAAAGCTACAACATAATTACACTCCAGCAACATTTGCTGCATGGTCGATTTTTCTTCCATAACCAAATAACTGAATGAATTCCTAATTTTATCCTTGGACCAAAGGCTATACCTAAACCTAACCTCAACCCCAACCCCAACCCTAAACCTAAGCTAAAACCCAATTGCAATCCTAACCATATATATCTTTGACAAAATAAAACCTTTTAGCAAATATTGGATCACAAATTAAATAATTATTTTGCATTTTTCTTATCTCAAGGTACTGGTTGTTGGAGATGAAGAAGCGATGCCTTACATGAGACCACCCCTGTCCAAAGAACTCTGGTTCAGTGATGACAAAGAAGGAGTTGAAAACCTCAGGTTCAAGCAGTGGAACGGGAAAGAAAAGAGGTAGACATCACATTTTCTTGGTCTCTGTTTCTAAAGCTTACCTTGAATTCTGGTAATATGATTTTAATTTTGAGAGAACTGGGTCAGAGTCATTCTGTATTGTCTGTCATGCAGTAGGTGCGTCATTAAAGATAAAGTCGAGTTCTGGTCATGAGATTGAGTTGTTAAAGAAACTGTCCCAAACCAATTGGAAAAGGATGATTATATAGCACATGAGAATCTGTGTATGCTGTATGGTTTTTGGAATCACCAAAATGATAAGAAATTGACTCAATCTTGCTGAGAGTCACATGCACTGCACACATAAATGTGTATATGGGACAGCCGAACATTTCAGCTGTTTCTTGTCATATTTTGAATGTGAGGGCATTTGGAAGAGCAATCCTTTTCAGGGGGACATATCTACCATGATAATCTTCCAAACTAATATAATAAGAATGAGAAAGCTCACAAATTATTTTTCACTTTTTCCAGAACTCAACCTTTTCTTTGAACTAAAAAAAGTATGGAAATTAAGATTAGATATTTGACACAAATTGTTTTTATAGTATTTTGCAGTCCTGTGTTTAATCTGAGCTTTCCCCAATATCCTTTCCTCTACAGCATTTTCTTTGAACCAGATGCTTTCTACTGCAAGCCATCTGAGCTACCAACAAAGGAGAATGGAGGAGTTGCAGTGCTTAAAGGTCACAAGGTAAAATAAGCACAAAGTTTCATTGTCTTGGTTTCTGTTTTAGAAAGTCACAATTAGGAACTATTTTCTTATAAATATCAAGAAGCATATGATGAGCAAGCATATTCAATCCATTCAATAGCGAGTACACATTGTGCATTGCTCTTCAGTTGTGATAAATTTAATCGAAACTTAATTTGAAATTAGAATATATCCCAATAGTGCATTTGATTTCTATCATATGATGTTGTTGCAGGTCAAAGCACTCAACGTTCAGAAGAAGCAAGCGACTCTGGAAGATGG
This sequence comes from Heliocidaris tuberculata, assembly GCA_025618425.1. Classification (NCBI taxonomy): domain Eukaryota; kingdom Metazoa; phylum Echinodermata; class Echinoidea; order Camarodonta; family Echinometridae; genus Heliocidaris; species Heliocidaris tuberculata. The sequence continues at coordinate 10,154,012 of CM046846.1, forward strand.
GTCTGTCATCGGGTTTGACAAGTGCCTTATTGCAACAGGTAAGAGAAGACTTCAATACTTACTCAGCTGCTAAGTTTACTAATGATCATCAAAAACTTTTTTAAAGGGATGTTTTTTTTTTTAATTCCACTGGACCAAACTTTGCAATAAATGTATTTGTTTCTACCTCAAGAGAAAAAAACACAAGCTATGCTCAGGCTATAGTTTTAGCATTGAAATTTTTTCAAGCATTGATGCTGTCGCTCAACATTTTCAGGATAGTTGAAAGTTCTGCAATCTTTTTCATCTGTTGTTTTGGTAAAGCCAAATGTACACTAGGGCAGTTCTATGATGATTTGTTGTTGTTATTACTATTATGATAATCAGATAACCATTTTTCAACACTTATGTGTACAGTTAGTGAGAAAGAAATGCTGTATTACTGTTCCGTACAACATATATGAAATCACTACGTATTCCAAGAAGATATTGGGAATATTTTTATGTTAACACAACATACCTTTTTGTTCATTTCTCAGGTGGTGTTCCAAGGAATCTAGGGTCAATAGAAAAGGCCGGGTCAGAGGTCACAGAGAGGACAACTCTCTTCAGAAATGTGAGTTATTCTTGATGTACCCCCGCTTGAGGGCCCTGGAAGCTCTGTGGTTCTCAGAGGCTTTCTGGTGCAATCTAAGCCATATTTTGAAGCATTTTCAAACAAATTTACGACAAATATTTTGTTGGTTGAAAATGATCATTCATGAAATTTTCACCATTTGCTAATTTTCTTAACCTGTAGTTTCAAACTTCAAACCTGTCACTGTTACATGTTAAAACTCCATGTGGACCATCCTGCTACCGTAAAGCTTTGTGTGTCATAGGACTTTACGTTTATGAAAACAATAATCTTTTATTCTCTTTGTATTTGTTTCAGATCAAGGACTTCAAATCTTTGGATAAAGCGACCCAAAATGCCAAGTCAGTTGCCATCATCGGAGGTGGATTCCTGGGCAGTGAGCTGGCTTGTGCCCTTGGCAAAAGGGGTCAGTTTAGTGAAGAAATATTACTAATTTTCCTCTTTTTCTTTTTCATTTACTTTTTTTTTCTTGAAAATCCCTTGAAAAAAAAAAAATGCACTATGTATCCATATCTGGTGATTACATATATTTTTTTTTAAAGTATTGTATGCAATACAATTCCCCGTAGAAGTTGGAATTGTTGCTTTAGTTTCGACCATGTAATTAAATAATTTCTTTCTGAAACATATAAAGGACACTATACACATTAAAAGTTGATCCAAAGGAAGACTTTGTTTGCTATAGATTAAAAAATTGAGATTGTCATAATAGCTCAAGAATTATATGGATATTTAGTTTTTGTATAGCAGTGAAATAGGTTGCCTATCAGGAGTCATAGACATAACCATTCAACCTTTGCTAACTTTGTGCTTTAACATTGATATTGATATTTGATGTCTTGATGGCACTCTTGCCAATTGTACAGTTTTATAGAATATCAAGTGATTATCAAATGGTTGATTTTAAAGAGAAGGTTGAATTTTGGTCATGCTATTACATTGTGAAATAAACTGTCTCAAAGTAATTAGGAGTGGTTGGTCAGGTGTACATAAGAATTGGTGTATGTACTGTGAGTTTTTGGAATCATCAAAATGATAAGAAATCGACCCAATCTGGCTGAAAAGCGCGTGCACTGCACACAGAAATGGGTATATTGGACTGCACACGGGCATGAATGTTCGGCTCAGACACTTCGGCTGCTTATCATCGTATTTCGAATAGGAGGGCATTTGAGGAGCAATACTTTTTCAGGGGACATTTCTACTGTGATGTTCTTCCAAACTGACATAAAAGGAATGAGAAAGATCTTAAATGATTTTTCACCTTTCCCAGAATTCAACCTTCTCTTTATCAAAGACGACAATTCTTTTTATTTTTTTACAGGAAAGGAGACTGGAATGAAAGTCATGCAGTTCTTCCCTGAAGCAGGTAAGAAAATAGTTTCTCTGAAGTACCATACCGCCCTAGTGTAGAAGTCTTTTATATCAAATGGTAACACACTGTATTTGGTGCTCGCACTGTAATTGTTTTTTTATTGTGAAACTTACCATGTTTTGTAAGCCAGCCATTCTTTATTCTTATAATGTTTTCATTATACAGGCAACATGGGCAGAGTTCTACCAGAGTACCTCAGCAAATGGACCACAAATAAAGTATCAAACGGTAGGTGAAAGACTAGTCTCTGACTAGATACCTTCTTTGAAACTCAAAGCTGCGTTTCTTATTTACACGAGTTCCATTCACCTAAGTTTTCAATATATTTGATGTCACATATACATATCAAGATAATTTTATACCGGATATAAGAAGTAGAATTTTTGTGTAAGTGTCTTGATTTTATTTCATCTTATTTGTGTTCTATTTCTATCCCTTATCCATCATTTTTAAAAGAGGAAAAGCAGTCACTTTTGATGAAATAGTAATTGTACAGTCTCTTCAAAAGACTGTGACTTGATGTCATAAAGAATATTTAGTTTTAAATAACAGATATTTGTTCTTTCTAGCTGGTTTTTATAGATATATATCATGTAGTTTCTGTGATTTACAAATGTCTGATTTGTTTGTTCCTCTTCTTTTGATTTTTTATTTCCCCATTGCAGAGGGTGTTGAAGTTCATCCAGACATGCTTCTGAAAAATGTGTCCTTCAATGGAGAATCCAAACAAGTAGAACTTCAGTTCGATAACGGTGATAAGGTGAGTGCATGGACTAATTATCACTACCTGCATTTTGAAGGGGGGATGTCGGACCAAATATGCCAAAATGTTAGCTGAAAATTTCCCAACAAGCAAAAATAAAGGGGGGGGGGGATCCTCACGTTTTCAAATTTACCAGCAGATCTTACAAATATATATATGTTTTATTAAAAAGTAATCAGTATTTTAGATTTGCCGGCTGCCTATAAAAATTCAGAATTTGCAGACAGAATATTTTATTGGGAGGTTTGAATTCCACTCCCTGCCCCACCCACTGGTGATGTCCCTGCCTGCAAACTTGTGAAGTTTAATATTTAAATAATACTATTTTTTTACAGTAAGTTACTCTTTAACAATGTCCAGTTGTCTTCTACTTCATAGATGTATTTAAAAAATATAGTTGAGCTTCATGTAAAGGGATTATTGCCAAGTGTTTGGAACCTATTTGTGCATCATACAATTTCAATAATTCCATGACATTCGCATAATCTTGTGTTAATTTGACTACAGCTACAAGCTGACCATGTAGTAGTGGCAGTAGGACTGGAACCCAACGTAGGCCTTGCAGCAAGCTCAGGTCTAGAGGTTGATGACAAGTTTGGAGGATACAGGGTCAATGCTGAACTGGAGGCTCGTAGAGATGTGTGGGTGGTGAGTAAATGATTATTGTCAGACTTGCATTGAATTATGGAATGAACCCCATGCAGCATGCAGTGAAATGATATGTTAAATTTTGTTGTATACTGGTATGATTTCTGATGTATGATTTTGTTATTGTGTGTGCTAGGCTGCAATTCAAATATCAGTCTGCATTGTCGTAAAGAAAATATTGTTTTTTGTGAATCATCCACGAGTTGGACAAAATGTTTCCATATATCAGGGCATACAGTAAATAGGAAATTGTCATGTGGAAAATAAACAGAACAATTTAATTTTAGTGGCACTGGGAGAAGAGAGAGAGTGCATCTCTCGTATGACATAATGACTTCATGATGACATCGCTGCCTATTGAAGGTGTGGTAAATTATAGTTTGTGGTGATAATTCTCCCAAAGAATCAAATTGTTGTTTCCTTGATGTGACATTGTTTGTTCTTTTGCTTTATTTATTTGGTGATAGTCATACTAGTGGTTTGTTCATTTTTGTATCGTATTACATGTATTCATTTAGTAATTTTGAGAAGCAGTGAAACGCTTGATTGGCCCACCAGAGCTCTCAATGAGAGTCTGCTGTTTCAGCACATTGAACGAATCCATAAATGTCTGGGGTGGCTGTTTTTCACATTTCACAACATATATATACATAAAAAAGATTGTTTTCCTTTTGAAGTCTGAACTAAACTGTTCCAGTAATTTAAAGTTGAATAACCAAAGAGCCTCAAGAAACTAAATTGGAATAATTTTTTGTTGACAAGTAATCTTGTGTTCTTGTACAACAGGCTGGTGATGCATCTTGCTTCTATGACATCAAGCTTGGGCGTCGCCGTGTAGAGCATCATGACCATGCTGTAGTCAGTGGTAGACTGGCAGGAGAGAACATGACTGGAGCTGCCAAACCCTACTGGCATCAATCTATGTTCTGGTAAGGTTGAAAGCTTTTCAAGACCTGAAAAGTGTGATTGATTTTAAAGGTTTTCTCCTCTTAAGAGTTTAATTTCAATCTGCTCCTGTAACATATAAACACAAACCAAACTGCATTCATAATGGCTTTTATTGTCACCCTAGAGCCCCCCCCCCAAAAAAAAAAAAGCATTTACATGCACTCTATGTGAAGTGTTATTATGCCTTTCTAGCACTCAACCAACTTTATTACCCCAAGTCACTAGATTACAAACAATCAACATAATGTAAATGAACTTTCAATTTCCAATTCATTTCTTTGTTTTATTGTTATAGTTGGCTTCAAATTTCTTTATTTTATAGATTGGGCACAAAATATCTCCAATGGTACATACTTCACAATGTATGTACAGTCAAACCTGCTTTAGCAACCACCTGTATAGAAAGACCACCTGTCTATAAAGACCACAATTTTTGTTTCCCTTGAACAGTGTTTCTCATTGAAACCTATTAAAGGAACCTGTACATAAAGACCACCTGCTCATAAAGACTGCTTTTTTGTCTCCTTTGAGCAGTCTTTGTATACAAGTTTCGCTGTACTAGCTCCTGCTTCGTGAACAAAATAGGAGCTATTCAGAATATGTTGTAGAATTTTGAAATTCTTGGGCAGGTTTACCAGCCCACAGGTTAAGAAAGGATATTGTGATTACATCTTTGCCTCTCTGTCTTCTCAGGAGCGACTTGGGTCCAGATGTCGGATATGAAGCCATCGGTATTGTTGATTCCAGTCTACCAACATTTGGTGTGTTTGCCAAGGCTACCGCACAGGACACACCCAAAGCAGTGGTAGAAGCTACAGGTGAAGGAATCCGCTCAGAAACAGAACAGGTACAGTTTGACTCCACCCCCTGTCATCCTCAGTAGGGACTAGTTAAGATGATTTCAAACCCATTTTTTTCCAAGTCATCATATTCTTGGATTGTTCAATTTTTTTTGTTTTAATATTGTGCACTCAAAATTTAAAATTTCGTCAATTTTACAATTTATTGTAGTACCACCCCCTCAGAAAATGTATTAGTCCTTATCATTCTTGAGTATCATTTGTTCTATAAAAGAGAGAGAGAGAATGTAATGTAAGACAATAAATATGGTGTGTTCTTTAAAATCCAGATGCACATGAATGTCCAATTAAGAAATAAGCAGTCTTTGTGCTATATACAGACCTAATCCTGTTTTTGTTGTCAGCTAGTATCTCTAGAAATTTTTTTTGGATACAAATTTAAGTATTTTTAGTCTTCCACAAAAAGATGCGATACATGTTTGATTGAATTTATTTCCTCATCACTCAGTCACATAATAAATTTTAAACTCTTTCGTCATTTACCCTTTCTTTCTCTCTCTGCCTTTATTATTCCCTCCACCCCCCCCCCCCTCTTTCTCTTTCTCTCTCATTCCAATAGGCTGCAGTAGAAACAACCCCAGTGCCTGAGGCTCCGACTACCTCTGAGGATTATGGGAAGGGTGTTGTATTCTACATGAAGGACAAGGTGGTCGTAGGAATGGTCCTATGGAACATCTTCAACAAGATGCCCATTGCAAGAAAGGTGGGGATGTGAATATGTTATATATGTCTCTTATTTTATGATTCCCTTTAAATGTAAGTTTGGTAAAAAATTAAAATTCAGTTGCATTTAGGATGTCCATGTAACCTTGCATTAGATAATTTAGAACTTGAGAAAATAAAGGAACTTTGGGCTGAGGTAAATATGATTTGCTACTTAGATATGTTATCAGATTTGGGAATTAACTGCTAAATGCCAGTTTAGGGTACATTTGAAAGTGGAGTGGGTTGCTCTTGTTGGCAACTAAGACAGTTTTGTGGAAGCCCGTTTATGACTTTGTCAAGATGAATAGATTGCATTTTGAGGTTATAAACAAAAAGAGGTTTTACTTAAAACTAGAGAGAATTGGCATCTCGAAGTAAAGCCTTTTTACATCAAGTATCTAGTAATCTTAATATAGTAGTTTGTTAGAGTGTGTTATCTTTTTATTATGTCTACAATCCTCTGTTACAGGTGATCAAGGATGGGCAGGAATACGATGATGTCAGTGAACTCGCCAAGCTCTTCAACCTCCACCAAACAGAAGAGAGCTGAATCCCACCAAACATTCAACAAAAATAGGATATTATAGAGTTATATGAAATTATAATTGGAGAGTATTGTGTGAATGAGCACACCGGTTTCCCTCTACAGTATTGTCAAGGTTGTGGCCGTTTATGGAAATGACCGATACCTTGTAAACTTTGCAGTAAAACTCACTCTCAAAATATGCACTTTGCATGGCATTGTTGCAGCATCAAAATCAAGACAATGGAAGTATGTATAGGCCTTACTTTGATCTGAAAGGACAAAGGTTTTTATTTCTCTGTTCCATCCCTCCTCTCTTTCTTTTGCTCCTTCTATCTTTCTTTCATTCCAAGTACAATTATCTACAACTTATCCTCTCTTTCCTAATGTTATCATCTAATAATATCTCTGTGAAAGGAAAATGTTACGAGAAACTAATCCTGAATCATCCTTTGTAATGAGAAATAGATGTATTACAGTGGAACCTTATTATAACAAACTCCTTGGGACCAAGGAAATTACCTCTTTATATCGAAACCTTGTAATATCAGGGCTAAATAATAGTAGAATACAAAATAAGTGGGACGGGAAAAATTACCTTGTTATAATGAGAGTTCATAACAGTGTTCTTTATAATGAGGTTCCACTGTATCATTCTTTAACCCATGCAATATGACATATACATGTAATGATGTTTCTCTGTGATCTGTGAGTCTTAAAGTGACAAGTAGTATTGAATGGGCTAAAGAATATTTAGAATTGTGAAGTACCGTAAAGAGGAATTTACAATTTGATTGCATGGCACCTTTGATTCAAGCAACGTGGTATCATGTACTTCCTGGTATTCAATGAGAAAAATGATGTGTGTCGTAAAGTAATAGTCGCGAAATCATGTGTATTGCCAATTTTGTGCCTTGAATATTTGTTTCAGATGTGGGGAATTTATTGATGTGTATAATGTATGGGGCCATTGAATGGGACAGAATATTCCTGCCATACTTGCCTGTTACAGGCCAGGCAATTCTTGTTGCATCTATGAGAATATAAATCCAATTATGAGGACGTTGATGATTTTTCAGGATGAAGTGTGAAAAAAAAAATATGTCAAAAAAAATAAAGAAAGAAATAAACAAATTGTGATCTGATTCTTGCATAGTTGCATTGTATGCCCTTGATCACCCTAAATGCTATTATGTATTGTGAGTTTTGCTCCATTGAAATGGCATGTGCTAAATTCTTTCAGAGTACATTTATGAAATGTACGCAAGTATATTTGAAGAGAAAAGATTTTATTGAATAAAATCGAAAACATTTCTATCTGATTCATTGTTTTATAAATGCATTTTCATTTGTCTCATCTGGGATATAAATAATTCTATACAAAATAGCAAAAGCAATATAAATAATAAACAATTATATACATCATATATGTCAATTACAATTGATATCATTGGGCATTCAGACAATCAAAATAGTTAAAATTAAATGGGAGAATGTTTTCCCAAAATTTTATTTAGATATGCTTTTCCCAAAAGCTTTTTGACAACATTTATTTCAGGCTACTTTGGGCTTTGCATATTTAAATTTAACAACACTGCTGTATGTAGAAATAATTTAAATTTCCCATTAACAACATAAAATGAATGAATAATATGCATAGCATTGTACTTTGACACAAATTACTGGTTCTTTTTTTTATTCAATAAATATAACATTTGATTTACTGCACTACAAGTCTTCGCAAATAATTTTGGACAGATGTGTTCTTGACTTCCAAATGATTTCATCAAAAGAAAGTAGTCCTAGATGGTAGTACATGTAATATTTGTGACCAGGCACCACAAAACCACCAAAAAGTCGCACTGTGATTTTCAGTTAGAGCTCAATAAAGGTGTTTTTGGTTGGCATGGCCAAATTTTAGTTTTGGGTATTTCCTGAAAGTATACTTTTTTAAAAGTAATTTAAAAATTTGGAGGCACAAAACAATCTAAAAGTGGTATTTTTTACAGTTTTTAGTAGACCTATGTTTTTCTTCTTTGGATTTTGTTGTATTAAGTGTTCTTTTTTATGACCCTGAATACTTGTCTCATTTTGATCTCCAACAACTTTACAACGGAGTAACCTCTTGTATTGATACTTTTCCAATATGATGAGCAGGATGTGCTAAATTAGTATGCCAATTTAGACCAATCTGATAATCCCTTCATAGAATTTTCTATTGAGTTTTTATCCTCCTTTTGTCACCTTTGCACAGTACCTCGCAAGTCAGAGTGCTTCAGTAGACCGCTAACTTTAAACCCCGATTTCTCAAAATAACATTCTATGGGACTGGGCATTCTACAATTTGTGGAGTGAGTTAGGAACATCCAATGCTAATGAGTTATATATCATTTTAAAGCTGATAATCTCCTCTTTCAGAATCAGACCTTAACTAAAAATTTGTATCTGGCGACTTTTTGGTGGTTTTGTGGTGCCTGGTCACATTTAATAAAAGTTGGGCGTCTCTTCTAAAGAGAATAAATTTCACATTTACAATCAAATACAAGCATTGAGAATTCGTTAGGATGAGAAATGGTAGAAAACTTCCTTTTGTGAATGAGTTGAGATATCAAATGTCTTCCTTTCAAATTTACTATCATAAGGAAAAAAATGATTCATCGTTGGAGGAACATTTCCTCTCATACTTGTGTTTCCTCTGATTTCTTACACACAAAACTATTTCCACTCCAATAATGCATGCATATTCTACATTTCAAACATAACACACTGCAGTCATACAGGAAATGTCAGAATTGTACAATCTCTCTAATCTTTCAGTAATGAAAAGAGAAGTGACCTTGACATATCTAATGATGTTCTTCATATAACACAGTTTTTGTGCCTTTCTTCCAAAAAATGCTGCAAGAAGGAAAATGGTGTATAAAATTTTCACTTCTCATTCTTTCTGTAATATTCACATTTTTATACAAAGCCCAGTGTGGCTTTCCATTATGGGAGACAATTTTGCGCACGTCCATTTTCTTGCATAGAAACTATGACTTTCCATTTCCTATTTGCTTGAGATATGAAGTGATCAAGTTGGTTTCAACCATCCTTTAATAATCTCCTTGAAATCTGAAGCTTGGAAAAAAAAAACCTGGGCATCTAGAAAAGTTGCTCTTGCAACTGAGCCAAATATTAAGCAATACTCTTATGCAACTTAAAGGGTGACTAAATTAAAAAATTGATTGCCCATTTTTCGTAGGAAGGAGTCATCAGGAGCCAAAAAATATCTATCACACACTTTTTTATGCATTCAGTCGTATTTCATAATCATTTGAAAAGTACATTTTTGCTGATTTACACAGTCATAAGCCCCGCCCCTAAAAAAAACCCATCGAGCGACATCATGATCACGTGATCTGTGACGTACGAGAAGTAAGGGAAAATATTCCACCAACCTATATACCGTGCGCGCCCGCAGGCCCCGGCAGGCCCAGCCCGGTGCCAAGCATGACATTCACCGCATCGACCATTTGCATCGCATATTTTCGTGTGTTTAATTCCTCACAATAACTTTGATTTTGGGACACAATTTCATCAGTAATGCCAAATCGGTGTATAGTTGCGGGCTGTAGCAAGACCCCTAAAGATGATGTAAGCCTACGTACATCATTTTCCTAAAGATGAAAATCTACGGAAATTGTGGGTCGCAACGGTATTCTCACGCGGGCAGAGTGGCAAGGGCCAAGCGAGTGGAGTACAATTTGCAGTGATCACTTTTCTTCTCCAGCAGCTGCAGCAGCTTCACCCGCGGCCCCTTCCCCCGCGACCCCTTCACCATGCCCTGGTGCGTCTTCTGCGAGGGGTTCAAACATAATGGTCGGATTCCCCTTGCCACTGCACTTGAGCTTTTTCTCTTTCGGTATCGATAAATCATCTGATAAATCAGAGTTCGTATCTGGCTCAAAAAAGTCCTCCAAATCGGACTCGCGATCACTATCCATCTCTCTAAGTTACTCGAAGAATTCAGCCAAAAATCTAAGTCAGTAGTACCGTAGTACATGTAAAGCGAAGTAAAAAAAGGCGAGAGTGAAAACAAACCAAACAAAAGCGTTCACCAGTCGCTTAGTACGAGGGGGAACATAGTTGCCGTACTAAAGATGTGTAGTACATTACACAGACGCATAAAACGGCTGTGTACGCGTTTAAGACCAATGCAAAACTATCGTTCGGCAAGCTCAGATGGATGAGAACATTGTTCAAAGAAAAGTTGAAAAAACAAAACAAGAGCTGTATATTTGGGCAAAAGTGTTCACTGATCTTAAAGAAAATATATTGATAATGATTATTCACTCCTTAGACTGTATTGATTAATTTCCCTTTTTCATAAATTGTCTGTTGAACAGAGGGGTCAAATACCGCATTGTGTGTACAATGTTACATTGCCGCAGCCTGTAGATCTTGTGCCTCTTACTCTTCATACGTCACTTGGGGGTGTGACGTCAATTAGCCAATCAGCTCACGAGTTTTAAGGAACGGTCCCCAAACCTCTACTTTTCCCCCTTTTTCGCCAAAACGAGACATAATTTTGACAATCAATTGCCAGATTCGTGATTTGAATGCAAAAATACATGGAAACAGCACCTTTTTTCTCTCTAATTTAGTCACCCTTTAAACAAAACTTGCTCCACCACTAAATGAGATTTTGTATACCTTGTAGAGCACAGTGACCTTCCAGATGAAAAAAAAATCAGATGCCAATCATCACTTCATCTGAATTTTCTTAGACAACTTCCCAGACAAAGTCTTCAAAATGCTAGGTCAGTGGACATATTCGTTCACTTGAATGACACAGCCGTGTCCCCTCAACTTGACACCCCCATGAACTACAAAAGTACATTCCACAGTAGTATCTGCACATGAGGAGAACTTGTTCTTGGTATACCATTCTCCATGAATACTTTGTTAAGACAACAGAAAGTGATGTCAGTTGCATCATCAAAGACCTATTGTGAATGGTTTTCTCACAGACAATGGCAGTGACTCCATGCCCTCAGGACAAGATAACAGCATTCTTTGTCACAGGTACAGTCCAATGAGTTTACGTCCTGAAGACCAACATCAACAGCAAGGAAAAGGTCTGTTTTAGCATACAAATAATATTAAATAATGATGATTACAATATGGTCATATCTACTCGTACTGCCCTATCAAAGGGCCCAGCTATTATTACCTCAGCATTGCCAGGTACCCTGTTAATACATGTACAACTGGGCTGAGAGGGACAAATGTGGGAAAAAACACAAGAATTGAACCAGGACTTCTTGTATCAGAGTGAAGAGCCTTCACCAAGATGCCACATAATATTCCTCAACATAAATGGAATAAATGAAAATCATATTCTTATTCAAATCAGCTTTATCTTTTATTTAATACATATACATTAATTCTCTACAATGCAACTGTTTGTACTGCAGCCAACAAAACACCACCCCTCCCCCAAAAGTAAGGAAAGAACCAAACATAAATACGCTTGATTTAGGCATTGCTTTTATCATTTTGATATTATTCCATTCACCTAACTTTATATGAAATAAATCACTTACTTTTCGAATCCTCCAATGGCCTCTGCAAATCTGTGTCTCGTCAGATATGTGGCTAGAGCATCGGCAACCTATCAAAATTTTTAAAATAATGTGCATTATGATTTGTCGTTCATACACATGGATTCCAATAGCTGTATCTCCTGATGTTTTCCTACATACATAACAAAAACTTTCAATCAAAACATAAAAGATAGATAATATATCCATTCAAAACTAAAATACTTTGAAAAGTGTTATAACAGACTGGTGCTCCAATATTTGCTGTAGCAACCATTGCTTCAGGCTATATTTTGTCAAAGATATAAGGTTCCACATATATGTACTCAAGTATGATCAATACTCTTACCAATACCTGATTATTAGCACAACACCTATTGGAGGAAGTCCCACAGGAATAGGTGTGTGTGGGTACATGGTTACCTTGATAACCTTGTACATGTAAAGCACCTAGAATGATCTATCCTGAACCAATCCCCAATAATTCAAACAACACCTATTGGAGGACATTCCACAGTTATAGCTATGTGTAGGAGCAAGGCTACCTCAGATAACCTTGTACATGTACGAGTGCAAAATCAAAAAGACATTACCTTTTGTGGCTGGTCTTCATGTACTGCATGGCCGCACTGGGGCAAGACCTGCATCTGAAATTTGCCCTGCATCTGTCCGATGGTCAGATCTTTATCCAGTCTGTCCACACCTAAAATAGAAGGAGAAATTTCATGGTGATAGGACAAGCCTGGGAGAAACAGTACTGTGTACAGTTATACTGGCATTTTCCATTTAATCTGTAATTCAAATTCCAAATTATCTTAGTTGTACATGTATCTGAACCAAAGTCCAAAGATATATCCAGATTTAATGATGGGATGAAGCAGGTTGTGAAAACAAATCTAAGAATGTATTAAAATTCCTATTATTAAGGATTATAAATTTATTCATCGTATCTATTTCAGGATGTTTAAGTGCATACATTACACCCATTTCAGAAGCAATGAAGTAAACTGCCACTGAAAGCTGCGGAGGCATACTTGTGCATGAGAATTAATCATACGAGGCAACAATTATGGGGGTAAACAAAAATTTACTGTGCACAAGAGTACCCTCTATGTGTACTCACTGATCTATAAGATACCGAAATATGAAGTGCACTAAGCTTCAATATCTCTTTCAATTCTGATTTGGTGGTTTTTGGATGTCATTTACTGCCTCATGTCTAAATGGGCCTTTGAATAACTCATCCATGTACATATTTCACGCTAAAACAGAACTATAACAATCCTTCAATACAAGGTCACTACGACAACTCAAATAAGGCTCAGATAACTCACCAGCTAACAAAAGCATCTTGGGAACATTGCAGGAGAGGAAGAGATTTGACATTCCCCTGAACCATCCTATGAATAAAAATGACACAAGGGGTGATTTCATGATCAGGTACATGTGTTTTCTTCTTCTGGCAACACTGTATTGGTGGTGATTCTTTCTGTAAGCATCGAGAACTGAAATCTACCAACATTCATATGAAAAAGGTACAGGAAGTGGCTACAAAAGGAAAGGTCAAAATATCTTTATACATTGCATGTATATCATACATTGCATGCATATCATACATTTTAAACTCGTATAAGAAAAATGGAATTTAACATTAACGAGATTCAACATTAAGAAACAACAAAAGGATAATTATTTCCATATTTTGTTTCATTGTTTCATAGCAATGATAGCAGTTCCTCACAGAAAAATATGCATGACTTGCAAAACTAAAGAAATCCTCTTTCATATTGTTCCTCAGACACTCACCTTCCCAATACTGTTCTGTTTTACCAAGATCTATCCTCCATGTGTATGGTGTTTGACTTTCCTAAATTGCAAGAAGAAGAGAAATAAGAAGAAGAATAGGATTGGGTGTCATTAGTTCTAATCATCATACATACATGTATATCCTGAGCACCTTTTTTGAAACAACAATAATAATACACTTCCAGACTGGTTTGTATGTTATTAACCTAGCTTTAGCTCCAGCAGCTGTTATCAGCACACTGCATTTAAGAGAATAAATCCTGCCATGTACCCTTTCGCACATCACCTGGGTGGAGAGAGACAACTGGAGATAAAATGCCTTTTCTAATGACATACACACAGGGCAGAGATTTGAACCCTCAACCATTTGACTGATAGCCCTTTCAGATTGCTGAAGTACTTTTCATTCCGCTATTGTCGTTCCGCCTTCCTTGGAAGCCCTTCACATCGCTTTGCTTTCACATCAAGATAAAGATACCGCTATTCCATGGAAGCAGAATAGAGCACAATGCTCAGAGTGGAAGTACGTCATCTGCACAATGTATTGTTTTTTGGCCCTAAAAAATCCGAAGCGTTATCAATTCCGCTTTTTGCTAGATAGCGCTTTCAAAACCACCTCTCAAGGTAGTCAGAGACCTTGCACGTTTATAGCAGAATATCCAATTTACTACCCTTTAACATAAAAGCATTATCTGGCCAAAGCGCTTTTGATTCCGCTATATTGGATCAATATGAAAGGGGTATGAGAGTCGAGTCAATGATCCACTCTTTTAGGATAATTAGGGAATAAAGGTGCCATATACCTGGCTTGATGACGATGCTGAAGCTTGCGATGAACTGTGAGGTAATGACTCATCTGATTCTCCCTCCTCTGTAATCACATCATCTATGGACACACTTGGTACTGGTGCACTTACTTCGGTGGAAGGCATCTTGGAGTCTCCTAATTCTACACATCTTCACACAAAAATCCAAGAAAAAGAAAGATAAGAACTGAAAAGAGCCAAGCTCCAAAGGACTAAATTTGTGTCGACATTGTATTCTATGATAATTTGGGGACTTTCTAGAGTATACAGTTTCATTTTTTGTTTTTCAGTGGCATTTATTACCACAAAATAGTGAAAATAACCTTTCTTTCCTCCCTATCGGTTTTGGCTTATGACATAATTGCCTTGTCAAAATAACTTATCTTCACAACTGTCAGATTCAAATTTATTGATCTGCATAAAGGTAACTCCATATTTATGGAAATGTAATGCACCCAGACAGCCTTATTCTTTTCTGCTTTCATTAGGCCAAACCTACAGATTGAATTGAGTTTAGTTGCCATGGAAACATGATCTGTTCATTGAACTATACAGAATCTCATCTGTAATGATTCCTCAGACAGAAGAAACCTATACTAAACTTACGGTTTGACTTGTCCAAGCATGGAAACTCTTGCTGACTCTACATTCCTGATTTGACCAGTTTTTACACTGCAAATGAAATGGAAATTGAAAAAGATATCTTCATATCAAATAAATCTCCTCTCCAAACCAGAGCATTTATTTTTACAATATAAAAGGAGGAAGAAATACGGGGAAGTCCAAGGTATGTCCCATACGTTACAAAGTATTATGGAATTCAATTATGGAATAGTGAACATCAATTGACATGAAAATACTATTTTATTTGATATTTTGTCTGATCCAAGCACTAGTAGGGCAGCTAGGGCTATCAGCTAGATCCAGTAATCAGATGTACAAAAATCTTAGATGTGGTTAGTAACAAATGGCACATAATAGCCTACACTTGCCCATACCACAATGACCTACATAGGCACAGTATCTAATTTTTAGTACCAACATTCCTTGCTTTTATATTGTAAACAATCTAGTCATAAACATTACAATCTTCAACTGATGGAACCTGGAAAAAAATGATGGCATTAGCCCTGCTGCCATTTCAACACTAAGAATTTGTTAGTGAATCATTTCCCTCACCTGAGT
Source organism: Heliocidaris tuberculata (assembly GCA_025618425.1). Taxonomy (NCBI): domain Eukaryota; kingdom Metazoa; phylum Echinodermata; class Echinoidea; order Camarodonta; family Echinometridae; genus Heliocidaris; species Heliocidaris tuberculata. The sequence goes on from CM046846.1 coordinate 10,169,832, forward strand.
TAAGTGATACAACTGTAGACAGAATTCTGTTTAAGGAAATAAGCAATTTAAGTCAATGACTGAAACTCTCAAACCAAACAAAACATTACAGAAAGTGCCCTAATTTAACACATATTTGGTCCCAAAGGGTGAAAGTGAAAGTTCATAATGGATAATTTGTATTTTTTCCTCATTCAAAAAGATAAATGTTAGAATAAGACAAGAAGGTGTTCAGGTACGAAGGGTTAGTTTACGTACGCCCATTCTATTGCATATTCCAGAGACTTGAACTGCTTTGGCCTGCCTCGAAGAAAGCTCTGCATAGACTGAAGTGCATCCATTGCCGTACCTACAGAAAATAAGCATACTAGCCTTGAAGAAAAAGGAGCATGTACATGCCAATTTTCAAATTCATTCATTCAGAATTAAAACAGAGAATTGACTGATGCCAAAGTTGACGTGAATTCCTAGTAAAGTAATCAATGACATTTTTTCCCCCATATTTTGGGGACATGTAGGAACAAAATATGTAAAATTAGAATGCCTCATAAAGACATGACAAATAACAAATCATAGGATTTCTAAACAAGTCTGATTTTCTTTTTTAATCTAAAGTATTTTTGGTCCTAGCAGTAGTCAAGTATCCCTGTAAAATAGGAGGTTAAGGACAATTTCTAGTCTTACATAGTGCCTAATAAGTCCTGACAACTTTACAAAAGACTTATCAGTATAGTACAGACGTAAGGATCTATTCATAGAAAGAAACAACAATTTATTCACAAAAGTAATATCTCAATTTTATTTACAGTATACATGCGATTCCAATATGAATAAGGAAAGTATTACTAAGATTTTACCTTCTACAACATCAATGACCACAAGCCCCAATAAGGATGGAACAAGAAACTTGACAGCAGTATGAATTGCGATAGCTCCACCCATACTGTGTCCTACTAAGATGATTGGTGGGCATTCATCGGTGGGGTACATCTTGGCTATCACAGCACCAACATCACTGGGAGTTAAAATACACAAGTCATTACATGTCAAGAATATAATGCAGTTTCATAAGTTTCAGTTGGTAATTTCAAAGTCATCCATCACTTCAGTGGTTCAAATAATCAGCAGGGAAATGTGTAGTTAGATTTACTTAATTTCTGCCTTCCTCTATCTTTCTCTAATTATATTATTATGACGATTTGTACTGTCTAGTATCTACAAAGGAAAATAGTTGTATATTTAATAACCTTGGCAGCATTGGACGAAACCGTCATAAGTACAAGTTCACTGACATCCCATTCAAATGCATGTATTAAGATTACGACTCGTTTTCATGGGATGTCGGTGAGGGTGTACTTGGGACGGTTTTGTGAAATGATGCCCAGACTAATACCACTTTAATGACTTTAAAATTAATTATACTAAAATAAATGATCTTAGTTTTGTCTAAAAGAACATCAATATCTCTACAAATTAGATGGCTTTTTTTCTCAAATAAGACAAAAAGTATGTACAAATACTATGACGATTGAATGTAATTTGGTACAAGTTACAAAACTAGTCACTGTAAAGGTTAAACACGCATATCTTTGTTAAAACTGTAAATTAGAAAGAAAAAAAATTGAGTACTCACTTGGCAAGAGTATCAGCCAAAAGGTCCGCTGCATGAGATGTACAGGTATCTCCATGTCCTCTCATATCCATAGCGACCACTCGACACTTCACCATGCCAGTCAGATGTTGCTAGGATTACAATAAATATACAATGAAAAAAATTAAATGAATGCAACATTTCGGAAGTAACTATACTTACTAAGTTACACATTACTCACTATAAAGGTCAGGTACAAAAGACGTATGACTTCAATATCAGTAACATTTAATGAGAAGTGATAGAAGTTGGCTATGAACTATATTAATAACTGTTGCTTCAGTCAAATTTTTTTTCTTCACTTCCCAAAGTCTTCAGTCAATATACTAGTAATAAACATTGTTACAAATATTTTACATAATAAAGGTAGAAAAACATTTTTTTTTTCACTTTCAAAAGATAAATCTGTTATAAACATCATAAACCATGCAGTATTGAGCAACAGAAAATATCTGCATCAAATTTCAAAATTCAAGTATTGTGTTTAAAGTCTTCATCTCAAAAATCTTTTCATCCAGGCTTGATATAAAGAGTATGCCACTATGGACATTGTATAATGCATTCCTGCCTGTAGTACATGTATTAATCGGATGGATAAAATGTCTCAACTTACTGAAAGCAAAGCCCATGAGAGAGCTGAATGTCCGCCACCATGTAGGAAGAAGACAACTGGGCCCTCACTACCTTTCTTATAAACTCTAAAGCTGTGCAGAATGTAGCAGTCAAGGAAAAGTCACTTCAAAACTTTAGTCTTTATTTGAACTAGATTTCAATATGTTGAGTACTGAATTTTCAAGCTAATGAAGGATTGCTGAGAAAAGAAATTGTTCTTTACCTAAAAACAGCGAAGTATATCAATGTCAAGCTGCATTAATACATGCAGTTTCACAAGCTTTGTCCTGTGATCAAACACCAAATTGGTCAGACCAATATGAAGTTCTAAACTAAGAAAAAAAAGGGAATTATATGCCTTGAAATAAAACATGGAGAGGATTGCTAATGTATTGGTATTAATTTACATAAATTGTATATTCACTATATTTCAATGGATAACAAAAATGTCTGCATACCTGGCAAAAGCAGATACCTTTTAACCTGGCAAATACTTAATAATATTAGTCTTCAAGGATATATCATCGCTGGTGAGTGCTACATCTTCAAAGCTGTCAAAGTAGTTACTCCATGGCAAGGGTGTGTAATCTCGTTTCCTTCCAATTCCATGAGGTTTCCCACCTGAAGGCCTAAATAAATCATCAAGAAATTATATTGAAACAGACATGATAGATCCTTACAAAGACTCAAATAATCAATGTCATCCAAAGCAATGATTTGGCCATTCATAGGCCCTTGCCTATGTGGGACTGTGTCCAACATTCACTGTTGCAGCCATCAAAAACAGACAACAAAATTGCTCTAAGCAAGATTTAATTTTCTTAAATTTGCTAGATTACCTGATTCAGGGACTCTTCAACTCTTACTGTGCCACAAATTTGTGGATTCAGAATTGAAAGTGAAATTTTATATAATTATTTTCCTCTCATGTATGAATGATCTAGACTGGAAAAAGGCCTGCTGATACACACAAAAGCTACTGAAGCCTATTCACCCTTAAAAGCTAGTCTGGAGTACAAGGTTATCTTCAGATAAGCTTGTACATGTATTAGTGTGATTTGGCAGGATGTTTGACCTTTTATCATGCTTGCCTCCGACTTTTCTTCATTGCTTGATTGATCGATCAGTTGATTGAATTGCATTTCCCAATTGCTTGTTACACCTCGAGCCCCTAACATGCCTAATTTAAGTCATCCAAATAAATGGTAAGTAAATCTATCACAGATTTTTACCTACATTGATTAGCATTAATGTTATAAAACTGTTCGAAAACATGCAACGCAGAAATGACTTAACAATTGAAGAAACGATTTATTTCTTATTTTTTTCACTCCAATTATTCATATTTTATTGTAAGTTGGACCTCTATTTTGAACCCAAAATTAAGAAAATCATTCAGGTTAAGCTTAAAAATCTATTAAATTTAATCAATTCAGTCACAAATTACTGCTGCTGATACTGAATTAACCAATTTTAAAACATTTTCCAAAGAATCTACTCAGCACACTAACAATAACACAAATTTGAACACGTGGGACACCTCTAAAAATTAAGCACGAATTACCATCGCTTTCTACCTAGTTTTCAAGGACAAATCTTGTCTAACGTCACATACCTTCCAGTCGGCACTCCTCTTGGAGGCATTGGTGGTAGTCTACTTGTGTTCTTCAAAAGAACCTGCTTGTTTAACGCCATTTTCCACAAATTATTTTTGCAGCACACAGAAAAATTTGAAGGTGATAACGCTCTAATCTTTTCAATTGATACTTCCTTGTAAATGTACCGCGAAAGCGAGATGAACTTTTGAGTGACAATAAAAATGTACAATGACAACCGGCTGCATGGCGGCTGACACCTTCAAAGTAGATTTATAAATGAAATAGTGATGATAATAATATGGAATAAAGAATAAATTAGAAACTAATAAAGGCGTTGAGGAAGAAATTAGGAAGCATATTTGCAAGAATACTGATTACTCTATCAAGATTTACTCTCTTTATAATCTGTGTAACAAAAAAATTATTAAATTTCCAAAGGATGATCAAAAATAGAAAATAAAACTGTTAAGATATAATTATGGATACCTAGGTAAAAATCATAACGAGATGTGAATCCTAGTCACCCCCCCCCCCCCCCCCCCGGTCCCTTTTAACATTTCCATTTATAGCATTCCATTATGAATTTTCCAGGGACTGTGCATCGCTCTGGATTGCCTATTAAATTTCATGTTGTAACCTTCAGAGACTAAATCAAAAAGCTGGACAGTTTAGCTCATGCAATCAGGGAAGGAAAGGAACTGGGGGTAAATTTTAAAGAACTATATTCCTGTAGAGCCGTAAATAAATAGGCCCTAAAGCCAATGTTATTGCCGATCCAGGATTATCTGAAATGTGGGTGTTGCAAAAACAAAAACAAAACAATGAAAACAAAGCCTCGGGGCAGATACGGATTGAACCCCTCCCCCCCCCCCCCCCCCCTCTCTCTCTCTCTCTCTCTCTCTCTCTCTCTGATCTCCCATTGAATAATTCACTTTACGGTCTTCAAAAGTTGCATTTTGAGTCCATTATTCACAAACGATCGACACCATGAATGAAGCTACCCTGGCATCACGTCATTTATTAGAAGTAGAAAATTAAAGAAACAAGTGAATTTGAAAGGAAGTATATGACAAGAGGAAAACAGTGATGCATATTAGGCCTCAGGGCAGCGTTTCATCAAACCGTCATAAGTACAAGTTCGCCGACATCCCATTGAAACGCGTGTATTAAAATTAACATGCGTTTCAATGGGATGTCGGCGAACTTGTACTTATGACGGTTTGATGAAACTTTTGAACAGCTCTCCATTTGTTTTGTACTGAGAATTCTTTTTAAACACATCCGTCTTCTTATCATCCTCCATTCCAAACCCCTCGGAGAGAACTTAAAGTCGTCGGTCCCCTGGTTTTTTTACTTACAAGCATACACAATCTTAGCATTCAGGTAAAATAATTAGGCATCAAACCAACATACTCCTCCGGCTCCCACTCCACTCAGGAGAGTGGGCGTGGTTTATTTCTGGTTTGTTTACAAATAAGAAGATCGAGCAGCAGCGCATGGAGCACACGGGGGTTCGGGTTCAGAATGACTCAGCGATTTGATAACACAAGAGAAAGGGTATGTTGTATTTAGCAGAATTTCAATTGCCTTAAAATTAACCAAGTTGATTTAGATTTTGTGTATGTGTGCGTACGACTGTTAGTTTGTCAATGCATTTTAATTTTGAATCTGGAATCCAAACCTGATCTGATGAGTTAATCCGCGTCAGTTCGAATACTAGTATTTCTGGCCAGCAGTGCTCGCCTATGCGGTATCGCGCGGTATGGCCTGCCGGGACTAGCGGCCTGGCGATGTTGCTCTGCCCGCTTTACCTTGCTGGGCACCTTCCAGCCCGGCATACTAGAATAAAGATTTCGCAACACTAAATGTTGGAAGAACAAAATAATGTATGACTATCAGAAAATCATGTAAACTCTTTAATTCAAGCTCATTTTCATATCATCCACTTCTTTTTTTCAATTAGGACTCAGGAGCCCTCATCAATGTGAGATTCTGCTATGCAAAATTTTCTGTTACATCTTCTGATAATACTAGCAAGTGCAGCAGTTTACTGTGCAGAAAGCAAGGACAAGACCTACATCATTTCCCATACCTCTCAGCCGACCCAGTTCCACTTTGCATCAGGAAACATCAGCACCAACAAGATGGCAGAAGGGGTACCGCGGAATGTCGTCAAGTCGGTCTTGAGTGTGGAACAGTCGGAGGGCGTAGGAGCTAGAGTGAGGCGCAGTGTTGGCAGACAAGAGGTATACTCACACACATGGTGTGCCTGGACTGGTTGGTTGTCTGGACAGATCATTTTCAAACTGTGAATTGAACAAGATTGCTTGAAATATTTATGAATCTTTGAAAGGATATTTTTACAATGTTATAACTGGCAAATGTAAAGGTAGTTACCGCTACTTGATGTACATTTTTGGTAAAATCCATGGGCATACTTGATAGCTTTACATTTGTTCAGTTTGCAGACATACAACCCTTCATCCTATATACATGTACCAACTATTCAGAGCATAAGTCCTTTTGGAAGTTTTGGTTGTGTATATATAGAATGTAGCACAAAGTGAAACCATTAATGGGTGAAACACTATGTCCCAAGGTATTGGAAGGACAATGGAGATCCTGTTCATCATTTAGACAATCTGTTTGTATCTGTTACAGTTGATTTTTGTATAATTACAGATTAATTTCTTGATAAGTGTCTTGGGAGTTCCTTATTGATGAAATTGCTAATAGATCTTCCTATGATTTCAGTTCAGTGTTGTACCGACTGGCAATATCATGGGAGTAAGTCCATTCCTCATCTGACAAAAGAGACAAAATTGAAGTTTCCTTTCTTTTTAGTGCTTTAATTGTTTGTCCAAACACCCTTCCCAATTTTTCCCATTCCTCAGTCAAAGCATGTTTAATACCAGTGTAAATTGTAGGGCTGGGTTTGTCATCTTGTGCATCTTGTATAAAAACAATAATTTGGATGAACTTATTCTCGATCTCTTTCATATTACAGCTGCGTAACTTGGATCCTTTTCTGTTGCTTGATGAATTCAGAGTTGCAGCTCCTGCTGGATTTCCAGATCATCCTCATAGGGGATTTGAAACTGTGAGTTGATAGAATAGTGTCACAGAGTGGTATATTTCATGAAAAACTAGTAAATGGCTTTTAGATCTAATTAATATATTGTTGCCAATTTCCATATCATTCACATAGGAGATTTTAACCTGTGTCTTGTGAGTTGAAAAAAAAACAGTATCACAGGGTAGTCTTGCATTTAAAACTTTTATATTTACATTTAAAAGTGTAACAAATTCTCTTCAAAGAAGATAAAAATGAAGAATTAAAATGGAAATTTTGAGGTTAATATAAAAAAACACTTTATAAGATGGTCTTTTTCAGTAAGTATCTGATCACCACTCTCTGACTTAGACTGACAGCTAAATAGGCACTGTCTCAGAACTGTCAATATATTATCCAGTCCCACAGATGGGACATAAAGCCATAGTTTTTTTCATGGCATATCTAAAATGATGTTTGCTTTGTTAGCACCTTCTTGAAATGTATCCCATTCAGACTTTTATAAGAAAGAAAAAAAACAAAACAAAATACATTGGGATAAGAGGTCTATATTTATGTCATGTATCTCTAGGAATTAGTTCTGTGACATATCCAAAAGGTATATACTGTGACAGTTTTGATTTCTGTAGTTCAGACACCTTCTTCAGATGTGTACTGGCAAACTGAAGAAGGTGTCTGAACTGTAAACACCAAAACTATCATAGATCATAGCTTTTTTATATGTCATAGAAGTAATTTCTATTGATTTAAACCATCCTGATGAACTTATTCAACAATATGTTACATATAATTTTCTTCATTCTGTCATTTGATAACAACAGGTTACGTATGCGCTATCAGGGTCAGGCACACATGAAGACTTCGCAGGTCACAAAGGAGTGTTGCATGCTGGAGATCTTCAGGTAAGCTTTATCAATATTGCAGGATGCTGTAACATTTAGGGAGCACAAGTCTGAAAATTCTCTGACATGCAAAAGGAAAAAAGAGGGAGAAAATAGGGTCATCACATTTTTAGGTGTCTCTTTCTTAAGAACCACATTTTCTTCTTGAACTTAATGTGTACTTAGTATATGCCAGAATGGGTTTTTGGAAAGGTTTTTCAATGAGTTTTGCCCCCTCCCCCTCCTCACTCCACCATTGTGTGAATGAATTTATTCCAGACATTTATACTATCTTCATGTTGTTTCACTTGCCAAATCTGGGTAGTTTAGTGCCATGTCAGACAGCAGATTATCCATTTTCTCCTTTATGTTCCTCCACAGTGGATGACAGCTGGCCGAGGTATCGTCCACTCTGAGATGCCCAATGGGGATGAGACATCCCATGGTCTTCAGCTCTGGGTCAATCTGGCCAAAGAACACAAGATGGTTGAACCAGAGTACCAAGAACTCCAGGCTAAGGATATCCCTCTGGGACAGAAAGACGGTGTCTCTGTGAAAGTCATTGCTGGGGAGGCACTTGGCAAAAAGGTATTGATCACATAGAAAAGTGGTCACAGAAGAATCAGCAAAGAATATGGAGTTTGTCATTCCCTCCCCCTGTCCAATATTTGTTGTTTAAAATGAAAGATGATATATGCGGGGAAGGTGGCATGAAACATCTAGGGTTGTCAGATCATACTTAAAATGATTTTTCATTATGTGGTTTATAAAGATTCCCTCAAGAAGATCTCTGACTTGGCACTGTGATATCTACGAAAGCTAATTGTTTGGTGAAGTTTTTAAGGCTTACACCCTGTATATTCATTTAACCCTTTTAGGAAAGGAATTTTTTAAGGGCTATATTGATCACATTTTGTTCTTCAAATTAGCAACAATAATATTTTTCTTTTAGTGCTACATGGTTCTAATAAGGTATAATGTCTTTTTTGAAAATATACGTGGTTAGGAATTTTGTTGAAAAGTTGAAAAAATTGCCAATTTTTAACCTCTCAATGTGTTGCCAATTTAAGGATTTCAAAGCTTATTCTCTTTTTTTAAATTCCTGGCATCAAATGCAATATGGTTATGCAATAAAAATGGACAATAGTGTATGCAGAAATTTTTGCTCTTTCTACTCATGTATCTAGTATATTTTTTAGAGCTCTGAATCAAAAGTTATTGAGCCAAACCACAAGATGTGGTCAATTGTCATATCATTGAAGAGTTTTGATTTGATGTACCATTGCTAAGAGCTCTGTGCTCCGTAAATTCTGTTTGGTTCTCAATATTTCAATCAATGTGCTCAGATTTTTAGCTCATCCGGCCCGAATGGGCCAGATGAGCTTATGCCGTGGCGAGGCGTCCGTCGTCCGTCGTCCGTCCGTCCGTCCGTCCGTCCGTCCGTCCGTCCGTCCGTCCGTCCTTCGTCTGTCGTCCGTCCACAATTTCAAAATGCTTCTTCTTCGCCATTTCTTACCCGATTTTAATTCCGTTTGCTTTATATGATAGTACTAGGTTGGGGATTCGAAACTTCTACACAGAATTTTGAAACTCATTAAATATGCTAATTTATGCGCATTTCTCAAAAATCACAAAAATTGCTTCTCCTTCCTCATTTATTGACCGATTTCGATTTTTTTTTGTTCCATCTGAAAGACTTTCATGAGGTTCATTGAACTTCTACACAGAATTTTGAAATTTTGTCTACAAAATTAATTATGCTAATTTATGCGATATTTATTCAAAAATCACAAAAATTGCTTCTTCTTCCTCATTTATTGACCGATTTCGATTTTTTTTTTTCCATCTGAAAGACTTTCATGAGGTTCATTGAACTTCTACTCGGAAATTTGAAATTTTGTCTAGAAAATTATTTATGCTAATTTATGCGAAATTTATTATAAAGATCACAAAAATGGCTTCTTCTTCCTCATTTATTGACCGATTTCGATTTTTTTTTTTGTTCCATTTGAAAGACTTTCATGAGGTTTATTAAACTTCTACTCGGAATTTTAAAATTTTGTCTAGAAAATAATTTATGCTAATTATTTATGCAAATTTATGCAAAATTTATTAAAACATCACAAAAATTGCTTCTTCTTCCTCATTTATTGACTGATTTTGATTTTTTTTCTTCCATCTAAAAGACTTTTTTCATGAAGTTCATTGAACTTCTTCATGGAATTTTGAAATTTTGTCTAGAAAATTATTTATGCTAATTTATGCGAAATTTATTACAAAATCACAAAACTTGCTTCTTCTTCCTCATTTATTGAGGAAGACTTTCATGAGGTTCATTGAACTTCTACTCGGAATTTTGAAATTTTATCTAGAAAATTATTTATGGTAATTTATACAATATTTATTTTAAATCTTTGCCCTGTCCATTATGAAACCCATGGCTGCTGGATTATTTCAAAGGCTATACCTTTCTACATGATTTCTGTCGACATCATCGACAGAACCGAGAACCCAGAAGTGACAGTGGTCAACAATAGCGGGTTATGAGCTAATAAAGACTTGAAACAGTGAGGGACAATGCACTGAAGCCACCCTTAAATGTCCCAACTTTAAAATTCTTTTTTTACACCAATGCATAACTTATGTCATTCAGTGCTTTTCTCTTTTATTACAAATCTTAACCTTCAAATCTCTCTCAATAAAGATTTCACAGTTGGTAGAGATACCTCACCTTGACTAACTTTATGCTTTATTTCAAATTTCTCTGTCACACAGTAAAACTATTAAAATTTACATTCCCCAAAATCTTTTAACTGAAGTCGTGCAACTTGAGTTGTCAATTTCCAGACTTTCATTCATATCTACATGTCACTGTCTCCTTCCAAAACCACATTTAGCCAGATCTGCAATAGGCTCTTCATCATCTGTACATGCATGTAACCAATACATGTACATTTCATCGATTCATTACAATGTCTACTGTGTTCAAAGTACAAATTGCATCAATTTCTTTGCTGCATGCCGGATGAGCGCCACATCATTGATGTGCTAGTTTTTCACCTGAATTATTTGAAACTGCCTATTAGAGGCCAGGGGCAGCGCTATAGGGGGGGCAGAGGGGGTGACCGCCCCCTATGATTTTTCAAGTAGTGACAAAAGAATAAAAAAGAAGAAAAGGAGGAAGAAAAGGGAAGAAAGAAGAAAGAGGAATATTAAAAAGAGAGGTCTTAAACATATAACTCTATATTACCCCTGTTATTTAATGGAGAAAAAATATGACATCATCTTTAGGTCGTCTTGCCCCTCCTATCAAAATACCCTGGCGCCGCCCTTGTTAGAGGCTATTTGTTGAGAGACAAACTATATTTTATACAAGTTCAATGCAAAACACTGAACTGCATTCACAAAAGCTAATTCACTTACAGTCTTTCGTACCAAGTTCTCATCTTGATGTAGGAAACATGACAGTGATTTCCATTTTTCTTTTTCGTCTGTTGTTTTATTAAAGCCATGCATAGTCATAGTTGTGTTTTTCTTATTGTAATCCTATTGTAGGCCAAGGTGCGAACCAGGACACCCACCACCTACCTTGATTTCACGTTTGAAGGTGGTGCGAAGCTGAGACAACCAACAACCAAAGGACACACGGCCTTTGTGTATGTCTTGTCTGGGAAAGCACACTTTGGTGAGTGTGATAACTATGCTAACTTATGACTGTAATGATTTGTTCGGGTTGACTTTTAAAGTTTTGATGATGGATTAAGTGGGTTTAGTTTGAACCATCATTTTCTCCTTGGTTAAAGAATTGATTTCCTTTAACAGAGAGTATTACTGCAAGAGAATTTTACACACACACAAATTGTTTTATTTTGTTTGGTGACTGTTTTTTTCTTTGCTTTGTCTATCTGACAGTGATGATATTGTTGAAATTCATAAAAATATTAATTATACATAATATGTATCCCCTCTTCCAAAAGATGTCATTGTTATACTTGATTGATGTGTAGAATACATGGATATATATTCTTGACGTTTTAAAAAACACTTGACTTTGTAAGCACTTTGGTATGAAAAATGGTGTGATAGTGAATGGGTTCTCTAGGAGAGTCCTGTAAAGAAATTCTTAACTTGTAGTACACCCTAGCACTTGAAGAAAGATAATACAAATGTAAATCTACCATCGTCACCATATTACTGGAATGTTATTTCAATGGATACAGCTACCAAAATATAATTTTTTATTGTTATTTAACAGGAACTGGAGCAGACAAGAAAGAAGGAGAACCACATAATACTCTTGTTCTCACGGATGGAGACTTTCTGGAGGTGGAGAATACTGTAAGTCCTGGGAGTTTCTTAGAGGAATAGAAAGATTAATACAGTCAACCTGTACAGAAAGACCCCGTCTGTAAAGACCACATTTTTGCTTCCCTTGAATATTGATTTACATTGAAACATGTATCAAAGGAATCTGAAGATAGAAACCACCTGCCTGTAAAGAGCGCTTTTCTTGTCTCCCTTGGGTGGTCTTTATATACAGGTTTCACTGTAGAATATACCATCTACTTGAAGCCAGAAGGGCGTTAACTCTGTGTAAAAAGTACATGAGATAATACCCTTCTGGCTCTAAACAGACGATCTGTATACTGTCAAATTGGTCACCTCTCTGTATAGCCCATGTATCTGTCATGATCACATATGTGGTGTCCCTCTAGAGAGAAATCTGCGTTGCAGAACCTGTATTGCAAGACTGCCTGTCTGCAGTGACCACAGTTAAAGCCGAGTTCTGGTCATGAGATTGAATTGTGAAAGAAACTGCCTCAAAGCAATTGGGAAAGGTTCATTATATAGCACATACGAATTGGTGTATGCTGTAAGGTTTTGGAATTACCTAAATGGTAAGAAATTGACTCAATCCTGCTGAGAGTCACGTGCACTGTACACAGAAATGTGTATATGGGACTACACACAAATGTTCAGCCCAAACATTTCAGCTGTTTCTTGTTATATTCTGAATGTAAGAGCATTTGAAGAGCAATCCTTTTCAGGGGATATATCTACTATGATTATCTTCCAAATTAACATAAAAAGAATGAGAAAGCTCACAAATTATTTTTTACCTCTCCCAGAACTCAACCTTCCCTTTAATTGACAGTTTTGGCTGTACTTTATGCAGATTTACATTTCAATTCATTTCATTTTCATTTTTCAAAGTATATATAAAAACATATATATATAACAATAACTGTTGTGCAATTGACAATATAAAAAATAATTGACAACGATACTATAAAGAGCAGAAACATTTTTGATTATTACAAGCAAAATAAAGAGCATTAACATGTGAGTTGTAAGAAGAAAAAAAAAACATTGAAGACTACATTAGAGTAATTATATAGTCGGAAGAATCTTCCTGGGGATTTTTACAGACTGGTTTGGTGAGAGTAACAATAACAACTGAACCTGCATACACATGTGAAGGTAATTTATTCAACTCTACGAGTTGATAGTGATGAAATTAATGAACTTATAACGTTGAGGAGGCTCATGGATCACCATGTGGTTAGTCCGGAAAAGAGTAAGAGAATGTAGAAGTAATCTTTTTTGAAAGTGTGAAGTCCTGAAAAGGACTGTAAACCAGATGAGAAGGCTGAGAGTGGAGAAGGCTCGACGTTTCGGACAGGTTGACTGTCCGTCATCAGGAGCCTTACTTCTACATTCTCTTACTCTCTATCTTTCCATTTCTTCTCCTCTTAACTTTCTCCACTTTCTTCTTCTAACTCAACAGTCCTTTTCAGGTTTAACCACATGGTGAACCATAAGTCTCCTCAACCTTATCAGTACCACCATCCAAACCTCTACCTTCAAAGATCATATGAATGAATTTGTTCATATTAATTTATAACCCATAAATAATGCTTCATTATTTAATTCACTAATACTGATTTCACTTTTACAGGGAAATGAACCTTGCCATTTTGTGCTGATCACCGGGAAGCCTCTGCATGAACCTATTGTACAACATGGTAAGAAATATTTTTAAATGATAAAGTTAAGTCACATAAAAATTGACACTTATAGGTACTATTCAATAATTTAAGTGGAAATAAAATGATTAGAAACAAATCTTATAACATGTATAAAGAAGAACAAAAAAAATCTCTTACAAAAGTTTGAAGTCAAATGATAACTGTTTAGTGTGTTAGGAAAAGAGTTCTACAGTTATTGATTTTTTATTTTTTCATTCTTTTAGAGAAACATGGGTGAAACCAACTGGTATCCATGCTTTTTGTCAGTATCATAAGAGCTGGTTAGACATCACCAATAACGAAAACAAGATTTTTATTAACCCTTTCAAGACAGTTGACCACATTTTGTGGTTTGGCCCAATAACTTTTGATTAAGAGCTCTAAATATTATACCAGATGCATGAGTAGAAAGAGCAAACATTTCTACACACACTGTGTCTGTTTTTTATTGCACGACTATATCACATTTGATGCCAGGAATTTTAAAAAGGAGAATAAGCTTTAAGATCCTTTACTTGGCAGCACATTGAGAGATTCAAAATCATTATTTTTTACCAAAATTAGCCATTTTTTAAACTTCTACAGTTTCTAATCATGTATATTGTTTTCAAAGAAATTACATTTTATTAGAACCATGTAGCACTAAAAGAAAAACATTATTGTTGCCAATTTGAAGAACAAAATGTGATCAATTTAGCCCTTATATACTTCCTATCATGAAAGGGTTAAAGGTACACCCTACTATGTTGTGTTTACGTGTACGTGTACCTGCTCGTGTATGTTAATAGTAGGACAGCTATAGGATGTACCTTTAATGAAAATCTTGTTATTAGTATCGTTCTCAGTGAGGTCTAACCAGCCCTTTATGGTTTACCAGAGATCATATGTAAGTTTATTGATATTGAGTAAGTCGATTTTTTGAAAGCTTTTTGATTATTTTTTTTTTTTTAATTACTTTAAACAATTTGTATAAATTTCTATATTTTGCTGTTTGCAGGACCCTTTGTGATGAATACCCAGGAGGAAATACAGCAGGCTATCTCAGACTACCGCAATGCCAGGAATGGATTTGAGAAAGCTAGAGCGTGGAAGTCGAAATCTGGCAATGCCAGTAGATAATTAGGGATTGAATTTATCCATATACTTACATCCATGCGCACACTTTATTTTTAAGGATAGTTCTGTTTTTTGTGTGTGATTTTGGAAGTCTTTATTATGGTGTAAAGCTTTTTTAAGTGCTTATTTGTAATACAGTGCAATGGTACAGACATATGTAGTTCGCACAAAAAGCCACAAAGTCATAGATGTACAGGCATATTTTCACAAAGTTGACTGGTGCCTCTTGCCTGAAATCAACTTTGAGCAAAAAAATGACACTATCTATGTAATAAATAGGTTATTTCCTCATCAAACTTCACTGGAAAAGATGTAAAGATGCTGCACCTCACTGCTGGAATATGAGGATATTTGGTCATCTCGCTGCCCAAATATGAAGTAAAAGTTGTCTGAAGTCTGAACATTAGTATTCCCAAAGTCTCGGGGGGGGGGGTGGGAGGATTCCAGCCCCTTGAAGGAAACTTCAATTTAGGTCACTGACAATTAAAATAATAGGTCAAATTTCTCTATGAATTGGGTAATTCCATTTGATACAGTCATTCTTTACTGGATACTCATTTTCTCTAGTATTTCATGAAAGAGATGTCTTAGGTATATATGATATATTTATATCTATATTTTATTGTGAACTAATTTTTATCATTGTTGCATATTTGTATATAATTTCGAGAGCATGTATATGTCACAAAAATTGAAATATTCTATTATTATTATAGTTCCCATTTTAGTCCCTTTGTAATATCAGTATGGAAACCAAGTTCCTAATCAGCATTGTATTCTGTAAGTTCCCTTGCCCTATAATATAAATACTGTACAAACATTATTATATGACATACATTGTTTATCTATCAATTAAGCTTTTTCAAATGTATTTTTATATTTAAAAAAAAGTATCTCTGCCAGGTGAAATACATCGATTATGGCAAATCTTTTTTTTTTTTTTCATTTAGCCTTTTCTGAGTAAGGAGTGCCTATAAATGATATATCTAATTCATTAAGTGTTAGTATGGGCCATTGTCATCTTCATTTGTTATCTTCATCATTTTTTATGTTAATGTATGGTGTATATCATTCTCAATGTGATTTATTTTTAAGCTGTTAATTCTATTAAAATAAGTGATAAGCAGTGAAGGAGAGAGGATACATGTATGTACATGATGTATACTTCAAATTATGTGATGAAACTGCCTATTGTATTACTATTATATTAAAATTCATTCTTTTTTTAACAAATTCATTGTTTCAAGTTCTTTGGAAGTATGGTATAAAGATGTATTATTTCTTACAATTTTTATCACATTAAAGTTGTATTGTTAGTCATTTTGTTTGTTTTTTGCCAGTTTGGCACAAATGTATGGCAATGAATTTGTTCATTTGTTTAAAATATACGATGCAGTACTATTTGTCAGTTTTTATACCCCCACCAAACGAAGTTTGAAGGGGGGTATACAGAAATCAGCGTATGGTCAGGTGGGCGGGCGGTTGGGCGGTTGGTCAGGCAGTTGGTCCGTTGCAATGGAGATGTGCAAGACATAGTTTTTGAATGTGTCTGAAACTGCGTTGCCATGGTAACGGCACGGCGAAGGCATATTATGGCAATAAATCAGTGGGAAAACTTGCAGATCAAACTACTTCTCATTTTTTCGAGCAATGCTCATGAAATTTGGCACACACATTTGTCTATGGATGAAAATGTGCAAGACATATTTTTGGAATGTTTCAGAAATGCGTTGCCATGGTAATGACGTATGGCAATAAATCGGGAAAATATTGCGGATCAACAACTTCCTCACTTTTTCAAGCAATGCTCATGAAAGTAGGCACACACATTGTTCTTGTAAAGATTTGCAAGACATATTGTTTCAATGTGTGGCAAACTGCATTGCCATGGTAATGACATATGGCAATAAAATGGGAAAATATTGCAGCTCAAACCACTTCCTCATTTTTGGAGCAGTGCTCAGGAAATTTGGCACACACATTGGGGTGGGGATATTAATCACCTTCAGTGATATTTTAGTTTTTCAAAAAATGTATAGCCTACTTGTATAGAGATTGTATGTTTTTAGAGTTGAATACATTTATAATAAATGTTGTTTTATGTGAAATTGGTTTATCATTTTCATTTTGATTTTGTGTCTAGTAGTATAATTATTTCTATAATAATTTCCTCCTTTCCCTGTGGCAAATCAGAGACCATTTAACCAAATCCACGTACCCTTTTACAACAATCACTAACATCTGAAATATATTTATTTAATTATTTCCATATATTCAGAGCATTTGTAAGTATTTTTTTCACAAAGGGGTCTATAAAATACAAGCTGTGCTTTTTAATAGACTCCTCCACTTTCGTTTCTTTACTATGCCTAATTTTACCGAAATTATGATAATATAACTGTTTATTATATGTAATTACTGTAGTTAAATTGTTAAAATTTTTCCATTTATGTAAACATTTCTTATGTTTGATATTATGTTATACCAATTTGTATATATGTAAAACACTGAAAGACAGCATGTGGAAAATAAAAGAAACCTTGACCCTTGAAACCTTGAAATTATATCAGAAAATACCGTTTAACATTAGAGAGGAACAAGGAAATGCATTTGGAGAGGATGAACATAATAGAATATACAATTCCTATGAAAATTATATACATAATAATAGCATGAGTGTTAAGTGTTGATTATTTAATGTCGGTCAAACTGATTTTTATTTGTAGATTAATTAGCATATGTGGGCTAAAATGAAAACTAAATTTATATATTTTACAATAAAACTTATCCTGATTTGAAATAAAAGTGCGAGAAATTGTTTGTTTATCAATTTATTTTTGTTTCATTTCTAACAACACAAAGAAGTGAAACCTTATGAAGCAATTGATAGAGGGCGCAGTTCTAAAACAAAACACTGGTTGACCAGTCCTTGAAAATCTAGCAAATGTTTCTTTGTACTCTACTTAATTGTACTAATGTTTACATGGATCGCTGCAGTGACATACAAAATAAAAGACCAACCGCATCATTGATTTATCAAAAACAAAGGATAAAAGAAAAAGAGATGTGTTGTCTAGTAAAAAAAAATTGGAGTACAAATACAATTCATTCTTATCCAGCTACAAAATAAGGCGCCTTAGAAGATCGGAACACTAAGAATATTATATCATACTCTTGCGATAATTATCATTTCAGTTATAGATGAGGAGTGGAAGCAGAAAGGATAAGGTAAAGTGTCTTAAAATTAATTTATCCCGTTGTATACTGCTATAGTATATGTTCCTATTTTGATAAATGATTATTTTATCCTTGCTTGTAGACATTCACACTTTTTGACAGTACATTGTAGTTGTTTTTATCTTTGTGTCTGATGGACAGTCTTTCCCTTTATCCCACACTTTCTTTCATTCTTTCTCTCGCTCTCTCTCTCTCTCTCTCTCTCTCTCTCTCTCTCTCTCTCTTTCTCCTTTCCTCTCTTTCTCCCTTTTTTCTCCTCTTTCCCCTTCGCCCTCTCCATTATCTCTCTCTATTCCCCATATCCCTTTCACCCCCTCTCCCTCTCTATTTACCCCTCTCCCGTCACCCACCCACTTCTCTCTCTCTCTCTCTCTCTCTCTCTCTCTCTCTCTCTCTCTCTTTCTCCTTTCCTCTCTTTCTCCCTTTTTTCTCCTCTTTCCCCTTCGCCCTCTCCATTATCTCTCTCTATTCCCCATATCCCTTTCACCCCCCCTCTCCCTCTCTATTTACCCCTCTCCCGTCACCCACCCACTCTCTCTCTCTCTCTCTCTCTCTCTCTCTCTCTCTCTCTCTCTCTCTCTCTCTCTCTATTTCTGCTTTACACTTTTACTACTCTCTACTCTTTTTGTGTTGATGTAGCTGACTAACCTTACTGGAAGGCTATAAAATAAAAATAAGAATTTATAGCCAGCTGAGAAAAATATTCATATATATTATGTTTTTATATTGATCATCACAGGTACCAACTTAGTTGATTTTCCATTGCGTATCTAATCATGTCATTGCAAGTCGAAAGAGAAAGAGAGAGGAGACAGCGAAGGAAGACAGACAACACAGAGAAAAGTCAAAGACAGACAGATGGATAAGAGAGTGATATGGAAAGAGAATATAGAAAGAGAGAAAGAGACACGCTGAGGGAGAAAGTAGAAAGAGAGCGACAGACAGACAGACAGACTGACAGATATATAGAAACAGACAAGACATGAGAATAAGAAAGAGGAAAAGTGAACTGACTGAGATAAATTAAATATAGAGAGAGGCAGAAGGGTAGACAGACAAAGCTTTAGAAATAGAGTAGCGAAGAAAGAGAGAGAGAGAGAAGTGACGACAGGCAGACGGGAAAATACAGATTTAAAAAAAAAATAGAGAGAGAGAGAGAGAGAAAGAAAATGAGGGAGGGAGAGAGTGAGAGAGAAGGGGAAGAAATACAAGGTGAAAAGAGTGATAGAAAAAAGAGGGAATGATAAATAGGGACAGACGGGTAGACAGACAGGGCTATAGAAAGGGAGTAGCGAAGAAGATAGAGAGAGAGGGGGAGAGAGAGAGAGAGAGAGAGAGAGAGAGAAGTGACAACAGGCATACGGGAGGGGGGGATATACAAAAAATAATAATAATAACAGAGAGAGAAAGAAATTGAGGAAGAGAGAGAGAGACAGGGAAGAGATATAAGATAAAAGGGTGACGGACATATAAAAAGGGAAATATAGAGAGAGACAGCCGGTGTCAGGTGCACGTAGCCCCAGATTAGATTTGAAAATTATTCCTATTTGCAGAGCACAGGCAGCAACAATGGATTATTTGCTGATTTACCACTATCTAGTAACCGTTACATGATAACAGTTTCAATCATGGACTTGAGTAAATAACGCTTAATTCATATCATGTTAAAGATCATGTTTACAAGTTACATTTTAACGGAGTATTCCGGAACTCAAAGGTCACAGCTATTCGCTAAATTTGATGTTTTTTCCCCTTGCTGTTCATTAAGATTATTTCTGAAGCCCCCCCCCCCCCTACTCTTTGTTTAAGTTGTGAGGGAAAAAGAAAGATTAACGCGCGTGTATTCGAATTTATGATCGCTGTACTTGATTAAAATAATGATCAAGGTTTTTTCCGTGATATACTGTTTGATTGACGCTTTGTTTCCAAAACATACAAGTTTAGTCAAAATATGACATTCGAAGGTCACACTCACAATGTTGTATGATAGCATTTCTATTTTCGCATTCAAATTTTCTATTATTCATATTCAGAATGGATTATACGTTCACAATATTATACAAAATGTAAGATATTAAAATGGATTTGTACATTATTTTGATTTATGGCAACAAAAAAAGGGGGATATCCCTCAGAAAAGGTTTCCTGAATTACATCTTGATTTTTCTATTCTTTGTACAGCATATAGCAAAGATATTGCTTCTTGTTTTGCAATTAAAGGGAAAATCCACCCTGGTAATTAGTTGATTTGAATAAGAGCGGACCAATGAAAGAAACAGATTAATACAAGTTTTAGCAAAATTTGATAAGAAATATGAAAGCTATGCTAAGTTTTTACGTTGTAATCAATCAAACACAATATGGCAAATCCGTGACGTATATTGCGAGCTCCTCTCCCATTTCCTCAGTAAAGAACATTTCATGAATTTTCATTTCATTAGTTTTGTGATGAAGGAATAGATTTGTTTCATACATGTTTTGTGTAAAAAAATATGAGCAATGATGATATCTAAGGTACATGTATGTTTGAAAATTTTCTTTAGAAAAAAATGGAAATTAATGATTTTGGGGGCAAATGGGAGAGGAAATCGCTAGATACGTCACGGAATGACCAATTTGTGTTTACTTCATTACAACTTCAAAAATCCTTAACTTTCTTATTTCTTATCGTATTTTGCTCAAACCTTCACTGATCTGTTTCTTTATTTTTCCTGCTTCTTTTAAAACCAACGTGTAGTCAGGTTGGACTTTCCCTTTAATGCTTCATCAAGCAGAAGATTATATGATATATTCACGGTATTACTTGCTTCATTAGAGAGAACATTAAGAAAAAGGAGTAGTCTTCACTATGTTTTTGTCTTTAATTTTCTCATACCCATGATACTACAATATCAAGATTATTATTTTCGGCAAAGATGTGTAAATAATGGAAACGATTCGAGATGGAGAGGATTTATAGATTAACATCTCTGGGTATAGGCCGACAGGGCAACTAATTAATTGATTCATCCATGTGTACCAAAATTATTATGTTATCTGTCAAAGGCTATCGATTTCTTTCATGTGAACATAGTGTTGTTGATAAAGATCATGGCGACAAAGACAAAGCAACTGAAGAATATTGATTAATTAAACCTTGCTTATAGCCAAATATTGATGCGCTTGTTGAAGTTAATACAATGCTTGTAAATTCTTATAGCATTTTGAATTTCTCATTCAGTGAAGTGTGGTTGATGTAATGGAGTTAATTTTGTTTGGCATATATTTTCAAAGAGTGTCACGGAGAAAACGAGATACTTTTCTGGTCAAGTTAATTGATTTCACTGGGACGAGAAAAAAATGATACCAACATCAGGGGCGTCTCCACTATAGAGGGGGCTCTTACGGATGGGATATTTACTTATCTCCATTTCTTTGTCTCCTTTTCTCTTTCTCTTTCCCCCGCCTTTTGGACCCCCCCCCCGTAGCTACGCCACTTTAAGTATATACAGTATGATTCCAATTTCCCCGTAATCATTATGATCATCAAAGGCCATTACATCATTAAAGTCGCATGACCTGACTTCAGTTGAGTTACCTTTCCAGTCTTTCCTAACATTGTTCAAACTTGAAATGATTGGCCTAGATATCAAGTTCAACATTCGTTGAACTTCGTTCATGGACAACAATGCACTACCGCTACATATAGACATCACCTGGGCAACAATGTAAAGTGCGCCCATTTCGAATCATACGGTACTTATCATTCGAATAGAACCTATCGGATTTGGTCTCTATTGAATGAAAGGGGACGGGGTGCACGATGTAATAAAGGAATTAAAACCTCTCATTATAAAAGCGCAGTGACACGCTAGAAGAGATTACGATAAAAAGAGCCAGGAACCAACTCTACTACCACATGCAACTTAAAACTTATAAACGGGAAGAGTCATAAAAACAACTCGTGTCAACAAACGGACGGGTGAGAAGAACATTTAATGAGCGAATGGTAAATATAATATTGAACAGAAGTCTAACATCGAGTAAACAAGGGGAGTAGCCTAGTTGTTTCAAATCATGCTTTGGACGTATCGAATGTTCACCTTCATTCGAATCGATCAGTTGGTTCGGAATGGATTGAAAACTCGACGCATTGACACCATCGCTAGACCAGATGAGGATATTTCAGTATCTTGGTCAGTGTTTGGACCATGTTAAAGTCACGGTCCCTCTTGGAAACCAACACTGCCGGAAAGAAATCTTCTTGGACTTTGGAGCACAGTTATCATGTTTTATTTGTGCCTTCAGATTCTACTACAAATGAAATGATAACGGAGTTTAATACTCAGCCGCTTTTGCACATAAAACAGTGGGAAATTGATGGATGTGATTAAAATTAAGCCACTGTAAAAACACTAAGTTGTGGCTATGAATTTTATAGGAATTTTTTGTTGTTCGTGAGGAGAGATGGAGCAGTCAAGTTTTCACAAGAAATATTCAGGGAATGTTTCCCATCGCCCACCCTCGAGTAGAGGATCTCCTCTTGGATCTAATACCAAGCCTCCATCAACGTCAACGGTGCAAGTGGTTGACGAAATCGACAAAGAGAAGGAGGACGAGCATGCTGTGAAATTTGAAGAGCCTCTTTATGAGCATGGAGAGTCGAGACCAGGGAGCAGGGCTTGCACCCCTCGGGAAGATCGGATTGGTATCATCAACCAGTACCGAAAACCATGGATTCCCCGACCACAGACAGCGGGTCAGATGACGACATCGACGGAGAGAGAAAGACAGATGGCGAAATACCGTTATGGTAGACCGAAGTCGAGCCCGGTCGCTCGACGTCATCGCTCGCCAGATCGGACGAAATACGGCTACGCAACGACAGAGCGTCGCGATAGCGTCCCACCGGGTAGCCGTCCGGGCAGTAGTCGGCCCGGTAGTCGACTGAGCAGACGGGCGTCTTCTACCATGTCGAGAAGACGAGATTCTACTGTTAACAGCGATGTCGAAGAGATTGTTGTTGGCAAAAATCAAAACATTAGGAGACACGTCACAGGAGGGCGAACGAAAAGAGACGGGACAGACAATGATATCGAAAACAATAATAATGGTTGGACAGGGGGTGCTACAACTACAAATGACAAAGTAGATAAAACAGATGAAAAACGTGTGCCAACATTAACCACAAAACCTCGAATGCACGTGACCAACGACGACCGCTACACAAAAGTGGACGTCGATGATAAACCAAACGATGTCGAGATAACACATAGCGACGTTCAAGTTTCAGTCACGACGCAGATCGTCGAACCAGAGAATGAACCCGAAAACGAAAGTATCAAGATGGCTGGTGGCGACCAGAGTCGGAAATCGAGCATCTTTGACGTCACTATGATGGCGGCCGTCTCGCCGGGAGGATTAGACGGTGGTCGAGCACGGAGTCATAGTAACGCGTCTACGAGATCATCGTCGCCGTCGCATCACGGAGAGTCGCTCGCTCGTCGAGCTCGGAAAGAGAGATTGAGACGGTTGACCCAATATAGGGTAAGTTAGACCAGATACTATTTTATACTAATTCTAGTTTATTTGAATTAAATTCAACCAAGGAATTGAACCGTCGTGTAAAAATGTGAGTAGCTTTAACCCACCTCTTTTTTTCATTGTATCAACAACAACAACAAAAGAATTCACATCCGAATAAGACGGTGCTTCTCTCCAAATTCAGTTTTATTTTACAATACACAATTATGCACATTCAAAATGTATTGCAATGCAATGTAACCAAAGTTTCAGGCAGTTGTCTCATTCGGTTATGTGGACAATGCCCCAAAAGAAAACACATTTTATTAGTCTAGGTCTGTCTCGAATTGAATTTGCTGACAGATTAACATTCATACTAATAATCTCTACGATAAAGTTCATTTGACTTTGGGGGATTATATAAAAAATATTATGTCAGAATAACAGGGAATATTATCACGCTAAAAATAAGTGTTGATATTAAAAGAATGATTACAAAAATATTGGGGATTGACGTTAATAAAACATTACACGGTATAATGTTCAGACGGTGATTTGAAATGAATTTTCACCATAAAACGAAAGAAAACTATTAAAGAATCAGCAGTACAAATCTTGGACATCGCATGAAGCAATGATGTATAGTTAACAGGAAACCGCTCAGTCAAAAAACTACCCATCCTTATCCTGCTCCCATTACAGAAATTATCCTTTCGATCTATTGTTGGAAAGTGTATTCCTTTCTTCTACCAGGGGGTATTACTCCTCTACAACATTGTAAGAAAATATTCATGATGACGTAGATGTCACAATATAGCAAATCGATTTGGTAACATGTTGACGCACATGCAGACACGTTTGATAATGGTTTGACTTGATACGTATTCCCAAGAGTCAAAATAAATCGACTGCGGACAATTTATAGTGTCACTGGGGCCTGGGGGCCTTCTAGGGCATTGTACAGGAACATGAACATATAAAGCCATAATGCAGTATATACGGAATTGATTTAAGGAAGGTCGATCCAAAGGTGTATAGAGCCGGAGGGCGCGGCCCCGAATGGCAAGAGAGAAAAAGGGGGAGAGAAAGAAAGAAAGAAAGAAAGAAAGAAAGAAAGAAAGAAAGAAAGAAAGAAAGAGACTTTTTGAGAGAGAGAGATACTTAACAAAAAAGTCTAAATATTCTCTATGTGAATGAAGTTTATGATTCATAACGCGGCCGCCGACCAGTTCCCCTTCCCGTCATTTCAAGAGGGGAAGGGGGGCACTTTGCCTGTCCGTGACAAATTTCCAACTGAGGAAAGTACTAATAATTTCCTATTCACTTAAGTAAGAAAACTATTGCAACGTAAGCGCTCTTGAAACCTCATTAATATTGTAGACTTTTCTCTCAAAAAGCAGTGATATTAATATGCATAGGTTATCACTGAGAGCCAAACTTCATAAATAGAAATTGTTTCACTAAGTACACAATATGAGTCAATAGCACTTAACAACTATTTCATCATTTCGTAGATGAATTTTCGTTGTTTAAGCCCTCCCTTTCACACGCCTTGCTAACCTGTAAAAGTCGACGGTGACAGCGTACGTAAAACAGACCCAGTGAGGTATAATTCGACAAAGGTGGGTGAAAGAACGCTGAATAGACATCTATTGACCCATACCTGTCAAAGTTTATCTTATTTAGATCAACGTTGTCTTCTGACAATTCTTTACAATGAATGGATACCTCCGATAGTTTCACTCTCTTGACTATTGATCCAGGACAATTCTTTTTACCGTTGATGGAGTGTCCCTTCAGACTTCGATTTTTCTCTCCGATAATCTTTTGTTCATGGCAGAAAATAGATAGAATAGGTCATTGAATAGATCATGTGGGTTCTCCGTTAATTGCCCTTAATATACATATATATATATTATGCTTCTTGCCATGCGTGCTCTAGATCTATGACCATGACGAAATCGATAAAGGTAAATGAACATATAGTTAAGGAGTTGGAGAACAAGTTTTCTCTTTCGGATGACTCCGTCGATCCATTTTTCAGGATCTAAAATTTATCCTATTAAAATTATGAAGGATATGATTGATTTTCTTTTCTTCCATTTTTATGAACTCGGGACTGTCATCCTCAAAAGTTTTATAAAAGTTTGATGTGAATGTATATTTCAAAAACTCAATTAATTGGTTTAAGATGGTGAAACAAATTAAATGGGACAGTAATAAATACTAAATACCCTCAAATTTGTCATACAGACGGAAGAAATCTATCCTGAATTAAAAAAAAAAAAAAAAAAAACTCTTAATCTAATCTACGTTGACATTATGTCACGATAATCTAACAGTTTTCTATCCGTTAATGTTGAAAATATTTCAACCCTTTTAGAACAGACTCCTGCATAAATACAAGTGTTCCTGAACATGCGTTAATGAAAAGTTGAAATTTTCCGACCAGAGGCAAGACTGGTAATCAATATTATTAACCAAAACTGCTATAAGATCATAGATTTTTCTGTTTTCAAGAAAATGTTTGGATGTGACGAAGACAGTCTTTTAACTAACATATTTCTTGTATTGAAATATTATATTTATATATTCGAATTCCAAAGTAGATCCCCCAACTATCAAGGCTTTATACTTACATTAATAGCAGTAAAGAGTTAGAATATCGTGTAGCAAAAAAGAAGGGTAAACTCAAATCACATTTACCAACAATTTAAAGGAGATTTGATTTTGTGATTGTTGTGCCTGCCTGCCTATGAGTAACACTGTATGTATGCTGCTCTTTTTCCTTCTATTCTTTATGAATATGTAATTTTTGTTACTTTTTATTTGTTTGAATCATATCTTGAAGATATTTGATTGTTGTTATGTCAGTTTACTTTCAATAACAACTGAATTTTTTTTTTACTGTCTCTTGACGTTTGCTTTTAAACCAAGTTCGAATGTACAAATTTATTCATTCTGAGAAGTCATCTACAACATTCAGTCCGTGTTTTAAATATCACAGATAAGTTTTCATTTTTTATAATTTGGTCAACAGTATTAACAACACTAAGATTTGAAGAAAAAAATACTCTTAACAATTTTCCCTCTTTCCTCCGTTTTCTTCAACCAACAGAACACTCGCTTCGATCGTCCGGCAGAAACGGTAAGTTATTCAGTATAATCATCATTCACTAAAAGCTTAAAACAAACGTTTGCTGTGCACTTTTTGAAATTGTTTTCATTCATTTATGATATAGTACGACAACGTGTTTCTGAGCTTCTTCGCATTATTGTACTGGGATAGTTTGGTCAGTGCTACATCGTGGGATAAATAATGAACATAGTTTGACAAAGCACACTTTCAAGTATTTCTTAAAATGCAAAACAATAATACACATTCTATAAACACAACTTAACGCAGTATTCTGTCTATACTTGGCTGTAAGATAACAGTATTTTACCAGAAAAGAGCACTGAGAATTCTTATCTTGGACTGCATTATCATGTTTGGTGTTCTCCGAGATATTTTTTTTAGTTACATATCACAGAATAAGAAGCCAAGAAAATACAGATCAAAATATAAAGGTACCTTCCAGAGGCAGAATACTTATTGAGCTGATCAGCTCATTACTTCTATAACAGGCCCGTAGGGGGTGGGGGGGGGGGGAATGCAGACATTATAATGAGATGTACCTCATTGAGGGACGAGGGCGAAGGAGCGCCCGAGGGTCAGGGTAGGGGAAATTTTGGCATTTTTCTCTCTGAAAAGCAAGTTTCAGTTAGGTAAAATTTTGAAGACCAAAACTTTTTTTTTTTGCCAAGCGGACCTGTAGTCGCTAGCGGGGGTGCGCACGCACACGCATCCCTCCCCCTCTCTTGTTACAAGCTTGACAAAAAAACAAAACAAAACAGTTTTGGGTCTTCAAAATTTTTGAGGTGGGGAGGGTGAGCACGTACTCCTCGCACCCCGTCTAGATACAGGCCTGTATAAGTCCTCCTATAATATAAGCGTCATGGTGGTGCACTGTGTGGACAAATAACACCTATTAAGTTCAACAAACTAAATCTTCTTGTCGGTGGGAATCGACATTTTTTCCCCCGAAGTCTAAAAATCAGGGCTAAATATAAGCACGATTAGACTGTAATCAAACAGATAAATTTACAGAACTAGTCAGTGGTCATTATAGGATCGCGGTCCGCTCTTGGCTGGACTATTAATGCGAAGGTCTACCAAGAAGAATCATGCAGAATACTGATTAAGGTGTCACGATCTTCGTTGAAATAATCCTGTTCCCGGGAAACGAGGGACAAGCAAAGGTCATTTGGAACTTAATTTGTTAAAATCTTGATGACTAGTTCTATGTCTAGACGAAGCAAGTGGTGTTACCGATTTGTTCCGTTTGAAGAGGTATTTTGAAGAATGTTGAAGATAAGGCAGAGAGAAGACTGCGATTTAGAAGTATTGATTAAAATTGTGAAGACTGATTTTTCTCGAGGTTCATCTTATTCGTCATAGTCTTATCTTCACGAGCTTTTATCTGTATTTCGAGCATTTTAAGCAATTTCTGAGGGCTTCTTCGGACAAGACCCTCTCTAGGTTCATTGACTTCAAAGAAGCTTCATCTCTGGTCGATATTTTTAATCAAATTAAAGGACCTTGATTTTGAAATGGAGTATGGATTCCCATTGTGTTTGAATTAATCAGATTGCCACCCGCTCTCACATTGAGATTGCCACCTGCCAGTTCGATCTCAATCTATATTTCGTTTTGGAGTATACAGACGCTCCCAGCACATTTCTGTAAATGTTAGCATATTCGAGTCATTCATGAAGAGCTTTTTAAGCAGTTTTAAGCAGTTTATTTCGACACCACATTGTTGATCTTTCGTCAAGTTCTTTGGCCTAGTTACGATGAAATTCTAATGAAAGTTTAAGGAGTTTAAAGCAGTTTATTTCGGACAACTCTCTACATTCTTGATCACTCGTCAAGTTCTTGGTCAAGTTATGACGAAATAACTATACAGAGAAGATGATTTCGCCTGATTTGCGGTGTGAATCTGTGGATTTGGAAAAAAGTTTGAGGAAGAGCCGTCGTTTACGGGAGCGAAATGGCGTATCAATGCATCCCATATTCAAAGGGTGGAGTGGTGAAGATTGTATTACAAGAAAAGCAGGAGACAGGAGAAATGCGATGTCACAGAGTGCCTATATCACCTGGAAGTTTGGGGCGCGACCCGTAGAAGGGGTGAGTTTATAGTGACTTGGATTGGGGTCTGATAATGGCAGAACATCACAAAGTTATAATTTTTGAGGATGGGGTATAAAATGTGTATTTTTTTCTAATTATCAGCAATACAAGTTAAATCTATCGAAATACTATAAGGCAGACACAATAGGGAATATCGGTCAGAAAGATTTTGAAATATAAAATCTGATTATGATGCTTGGAATACCGTTTGAAATAACTTCTTGCACAATCATGACTAATTTTGACAGTGGTTTCCAAAACGCATTTTACGCAATGTGACTTTTACGAATTGTTAGTCACTTGCGAATCTTTTCAGCACACAAGATCTTTCAGAAGACAAATACGGATCTTCATAGGATAAGCCGATCACTAAGATAGTTACCACGCATCGTGCAGCTAAATATTTTAAGCAGTGTATCTAGAAGGATATATATATTTGTTCA
This sequence comes from Heliocidaris tuberculata, assembly GCA_025618425.1. NCBI lineage: Eukaryota > Metazoa > Echinodermata > Echinoidea > Camarodonta > Echinometridae > Heliocidaris > Heliocidaris tuberculata. The sequence continues at coordinate 10,199,186 of CM046846.1, forward strand.
TCGGCGACATATCAGTATCACTGATCGGGGATTAATTATACCTCATGCACTCGGCACGGTATACTAAACTATTAGCATGATCCCGATCTTTTAAATCTTCATACAAATCAAAATAAGCAATGAAGCAAAGTCATCAAATAAAAAACAAAATCAAAACAAAAACAAAACAGAAAACCTTAATGAAATGAATGAAGTCTATCCGATCAAGAATTGATACACACATTAATCACACTATACCGGGACAAGTGTGGTGTCATCCCAGTAGACCGACGATCCACGGGACCGACGACCCATGAGACCGACGACCCATTAGAATGGCATTTCAGAAAGGTCCTCAAGACCGACATTTATACGAGACCGATAAGATGTCGGTCCGTGAGCCGTCAGTATAGCAAACTCTCTGAAAAGTTGTCTGGAGGCCGACGAGACCGGCGGTTTCGTTAGCTGTTTTGTCCACGAGACTTCCTCTTTCTGCATGTATACCTCTTTATGTGATTCTGCTTCCCTTGTCGACACGGAAGTACTGAGTTTAATAAGCGCTTCGAGTATAAAAGCCCCATGAAAGCCCAGTGGGGAATTAAAATCGGAGTAGATAGATTGATAGATTTTGATACTCACTCTTTGTCGATGTCAATAAGGGAAGCAGAATCACGGAAGGTCATTAAAAAAAAAAAAAACTTTAATGAAATGAATGAAGTCCACATACAATCAAGAAATGAACTAACACATTAATCACACTATAGGGCCTACCGGGACGATAAGTGATAAGCGATGTGGGGTCATCCCAGTAGACCGACGATCCACGAGACCGACGACCCATGAGAATGACATTTAAAAAAACGTCCTCGAGACGGACAGCCCACGAGCTGTTTTTGCCCACGAGACTTCCTCTTTCTGTATTCCTCTTTCTGTGATTCTGCTTCCCTTGTCGCCATCCATGCACGAAGAGTGCATGAGGACGGTAGCAACGTTGCAATATTTATTATCAAAATCTGTCAATCTATATCTATTCCGATTTTAATTCCCCACTGGGCTTTCCTGGGGCTTTTATACTCGAAGTGCTTAAAACTCAGTAATTGTTTTAATGGATTAATGGGTTTTCATATTTCCTTTTGACATGGGAGGAATCATTGTGTAAAACTGAAAAGCTGAAGAAAAAATCTAAGCATAAGACTAGGTTTAGATCAAGTATAATAAACATTTTACTAAATGAAGCAATTGTGCAAGCGTTGCGAATCTGAGATAAGTAAATTTGACTTTTATGCATATATAAACAATAATTATCATAAGAGATTTTTATACTTGTTTTGACCTTACATGGAAACTTCTAAGGGGATTGGTTATGGAAATTGCGTAATAATAATACATTTTTGTTTTGCGCTTATGCTTTATTCAAACTTTTTGGAATATTTTGGTGGCACCTGTTATGTACATACATCAATAACAGAACAGTAATTTCATTGTTATGTGTGACTTAATATATTTCCTTTTCTCTCTCTATTTCTTGAATGATTACAGGCGAGAGAAAAGCTTCGTCGGGTTTGTAAAACTGTTCGAGTCATAGCCGGGATTTGCTTAGCCATGAAAAGGTATACATTCTAAAGACAATACAAAAAGCATATTACCCGTTATTCATCTTCTCTCATTGACACTAAATTTTGATTTCTGTAATGCTAATACTGTAAATTTTCCGCTTTGTTGGAGAGGTGCATGAAAATACGAAAAACATTGATTGCGAAAACCGATAGCTCACCGATTTCGCATAAAACAGCAGAACAAACTTAAGAAATTTATCCAAGCATAATTATGTCCAGAATACAAGTTTAGGATATATTATTTGCATAGTGATATAAATCCAGCTTGTTACAGTTTGAATATTCTTTTGTCGTTCTCATCCTCTGAAAGTATGAAGGATAAGAATATTATTTGAATAAATATAACATTACTAATCATAGACAAACCTCTGCACTATTCGTCACAAAATGGGCTATAAAACTCTCATCCCTAAGATCTTGTTTCTTTATATTTTCTACTCAGCTACGTAAAGGACGAAGCGACGAAACAGTGGTCTCTTCATGAGATGCATCTCAATCTGAGAGCTGATCTAGAACAAAATCTTGCCTTTGATCTCATCAATTTCTCCAAACTCAGAGTGGTAAGAATAAAATAATACTCTTCAGTAGATACTGGTAAATTCGGTAAAAAATAATTGCTTTGAGGGATGATATTCGGTTAAAGTCAACTAGAAGATTAGCCTATATAATATCATTCTTGAGCTTGATTTATCCGTCGGTTTCACTACTCATTTACATCAGTCATAATCGTGATTTCTATGGATTTCTACGAGTTCACTGAGTCAAGAGGGCCAATGAGTCAAGGATGCATCCAAACCACAATATATGCGGGAAACCCCGTCACCATCCCGAATTCCCTGAAACTAATATTTAGATTCTTGTAGTAACATTCGTTACTCTGGTGACTGCACGTGTCAAGCTGATAGCCCCCCAAGAGCGTGGATCAAACAATAGGCCAAAATGATTATAAGTTAACAATTCCATATAATTCCATAATACTTGATATTGCGTGGGACATAACTATATATCTTCGACTTGATTTCCCATTATTTGAGCTTAACTGCTTAATAGCGCGTTTCCCAGTGCATCCTCACATTCAGCTATTAACAGACATATTTCTGTATTATAATCTAAACATTATAGCATAACATGGTGGATATATATTTTTTCTTTGTAATCTCATCATGTTTCAGACGAGAGGGTCTGAGAAGCTGAAGACAATTCTTGCTCTAAGACCAGAAAAGAGGACGCGACCAGACATAGAAGTGGTGAGTTTTTGCCATAATTTATTTTTCGAAAACAATTTTACAGATTTCATTTCATTTCATTTATTTTCATTTATTTTCCATTTTCAACAGAATATAACAACGTAATTACATCATAATTTCATGAACCATTTTTCAACAGAATATAACGTTATTACATCATAAATAATATCATGAACCATTTTCAACAATATAAAAACAAACGTAAATACATCCTAAATAATATCATGAACAAAATGCATGTAATAACAATACTTTTCATTCAGTGTAATTTTCAAAGATAATTATAATAAATAAATGCTGAAAATGGAGGGGAATGCTAAAAAGCAAAGCTTGTATTTTGCAAACAGATGAAACTAATGATATAATAATTCTTAACGTTGACGGTTAGGCGTAATACCTTATTCTATTCTAATGAGTTGCTGATGTATATCCACTCATTATGTATTCGTGCACTTGCACGTCTTCGTATTTATTTTCTTCTTTCTCTCGCTCTACCATGTCTATCAACCAATATTTTGACTTTCATCCGCATGATTTTCTTACTTCCTTTGGTGGGCCACCTCCTCCCTGTTATTATTTTTTAAAATTATTGCATGATTTAAATTTAAAGTAGTTGTGTGTTTTAACTGTTTAGTAGGATAATGCAACAGTCATTCATAATTCGATCCTAATAAAATCATGTTTGATATATAGCTATAATATTGTGACTTTTATTCCAGGTCTTAGCTCTCTTGAGGAAGAATAAAGCTTTCACAGAATACCAGCTGGAGACACAAGTCGCATTAGTCAAGTACATGGAGTACTTAAGGTAAATATTAATCAGATTTTCTTATGGAATAAAAAAAAAATAGATCAACAACATCTCTTGAATTTGAAGACTTAAAGATGGTACAGTTGATATACCGGGCTCATATTGTTTTTACGCGGGGAGGGATACGCCATACAGGGTATAGACAATTTGCTTAGAATTCACTGAGTTATCAACCATGATATCATTGCGTTAGTTTATTACACTATGGTTATCTGTTGGGTCCTAGGTTCGAACCTCGGAGGATCGTGCTGAAAGAAGGTCATGTGGCCTCTGGTTTCTACATCATCCTGTCTGGTACATGCCTGGTGAACCAGAAGGAGACCGATCCACGGAACGGAGAGACGTTCGTCAGGACGATAACGCAGTTGACCTCTGGAGAATCATTTGGAGTTAGTAATCTCTTTTGCTACTTTCAAGAGGAAAATGATATTATAGATAATGATGATGATGATGATGATGATGATGATGATGATGATGATGATGATGATGATGATGATGGAATGTTTCTAGCAATAACGATATCTAAGAGATTGCGTTATATAAGAAAAGTAGATCTTAATTATCCTATAGATTAATTAAGATATAAGTGTAATGATGATTATGATGATGGTTATATGATAGTGATGATAATGATGATGATGATGATGATGATAAGGATGTGGATGATGATAATGATGATGACGATAATGAAGATGATGATGTTAGGATATAAGATATGATGACATGAGATGGTTGCAATACTGCAAATCAAAATAACGATGATTATGAACAATAGAAGAAGAAAAAAACAACAACAGTCGTTCCAAATAGTGATGTAATATAATGTAATATAATGAAATATAATGAAATATTACTTCTACAAAATAAAACATCGGGAAAATCGTTTACTAGTGAATAAATCTATATCACTTTCGTACCTTTCCTGAATTCATTTTAGGAGTACAGTCTTCTCCATGGCACAGTGCGTTCTGCTAGCGTTGTCTGTAAGGACGAAGTAGAAGTGCTTCTCATCAATAAAGACGTGAGTACAGACGAAAGTATTACTGTACAAAAAAAAAATACTCTTAATGTTCGAAACGTCCTTTCTAACAGGGATTTAGAGAGGGCGGTAACACTGGCTCCCTCCCCTGGAAAAAAGGTAGACCCTCCCCCCCCAAAAAAAAAAAAAAAAAAAAAAAATTTTTAATAAATAAAAATGCTGTCGACCTTCTTTTTTTTCGCTTGTCAGAAAATTTCGGAGTAAAAGGACACCCCGAAATGCTAATGACCCTTTTTTGTTGTCAGAAATTTTCAGAATATTGGGCCCCCTCCCTCACAAAATCCTGGATCCGGCACTGCTTTATAAACATATTTAACTCAGTTTGACAAAACGTATACTGCTATTATCATATTGACAATGACGAATTGTAAAATGTTCTAATTAAGTCTTGTTTTCCTCTAAATTCCTAAAATGAATAATCTATATCTTAATGCTGTCAGATGAAATCTCTTCTTTATTGTATCTAAATAAGTGCGGCTAAACCATGTTGCTGAGAAAATTTTCATGTTCCGTTTTAATGATCCTCATAAAATCTCACAATAGATCCGATTGCAATACCAAACCATAAGATCAACCACTATTTATTTAAGACTGAATTCACATATTCTGTATTCTTTCTTGACAGGACTTTGATAACATCATCAAGCGGCCCTTAGAACAGAAGCGTGATGAACTAATCGAGTTCTGCCATGCCCATGATATCTACATCTCAGCTACTCAAGAAACACTCAGGAACCAACCCAAAGCCATCTATACCAAATTCTTCAAGTAAGACCCAGCTCATTCAGTGATTTTTTTTTTGCATTTACACACTTTCTTTTCAATCAAAACACACCATTGGCGTAAATCCCGGGGGAAGGGAGGGGGGGGGGGGTAGGGATATATATATCCCCCACTTTAAAGGGAGGGGATGGCCTGTAGAAATATACCCCCACTTTTCAAAGAAGAAATAATATTTTAATAAATCAAATGTTGAAATTTTTAATAAATCTATCATACCGGACGGTTATAGTAGCAAAATTTCTGTTTGAAATGCTATTAAAACCAAAGATAGGATTAGAAGGTCACAGTGATTCCAATTTTATTTATCAATGGGGGATGCTCGTGTGTGTAATCGCGCTCGAAAATTTCGGCAAAAGATATCGATCATTCCCCCCCCCCTCCTCGAAACGGATTTACGCCGATGAAACACACATTCAAGATAGGCCTACAGCCTGTCAGTGCATTTAGGATTAAAGGAGACAGATGAATCCCTGAAACGAGAAAGGATGATAATCGTTAATAATGTATCCAACGTTTCTCTAACAAGATACAAAACACCGATATTAAACATGACTTCGGTAGATTCAAAGGGTCCAAAGATGGCACTTGTAAAGATCCACTTCCTCAGCATGTCGAGGACGGCAGTACACTCTTTTTGCGGAAATCCTATCACTGCGCATTAATTAAATTAGTGACGCTTAAACATAATGAAAGAATTACATTTTTATTGATATATACATTGCTGAATGAATAAGATTATGGCAGATAAGATAAGAAACGAACCCCCTCCCCCCGAAATGTGATATAAATAGGAAGGAGTGATACGGTATTGCATGAAAGACTTGACTTGATAATTGTCTTGGTTTTTGTATCATTGTCTAGGCCTGGCGTTGTCATCACTGAAGACATAATGGCAAGCGAGTACATCTATGTCGTCAAAGAGGTAATCATTCAAAAGCTGTATTCAGCGAGAAAATCAACAAATATCTGACTCCTTTAACATGTTTAAAGTGCCAACTTGAATATAATCTTGTTTTGATTTCTGATTGCTCATAGAAGTGTATTTTTTCCTTCATTACAAATGTCAACAAAGAAGAATATAACAATAATATACTTGTTAGACACACTGAGAACCTGATGTTATATTTAATAAAATTAAAATCGCTTCAGAACGAGCTTTACTTTTTCAGGCTCTACTGAACCATTTTTTTTAAACCATGGTAACCGTATAGCATTTTTGAAAGCATATTTCAAATGCAGATCGATTTTGACCACTATGGCCTTTGCAAATATATCAATTCAACTTTTAACACGATCATTTAAAAAAAATTCAACCTATGGCAATTTTCATAGCTTGTTGCATATATACGTGTGAACACATGATCCGAAAGGATTTCTTTAGGTGATACTAAACGTATTATCATTGCTCTTGGGGGGATTTTTTGAAAGTCTGCGTGATCATGTTTAATGCTTGTTTTCTTTATCTTTGTGCAGGGTAAATGTACAGTCGTGGCTGAGATAAGGGAGATGAAGCCACTGCCTAAGAAGGGACAATTACCTGACAGGTACTTCATGCATGATGAGAGCTGGAAGAAAGATGCCGCCATTAAACGAAGCAGTAAGTCGTCATCGTCGCGACAAGATGCATCACAAGTCAGCGCATTTAATGTTTTTAAGAAGAATATTATGAACGAATTTATTGATATATATTTATTTGTAGGAAAGACAATGAAGGCTGGAAATTTTTGAATAATATTATGAGAAATATTTTAGAAAATGATCGTAGCGATGTTCGTATTTAGACACCTTTTCCCGTCCCCCATCAGTATAGAAATATGACTTACACGGGTTGAGCGGGCATATCACCTCCCCTCCCCTCTTTTAAAGACCAAGTAAGACACACGGGACTCAAAGGAACATGGCGCACCCCTTCCCAATCTCCTTGGAAGATTCCGCCGTCCTAGCTCCTTATCAATTTCAGGATACACCACTAATAATAGATCAAAATATAGTTTTAAAGTTAAGCTGTGTTTGTATTACACTTCAAATACCAGAGACCTTCCAACGCATTTCAGTTTAGTTATTTATTTCCCTCTCTCTTTTATCAGTGGCTGTTCTTTCTGCCGGGAAGCGTCGAAGTTGGTCAGCAGCTGCTCGAAACAAGCTCTATCCGCCAGAAAAGAAAGAGAAGACTTTCTTTTCCATGAACGCCATGAACGTGGAGGTAAGAGAGATATCATTATATGAGAGTACTATGAACAAGAGCTCTGAAATATATTTCACTTCACATTCGGTACTCCATCTTTTGTTTAGTGAAAGGGAAATGTATTTTTTAGGATTGGTGTAGCTTCCTTAATATATTTCCGTTAGAGTAGTAGAATAGAACGTTTTCATATTGTGTTCGTTAGAATCGTCCCATATTCGTCTTCTTCGATTTAGGGTATTGCAAGAGAAGACATGAAAATCATTTTCAGCAAACATTTGGGAAATTGTATGATAGAAGGTATAAAAGGAATGATAACGGTAATGGTGATGATAATGGTTTATAATTATGCTATTGGTGATGATGACGATGGTGGTGATGATGCATAGTGAAAATGATGATAATGATGATGATGATGATGGAGATGATGGTGATGATGCATAGTGATAATGATGATGATGATGATGATGATGGTGGTGGTTATGATGATGGTGATGGTTGGGGTGGATGATGATGATGATGATGGTGATGATGATGATGGTGATGATGATAGCAGTGACTGACTTCTTGACTAGCTAAAATATCTTGAAACTTGGTTATAGTCAGCTACGATCATAGTTTTACAGCATAGTTATCATTTTTGTTAACCATTTTCATCTCTTTCATATATATAGGATGCTACGAATGAGTATCTTGAAGACAGGAGGAAATCTGTTCAGATGGCCTTCAAGGAATCACCAAAGTATCTCCTACAAGATGACCAGATGATAACAACTAAGAAAAAAGACATACAAAGTACGTTGTTGCATATCACTATAAATTGCATGGTCCCCATTGTACTAAAAATCTAAACCCGACGATGCGTCTCGGTCTAAAGTCGAGTTTTAAAAAAGGAAGTTAGACCCACCATCACTGACTTTTAAATTTTTCGTTTGTTTGACATGACTTTAGTCCTTGCGTCAGGTTTTTCTACCTGAAGTAGTAAAATAATTGCCCATGAGTTTAACTGGTATTTGAAAACCTTTCTTTCGTGAATTCACATGGTAAGATCAAAGCTTTATGATATTATTTCTCGATATTTTAACATTTTAATTGATGATTATTATCATTATAATTTCGTTTTGTTTTTTTCACGTGTAGCGGAAAGTAAATCAGTTGCAGTAGCAAGAACATGGAAGAGAGTCACCATGACGGCAAATGCTCTCTCTCAAAAAGAGGTACGTTTTCTTGTTTCCTATACGTCGTTATTTGTCTTAAACAAAGTCTAATGTTTGTAGGTACGTCGCATTTATAAAAACTGTTCAGCAAATGGGTGCTTAACGCTTTATCAGTAACAAAAACCTTTATATGGTTGGTGTAGACATTGGCAGTATACTAGTTCTTTTATCATTAATCGTCATGACAAAATATATATCCTTTTTAGACGAACCACTGTAACAGACAATGGTCTGTTAGAGACGTTAAGTTAAAGCTTCTGTTTAAAGTATCTGATTTTGCTTGGTTCTTGCTTGGTATCGAATTGATATAGTATATTTTTCCTCTGCTTCGCAATTCTTCTGTTGTAATCAGGAAAAGAAGAATCCGGTTGAATATGCTCCATCAAATAAGATAAAAACGACATTTGCGAGGCTGGCAACCTTGAAATCCGGAATGGCATTCGTGAGTATTACCTGCGATATTATATATATCACAGTTTCCATTTTCTCTTGTTTCTTTTCATATACTGTTGTTCTTCATGTGCATACATCGATGTATCAGAGCGGGGTCTACTGGCTATTCATAAGGACTGCTATTCATAGAAAACCGCTATTCATTTAACATGCGTTATGAATAGTGGTCCTTATGAATAGAGGTCCTTATGAATAGTGATCCTTATGAATGGAGGTCCTTATGAATAGCGAGGTAGTTTGTCTATGGTTTGCTCACTATTTAGAAGGACTGCTATTCATACAAAACTGATGTTCATTTAGTCACGCGTTATGGATAGCGGTCCTTATGAATAAGGGGTCCTTATGAATAGCGGTCCTTATGAATAGCAAGGTTACCCCATCAGAGCATTAATGTTTATGAATAGAAGCATTTTATATTTTCATCACTCAAGATCTTTGTAAAAGTATAATAAGTTTACAGTGTTAAGAAAATTGAGACAAAACTTATGAAAATATGACATCGATCGATGAAATCAAGGAAGAGTCTTGTATTTTGATATCTTCCCAAATCATGGTAATAAAGAAAGTAACCATTGAATATCTTTAAGAAAACACCTGGGCAAAATTAATATAATACATGTAGGTCAAATGGTAAAGTCGTTGAATAATTAAAAACCCTGCATCTTCAGTAATGTTCTTCCGATCGCAGTCAATGGTAAGATTTTAGTTTGTCTACTCCAAATAACTTTGGATGTTTGGTTTTGTTTTACCAGGGTATCGAGTCACTGCTCCCGGGGACCCAGCCCGAGGCTAAACTGTGTCTGATCAGTGATGGAGCCGAGGTCATACTGGTATCAAAAAGACTCTTTGCAAGTGACGTCACTTCTACCACTTTGAAAACAGCCAGTAAATTGGTAAGATTTTTTACAGAAATTTGAGTTAGAATAAAAATGTTGATTTGCACCAAAAAAAGGTACTTGTTTTCAAATGAATTTAAAAATTTACTTTTTCCTTTTTTAATAGTAATATTGAAAGGACTTTACATTACACAATTATTGTAATGGTACTGACATGTTCACCGTTTGCATGATAGTAAAACATCATCCCTTGAGAAGAAAAACTGATATACCAAAGAGAAAGTTAGGGTAGAATCAATCAGAAGAAAGAGCCTTGATCTTATGAAGATGTGAAATCATTCTTCTTCACTTTCTTTCTCTCTTTGCTTGTTCTCTTTTATCCTTCCTATCTGTCTGTCTGTCTGTCTGTCTGTCTGTCTGTCTCTCCATATGTAATCCCTCTATCTCTCCATCTGTAATCTTCCCCTCTCTCTCTCTCTCTTCTCTCTTTTCTCTCTCTCTCCCCCTCTCTCTATCCCTCTCTCACCCCCTCTCTCCATTCCCCCTCTCTTTCTTTCTTTCTGTCAAGTGTAGGAACATCATATCAATATTCTGAGGTAACCAGATTGATGTTCAAACATCCAAATGTTTTGGTATACTGCTTGTAGATACATGGTTTATATTATTCATTAAGCTTTGTTTACTATGTTACCTCCAAAGAGAGACATTGATACAGATTATTATTATGATGTTATATTTGAATAAAAGGTCTCTACCTAGATTTACGTTTGTATTTTTCTTGCCCTTTTTTAATTTGCAATGCAGGCTGTGGACTATCCTTCAGTAGATTTTACAAGAGAGGTTTTGGAAGAAGCGAGGACGTGGGCGACTTACAAGAACAGGGTCATCAAAGAGATATACAGCAAGAAACTAGATAAAAGACCTGTACAACCGAGGAGATAATGAAACTCATCTGTTGATAGATAGATAGATAGATAGACAGAGATAGATAGATAGGTAGATATATAGGAGGATAGATAGATAGATAGAATAGATAGGTAGATGGATTAATAGGACAGACAGATATATAGATAGGATAGAAAGGTAGATAGATAGATAGATAGATAGATAGATAGGGGATAGATAGATAAGATAGATAGGATAGAACGGTAGATAGATAGATAGATAGATAGATAGGGGATAGATAGATAAGATAGATAGGTAGATAGATAGATAGATAGATTAATAGTTAGAATGTTAGATAGATGAATAGCTGAATAGATAAAGAGATAGGTAGATAGGTAGATAGACAGATAGACAGATAGAAGGATATAAATATATAGATATAAAAATATTGAATCTGGTTTAAAATCCAACGAGATTGACAGATATATATAGCTAGATAAATTCAAAGATATGTAGATAGATAAGATTATCGAAATATTTATGAGATGAAAAGACATTAAACTATTTTAGATAGGTCAGTAGATAGGTCAATAGATCAGTATATAAAATATAGATAGAAAATATGAAATTATGTTCGTAGATATAGAAAGAATTATTGAAAGCTGAAAATGTATAATGGAGATCCTTCCGAGCATGGACATCGTAATTGCCTACTCAAAGAGAGAAATGAAGCTTTGACAAAGAAGCCTGTTAAACATACAAATCAATGGGACAGTTACTCAGATGTGAATCTCATTGATTATGTTAACTATGCATGATCAATATAAAGATATTTTCAATCATTGTGATTGCTCTCATAGAAGATAATATGCAGATAATTATTGATGGGTAGATAAGATTTTAAAAAAGGAGGGGGGGTGGAACGTGTAGATTAATAGACCAACCGTTAAATATACAATAAGCTAAATAAACATATCAAACACATGTTATAATAATAGGCACAAAGTATGAATGCATGATCTGTAATCTTCTGTCTAAACAACTAGTTTATCTTACAAGTACTGTACTCCTACTCCATGTATAGATAACAATAATGTATGTACCAACACAACTGTACCTGTGTTGATATAAAAATCTACTGAAAATAGATATCGACTGATACAAAAACAGTAAGATATAATTATCAGAGAAAAGAGAATAATAGAATAAAATAGGTAGGTAGTAATTAAATTTTGATCTAAGTAGTGCTTGTTTTTTGTAAGCTTCAGTATTTTTAAAATAAACCTCTTGCCAAACCTGGGAACACTTCTCAAATCTTGCCCAGTGCCAGCATTATTATGATAAACAAAGATTGGCAACTATTATGTCTGATGGGAAAACCAAAGCAAATTGAAGAAAATTCTTTTGAAAATAAAACGTGTCCTAGGGGGTAGTTGTCTGGGGGTAGTTGTCCGGGGGGTAGTTGTCCGGGGGGTAGTTGTCCTAGAGGGTGGTTGTCCTAGGGGGTAGTTGTCTGGGGGGTAGTTGTCCGGGGGGTAGTTGTCCTAGAGGGTGGTTGCCCTAGGGGGTAGTTAGTCGGGGGGTAATCATCCTAGAGGGTAATTGTCCCTGGGGGTAGTCATCCTAGAGGGTGGTTGCCCTAGGGGGTAGCTGTCCTAGGGGGTAGTTGTCCTAGAGGGTGGTTATCCTAGGGGTGGTTATCCGGGGGGTGGTTGTCCAGGGGGTAGGTGTCCTAGAACCGACCTACACATGTAAAATCCATCTTGATTGGTAAAGTTTAAAAAATTGGGCGTGTCAAAGATAATATAAAGGCGGTCCTTAGAGAGATAATATCCCCCTAAAACAATTTTCCGAATACCAACTTACAACAACAATATTAGCGCGGTATTATCTCCGGAAGATACAACCAGAGCTACAACAAATGTTACAATTTTCAATATACCACCCATGTACATGTATCTGCTATTGGAATGGTTTCCAGTTGTATAATATTGGACATTAATTGTAGATTTATAGAACAGACATATGCATGTACATGTATATATTGGAATTTAGCAAGTATACTTCAAAGCAAACAGCAGGAATAACTGAGATATCTCAATATTATCAAGGTGTATGATTCTAATATGTTTGTTCAATGTGTTTAATTTGTATTATGTTTTCATAACTGATTTCTATGCAAGGTTTTATGTGCAATGCAAATGTCTTTCAACGTTTTCGGACAAAAACTGAAAATTGTGGTATGGATAAAGTAAAATGATTTACTGAAGATGTGAGTTGTTTTGTTGTGAGTCTGTACATGTAGTCTTATTACATATTTATTTGATGTGCAGAGAAAAAAACAAGGAAAATCACTTGGCTATATTTCACTATGTTACAGGCAATATCTGAAAGGCAGAATGGAAAATAGAATACCCACGCAAACGAAAAGGAGAGAGATAGAGAGAGAAGGGGAGGAGGAGGGAGGGAGTAATCAACGCTATATACACAGAAAACATATTATCTTAAAAAGTGATGTTAAAAACAGCCCAACATGAGAGCAATTACGTGTCTGACCATTTTGGGGCAATTTCATGCCAACCTTAGGTAGGGCTTTGCACAATCACAGTCATCTTTTCCTACATATTAAGCATTATGGTGCACGCCATAGAGCATAGAGCAGAAATCATCCAAGTTAGGCATATAATTGCCTAAAAGTTGGTTGGACACATAATCCCCCTTATATTGGGCAATTTGTACCTAATATTTTTACAGCGTACCGACAAAAAAAAAAAAAAATAAAACAAGGAGAGACAATGAGAGAGATATGTGGAGGAAACAAAACAAGAAATGGACAGATGGAAGGGAGAGAGATGAAGACATAAAAAAGTATCGGTAGAGAAAGAACAGTGAGTGAGTGAGAGAAAGAGAGAGAGAGAGAGAGAGAGAGAGAGAGAGAGAGAGAGAGAGAGGGAGAGGAAGAGAAAGGCAGACTGAGAAAGGAGAAACAAGAAAGATTAACAAGGGAAATGCCCAGTGCAGTCTCGCCTGCATCACGCAATTTTCGGGGCAAAATTTTCGCTTGGTGAAAAATCAAAGGTTGGAACACTTAAGGGGTGCTGCCCCAGAGCCTCCCCCCCCTCCCCTTGTGGGCCAGGTACCCCATCTGTATAACTTAAATCCCTTCAAGTAAGATTTATTGGATGGTGAAGTTCATTTGAAATCAAGCTGTGTGTTTTAAAGCAGCAGAATATGTGTACATGAAATAATTGCCATTGGGACACTTTTGGGGTGCCGGTGGTGCCCCTCCATCAGACCCCTTGAAGATAATGGTCTACAATACTTGAACAACTTGAAGTCTCCTTCCCCTAACAATGATTCCTACCTAGTTTGCTTACAATCTACATGTACATGTGGCAATACGTTTTTTTTTGGGGGGGGGGGGGCTTTTGACCCCCCCCCCCCACCACTCTATCCCTCCTTAAGGGATAGGTACCCTATTTGCATTCATTTAGATCCTCTTTGCCTAAGGATGATTCTTACCTAGTTTGGTTAGAACCCAGCTATGCAATTAACAAATATCTCATTTTCACAATAGGGGCACTTTAAGGGCTGCTGCCCCTGAGCCCCCTTGGCGGCAAGGTACCCTGTTTCAGAAATTGAGGTCTCCTTCCTTTAAGGATGATACCTACCAACTTTGCTAACAATCTTGCATCAGGGCTTAAAGAAGAAGCAAATATGAATCTAATTACTGTCATTATTAGTGCTCTTGGGGGTGGTGCCCCCAAGACTCCCCCCCCCCCCCGGTAGGTACCCCCATCTATATTACCTTCGATCCTCCTTGCCTAAGGATGATCCCTGCCAATTTTGGTTGAAATCCACTACCAGCAAAGAAGTCAAATGCATGTGTACAATACATGCACATGTACATGTACATACATGTACATGTACTGTATGTAGGGACAAAACTGAAATTTACCGAAAATTTAACCAAGTTAAACTGTCAGTAGGTGACCTTTAATGTGATGAAAATGTAAGATTTGGGTATTCATTTGAAAGAGGGTGACATGAAGACAATCCCTACCAAGAATGATGCCAAGTTTCAAAGAATTTGAACAAATACTTTTGAAACAAAGTAAAAATTCAAAAATTTAACCTCAGGTTAAGTTTTTGGAACACAATTTAACTCAATTGACCTTAATTGACCTTTGACCGTGACTTTTGACCTGAAATTCGTTCCACATTATCTGTGATACTCTACAACACTTATGTTCAAGTTTCATGGAAATCAGACATATACTTTTGAAATGAGAGCATTTCCAAAATTGTTGACGCCGTCGCCGCCGCCGTCGGAAAAGCAGCGCCTATGTCTCGCTTTTTGCTTACGCAGGCGAGACAAAAACTGCATGACAGCACAAGAAATAAAAGGAATTTGTTTAACGTCCCCACATTTCAACCAAAGAAATAATACCTCGACAAATTCCTTTTCATGTTTTTCTTCAAATATACATTTATTACTTTATGATGGAATGATATTGTTATTTCATGTACATCATTCTACTCCATAATTTATAAAGGCAAATTCACATTGAAACTCCATCCCCATACACTATGGAACAAGTCTGAACAAAAGAAGATTGGAATATTAGAGTTGATTTGATTAAAAAAAGAACTACATAACACTACAAGAAATATATTCAAAAAATGGACATGAATTAAGTACATGACATACTACATAATTCTTCGACAAAAAAATTCAGGTTGCTCTTTGTAGCATGATTTTTTTCCCCCCAAAAGCTATGCTTTAGTCTCCCTGGCATGAAAAACTGATCATAAAACAAGAAAGATTTATACAATTCATTATTTGGTTTTCTAATTCTATAAAGCACAAGAAAAGCAACTTGCAGTTCTGAAAAATGTTTATATAACATCTACAAAAAAGACAACTCAAAGTTACAGCTTTCTATTATAACATGAAAAGATTCAACGGTAAAGGAGTAATACTTTATCACTCCTCAACCATAAAACCTCTATCCTATTGTTCTGAATTTAATTATCCCGCCTTCATAATTCAATTGAAGACCAAGCATTTATGGTACTACCATTTCCTAAAAGAAATCATTCAGATATCAGCACCTAACCTACCAGCTGTCTATGGAAGCTATTAGTTATTGCACGCTTCAGAATGATTGACGGAACCAGCATGAGTTTCAATACAAAGACCCGGCTCATGCGAGGCGTCCTTTCGATTACATCATTACCTGTGCTTATCAAGCCTGCGAAGGCAATGAACCCACACACTAGTTATTAAAAGTATTATTTGCTCCGTTCATTTTGCAATCCTTTCAAATGCTATCACTCTTTTATGACAAGCAAAAGACTGTACTAATCACTGATGAGGTCCAAATGTCAGCAAATGATGCCTTGTGTGAATCAGGCCTAAGTGAAGTAGAAAGATGGCTGCAGGGGCAGATCCATAGAGGGTGTAGGAGGTACATACTCCCCCTCCCCCAATTATTTTTTATAACTCCAAGAGCACACAGGAATTAAAGGATGTGAGCATGATCTATCGTATTATACGATAACTCCAAAGAATAATACATGTACAAAGTGTTTTGGCTCAACAACGATCCCCCCTCTATCCACAATTCTGGATCCATCAAATCTCTATATTTTTAGTATCAATCCATCTTCAATTACAGTCGTACTATCTTACCGATTCATTTCATAATAAAAAAATCTGCTTCACTCAATCTTTCTTACAAATTAAAATGAAGAAAATACAAAGACAAATTATAAGAACTCCACCACTTGTTAACGATATGTATATATAATGCTTCTTGTAAATCAACTGGTGGCAAGAGTTAGATAAAAAATCAAGTGATAGAAACTAGATAAATTTCTTCATTAACGATAATGCTCCATTTAACATTAGAAATTCATGTCAAATACTTTTTTCCCTTTCTTAAACTAGAATCAAACAACTATTAAAATCATCAAAAAAATGAAAATGAATGAAGAAAGAACACAAACATATGCTGACACAAGTGTACTATAAACATATTCTATGATGATGTACATGTATTATATACTGCTATGTAAATATAATTACACATTTTTTTACATCATAAGATAATCCTGAGCTGACAGTTTTGTTCCATGTTCAATAAAAAATATCATACTTTCTAGGAATCGTATACAGAATGAATAACGTACTAGTATGTGAACATAACACATATATATCTCAATCTATATACCTCACGTTGGTCCATCTAACGTATGTATTATAGTTATTCTCCATATCTATCACACAAATACATTCAACAGGCCCATTTACACTATGTCCGTTGTCACATATTAACTGACATCATGATGTTACAATGGAAGTTGTTCAGCGAAAATGGCATAGTTGCTAAGTGACTCCACTGAAATATAACAGTATTTATAGGAAAGTTGCAATGTTTGGATAGTTTTTTTTTTTTTTTAGTAAATAGGCCATATTTCAATCTTTCTTATAATTGTCTTCTGGGTATTTATCATCATTGAAATCCCCTTACATCATAATGTCATCAACTTTGGTAAAATATTTTTAAGTACATATGTATTTTGCAACATCAAAAGGTGAAGTACATATGATAGGAAACAACTTCTGAAATCGATAAATGAATCTCTCTATATCTACAACACGCTCAATTTCGAAATTTGCTGCATTTATCTTGAAATGTGATGACTAAAAAAAGAGAACATTAAAAAAAAAGCACACGACAAGTAATTATAGACTGCTTGCCAAAAAGCAAACGCCTAATATAGCTTTCAACAAGCTTTCATATACAGTGTGCACAGCATCAATGTACACATGGACTAAACCTGGGTCAAGAGAGGCAACTGTAGATAAAATGCCTTTTCCAGGGCATAACAGAATCCACAATCTCATCACTTTAAACATTGACAACTAAAAAGAGCAAACATTTCAATAGACTTCCCAATATGGCTGTAATTTCTATCAGAAATGCATTATGGCCTTGAAAATTTACTTGTGGAATGGCATCCTTCAATAATTTTTGTCAAATCATGCATCACTGTCTTATCAATTATAAATTTATGCTATTGAGTTAATCAATTCAGTCTTACATAATTCTTTAATTCAATATAACATTAAAGAAAAAGAATAAGTAAATACAGGAAACATGAAATATCTAATCTACGTTATCTTCTAATGCTAATGACAGAGTAGTACTGATACAGGTAGCTCCATTATGAAATCTATCAACAAGCTGCGTTTCTGAAATGTGAAGTAAACAAGTGTCTACTACTAAATATGCAAACAGACTTTACAAAATGTGCGAGCCTGTTGGTGACACTTTCCTGTTCAATCAACATGCATTCAAGATGGGTCCCACCAAGAGTACATCATGTGTTTAAAGGGACAGAAGGGCATTAACCCTGTGTTAAAAATGTGAGTTAATGCCCTTCTAGCTGTCAGCTGGCAATGTGCAGGCTCACTGAATTGTACATCTCCATATCATGTATCTGCACAGTGAATGATAGATATGAAAATGTGTATTTTTCATCTCTCTATACTCCATGTTAAGGAAGATGAGTTAACGCCCTTCTGGTTCTCAGCAGATGACTGAGAGCCAGCCACTTGAATACACTGTAAACCCAGAAACTTTCGCGCTCATTTAATGTTCACGAATTTCACGAGTGATTCAGATTCGCAAAAGTTCCATGCCGCGATATCATTGCATCATAATAGACATAACACTAAATTTTTGCAAATCGTGAAAATTTCTTGCTGTAAAAATGGATGTCGTTTAAAATTTGCAAAAGTTTCTAGTTTTATAGTAGTGTCTATAATCACAAATACCGAGTACAACAAGATTTTCCTTGCATCTACTTCAAGTTACGTCACATAAAATACAAAAAGTCTTATTAAGGCACTTGACTCGCATATTGTACACTGTGAAAGATGATGTTCAATGAAAAGACATGGCTACGTTGACAACGTTGATAGTAGTGGAAGCGAAGGAGAGGATTCAAAAAAGAAAATACAACAGAACCTATCTCTAATCTACAAAGTTTTGATTGATATTGATCTCAAATTCATATGTGATCAATTCAGATCAATTGCAATTCATCATAAGATGAAGCCCTGAACAAAAATTATCACGACCTGCTCCATGAGCACCCCATAAAGAATAATTGTCTACTTGTGAAAATATCAATGCAACAAATGTGAGAAAAGTGAATAAGCTGAATGGCTCAGTAGTGGAGAAGTGGTTGTGTTGATAATGACCTTTGGTAATGCGGTAATTGCAATTTACCAGCTCCCTCAGATAGGACTTATACAGCTTGCTGTCCACTGAGCAGTTATCTACCTAGTACATTTTCCATAAAAATTAACAAAATCGTTACTTTTCACAGAAAAGATGCTGCACTCTAATGTAATGTACAAAATATTGTTTCCAAAAATTTGTAGTGATACATGTACTTTTATTCAAAAAAAGCTATGAGAATCATTCGCTTGGTCGGTCTACAACGTAATATCAAAATAACCTTAAACAGCAGTGCCATGGCTTTTCATTTCTTATAATAGAAATTAAGTATCTCACTTTCGACACAGAATTATCAATGATCATTTTACACCACACTGCTTTACTTGCACAGCATGCTGGGAAAATACAGTAATACAAGCATGACATATAAAACACTGCTGTGAACTTTTTTTCTCTATTTCTTACAATGTTGATATTATAATATTCACTATCGTAGTATTTTATGTAAAATGTACAATAAAATATAGTAAAGCTCTTAAGAAACATTTCAGCAAATTTAGTATTGATGAGAATAACAGACACACAGGACACTTACATGAGCAAAATGATTGGAAAATATTGCTTATTAATTCAACAAAAAGTTTAATTCCATCCATCGAAAGAATGCATGGTTTAAATACAGTTATGGAATTTATGCTATATACGGCTAAAAGTCTAAAATGGAATCTATTACTATATAATTATTTTGATTACTACTGGAATACTCTCAAACATAGCATGGTTCGAAATAAAAGTTATGAAAGTACTGGCATATCCAATCGAGAACTTGGATTTTCTGCAAGGCATAACTTTTATTATATCTTTTACTCAGTCTGCAGTTCATGATTGATTTTGAGAGCAGATTATCACATATCAAAAAACAAGAGCACTCATTTGCTCCTTCAAAGTCTTTGATTATTAACTGATTTCTCAGTCTTTATTTCACTGTGACTTAACGCTAAATAACATAAGCATAATGAAAAATTTAAATGGAATGGACAAGGTACATTTTTAATGTTGCAGAAAGAAAAATAGTGCAATTATATTTGAACATCTTTTTGTCTTTTTTCTCTAAAAAATCCAGGCTGAAATTTGATATTCAAGAATTTGAAAGGTGAAGGGGGTGTTGGCATAATTATTTAAAGCACAATATCTCTTTTGCCGCACTCTGTGATTTGTACAGATACTCCACTGCAAAAGAGAATTTATTCATGATTGGGTCAGATCCTTTTCCATAGGCATATTTCACAAGTCTTTGGGATCCTAAGTTATCTCGTGAGTCGAAAGACATTACTTAGGACAATATCCAACGTTTAGCTTTATCTCAGTACGAAGAGAAAAACAATATTTCCATCGCTCCAGACAGATGTTGCAAAAAGAACTCACAAACATGGACAAAACAACACATTCAATTACTACAAGACCGACACATCAAAACAAATAATATTGGCACTTAATTCTACAATCTTGCATCAAAAGATTGCATGTTTTTTAACTAGCTCCCTCAATTTCTTGGAGTTGGGTTCAGACCAGGTCCACCTTTCGTCGCTTTTTCCTTCAACACAATGAGACATCACTGCTTTTTCGCCCTGTACAGACAAACACAGGTGCGAGACCGGGTGATAGATGATGTGACGTTCCTGAGTATTGAGAGGAGAAACAAAAAAAAGGTCATTTAACAATACAAAAAAGTGTGATAAACTGACTTTAATGATAGACATCGGTCATAAAATTAAAGACGATACTGTTTATTTATAGTGCAAATGTCTAGAAGTTATTCTGAATTGTTTATAAAGCAATAAATAAGAATATTCTGATATCTCAGGCCTACAGGAGGTTGTTTAGACATGCAAAACAAATAAAAATATTTTAAAAACTTCCTAAAAGAACAAATAAACTTGGATGTATGCATGCGGGAAGACTGAATATTGCTATTATGCTTGATCAATGTCAGTGCAATACTAGATACTTTCGAAAATATAATTACTTCACAATCAATTTTTCTGAACTTCAACCCTTGGACCCAACACCAGGGCCCTGTTTCATAAAACTTGTTATCAACAACAAGTCTCAGTGCCTGTTAAAAGCTACTGAAATTATAGCATTTGATTGGCTAGGAGCAAATTTGTCATAGACCTGTTGCAATTGTTATTAATCAAAAAAAATTATGAAACAGGGCCCAGGACTAATCCTCATCGTAACCCTAAACCTAACTTAAAACCCAATCACAATCCTAACCCTAAACCTATATCTTGGATGAAATAAGGCCGGGAGTAGATGTCGCCAAAGCATGAGTAGATCACCAATTCCCCTCGTCATAGACCCAGAGCTGGTTAACCCATTATTGACACAAGGGCAGAGAACAGGCTCCTCTCCCTCCCTAAAACTAACTGTAAACCTAACCCAAAATCCCAGCCCGATCCTAACTGTAAACCTGTATCTTTGACGAAATGTCACAGGAGAATGTGCCTGTAGTAATATAAAATTTATTATCTATTAATTTTTTTTTTTCCCATTTTTTATTTATTTATTTATTTATTTATTATTATTATTATTATTTTTTTTTTTTTTTGGGGGGGGGGGGGGGTGTGCTCCCTCCCTACTGCTAACCCTAACCTAAAATACAATCATGACCTAACCCTGAACATACATGTATATCTTTTAACCAAATGAATCCCTGAGCCAATGTCTCCAAAGCATCTCATCTCGTCATCGACCAAGAGCTGGATTCCCCTTGCTATGGCAGCATCGGTAGAGAACAGGCTCTGCTCCCTCCCCAACGTTTAACCCTAAACCTAACCTACAACCCAAATGCAATCCTAACCCTAACCCAGCATCTTCCAAGAAATGTCAGCAGCGCACCATCAACTCACCTCATCGTAGCCTCAGAGCTGGTTCACTCTTCCGCGATGGGGACATGGACAGAGAACAGGCTCCGTTCCCTCTCTACCGCTAACCCTAAACCTGACCCAATTTTGATCCTTACTCTCTACCTTCAAATAAAGCCATGAGTAAATGTCGTTGGATCATCAACTCACCTCATCGTAGACCCAGAGCTGGTTCCCTCCGCCATGGTGACACGGGTAGAGAATAGGCTCCGCTCCTTCCCTACCGTAGGGGAAGTCCACACACTGCTTCCGGCCCTTGGATGCGGGTCTAAAGTCATCATGCCACGTCAACTCCCAGTACTGATGGAAAAGAAAGAGAATTCCATAAAACGATTAATGATAGCTGCTCATGGGGATTTAATATATACATGAAAGTGCTCTATGGTTCAATACTGTACAAATAATTCTTGCTTTAGTGATTATGCACTGCATACAGGTGAAGTCCCAATATGACAAATGGACGAGACTTGTCAAGTTCACTGTCACTTCTCATTATGAGTGCAATGCATCTCATCAATGCACGAGCTACAAAACATAAATTATTCGTTTTATAACATGGGTCTAAAATATGAATATAGAGATGAGAAATACTCAACAAACCTGATAAAAATATAATTAAAGCTAAATTCAACAGTGAAACCACTTTAAGTCACTATAATAAATACTTGAAAGTTCACTTGTGACAATTGTTCAAAATCTGGATGGCACAGTTTTTATTTTTACACATTTTTTTCTTCAGGGGGATCTTTAATGAACAATGTACATGTGTTTAGAGCCAGAAGGGCATTAACCCATATACTTCAACACACAGAGTTAATACCCTTATGGCTCCAAATAGACAATATTATCTAATCTACCCCAAAAATAAAATAATGTGCACGAAGAACAAAACTGAATATCATTGACTTACCTGGGAGCCTCCTGGTTTTATGTTTCTAGGTGAACATTCCTGTACCAACATCTCATCTTTACCAGCCTGTGATAGTGTTAGGCACTTTCCTGTATTCATATGAGTTATCTGCACAAAAGAAAGAAGCATTACATGTGATAAATTTTTAATTTTTTTTTTTACTTCAAATGAAACTTATGACGCATATGAGCACAATAAGAGTTTGCTGTTTCACTTATAGTAATATTCTGACTAATATAACCTTTGAATTTATGATTAATCCCCATTGCCCTGCCCCCCCCCCCCCCACAAAAAAAAAAAAAGAAAGAAAAGAAGGAAAGTAGATGAATAAAAAAGATGGGTACAATATATATTTATTTAAAATGCCATTGCACATATTCTCAACATAAAAATTGGTACAAGATGCATCAAATAACAGCATTTGCTTTGATACATGCAATCTTTACATGTTCCAAACAAATAATTGCCCTACCCCCGACATAATTGTTCTATTCTTCCAACCTTTCTTCATAGAACATGACATAAATGTAATCCCTTTCATAAGCGTAGATTACACAACAACATTGAATATGCATACTGCACATGCACATGATCTTATCACAGAAAACAAAACCTGGAAGCAAAATTTCCCAAATAACAATATTCGGACATTCTGTGGGAGTATCAATTGAGTTTTGACAACAGGTAATATATAGAAAATCATTCAGATTAGGAATGCATTTTATCGCCTTAAATTTCTGTGCTTTTCTCCAATGATATTTGCAACAAAAAAAACAACCTAGAAGCCTATCTTCAAACAACATTTGCCATTTAAAACAACAATATTCGGACATTCTGCGGGAGTATCAATTGAGTTTCGTCAACAGGCAAAATATAGAAAAATCATTCACATTAGGAATGCATTTTATCGCCTTAAATTTCTGCACTTCTCTCCAATGATATTTGCAACAAAAAAAAAACCTAGAAGCATATCTTTAAACAACATTTCCCGCTTAAAATAACAATATTCGGACATTCTGTGGGAGTATCAATTCAGTTTTGACAACAGGCAATATATAGAAAATCATTCAGATTAGGAATGCATTTTATCGCCTTAAATTTCTGCACTTCTCTCCAATTATATTTGCAACAAAAAAAAACCTAAAAGCATATCTTCAAACAACATTTCCCATTTAAAACAATATTCGGACATTCTGCCGGAGTATCAATTGAGTTGGTCAACAGGCAAAATATAGAAAAATCATTCACACTAGGAATGCATCTTGCAGTGCCTTTAATAAATTTCTGTACTTCTCTCCTACGATACGTTATTTGCAACTTTCCTGCGAGATGATCAAAATTGCACTTTTCCAATCAGCGCTGCTCGCCATTCATACTGCATACAGTGAAAGGAGCTGGGGGAATTTTGGGGTAGGAAAAAGACTCAAGATGCATATATAGTAAGAAGATTTTGTTCTCACACTTCCATATTTCCTTGGATAAGAATCATAATCAAACATTCCCTGTACATACTAGGTCCAAAGAGGAATAACAATGGGGGGAAAAAGAAGACTGAAGGAATTCTATGGATTACATTGATAAATAAAAAAGTAACAAAGTAAATAAATAAATAAATATAAATAAAAAGGAACATATCAGGTTATATAAAGAAAAAAACTGCTGGATGAGAACTACATGACGAGAAAATAAAATGAAACATATTTCTTTCTCTTCGTTCTACAAATCAAAACAGACATGAATAAAAATGTGGATGAAAGCTCTAGCACAGTAATGGCAAGGTTTATAATATTATAAGGGATGGGAATCTATTCATCCATTGGATGTATACGATTTCAAAACTGCTATTAATTTGAAATAAATTGTTTCAAAATTAAAAAAAATGAAAAAAAAAAACAAGCAAAAAAACACAAGGTTATTTAAATCACAATCAAGGGATGTTGATTATTTGACACCTTTTATTTGTTCAACATTACACTTCAGGATGAAAAATCACAGCAGCTCAGAATTGTAAATATCTAGCTATCTATTAACTGTTATAATCAAAGAAACCTGATGAAAACCTTTTTTTGTTGCTCTCTTAAATTGTTTCAAAACCAGATTTTTATTACAATTATTCATATTACAACACAGGATATCACAAATTTTTGGTCCAGTGTAGAAATGAATTTGTTTTTAATTGTATGCGTATGTGTATCTATGATTTATCTCCATGGGAGGAAACTAGTTGGAGCTCCAAAAATTGACTGATGAAAGTGCATGCATAAGCGTATTACAACTATCTCTATCTACGAGCTATGGGTAAACATGTACACGTAGCTATCAGAATAAAGATTTTTGAGGCTTGTTCAGACTTACGTGACCTTTGGCTCCACCCTCTGGCTCCACAGGAGGATAGTACTGAAGGATGTCTGGAGCCACCTCAGTCAGGAACCAGGTGAAGTTCTTACACTGGAGCCGTTCCCGCAGGGCTAGCTGCTTGCTGATATCGCCAAAGTCCTGACCCTTCAGGTAGGGCCGACGCTCGTAGAAGTACTTGCCCCATTCGTCCATCCATACCTCAACCACTCGTAAAAGATTCTGGGAAAAAGAATGAAAGATTATAAGATACGCTAATTTTTTCCCCCTTTTTTTTACACTTATAAAACAGAATATTCAATATGTAATGAACTGATGATTCATACTGTATCCACACATGTATATAATACTTCATATCGGAGAAGATGAAGATGATAACAACAAACTTTTATATTTGTCCTTCAAACTAAACCAAATAGACAACAACATATTCATTCCACTTTAATCACCGAGCATCTGCACTCCCACTATCAACAATAATAAATAAACAACATGAACATGTGGACAACTCAAAAGAAAGTGTTTAAAATGAAATATATGCAATTCAACACTTCACATTTCCCTGGAAGATATACATCTTAGAAATACAATCTGTACAAATTCTTATAAATCAGCTCCACAACAAGATATTCATTCCACTTTAATCCCCCAGCATCTGCACTCCCACTATCAACACATCACACTTTCTTTAAAGTGCTGCCGCTTTCCCGGTACAAAAACTAGCAAAACTGTTATCCTTGAATGATTTTTCCTATTCTCAATAAAAATAAGTCGAATCAAAGAAGAATTTACACATCTTTAAACTCCACTATCTGCTTCAACTAATTTTCAGCATGAAAGGGTTAATTGCTCCTTCATCCTGAACAATCAAGCCTCCAAGACCGAGAAAACTTTAAGCCTGATTAATCAATACCATTAAAACTCACTTTATTGATGACACCTGCACCCCCAGGCACTGAGTAAGACATAAATTTTCGGTAGATGTGTCCGACCCGTGAACACGGTATTTCCTCCATTTCACCCCCGCACATCCAAACCTTCAAGAGAGAGAGAGAGAGAGAGAGGAAAAAGGAACACAATTTGTAAATTGTCAGAAAAACAGTGGAAATTCAAAAAAGACTGGTTAGTCTTTGTTTACAGTGAATATCTGCACAAGACATTGGACATAAATGTTGTAAACCCTTTTAGTTTCAAATTTTCATCTTAAAGAAATATAAACGACAAGTTTCAGCAAAACACATCAATACATTTAGTAACTTAAAGCAATTTCCTAATTCACTCTAAAAAAAAACCCAAATTGAAATATCACTCATGAATATTCACATTCTTAACATACTGGCAAAAATGCAATTTCACTAGCACAAAAAAATGTCAGAAAGTAGCTATATAATTCTAGTGAAGTAATTACCATCTACTGTGACTGAGTGTCACTATATGAAGAAATTGCATGACAAGGCATTTTAATTAGGGATAATAAACAGAGATCATCATCCATAATAAAACTGAAATAAGTTTGCCTATCTAGTAACTCAATTTTCACCTAAAAACACTTTTTAATATCATGCACTCATAAGAAAATTCTATTCTTGTTAAACTGGTTCTACCTGTGATATATCAGATCTTGCCACAACCTACCTTGAAAGACAAATCGTATTGTTCTCCTCCCCAAATCTCCAGTCCCTCGTCATAGCCACCTAACTCCTCCATGAAATACTTCCGATCCACCGCAAACAAGCCGCCGGCCATGATGGGTGTCCTAAAAGATGAAAAGATGGATGGTGTTAATACTGCAGAGGCTATCGGTGTTGTTATCAAACTTTCTTTGTGACCTTTTCTCTGCTGTGTGGGTGGCAAAAACCCACCAAATGAACTTTGATATACAATAATGTGTTGAGGCTGAAAAAACTTTTCTTTAGTCTTCCTGCAATGCAAGGTTTGTTCCCATGGAATTTAATTAGTTCACAGTCACCAATGCCACAAATAATTTCAAACTCAAAATAGATCCTTGCAAGTGATAACTGGACCTTGTGGCAGCTTAGCCTTGTGCTAAACAAGCTATCCAATAAAGTCTACTACTACTACTAATTGATTAATTGATAATTGCTTGTAAAATTAGTGGCAAAAAACATCTAATTTACTGTCAACACTCATCAAGAACATGTATGTTGCAAAGTATTTATCAATAATTTCTGCTTAAATGTTCTAAAATATCTTATATATGATTCAGTAGATTAGTTTGTGATTAAGTTACTATAGCTACGTTCATACAGGACTTGTAGTTTCAAAACTTTAAGTTAGCGAATCTTTTAAGTTAATGAAACAATGGCTCACGATCAACGACGAGGGTTCACATGGTCCTGAAACAACGAAGCTCATTGTTGTGAGACTATAAGTCGAGCGTTAGTCATTTAACATGAACAGAGAGGTCATCGTTAACAACGGGATTGCTAAACTTAAAGTGATTTGGTAACTTTGTAGAGGCTTGACAAAATCTGAGCTGCCTGGCCTTACATGCTATCAGTGTATGTAATATGGTGTAAAAATGAAGCCCAGGAAAAAAAAAATTACTTCAAAATCATCATGTGCTGCACAAAAGTAAACATATGCAAGTGACTGGAAATGCCAGACTCATTTTCCCCCATAGACTCAGTGTTAGACTAAAGCGTATGGCCGTACGCTTTCGTAATTGGGAGTATTCAGTCATAGATATCTTAATAATAGCATTATATATATTTGAAAACCTTTCTATACCTGGCTATTTATTTATCCTTCTGAACATCATTATACAAGACAGATATCAAAATTCAACAATTCATTAAATCAAGCCTCCACAAAGTTACCAAATCCCTTTAAAGTTTATTCTGTCCACACGTTCTGTAACTACGAGGAGGTCCCCCGCTGCTTGTGGTTTCGACGTTAACCACAAGCAAGCTTTTGGTTCTGGAAATGCAAGTAAACTTTAAATTTTGAAACTATGAGTCTGTTCATATGGTCTGAAACTACAAGATAACTTAAAGTTTAGCTTCCTTCGTGTGAATCTGACTTATGACATAATTAGACACAGCTTAACAATTACATTAACTTATTGATCCACAGACATCAATGCTGAAAAATATTTTGAAAATACAAAAGATTACGAGGGGAAAAGAAGCAAAGACACGCTTTGGTGTACAATGAAAGAAAAGGTGTGTGAGGTAGCCCGACAGGTAACATATCAAATTCTTAGAGGTTTGCATTAAACATGGTCCTCTTAATTTCAAAATAAAACAAAGAGTCACGACACGTGTTACGTTTTGCATAATGCAGAGCTGAAACGCTTCCGACCCTTACATTTGTCTCCAGATGAACTCAACACACTTCTCCCTCTCTCTTTTTCTCAGCACAGGGAATAGGTATGAGGAATTCCCCTACAGAAGCTGGTGAATTATTAACTCTATTCTTGTCAAAGCTTGACGATACTCTGATGATGCACCCTGGCATCGAACAGACAGCAAAGATCCCTTTCATCTGCTTTGTGTGAAACTCCCCTTTGAGGAAAGGATCCCTATGGACCTTGCAGGATGGGGACTACCCCACCCCCCTCCCAAATACACCACTTATTTATCTATAGATAACATTAAAAGATTACAAGGGTGTCACATAGTAATTTTTCCAATTCACAGTTCCAAGCCAAAGGGTAGAATGACAAATCAACCATCTTCAATAATTCAAACTATACAGCTCTGGGTATCCCTAATGTGACATATAAACAGGCATTAAAGAATCATGGTATAATATGAGATGCATTGCAGGGTATGAGGAAGAGAGAGAGAGAGAGAGAGGGACAGGGAGGGACAGGGAGGGACAGGAACAGGGGCAGAGGCAGAGGGAGAGAGAGGGGGAGGGAGGGAGAGAAAGAGAGGGGAGGGAGGGAGAGAAAGAGAGGGGAGGGAGGGAGAGAAAGAGAGGGGAGGGAGGGAGAGAGAGAGAGGGGGAAGGAGAGAGAGAGGGGGAGGGAGGGAGAGAGAATGGGAGGGGAGAGAGGGAGAAGAGAGGGAGGAAAGGGGAGAAAGAGTGAGAGAGAGAGAGAGAGAGAGAGAGAGAGAGGGGGGAGAGGGTGAGAGAGGGGGAGGGAGGGAGGGAGAGAGGGAGAGGAGAGGGAGGAAAGTGGAGAACGGGGTGTGTGTGTGAGAGAGAGAGAGAGAGAGAAAGAGAAGAGGGAGAGACAGAGAGAGAGACAGAGATTGAGCCAGAGAGGAAATAGAGAGATAATACAGTCTAGAAAGAGGGAGGAGAGAGCGAGAGAGAGAGAGAGAGAGAGAGAGAGAGAGAAAGAGGGAGAGCACTGCTAGACATGGCATACATGTAAGTCATATCATGGCATCTTCGGTAAATGCTACTGTTTGAAGTGCTTTCACATATTCATATAGATAAGGTGTAAATATTCTTTGCGGCTAGAAGCCTAGGTGTAGACCTGAAAATGCAATGCATTAAATTTCTACCTTAATATCTACTTTAGAAAGTATTGGACAGGCTTTCCAGAAGAACATTTTAATGACTAAAAGATTCATTCATGTAAAAAAGCGACACAAGATTTAGAGGGCAGGCAAGAAAAGGGGAGGGGGGGGGGAATATATATATATATATATATATATATATACCTAGATTCAACTAAAAGGCAATTTTTTTTTATTATTGTATATTTGTATATCAGCGCAAAATGACGTTACAGAGAATTAATGGATTCAAAATGTTAGTATATGTTTAGAATTAATTTGATTTAATTTGCATTTATGGCAAAAAGAATCGTATAATAACTACCTTTTGTGTGCGTTAAGATATTTTTAGTAAATCCCGAAATTATTGATATAATCAAGAAAAACAGACATCGCCCTAAGTCCAACTTAGGACGTTAGATACCCAGGAGTTATACATATATAGATTTTACACGTTATATTATACGAAAATGAGTTCTCCCTACCGAACAAAACTTTGTAGTAATATAAGTAATTTGGCGCCCTCTACGTTTATATCGATAGAATGCCTCCTACACTTACGGAAATGGGAAAAAACAGTGCCGAAAATGTTAAGGCGAATCAAAAAATTCGACTTAACGTCGGCTTCCCCCTTCCGTCGAATATTTCGCAAAAAAAAAATCGCCTTAAGTAGGAATTATGTATATATACATGTAGGTGTGTGTGGGAAAAAACAATGGAGACACATTAAATTTACAAATGTATGAAATGCTAATAACACTAAAAAAAAATGGTTATATCAAGGAACCTTTTCCATATGATACAAGGCACCATCCCTGAGTACAGACATGTTTTGAGATTTGAGATTAAGTGTAGTTCTAGTTTTAAATAAAAGCCAAAATATTATTCAAGAGGCACAGGGCAACTGAATAAATGATTTTAATAATTAGGAATAACAAAGGGAGAGCTGCTACAGATCATTAGGATCACTAAATACAAGGGTCTCAAACTTGCTGGTGCACTAGTACAAAGTAACGTAAGTTCATGAAGAAGAGAGTGCAGCCAAAAAGCTTGCAGGATCAAGCCAATGTTCATGCTAATTGGTTAGGAAGGGTTAGGGAGTAATTTCAAATGTCCATGAATGAGAAAAACTTATGTGTACATTAAAAATTAACAAATAGATTTGAGGCCTCTGGCTTCCATGGGTGAAAGATGCTTTCTTTAGGGAGTTATGAGATGATGTAAAATTCATGATGTGCAATTAGGAATATCCCCAGTCAACAGATAATGTCCCCTCATGCTATGGAATACATCATACATGTAGATACCTGACTCTCTAAGCAATTCCCTTTACTGGTCCAACCAATTTATGATAGGGTATATGATTAGTCCTCTATGATGTATATTCAAGGGCATGGCTCAAAGGGGAGTCCACCCTGACACATAAATGTTTTGAATAAAAGTTAAAAATAAAGAAATGTGAATAAGGGGTCATAAAAACAAACTATAATATAAAAGATAAGAAAGCTAAGAACTTTTGCATTCAATTGCTGCATGTACAATGGGCAACTTTGCAATTTCTCTGCCTTTTTCATTTCTTTTGCATACAAAATCCTCCATCTTTTTAAAACTTAAATTTTTAATGCATTCTCTAGCACTACTCCCTCCCCTAAATAACCATTCACTTTTGACCTTTGGCAGTAAATATGAAAAAAATTGCCAAAGGATCACTTTCATCACTCTGCCTCTTATCCTCCATCTCACTGAGAGGGATGCATTTGCATCACAAACCAACCACTCTTTACCTTAAAAAGTTCCTATTCAGACTCTACCTCCCTATTCTTTTTTTCATTGATGTCATTTTCTCCAATCAACCCTTCCCATCTAACCTGAAAGGATCGCTTTCATGATTACGCCTCTTATGACTATCTGTCATGACTACCACTCTTGACCTTAAAAAGTTCCTATGCAGACTCCACCTCCCTATTCTTTTTTTCATGGATGTCATTTTCTCCAATCAACCCTTCCCATCTCACCTGAAAGGATCGCTTTCATGACTACGCCTCTTATTCTCCATCTCGCAGAGAGTGATGCGTTTGTAGTACAGGTCCTAGTCAAAGGCACCCCTCCTTGCATCACACTCCCACCACTCTTTAAGTTCCTATTCAGACTCCACCTCCCTATTCTTTTTTTCATGGATGTCATTTTCTTCAATCAACCCTTCCCAGCTCACCTGAAAGGATCGCTTTCGTGACTCCGCCTCTTATTTTCCATCTCATTGATGGGGATGCGTTTATAGTAGAGCTCCCAGTCGAAGGCACCTCTCATCACGTCACCTGCTTGAGATTCATAATGGAAGTCCTCGTTGCTGATGACATCAATCATCGGACACACAATGCGTCTGCGATTGAGAGCAATCCTTTCTGTAAGGGGAGGAAATTTGGAAGGAAATGGACAACAAAAATTAGCTATTTTCAGAGCATCGATAATCTGCCAAATTGTTAATGTATAAAAACACTGGGCATATATACAACTCACAGGCAACTGAGAGCAATCCTTTTTGCAAGAGTTTAAAACTTGAATGGTAATGAACACGAAATTAGAAATGCATCAAGCAATAATCGATCAGACATTATGTAATCATCATCCATACAGTGCGACAGTGATTACGTGATGGTTTCTGCCAGGGGTTAAAAATTTGGATGGAACTTAACAAACAAAGATCATTACAAAGCATCAATAATCTGGCAAACCCTTTATCAACAATGATCGTTTGGCAGACAGTCAAAGGTGATTGGGAGTGATTTGTACTTTCAACGTTAAAGTTTGGAAGGAAACCGACTAAAAAATAATGAATCTTTGAGTAAACATTCATCAATATCAACAGCAGTAATCGGGCACACACTTGCCTGTTACTGAGAACAATCCTCTCTCTGTGGAGGGGGGGGGGGGGGAGGAGGAAAAATCATAAACTAACAATGACAAAGGAGATGTAATGGTGATTGAGAGCGATTCACATGTCCATATTTGCATGTCTGGATGCAACATAAACATTCATCAATATCAATTATCAATAACACAATCCCCTGGTGATAGAGATTGAAAATTTGCACAGCTGCAAAACCAGAAATTGTAGATGAACAAAACATGAATAGTTGAGAGCAGTGACACGACATTTGCTCCTGCGACATTTGCTCCGCTGTCCATATCTCGAAAGGTCAAAGAATAAGATCAATTAAGATCAATCATGATTTGGTTTTTTTTTCAGGACAATGTGAAGATTAGGATTAGGGTTAGGTTTAGGTTTAGGATTAACATGGCAAAGTTAGACCAGAGCAATTGTCACAGGAGCAAATGTCATGGAACCGTTAAGAGCAATCCTTTCTTTTATGAGTATTTTTTTTAAAAAGTCAATTTGTATCCTTGAAGTAACCTTGAATGAATGGCTAACCAGAAAGAATATTCTCGAATGTAACAACCACACTTAGTCTGGAGCCAAGGCAAAATGGGAAGTGATAAAGATTATTATTATCATGAATTATTTGGTGTCATCGGTGCCTGGGAGGGGAAATGTCAACTAAGAACCCTGTTACACTGAAATGCCTACCCAAAACCGTCTCAGGGCCCCAAGACTGGCTTCCAAAAAGCTGACCCAAACTTTTGGATCCCTGTCACACCGATATCGTAAGGAGTCTCAGGGCTCCTTGAGACTGCTTTTTGTGCATTTACACCGACTTACGCAAAGCTACCCGAGACAGGTTTTGAGTGAGACTTCCTGTTTGCGGATGTTGTGGGCGTGGGCGGACTGTACTTAGCGTGTGTTGCGTTTGCGATGACGCAATCATTCCACATGAGCTAGCAGCGCACAAACCAGTCTCGGGTAGATTTGCATTTACACCGAATCCTAAGGAGTCTCAGGGCGTCCCGAACCAGTCTCGGACCACATCCCTAGGTAGTCCCGACTGGTTTGCTCAGAAGTGGTCTTGGGTAGGTTTCGTGCATTTACACCGGATTTCGGTGTGACAGGGTACTTAATCACTGTAACCCTGGTGTCTCTCCTGGGTGCCATTGCATAAAGACTTACTATTATAGTAACTTTGCCATCAATGGTAACTACCATGGTAACGTTGCTCAAGAGCCAATCAAAATCCAGTATTCCATGAAAAGTTACTATAATAGCAAAGTTACTATAATAGCAAGTTTTATGCAACGGCACCCAGATGATATAGATACCCAAAATGGGGATGTGCAGGTGGACCACTTCACTGGAGTTTCTCACTTCTCTTATTCAAACAGTGCATAGGGTTAATGCATAGGTGGTGACTCCTACACACAGGACCTCCATTTAACATCCTATCCGAGGGACAGAGTGTTTCTACTGTAACCTGTCTTTAAAAACAGGGGAGGGGCACGTTAACACACAACTCATGCTTCAGTTATCTGGTCTGACTGGATTCGAACCCACGGTCTTTGGTTTGACAGTACAGGAAGACGCTTTACCGACTGAGGCAGCTAACTTTCTACGATTTTGATCCTATGGTGTTTTCAAAGAAAGAGGATTTCTACAATATCTTATCAGACAGTTTTATTTTCCTCACTGTAATATCAACACAAAAGATTTGTCCATTAATCCTGTCAGCAGACAATATTTTTTTAATAGAAAACTACATTTCACATTCATTTGAGTTCCCAAATACTAGCATAAATTTAAATTCAGCCTATACAATAGCCTGGAATAACAATCCATTCTTTTAAAAAATATTTTTTTCAGTGTTGAATGGATAAAGATGCTACACTAAAACACTTTAGGTGCGTCCCCATCAGCCCGAGTTAGGTTCAAGCTAGAGATTCTAGCTAGATCAGCACTACTCAAGAGAAAAACATCCGAGTTTGAAAAAACCAGGTCTCCATCGGCCCGAGTGGGGCCATTCCAGCTTGAGCTTGGAATTTTAGCTCAAGTTTTGGAGCATGAGCACTTTAGATCGACGTGATTCTAAGTACATGTTTTGTGAATAAATTAAACTGAGTCATAACCCGAGTGCGTCTCAACCTGAGGATTAGTAGGCAAATTCACCAAATAGCGCACTATTAAAAACTGGCCCGAACTCTTTCCGATCGGGTCAGCTTTCTGCCTTAAAAGTGGGATCAAAATTAGCCGGATATTTTGAAAATTTGGGCTGATGAAGACGGGCCTTTTGTATCCTTTCCAAGGGGAACGATCTTTGTAAATATCAAGGGCACCGAATGACCTGATCTAGACAGTGTGGGTAATCTATCAAAAGGAAGGCTCGCCATGAATATTTAACATGCATATCATGGCAGGATGATGACATGCACTGAGGGAAGAAGAGACAAGACAGTAGAGAGTGAAGAAATAGAGCAATAGAGAAATCAAAAGAGATAGAGAGAGAGAGAAAGAAAGAAAGAAAGTGAAAGTGAGAGAAAGAAAGAAATAAAGGAAGGGAGAGGATAGAAATAGGGACATACATGAACATGTACATGTAGTTACACTATAAACAGCATGACTAAAGAGAAAGAGAGGTGGACTGATATCGAGACAAAAGAAAGTGCAGTTTGATACAGAAAGAGAGAGAGAGAGGGAGAGGGAGGGGGTGAGTATAGCGTTATTTCTGAGAAACGGTGGTATACACAATATAGAAGATAGATGAGATTTCAATTTTAAAAACCTGTGCTCAACCAATCATTTGATTAGGATCCATGTAGGACTGAGTCGTATAAAATCCACGTTTTGATTTGTTAAAGGACATTTTAAATAACTTGACACCGAGAGACATTCAGAACTGAAATGGAGACATGAGTAGTAGAAAAGAAGAGTATTTCCATTCCATATCAAATAACAAGAAAAGATTTTCTGAAGCTTTAAGGGTTTATTAGTTATCTTGGATGCTGGGGAAAAACAAATAAACTGCAGATCCTTGTAGCAACAACGGTGCATGCCCATTATGTCTTAGTGTATCTGAGAAAATGAGTACTTGTCGATGGATACCGTAAACCAAGGTATTCACGCATCTACTTGCTTTCGAATCTCCTTTCAAGATCACTGCTCTAATTTCTAACATTCTGCTCCTCCTAATTTTTCTAACAGTAAACTTATCTACACTATTATCCCTCTATTTCTGTCTCAATATCCAACTGCATATCCTTGTACTCAATGTTGTTGAATAATTGAATAACATTCACGACTACAAAAAAGACCCTCTGGCTACGCAGACACACTGTTAATGAGCAAAGAGTCATCAGCATTCAGAACAGGCTGATAAAGACTGCTCGATTAAACATGGGGCGTGGAAGAAGCGTGAAGGGGGCTCTACCATTACATAGAATAAGATGAAGTGGTGCAGACGACTGCACGATGGAGACATTCGTTTGATATATTTCCCTCACCGGAACATTTCCCCTGTGTGTACCGTTCCTTGTGGGGCGTGTGTCGCACAGATGGATGCAATTCCTTGGGTGTCTATTCCAAGACATGAAAGATTGAACAATTCAATCCCTGCATGGGACCACCATCACTTGATTTATCACCCTCAAAATTTCTGAAAAGCGTGTGAATATTTTATAAGACAGATAATTTTACATTATTGAAAGAGTAGTGCATAATTCTCTTTCAGTCTGGGAATTACATGCAGATATTTTGCTCCCACTATCAAAGAAAACTAATTTTTGAAAATTCAACCCAGTCTTTTCAAACCTTTTAATCATACTGTTCAAGGAATTAAGAAGAGAAAAAAACTTTTAATAAAAAAAAATGCATATGGACTGCAGAAAGATGCACAACGTCCAATAAAATTTTATTAGGCCATAGGCCAGATGGGCAAAGAAAGTGGTGCGAAGGGGAGCTGCAACAATAGTAATGTGAGAGGCATAGTGGGCGAGACAGATCAATTCTACGGTTGGCTAGCTGAAGGAAACACAACACCAAAATGATACACCTGGGACTAACACCAAGAATGTGATCGCTATATAAGGGATGAGAGGAGAAAGTGATCTCTCAACTATGCACGTTGGCAGTATTTGGTGTGGAAAAGAGGCAACAATTGATTAAACTGCATTCTTTAAATGGAAAGACAAAGAGAGGGAGAAAGAGAGAGAGAGAGGGAGAGAGAGGGAGGGAGAGAGAGAGAGAGGGGAGAGAGAGAGAGAGAGAGAGAGAGAGGGGGGATGTAGGAGAAAGGGGAAAGGGGAGATGGACAGGGAGAGAGAGAAAGAAAGGAATCCAGGGAAGGGAGAGAGAGAGGGAGGAGTGACTGAGAGGAAAAGGAGGAGAAACAAGGGGAAGAATGGGAGGAGAGGAGCGAGAGAGGGGGAGGGGTGACAGAGATAAAAGTGGAGGAGAAAGGAGAAAGGAGAAAGGAGGGAAAGGGAGAGAGAGAGAAAAAAAAGAGGAGAGAATTGGAAAGACAGAGACAGAAAGAGATAGACAGAGAGAGAGAGGGGGGGGGAGTAGAAGATGGAGAAATGGAGATATGGGGGAAGGGGAAAGAGGAGAAGAAAAGAGAGGAGTAGATAAAGAAAAAGAGAGAGAGGAAAAGAAGATATTGGTGAAAGAGAGGGGAGAGAAAAAAGGAAGAAATCATTCCTACACATACCGGTCATGGTAAACAACAATGTACAATCGTACCAATTGGAAAGAAATGAAAATATCATGACCTATCATGGGAAATATCGTACTGCCACCTTGCATGACGAGAGAGGGAGGGAGGGAAGGGAAAATTAAGGGAAAGACACAAACTTATGGATCCTGGGAAGCAGTGAGTAAATCAAAAGGATGAAATGTTAGACTACAAACAAGTCAAGATAATGACTCTTCTGAGAGAAAGACGAAGACGTCACGATACACCGTGTGAAATATTGCCTGGCAAGATGTTAGGCATTCTGCATTCAGAGATCATAACTTGATATCTATGGTATCTTGGCATGGTCTAAAATATCTTCATTTTATTCTCAATTCTGTAAACAATTGCAAAAGAAGAAGAAGATGAAGAAGAAGAGGAAGAAGGAGAAGGAGAAGAGGGAGAAGGAGAAAAAGGAGGAGAAAGAGAAAAGGAGAAGGAGAAGAAGGAGAAGGAGAAGAAGAAGAAGAAAAGGAAGAAGAGAAAGAGGAAAAAGAAGAAGATCAGAAGAAAAAGACAGATACAGACAAAAGATAAATATACATACATCACAATAAAGTTCATAAACAAATATTTGACACACCTATTATTGGAATCATAATAAAGTGTATTTCAAAGAATACATTTAAAAAAAACATTGACTACAAACCAGGATTGACACACACAAAATTACTAGACATGACACTCTTGAACTAGCTTAAAACAGAAAAACTATCACATTGCTACTTAAAATGAGGCCAAGCTCTGATGGGGGTGGGTTTACACTATTACACCTTCAAAATATGTCACATCTACACCTCTAACCACTTTCTCTAGCCAAAGAATATTTTGCACCTGCCAGCAAGGTGGGTTGTATTATCAACAGTAGGTGTCAAACTTAGGTTTTGGAGGTGAAACCGAGGCACACCTCACCAATTACCCTAAGGTGAACATGTCAAGCTGTCTCATGAAGATGTGAAGACATCATGAATAGCTTCACTTCAAGATATCCAGTAAGGTCATTAAAATTTAAAGTACTGGTAAGGGAAGTGTCATAAAATATTTGTTACCAAATATCATGGCAAGTTTGACGGCAGTGTTCCCTCTGTCTTTCTAGAACTCTAATGGTCCCTGAGACATTATGATAGTAGGCGTTCCAACTTAAAATTATCATATAAGTGGTCTTTATGATCTGTGACTAACTGTCCCCTATTATAATCCTTTCATTTCCCTATGTTGGTGCATACTAGACATGACATACTGGTATTAAGATTCATTCCTCAAACTCATATAGTTCTTGACATGATAGTCAGGTTCACACGGAGGGAGCTAAACTTAAAATTTTGCTTGTAGCTTCAAAACTTTAAGACATCTTGTACAGCCCTGTGAGTGGGGTTTCAAAAAAAAAGAGCTGAAAAGAAGCTGGAACTAGTTTACCTGATCTATTTACTTGTCTTCCGCTTCTTATCTTGCTTGTTACGGTGCTCTTGAATGTTTTCATGTGCTCTTTCATAACGCAGGCAAAAATGAAGTCGGTAGGCTAGCTGCAAGTTTTCAGAACGAAAATATGCGGTTTCCATCCACTGACATAATGCAGATTGAACAGCCGCCCGACACATGCGGTAGTGCGGTCCACATTTCTCCGGTATACGAATGCAAGCAGCATGGACTTCACTTCGCGGGCGAAGGCAAAACACATACATTACATATACTGTATGTTTTTTTCCATATTTGGTCGCAAGACTGCTAGACTCCGCTCGTGCTTGCAGCCGTTTAGCTATACTACGTTTCCAGCCATTTAAAACCATTGAAATAATGGTTGCCGATAAAATAGCGGGAATAGCACACAGGAAAAAAGCGGAAATAGAGCATGGAAAAAAAAACAGAAATTGAAATCAGCGAGAATAATAAAAAAGCGGAGATCTCACAGGCCTGCTTGTACCGGTAGTTTCAGATCGTATGAACGGACTTGTAGTTTCAAAACTTTAAGTTTACTTGTAGTTTGTAGTTCCAGAACCACAAGCGAGCTTGTGGTCATCATCAAAACCACGAGCAACGGGGGAGGTCCTACCTCATATGGACCGTATGGACAGAATTAATTTCAAGTTTAGCAAAATCGTTATTAACAATGATCTCTTTTTTCAACTATGATCGCTCCAAACAGTGAGCATCGTTTTTATGGGCCTGTGTGAACCCTTGTCATTGTTAGTGAGTTGTTGTTTCATTAACTTAAAGTTTTGCTAACTTAAAGTTTCGAAACCACAAGTACCTATGAACGTAGCTATTGTGACAAAATACAAGATGGACAGACAAGAAAAACACAATGCCTCCACCCTTTGGCAAGATGACTCTCAAAGGAACGGAGTCTTCTATAAAAACATTCCCAGTCCCCATGTCTCAATTGTTTTGCAAACATAAATAGGGTTACACAAACATTCATCACAGTATCTGTCATCGATACAAACACATCATCTCCTGCCTTGATGATGATGGCTGAAGTCTCCTAACACCTAAAGCTCACCTGTGGTCAACACCTTCAGGCTGCGATGGTTAAGATCAAGGGCCTGTTCACATAAACAGTAACTCTAGTAGCCTACACTATACCACTAGTGTATTTAATGTTTTGCCTGCCTTGTAATAAGCCCTGAATTGATTGCCACTTGTTTGCACAGATAAAACTTGATTTTTCACATATATTGCAAATGTAACATAACACTATCAATATATACAGGGTATTGTTAGCTAGACCATTTAAATTTTAATAGGGGAGGGGAAGGAGGTTGACCAAATTTTCTGATAAGGTAACTGAAAATTTTCCAACAAGTACAAATAAATCAGATTTTCAAAATTGTGGACAATGAGACAAATATGTTGTCAGATTTCCTTACTTGCTGAAAGATGTTCACATATTTTTCTGAAGCTCCATCCCCCCCCCCCTGGAAAAAGGCAATTTTCATGATATGACAACAGGCTATGTACCAAATTTGATGTGTAATTTACACAATCTTGAAAAGAAATTATTGTAATGTTGATGGTGCTATTGACAAGAAAGCCAGCTAAAGGATGAATAAAATATTCCTTAAAAGTAAAAATCAATGGACGATAAATAAAGTCCATTGACAGCTGAAACATACTTGTACTTCTTCCTACTACAAATATTTCATGCTTTGAGAGTTCAGTTCCAATGAATACAATACTGAATAAATGAGTGGATGTACATTTAATGAGGTATTAGAGGAAAGTGTGGCGATCAATGTTCCTCCAATCACCCCACGGTAATTAGAGGGGTGTGTTTTCATACCTCTTCCTGTTCCAAATTGATACCGATTCCCAAGATAAATGATTGCCGTCATCTCCAGTTAACTTCCAATGGGAAGGGAATTGCCCCCTGCCTCATGACACACTAACAATGTCATCATTTACCGTGGGTCCTATGATATCAGTGGAGTTCCCTAATTACGACCAAATTGGACGGTTGGTGTCTGGGGAACCTCTCAAACAACATTCATTTCATACTCCCATTCTAGCCATGAATTGTTAATTCCAGTGCAGCCTTAATGTCTGTCCGTATGACTGAATCCATTGGCAGCATGCATAGAGATCAGCAATGTATCATTTTCCTTTTCTTTTATAAATTTTCAATCGACCCTCTTGCCAGAAGGTCAAAAATTGATCTAATCCCCCCCCCCCCCATCTCAATGTGCTAGTCATTTTGATAGAAAGTTCATCTAGAAATATTGCCACAAGAGCTAAATCCCTCCAAAAAAAGTTCTGCAATACAGGTTTAAGCAATGATATCTCTCTTGTTACTATATATTCTCATACTTGACTTGGTACTAGTGCTGGTATCGGCATGGAAAATCTATGTCGCCATGTCGCAATAAAATTAACGCCGATGTCAACATGTGTCGACATCTGGACATGAGTCAAACAAGTCTAAACTCGGGTCGCTCCCGTAGTGACCGTACACTATTAAACCAGAGTTACCCGACACAAATTCACAAGAGCTTTACATGGAATACATGCACTATGTCCTCACGGGCTCACACTCGCAGTCATACTCACTTACAGTTCTCAAAGATGCACACTGTCAACTATTTGCCCCAAAATTTGTTTTGTATGATCCAATTTATCAAGCATTAATGAAAGTCATGCGGTGCGAGTCAGCTAGTGTCGCATATCTAGGCATGTACATGTACGTAATGTATACCGGTCGTCGCAGCTAGATACGCAGCTAGCGATCGTGTCGCGCGCGCGTGCTGCTAATGCGTATGTGAAACAAATCACGTACGCGCACACGAAGCCACGGCGAGGTACTAGGTACATGTAAAAAGACCCATTTTATGTCGCCATCGGAGCATGCGTGTCGACATGTCGGCAAAGTCCAAAACCAGTACTTTTGTCGCCATAGTGGCGACATCAGGCGTGTCGATACCAGCACTACTTGGTACTATTGGAAAGCCTGTTTATTTCCCTTTACAATGATGCCCCATTTGCACTGATTATGTAATCATGGAATGTGCAGTACACCTGACTGTGGCATCCAAGGCAAAAGTGAAAATGTTGCAAAATGCAAAGTCTCATTTGTTTGGAGGATGGATTGTGTTTATAATGATGTTGAGGTGGTCATTCATGAATGCAAGATGTTTTCTTCTTTTGTTTGCAAGATGAAATATACCTTGAATTTGTATGAGACATATACTCTGGCAACAGGTGTGTCTGGAGTGCCAACATGTACAGGTAGTATGCAATACTAACATGTGTATTTAACAGGTACTTAAACTCAAAGTCTAAGTACAATTGTAGTTGAATTAATTTACCTTTAAATTTATCCAACCGATTAATTTCAGTGCCAGGAACTAGTTTGTTCAGCTAAAAACAGTGCTCCATTATCTGTCCTTACGACATGCATCATTGTGACACATTACTGATTGGATTACAAGTCCCTATGGCTTTCTGCCAGTATGTTTTTATCAGATCACATGGAGAGTAGCTAAAATAGCATCAGATCAACTGGAAATTGCCAGAATTCTCAAGAAT
This sequence comes from Heliocidaris tuberculata, assembly GCA_025618425.1. Classification (NCBI taxonomy): domain Eukaryota; kingdom Metazoa; phylum Echinodermata; class Echinoidea; order Camarodonta; family Echinometridae; genus Heliocidaris; species Heliocidaris tuberculata. The sequence continues at coordinate 10,241,788 of CM046846.1, forward strand.
TTTGGTCATTTGGACTGTATCTTTGAGTACGAATGACATAAAAATATGTCTTCAAGCTATAGTTGGCTTCACAGTCCAATTTTACAATGGATGGTTACACTGCTGTACGGAGACACCACAAAGACCATCTCCTGCACCACAGGGAACGCAACAACCAATCAGAGTATCAGCCAGTTATAGTCGACCTCAAAGTGAGAGTCTGTTCTGAAACCACACAGATTATGTCTTCCAGCATTTTGACTCACCTAGTAATGGTAGCAGCTAATTACAGTTAGCCTCACAGTAACAGTATAAGATGGTGATGTGGACAGCTAAGCAGAATGTAACGGCATTTAATACTGCGGCTGAACGATGAGGCCAATCAACATTCATTTTTCTCCTTGTCTAGGATCTTTCTAATAACGGAAGGCATGCACCAGAGTCTAGACTACCTATGGTACATACCTGTACCCCTAGTGAGATCTAAATCAGTTGAAAGATGACTGTTCATTGGCAAGAAGCACTCTTTTGTGAAAGAGCAGAATATTTACGTGCAACTTCATTTTCCAAAGCTACCTTACATTACTGTTCAGAGACCACAGAGGCTACATGTCTTCAAGCTGTTTAACACTCACCTAGCAATGGTGGCAGCCAGTTATAGTTGGCCTCACAGTGAGAGTCCAGGAAGAGAACAACTTCGCCAGTAGCTGGTTTGGCACCCAACAGTCTTGTCCTGATCAGACCTTGTCGCTTCTCTAAGCGGATGATCTTGACCTTCGGCAATCCAGACATGTATTCATCCAGCGGACCTTTCAAATAAGCTGCAGGAAGACAGAGAGTTACATACAGAAAGATTAATAATGGTCTCACAAGCATTGCAGGACAGGGCTCCTGGATCTTCTATACAATTTTCAGTATGTTAGGTTTATTCATATTGAAAATTTCAAAAGTCAACGCCAACAATAGTGATATGAGCCTGATCGGTTAAGAGTGAGCATTGGGGTGAAAATTTAATTTTCAGATTTTTATGATGAAATCACTTTCAGGTTTTTCATTACATTCTGAAGTTACTAAAATTCACGTTTGTTTAATTGATAAGGTCGAGAAAGTCATTGGATTGGCCCATTTTTCAACAGGGGTGATGAACACTAATGTCACGGACGGACATTTTCTAGAAAGATTGATTAGGTCCTAGTTTAACGCTCTCTAAACTTTCTTAAGTTTTGTTAGCAAATAATTATAGATCAAACACCATTCCATTGAAAACAAAAAAATATTTGAAAATATTTGTACGGAAATGGTTGTGCCGCATGGTCATTCACATCTTGATGCAAATTTGTCCGTCCGTGACAGAAAAAATTTGTAAAAGTTTTTTTTTCCACTGGTGGGGCAAAAGTGAAAATGAAAACTATGCTGAACTATCTCACTAGCTAGAGACCTGTACCATATATGAATAAAACCTTGATCAATTAAATATACATACACTAAAAACAATTTGAAAATTGTCACGGACGGACACTAATTTTGTCACGGACGGACAATGCAATATACTGAAATGGTAAATGCTGTGAGATTTCAAATTCAATGAATTGTTTTATTGCTTATTGGTTCATGGAACATATTTCATCCCAAATATCACGTACAGTGAAACCTGTCTATAAAGACCGCTCAAGACAGACAACAAAAGCTGTCTTTAAGAGCAAGTGGTCTTTACATACAGGTTCCTTTAATAAATGATTTAATGAGAAATGGTTTTAAAGGGAAACAAAAATTGTGGTCTTTATAGACAGGTAGTCTATCTATACAGGTGGTCGCTAAAGCAGGTTGGACCGTATACATGTATGGTATTGCGATCCCCCATATGAATGCAAAAATTACCCCCCCACCTTGCCCCAATTTTTTTCATTTTCAAGCTAATAAAATGTCATAAAAACCTAATGATTTTGCTATGGCTCTTATGGGAGCCAGCCTGCATTGTCAGTCTGCAAAAGACATCCATTACAGGTGTCTACAGAAGATGAATATTTATTTTCTTACTTATTTATTTATTAACATTATTATAGCAGTTATTGTAGCTGATATTTTTGGTCATCAGCAACGTGTAAAAGTTTTACTACCGAAGCTTGATCAATATTCAAATTGAATTACAAGTTGTGCTTTAAAATCATAAACATTGGAGGTCAGATGTGGTATCAGACCGCAAGAACCATGTTTGGACTCTATTTTGTAAGAATGCTTTGAATTAGTTGTAACGTTTGAGACAAATGGAGATTCTTTGTAGTTCAGGATCATACACGGCCAACAATTTTTAAAAAATTATGTAATCACGTAACAAGAAGAAACCTTTTTAGACACTATATAATTTTAAATGCTCATAATTGAATTGGTTGCATCAACCCTGAAACAGTTTTTTTATGGGGAAGGGGCTCAGAAAGTTATAATATATGACTTACACTAGTCGTGTTGGGCAATCCCTCAACTAACAGGACATAATTAGGTTCTATGGGCTTTATACACTCAACTATTGCCATTGTTCTTAAAGTTATAGATTTTACTGAAGAAGTAAACTATGGTATGAGAAAGATTTATCCAATGTTTGATTTTGGTCCACCTACATGACTGTAATGTAAAGGGTTATATTTTGAAAGCTTACATCACATTCTTCTCAACATGTTCATTTTCGTCTGTAGCATACATGTATATTATACATGTAAAGTTGTACACTACATGAGTACATGCACTTGTACATTGTGTATACACTACAATACAGGAATCCACTTTTGACATAGATTCCACTTAAAAACTAAGTTTTTCAAGCTAAGTTTTGCTTAATAGTGGAATAAAATCAATTTCAAACAAAAAGGAGAAAGCAAGAAGTACGTATGTGCAATTTTAGATAGGAACATATGCAGTTTTTAAGTTAATGTCCGTCCGTGACGCTCAAAATGTCCGTCCGTGACAAAAAGTTTTCAGACCTCTAGCAAAAGTTACAGCTTGCTTTAAAATTCTGTGTAAGTGACAGGGAAGTCAATTTACTTGACTAACATTTGCAGTCAAAAAACTTTGTCAGTGACAGTTTGTTTAGATAGAAATGACAAAAGATTACCGATAAGTCAAGAAACCCATTTCTATCTTGTCCGTCCGTGACATTGAATATTTAATGGATTCTATTTTTAGTAGGTAACCATGGCAACCAAATTTTATCATCATTTAGCACCTTCAGTGGTACCCTTCACAATGAAACATAAAACAGCTAAACACATCTCGTAACTTCTTTTTTACAGGCCTTCAAACTTTAAAAATTTGTCAAATGTCCGTCCGTGACTAACCGATCAGGCTCATATACACCGGTGGATTATGCAGAACAGAACAACTTGCCTGCCCCCCCCCCCCTGAAAATCCAATGTGGCACACCTTCAGCACAAAACAGAAAAATGTGTCCCCTTTCAAATTGTCATCCCAAAAGGCACCTGAAAAATCTCTGCTTCTGACTGCCGATCCATCTAGGTCACTACTCAATGCAACATCTTACTATAAGATCAGGGAAGCTGAAGAGTCAAGAAATAGCTAGAAAATTGTGTGGCATGTTTTTTTTAATATTTTATTTTAACTTTATTTTCATAATTGAAGAATACTTATAAGGTTAATCCTGTGAATTTTTCCGCAACTTTTTGGCTAGACTACAAAGATTTGACCTTCAACAGAATAATTTCAGGGGGAAAATTTTCTCTTATAAATGTATCCAAGAGTATAAACAACAAATAAATAACATTATACCTCTGAGTCAATGACCTTTAAAACAAATGTATCACCTGCAAAATTTAATATCTATACAAGCATACCTGAGAACCTAAGTTTTCACACATACAGTAATTCGAGAATACTGTCTCGTGAGGAATGCACATGCCTCAAATTAAATTATCACTCCCAAAATAGAAAATTGCTCCAGTTATCAACTTCATGCACGAGGCACGTTAAAAGATAAAGTTGAGTTCTGGTCATGCGATTACATTGTGAAAGAACGGTCTCGAAGCGATTGGGAAATGTTGATCATGCCTACATAAGAAATGATGTATACTGTGAGGTTTTTGAATCATCAAAATGATGAGAAATGGATGCAGTCTCGCCGAAAAGTACATGCACTGCACACAGAAATAGGTATATGGGACTGCACACACTTGTGACATGAATGTTCGGCCCAAACATTTCAGCTATTTCTTGTCATATTTCAAATATGAGGGCACTTGAAAAGTAATCCTTTTGAGGGGATATTTTTACTCTGGTGTTCTAAGGAATGAGAAACCTCACAAATTATTTTTCACCTTTCACAGAACTCAATCTTCTCTTTAAACATAATCCCAACATTTTTTAGATGACAAGGAGCACGGTCTAAAAATAAGGTATCTAATTTCCTGAATTCATGACCCATCCCACACCTTTCCCAATGTCAAACCTGGCCGAGACAATGTGGAATGAAAAAAAAAATGCACAGTGATTCTTAGACAAGATTCATATTACTCATACAGTAACATTCAAATGAACCCAAACCCTGAATATAATGACGTTCTTCGAGGGGTTCTTTTAGGGTAGCTCTAACATTTAGAGGGAAGGTTGAGATCTGGGAAAGGTAAAAAATAATTTGTGAGCTTTCTCATTCTTTTTATGTTAATTCAGAAGATTATCATAGTAAAAGTGTCCCCTGAAAACATTTTTTCTTCAAATGCCCTCACATTCAAAATATGACAAGAAACAGCTGAAATGTTCGGGCAGAACATTTGTGTGTAGTCCCATATATACACATTTCTGTGTGCAGTGCATGTGACTCTCAGCAAGATTGAGTCAATTTCTTATCATTCTGGTGATTCCAAAACCTTAGAGCATACACCAATTCTTATGTGCTATATAATCAACCTTTTTCCATTTGCTTGAAGACAGTTTCTTTCACAATTCAATCTCATGACCAGAACTCAACTTTATCTTTAAGCCTACCTAAAAACCACAAAGAAATCCCATGAAACTATAAGAGAAGGAAGTTATTAATTTGATGTCTCGGCACAGCTGCTGAAATACACAGAAAAATGAGACTGGCTGAAAGTGGTACAAGTCCCAAGACTACCAATTGGAATTCAATAGCCGATGTGAGCTTACATGCATATCAAGAATTTCCTTGATGTCTCTACATAATGCATTGGTACCCTACAGTTTCGATGTTGACATCACATATTCTTTTATTGTTTGATACAATTTGACCCTGGTATTTTCCATAGACTATAGCCAGAGTTATTTCTGGCTTAGTAGTCAGAGTTATCCCAGGTTTAAGTTTAACCCTTCTGTGCTACAAAAATTCCTTTTACCAGTTGTCATCTAAGAACTTTCAAGAGTTCATTTTTGCCTCCAGAACTTTATATAATTTCACATGGGAATAAACTTCGCAATGAAGGTACCTGTGTCTTTTTCAGGAAGAAAAATACAGCCATTTTGGTATAAAAAAAACCACTACTTTAAAGTACTTCATCCCTTTTGAAGTTTGTGTGATTACCAAAAGAATTATAATTTGCTTTCAAGTAAGTAATAACGGCAATTTAGTAACACTTTTTTTTTTTTACTCGAAAAAAAAAATTGTGTAATTTTTAAAATTATTTTTAGACCATTACTATGACATGTACTTGCGTTGATTTCTAAATAGCTCTCCCTGTGACAAAAGCAAGATTTTCATTTCTTAACAAAGGAGTTATAGAACTTGTGACCATGAAATTTCATAGGCAGTATCAACAGGATGTTTACTAAACCTGTGCACAGGGCCATAGCCAGGGGGACGATGGGGGCAGTCACCCCCCCCCCCCAAAAAAAAACAAGAAAAAACAAGAGTGAAAATGTGGGGGGAAGTGAGAGAAAAAAAACCTAAAAAGTTGCTACGAGCCGTTATCTTTCTCTCCAAATTTGCCAGAATGTCAAAGCTTTCGCGCTTTTCGCGGGAAGGGGGAAACTCCCCCCCTCCCTGCGCGACCACTGCTGTTAAATACAGTGCAGTATTGCATCCAAATAAGTGAAAAGCAGTCAGGGCATCAAACTAACTTTTCGCCTGAAAAAAAAGGTGCTACAAGAGCTGTCATCTTTCTCTCAAATTTGCCAGAATGTCAAAGCTTTCGCGCTTCGCGTGGGAAGGAAGAAACCCCCCCCCCCCTTGATCCCTGCGCTCACCCGTTACATACAGTGCAGTATTGTGCCCAAATAATTGAAAAGCAGTCAGGGCGTCGAACTAACTTTCTGCCTAAAAAAGGTGCTATGAGCCGTTATCTTTCTCTCGAATTTGCTCAAACATCAAAGCTTTTGCACGGGAGGGGGGAAACTCCCCCCTCCCTGCACCCACCCCCCTGGGGAGCAAGCTTTGCATGCTCATCAGCAATTTCGTACACTTTGCATGTTTACAACCGCCCACCCCCCCTCCTAAAATGAAATCCTGGCTATGCAGCTGCCTGTGCACAGTTTAGCGGAATTTTGTGTAAGTCTGCAAAAGGGATGAAGTACCTTTAAGCTTACATTCGTGGGTAGGTTTTGCCGCCAATGGCACGGAATGGGTTAACATCACTAACAATGCAAACACTAATTAGCACATATTCTAATTTTTTAGCTCTTCTGCCAGACAGTTAAAGGAGAATGAAACCCTGGGGAAAAATCACTTTTAATGAAAAGAGAGGATAGAGAGAAGCAATTTTTAAAAAGGTTCTATCAAAATCGGTTAAGAAATGAGAAAGTTATGAAAGTTTGAAAAGTCTCAATTTACTTTCTATGGCGATCCTCAAATTGGCAATGTTGCTTCAAAGTGACTGGTTTGGTAGTACAACTCTCTATATGTTTTGTTCACAAAATTTCATATTTTCTCCATTATGTCTACAGATGCTGCTTGTCTTTTTGTGAACTCAACATATGTTGTGTCAAATACATTTTCCCATGATATATCTTGAGCTAAGAAGAAGACAAGCTGCACCTTGAGAGATAATGGGGAAAATATAAAAATTTTGTGTACAAAACATATGGAGAGTTGTACTACTTAACCTGTCACTTTGAAGGAACATTGCCAATTTGAGGATTACCATATCACCATAGAAGGTAAATTGAGACTTTTCAAACTTTCGTAACTTTCTCATTTCTTAACTGATTTTGATAGAACTTTTTTTAAATTGCTTCTTTCTATCCTCTCTTTTCATTAAAATTGATTTTCCCCCAAGGTTTCATTCTTCTTTAATAATACATAGTTACTTTGTTATTCCACCCTTCCTCGCCACATACATGTAACTTCCTTTGCTTAATAACTCAAAGTTGTTCATCCTGTTTGCAAACTGAATATTCCAAATTATGAAACTGATGTACTTGGGAGGCTTTGGAAATGCTTTGATCCTGACATAAGAATAAAACTCAAACAGCCATTACGTCTAAATTGTTCTAAATCATTATAAATATATTCATGACCATTTATGTTCAAAAGACATACAGGAAGATGAGTGAAGAGTTTTTTTCTCCAAAATAATGGAAAATTATAATTACATAGAGAAATACACAGAGAGAATGTGAGTAAGATAAAAATGGTTATCGAGTTGAAAAAATATAAAAGAATTGAAAGAGGGAAAATGTGATATTGATAACTACAGTGCATCCCAGAAAAAAGTCAACAGTTGGATAAAGTCTAGCCAAATAAATATTTCAAATTATTATGAGGAAATTTTCATACCTGTGGATAGCTTAGGGTCTCTTCTATCAAATGACACCAAAATATCAAACAATATTCTACGCTTGAGCAAAAGCCAATTTTGTGAAAGGGAACAAAATCCAGAATTGACAAAAATTGATATTGGCTCTGGCTGGTATCAGCCAAGCTGAGTCATGAAAAGGCTTAGAAATTTCCATATTCTGGTCAATAAAAGGCAATTTATGAAATAACAGGCTTTGTTCTATGTATATGTATGTCTTTGCACATCCCATCAATATTCTATGCTTGAGTGAGCAATTAACTACTTTGTTGAGTGTTTGAAAATGTTACTTTTGGTGAGTCTTTTAATTTCACCTGGCTTGCTCACTCAACCATAAATTAAAATTAAAAAAAGAGAAAGAATTATATGGAAAATTAGCAAGTAAGATGGAAAGAGTGAGATGGACTGATGGATAAAGAATGAAAGACCATGAAATAAACATGGAAGACAGTTGCACGATTATCACCTGAAAAAATAATTTGTGTAAAGCTAGAAAGTATAAAATCAACCTCAAAGAACTTTGTCTGGTATTCTATAGGTCAACAGTTAATGAGTATGAAGGAAATAAAGGGTAACATGAAAATGCTCGCGCGGAACCGAACTCCAAGTTTAGTTCCGCGCGAGCCTTTATCTTGGCGAGCATGTATGGGTGCGTCAAGTAGTCTACTCACGAGTCGCCTTTACGTTTATAGAGAGTCTAATTGAAATTGCAATATCTCTTTATAGAATTAATATTTGAAGCCCATATTTTGAATATAGTATAACGACATGAAACCTCTAACATACAGAGCAAAATTATTTTTGGTGATTGGTACCCTTTAAAGTCTCATCTTCAGTAGAAACTACTGTATGTACACAGTCATTAATCCTAGCCATACATGCTCTCCTTTGTTAAGAGATCAAATCACTTCATTTAATCTGTATGATTAATAGTCTCTCGATCACTCTCTCCTTTACGAGGCAATTGTTCCATGCAAGTTCACTTTGGACATATATCCCATGATTCATTATTCATATCTAAAAGAGTTCGGGATGATCTCAGAAAGATAGATGGACTTTTCCTGAAATTCAAGATCAAATTAACAATATAAAAGATGACACAGACTGTATCATAGCATAAATACATGTACATATATCATATTCAGTAAAATAATCTCACTATTACTTGGCCCATCAAACTATTGTTGATATCGAGTTCAAACTATTTGAAACTAAATATAATGATTCAATATCAAACTATCTATTTGTGACAATTTCATTCAAAAATCTCATCTACTTTTGGGGAAAGATCTTCCTTTCCACACATGTACATGTAAATGCTATCAGATATTTCTTTTTGTAATACGTATCAAACAATCATGGTTTCATAAATTAATCAAAGTCTTTAAATCATCTCGTAGTTCACTACATGTATGTTGAAGGTACAGAAACAGCCTACAGAGACAGTATTAATAATATTCTTTTAATGTCTCAAAAACTGCTCACATGCTGTAAGGTTTTGGAATCACCGTTTGTTAAATACATCATAAGAGCACTTAACCAAAATCCTCATTGGTTAATTAAAGATAAAGTTGAGTTCTGGTCATATATTGTGAAAGAAACTTAGTACATAAGAACTGGTGTACGCTGTAAGGCTTTGGAATCACCAAAATGAGCAGAAATTGACTCAATCCTGCTGAGAGTCACATGCACTGCACAGTGCACAGAGAAATGTGTATATGAGACTACACCTACATGCGGCATGAAAGTTCGGCTTGAACATATTTTGAATGTGACGGCATTTGAAGAGCAATCCTTTCCAGGGAAAATTTTTTCAATCCTCCAATCTGACATAAAAAGAATGAGAAAGCTCACAAATTATTTTTCACCTTTTCCAGAACTCAACCTTCACTTTAAAGGGAAAGGTCCACCCTGGTATCAAGCTGATTTCAATAAAAAAAAAAAAGAAAAATGAGAGAAACAAATAAGTGAAAGTTTGAACAAAATCCGATAAGAAATAAGAAAGTTTTGAATTTTTGAAGTTGTAATCAATCAAACACATACTGGCAACTCTGTGACCTATCTTGTGATCTCCTGTCCCATTTGCTTGGTTTTTGATGAAGGAATAGATTTGTTTCATACAGGTTTTGTGTAAAAACATATGAGCAATGATTATATCTAAGGTATGACTGAATAGTTTCTTTAGAGAAATTGGAAATTAATGATTTTTTTTTGTGTACAGGGCAAATGGGAGAGAAGCTCGCAAGATACATCACGGAGTTGCCAATTTGTGTTTGATAGATTACAACTTCAAAAATTCATAACTTTCTTACCAGAATTTCTTATTGGATTTTGCTCAAACCTTCAATGATCTGTTTCTTTAATTTTTCTGCTTCTTTTAAAACCAACTTGTAATCAGGGTGGACTATCCCTTTAATTCACTGAAATCCATGCTGCTGACACATAATTTACCACAATGAGTCGAGGTAATGGGCAATTCCATGAAATGTGTCCCATGAGACACAAATTTATCATTTCTTTTCTTTCATCAATATGACCACTGAGTAATGTTTCTTCTTTACATGCTAATAATGCCACCTCTATACCGTATTTGTAAGAGTTGTTATCGCTATATAGTGTGTTTCTTAAAAAAGGAAACCCAACTTTCTCCAGCAACATCTCATCAATTATACATAACTAGATTTATTGTAATACATCATAAAAAAGGGAAATTTTATCCCCTTTTATATGATACAACATTCCTGATGATAGAGCCTGGGATGACTGAACTAAAACAATTTTAAACCAGCAATGTACAAACCGATTTGCGCACGAGAGTGTGATCTATTCATCAACACCATGAATGGCCATTCATCAACCTCACTCTGCTTTCATTTCCTTTTTGGTCTTGACGCAAGCACATACTCGCATGGGCAGACAGTGCAATCATCTAGAAGGACATTGGGGTTACTTTTTTTTATTCATACATGTATCTCATTCAAGGCTGCATACATGTTCAAAGATGACTATTAAAGGAACATAATAATATATCACTTATCTTTGATTTGTGTCTTTATCATTTGTTACAAAATGCATTAATTCTGTGCGCAATCTACTTTTGACATCATAAAACCTTTCAAATTCATACATGCATGATAATATCATAATACTTTTGGAATCATATGAAAGAGGATGAAATAAACTTTGAACAATAAAAAGTAATCAGGACAGAATAATTTTTCTAGTAATTTATGTGAAAATCTGGGTTTCCTTTTTTAAGAAACACTCTGTATAATGCCAACAATTTTTTCCTCAATTATGTGTACTGTCACTTAGTGTCAGAAGTCTAGAAATGATGTCCTTTGTCCAATATGATACATCTATACATGTATGGAAGTGGAATGGATCCTATTACTGAACACTTTTCAGAAAATCAACCATAGCAAATAAAATATCAAATGAATATCTGTCAAACTTATTTAATGAATGCTTAAATTCCTACAGAAAAAGAAGTTGGTGGAATTTGAAAAAGACAATGTAGATTTAATACAATATTCCCTTCCGAGCGAACCCCTTCCCATCGACGCGGCATTTTGGTCCCTTGAAAAAGGTATTGTATTACCGAACGTGTGCCCCCTATGGGAAAAGGAGACACACAAGCTTCCCCGATTTAGGGCCAACTCCGCGACCAACAGGGTGACGAGAGAGCAGGTTATAAGATGTTACTTATGTTTTTTTGCCTCGTTTTATGATCTTCTGCCCTGTGTTCTCTGTGTCAAATAGTGTGGAGAACATACGCGTAGTTCCACGCGTACGAAAGCCATTTCAGGCGCTGAACTGTACGTGTTCGGTAATACAATCCATGACTATACATGGAATTGCCCTGATGTAGAATCGTACAACTAGAGGTTCTCTTAAAACCTCTTGAATATGATCTAATATGCTATAACACGCATTTTCCAATTGATTACAGGCTTGGTATTCAACACACAACACGGCTGACAGCTGCCATTAAATACTGAGGCTGTATTTGTATTTATCTTCACCATCTGTGATAGCTGAAAATGGTATTGATTAATCTAGAATCTATGCAAAAAATAGGAGTTAAAAATAGAAAGGGAGGAGGGTGAAAGGGAAAGTCGATGACAGGGCAAGGGAGAGAAAAGGGAGAATAGAGTAGCAAGGATTAAAGGGCAATCCAACCTTGGTAATGAGATGATTTGTGTGAAAGCAGAAAAATAAGAAAAACAGGATGGTGAAAGTTTGAAAGAAATCGGACAAGGACTAAGAAAGTTATGGATGTTTGAAAAATGAGATCACTACATCTATGCGAATCTCAAATTGGCAGTTTGGTGATTCGACTGTGACATTTTTGTGGACAACTCTCCCATTTGTCATACACAAAAATATCATTAATTTGCGGTTTTCTTCGAGGCGCTTTTACCCTCAGGGCAGTACTCAAAATATAGTGAAGATAGCATATTGTTATAGGTCCTCATGAAATAAAACAAGTGAATGAGTAAATTACGCAATGCGTAATAAATGTCCCCGCCGGAAGTGCAGATCTGTGGAAATTAACTAGCCTGAACCTTAAAACTTCAGTGAAAAACTTTAGTGAATAAAATAATAATGTTACTGCATGCAAAAGAAGAGAATACCAACAATGCATGTATACAACTGAAATATAAAACATGAAAACATTATGAACCTTCAGCCATTTTGAATAAATTTGCATAAATTTGCATGAATAATGAATTTCAAAATTCTGTGTAGAAGTTTGGAAGCCCCCACCCAGCCCTATCAGATAAAACAATCGGAATCAAAATCCGATGTGAAATAGAGGAGAAGTAGCATTTTTCGTCAATTTTGAATAAATTTGCATAAATTTGCATAATTAATGAATTTCAAAATTCTGTGTAGAAGTTTGGAAGCCCCCACCCAGCCCTATCAGATAAAACAATCGGAATCAAAATCCGATGTGAAATAGAGGAGAAGTAGCATTTTTCGTCAATTTTGAATAAATTTGCATGAATTTGCATAATTATTGAATTTCAAAATTCTGTGTAGAAGTTTGGAAGCCCCCACCCAGCCCTATCAGATAAAACAATCGGAATCAAAATCCGATGTGAAATAGAGGAGAAGTAGCATTTTTCGTCAATTTTGAATAAATTTGCATAAATTTGCATAATTAATGAATTTCAAAATTCTGTGTAGAAGTTTGGAAGCCCCCACCCAGCCCTATCAGATAAAACAATCGGAATCAAAATCCGATGTGAAATAGAGGAGAAGTAGCATTTTTCGTCAATTTTGAATAAATTTGTATGAATTTGCATAATTATTGAATTTCAAAATTCTGTGTAGAAGTTTGGAAGCCCCCACCCAGCCCTATCAGATAAAACAATCGGAATCAAAATCCGATGTGAAATAGAGGAGAAGTAGCATTTTTCGTCGATTTTGAATAAACTTGCATAAATTTGCATAATTAATGAATTTCAAAATTCTGTGTAGAAGTTTGGAAGCCCCCACCCAGCCCTATCAGATAAAAAAATCGGAATCAAAATCGGCCAAGAAATGACGGAGAAGTAGCATTTTCTAACATTTGAGCACACACGGACAGAAGGACGGACGGACGGACGGACACACACACACACACACACACGCACACACGTATGGAACCCGTTTCATAGTCCCCTCGCGAACTTCGTTCGGCGGGGACAAAAATCCTACTGAGTAATAAATTTTGAAAAATGTGACATTTTAGTCATTTCGTGTGTTGGAGCGAATGGGGGAGTTGTCCACAGCTACATCACAGTGACATTACCTATTTGGCCAATTTGAAATTCCCATATGTATAGTGATTACAACTTTCAAAAATTCATAACTTTCTTATTGCTTGTCTGATTTCGTTCAAACTTTCACTAATCTGCTTCTCTGATTTTACCCCTTTCTTTCAAAGCAACTTGCCATTAAGGTTGGATTTCCCTTTAAAAAGGAGACAAGAAACAAATCTGGAGAGAATGGAGAAACCACGCTTTCAGACTAGAGAGTTTTCGTATAGATATGGGACCTATGGATATAGGATGTTTTTATGCGTCTGAATGCTCTTATATTGATACATCGTATCTCATACGTCGTATATCGTACGAAACGATGGTATGAGCATCGTTTTGTACGATGATCCTATATTCATACGACGTATATTTGTGTCTGAATGCTCTCATATCTATATGTCGTATAAGTAGCGCAAACTGTCAGATGAATCCAACACAAAATATAAACACAATGTGCAAAGCTCGTGCAAAATTCGTACAAGGGAGAGACTCGTATATATTCAGGAGTTTCCCATGAAACCTGACAGTGCACAAGGTCTGAATACTGCCATACAATTATCGTATAACGGTAAGTTGTGTCTGAATGCTCTCCTATCAATATGTCGTATGAATATAGGATAACATGGTGTGTCTGAAAGAGGTAAAAGAGAGAGGGGGGGGGGGGAGAAAGAGAGACATAAGTAAAGAGAGAAAGAGAGAAAGGGGAGAAAGGAAGCAAACAATGAAGAGAGAGAGGAAAGATTTGACAAAGAATGAGAGGAGAGAAAGAGAAAGAGGGAGAGGAGAAAGAGGAAGAGATAGAGTGAGGAAGAGGAAGAGATAGAGTGAGGAAGAGAAAGACAGAGGGGGAGAGAGAGAGAGAGAGAGAGAAATGGAGGCAGTGAACTCAGAAACAGTCTGACCTCACAAGAACTCAACATTGACAAGAAACATGAATTAATAATAATAGGCTCAATAAATTTCAAAATCGGCATCTTAAAAGGAACCAGTGTGTAATTACTGCGGTGACAAAATATAATGGATAGGCCTACTGTTATTCTTGCTTCACACAAGAAAATGTTTAATTTATTGATGGTTTACGATCTGACCCAGATAGAATCTCACATCTCACATGTATTATGCAAGGTCTTTTACTCAGTGACACTGTTCAGTACGTTGACATCAAAGTGAAGACAGTATACAAGACTTGCACTGAAAAAAACAGGGCTCCACATTGAAATTTTCAGTGTCTCTATGCATGTGACCTTGTAAACCCTTTCAGGATAGAATTTATTTAAGGGCTAAATTGATCACATTCTGATCTTCAAATTGGCAACATTTTCTTTTTATAGTGTTACATGGTTCTAATAAGGTGTAATGTCTTTGACAACTATAGACATGGTTACAAATTTGGTTGAACAGTTGAACAAAATTGCCAATTTTGATTAAAAAACATTGATTTTGAACCTCTCAATGTGTTGCCAATTTAAGTATTTTAATGCTTATTGTCAGTTTTTTAAATTCCTGGCATCAAAACGCAATAAGGGAATGCAACAAAAATGGGAAAAAAATGTGTGCAGAAATTTTTGCTCTTTCTACTAATCCATCTGGTGTATTTTTTTGAGCTCTGAATCAAAGTTTATTGAGCCAAACCACAAAATGTGGTCAACTGTCTTGAAAGGGTTAATATTTTGATATTGGTTGAGGGGGTCTAAACTGAAGGTTTTTGGCACTTGTATGTCCTGGCATCCTGCTTGAAGTGTTGAGCCCTGCTGTTAAAGCTCTCAAAGTTTTAAAAAGCTTTTAATTTTAGGACTTTTGTATTTTCCTCCACTAAGCATCACAAATCTCCTTAATAATTTCTAATCTTTACTCTGCAGGAGTATTCCTTCATAACACTATCTATTGCACCTATTTCACCTATTTCAAAATAGGCAACAACAAAAAAATCCCCCCAAATTCATTTTGATGCTTTCGAAACAGTAAAAAATCAGCAAAGAAAATATTATTCCAACAAAGGAATCACCACTTTTATAATGACAGAAACAGCCAATATACACTGCATAGGTACATCATGCAGTGGTGATGGAAATACACGTCCTAACCATGTAACTCTACACATAGAGTGCACCTTTTCAGAGACAGAAGAGCATAACTCACATACCTTAACATAGAGTTAACGCCCTTCTGGCTCTCAAATGCAGGTATTTCGCAGTTGCACAGAAACAGCTGATGCATCCAGGCATGCATTACAAATGTATGACAAAATGAAATTGGAATTGTGGGACCCTACGAAAACAGCAATCAGCTGATTACGGATGTTCGTCTTGCATGTTGAATGGTTGGATGAATAGAACAAAAATACAGTAGCATGTGGAGTGGAGGTGCAAAATTTTTTAATTTGGATTTACAAGGAGAAATCAATTTTGCATCCGTTCCCTCATACAGCCATATGACGAATGATTAAAAGAGCGATTTATGCATATCCGATACAATTTGATGTTTTGGACTATGATTATAGATGTAAAGTGTAAATGAAATTCACATTATCTTTGTGTAAAGGGCTGGTCACATTTGTCCGATAACGATAAGAAGATTTTCAATTAAATATACACCCCATTATATGGTGAGTACGCATGAGTATGCTAGTGTCTGTTAGCTCTAGGGTGTACCTTTAATGAAAAATCTTGTTATCGTTATCGGACAAATGTGACCAGCCCTTGACTGACTAATTCAAACCACCTACAGTTAAGGTACATTCCGTATGCCTATAGAAATTAACACAGGTCTGTACGCAAAAAACGACAATGTGTTCTACCATCCCCATTTGAACAAAAAAGGTTTTAACTTCAATAGAAAGCAATAGTTTTCTTTAAAAAGCGAAAAGTGAAACAAAGTGATGGTACAAATATTCTAAAACTCAATATGAAGCATGTACATGTAGGCCTGCTTTAAATCGCAACAATCATTTTCATACAAAAGACAATTCAGGAATGTGATAACAAAGTTGCTTATGATCAACATACATCCAAACTACACAGGGCAATTCTTTTGGCAGGCAACGTCTATTGCTTCTCCTCCTTTACCTTCTCTAGTATTCCAAACTGGCTTTGAACTAATAGACATGTTATCATGTTTCTGGCTCAGCTGATTTTAGATTGATTTACCTCTATAACTGTAATCACTAACTTGGATGATCTCATGAATGTGTTGTGCTTGGGGAGTGATTTAGAAATAAAGGGATAGGGGAGAGAGAAGATTTACAAGAAGGGATAGGGAAGGAAGAACTGACACTCCTCCACTTCTCTCCCTTTATCACATTAAGCCCAAATTGACCTGACCTAATACATGGTATTACGTTACCGGCAGACCTAATTTGACATTACGTGACTTACCTCTATCGCTGAAATCATCGACTAGGATGATCTCATGAATGAGCTTTTCTGGAGAGCGGTTTAGGATGCTGTGGACAGTTCTCTTGAGGGTGGAGAGGGCTTCGTTGTGGAATGGGATGATGACGCTGACGTTGGGCAGCTTGGCAAGATATTTTACTTCTTTACACCTGCAGATGTAAGAGAAGAGAAGAGTGAGCGAGTGAATGAAAAGACAAAGTGAAAGGGAAGTAGATGATGTGAGAGGGAATGAAATGAGAGGAGAGCAATGATGAGGGGCTTGGTTGGAAGGATATACATGTACATGTACAAGGGGAAGATAAAAAATAAAAAAGATGAGAGGGTGATGATAAATGGAAAGCATAAGAGTATAAATTTCTTGGGGGGGGGGAGATTGGGAGGATATACATGTACAAGAGAAATATTTGAGAGATGAGATGGAGAGACAAGAGGGAGATGATAGAACCTGGGAGATACAGGAATAGGCTAAGGTGAGAAGATAGCACTTGGTAAAAGGAAGAAGAAAAATGAGGGGCAAGGATGGGAGAACATAGATTATATAGCAGAGAAAGAAAATGGGATGAGAAAAAGAACAATGTAAGAGATAAGAGGGAGATATATGAGAATTAAAGGGATAGAAAAATGTGAGAAGATTGTTAGTAAAGAAGAAAGGTGAAGGATGGGAGGAGGGATTAGAGTATAAGAGTGAGAGAAGATGGACAAAGATGCAACCATGTTGGAGAAAAGAGTCAGAAAATGGAGGAAAGAATGGAAGGTGAATAGATTGAAAAAGAGAAGAAGAGCAAAGGCAAGAAAGAGAGAGAGAGAGAGAGATCAATTTGAATGAAATGATGTGAATGCAGGGATACATACAATTGATAAAAACATATGGAAGAGAGAGAGAGAGAGAGAGAGATGTACAAGGAAAAAATGTGTAAAAATACATGAATGAAAAAGAGGAATCTGATGGAACAACAGTGAACATGGGTTCATATGATAAAATCTAAACTAAATTATGTAAAAAGTTTCCTTTTCAGCTTAAAACAATCTGCTTTTGCATATATACATGTATCTCACTCTCACACATGTGTAAATGTGTGTATGAGGAAGACCATGCATTCTGAATGAACAAGTCAATAGACTTAATCTCTCGCTTGAGCATTAAAACAATACAGCCTGCCATGCTTCACATAAAAAGTCCTTCACTTTATTTACAAAAATGTATTTTGTATCATATTTTACAGCCCCCAATTGCTGCATACATGTATATCTGTCAAAGTATACAATTGCGGAATTGAACATATTTAATAAAGAGAGGAAACAAAAAAAATCCAAATAAACACTACAAATGACAATAGAAAGTGGTGGGTGAAGAGCAATTTCAAGTACATATTGTTTGCTTCAATCTGTACGAGTTACCAAACCAGACATTGACAAGCTCATACATGTATATCAGCAGGGATCAGAGAAGCGATACTAATTTCATTAAGTTGATTGATTGAGAGGGTAATATTTCATTGCTTGTGATATTGCATCTCATAAAGGCAAATCTCAGGACTGAAGGCTGCATTACACCATCGCTTCAAGGTTCTATCTTTCATCCTGACATTAATATGACAACCATGCAGCAATTAAGTTTTCCCATAAATATCTGCTGGAAATATATCGTGGATGAATCATTATTCCAGCTTTTACGACTGGTTCGTGTATTTTTTATTACAATAGAGCTCTATAATCTATATAATGGCTATGTCATGCACCTTTAGGGCACATGTGAATATTCTAATCTCTCCCATTGCATTTTAACAATACAATTGTAAGATGCTTTAGAAATATTTCCAGTGTGATTACGCATTTCTAAACCTAAAACAATGCACATTATTGAAATATTTGGGGAATTTATAAGAAGGCGATGAATACACAGTATTCACAATTAACTCTTTAGTAGCTTTGGTCGACCAATGGCACGAACGGGACTGCCACAGTCGACTTTTGGCACACGTTCAGTGTGCATATACTCCAAACAATATGGCAGTCCAGGGTTTCGATCAAATGATGGCAAATAAAGAGTTAAATGTAAACTTCCTTTTACATTCACAAGGATGTATTACAACAACAAAACAAGAGGAATGCCTAGCGTTGTCTCACCGGCATCTTGCAATTTACAACATACATGTACACTTTACCACCCACATGAACGGTAACTGAGTTTTGTACTGTGGCATGAATTTTGTGATTCTACCTCGAAGCCATAGAAAGTTACTGTGATTGCAGTGCTTTTTGCAGAAAGTTCATTGACCTTTTGATCAGATTCGACTCATTTTCGATCTTGACCTGCGCCTTTAAGAGATGTACCTGTGGTATGAATTTGGTGATTCTATCTCAATTCTATAGAAAGTTATTGTGATTACAGCATGATTGTTGACGATGCCGATGACGGCAATGATGGAAATAGTGACGCCTACAGTCTCGTTCCGCTATGCAGGCGAGACAAAAACAGAAGAGGTATCCTTGACTTTCAGAGTGCTTGCCGAAGTCAGGCAAATTGTATTATTAAAAGAATGAACAATTTCTTGAACCCCTTCTGTGCCAACAACTGTTTGAACAATTGTAATTCTCATTTGTTTATTATTGCACTTGAGGAGGAAAAAACCCAACTTTACAGCAGCCTAGAATTGGCAGTATCTTGCTAATCATCTACTAAAATCAAAGAAATCTGCCAATTTTTATTAAAGGCTTACCAATACCATACACCTGTAACTATTGATGAACTTGTGGCCTGTGTACGTGGACAACCATGCAGTACACACAGGTACACAGTACATGTGTTTTATATGACACCTCATTATTTAAACAGTGCAGTGACTTTTGACTTTATTGTAAGATTAGCAGAGGATTTGGCAGGCCATTATTCTACTTCCTGTCTACCTCATTATGCAGTACTTGAACTAGTACCATCATCTTTTGATAGCCTTCTGTTACTTCAAGAATAGAGCTCTTATACATGTACTACAAACAAAGCTATCAATGGATTCTTGCATTCATTTACTAGAGATATGTTACAACAAAATATACGAAAATGTTTAATACATTCTATGCTCCGTTATCATATCATATATTGTACATATTGGATACAAAAATAATGGTACTGTAAAACCCAAGACTTTCGCGAATTGTTAATGACAGCCAATTTTGCAGCAAGAAACTTTCGCGAATTGCAATAGCTTCATGTTGTTTCAAATGTGATTTGATTATTTTGCGGCATGAAATTTTTGCGAATTTCGACCACTGGTTTTACAGTACATGTATTTTGATGTTCTGTCTATGATTTCCAATGATTTAATGTGAATATCTGGTGCTAGCCGTTTTTTCTGTTTGTTCGTACATGTTACAAAGTGCACCACACTGCAATCTAGCAGAGATTTGTACAAATTTGAGCATACCCAGCTCCAATAATTTCAAACATGCATGTTGTACAACTTTGCATCCTGGCCAGGACATAAAGATTTTTTCACCTCTCATTTGTTTACTATTCCACTTTAATAAAGAAGCAAAAACTTCACAGCAGCCCAGAGAATTGATAGTATTTTGCCATCTATCAAAAAAAAGAAGAAATCTGAAGATTTACAGATTTCTAATAAGAAACCTTGAAGAATGTGTGCCATAGATTTTGTCTTATGAACCACTAACCTTGGGTTTCTGATGTCTGGTAGTGCCCTGTCCATTGAGATCATGTCACTGACTCTTTCATTGAAACCATTAGCACTATTATCTCTCTTCTCGGTCTTCTTCATCTCTGGAGTAAGCTTCACTGCCACTCCCTTCTCTCCAGGACCTGTCAACGACAAAAAATGAAAGAGTTGCCAATTTAACTCTCCCTGTAGAATAACACATATAACCTACAAGTAGCATTGGTGTATTTCTTCTCGATCTTCTTCGTCTTTTTTTTTTATCTCTAGATTAAGCTTGACTGCCATTCCCTGTTCATAAGGACCTGTCGACAAACAATGAAAGGAGTTGCCAATTTAATATTCCTCTTAAATAAACACTGAATGATCTCAATATTTAGCCGGCAATGTTGACTTTATTCTTTCTTTTCTTGATCTCTGGAGAAAGCTTCACTGCCATTCCACTCTCAACCAGACCTGTCAATGAAAAATAAAAGAGTTGCTAATTAAAAACTTAATTGCCGATTGCCCATAGTACGCGGTTTGGCTCAACAGCTTTTATCCAGAGCCCTAAAATATATACCAGATGTAGAAAGAGAAAAAATTTGAGCAAATGAGTGTCTATTATTGTTGCGTTATCATATTGCATTTGACATCAGGAATTCAAAAAAAGAAAGACAAGCTTTAAAATCTTTAAATTAGCAACATGTGTAGAGTTACAAAAAAAAGTTGTTTGGCTCAACAACTTTTATCCAGAGCCCAAAATATATACCAGATGTAGAAAGAGCAAAAATTTGTGCACAGGAGTGTCTATCATTGTTGCGTTATCATATTGCATTAGAAATCAGGAATTCAAAAAAAAGAAAGACAAGCTTTAAAATCTTTAAATAAGCAACATGTGTAGAGTTACAAAATCACTGTTTCCTGTACAAATTGGCAATCTTTGAACCTTTTGACGTGACTCACTATTACAGCAATATCGAATTGATAAAAAAAAAAATACCAGAGTAGTCAAATTAAAAAAGAGAAGGTGATCATTTTGGCCTAAGCTTTTTCCTTAGGTATTCAATAAACCAGATGCTTCTTACAGGTTGGTATTCAATACACAGGATACATTTACAAAGTCATGACTCTCTTTAACTTTCATGAAGCTGTTTCTCTGATATCTTTTTTTTTCTTTCTTTCTTTTTCAAACTTCTCTGATATCTTGTCTGCCTTGAGCCAGAAGGACATTAATCCACATCATTTCAAATTGAGTAAACACCCTTCTAGCTCTCAACAAATGATTTCATCTTTCAATCAAAGAAACTGCCTATCATCAAATAGTCATATCCAATGATCTTCACTACTTAACAAAATAATGACTTTTAGTCTTTTTTGTTCGATTTCTTTTCTAAAACTTTACACATTCTTTGGATATTTCCTCTTATATTCATATCAGCTTGCTATCAGATTTTAATTCTGGTTGAATCTGATTATCACAAATTAGAAAGTCTCATATATTTTTTTTTTCTAATTTCTACTTAGAACTTGCAAGAAATCCTCTTAGGACTTCAATTTCTTTTCCATTCTTAGCTCGAAATCGTAGTTACAAAGTAACATGCAAAACCCTGTAAACAGTCACACCAGACAACCCCCTTTAAAATTGAGCTTGGTACATGTATGTCACAGCAGGATTCACTCCTCCTTCATTCTTTGCCATCATTTGGCAGAGCCAATAATTGAATGAGTATATGACAGGAGAGTGCCAGAGCTCCAAACTCTCTTGTATGTTGGCAAAAGTTGTATCTACATAACAGCATAAGTAAAAGACTGTACAATATCAGTATTTCTGTACATTTTCCCACTTCTTTTATTCCTATTCTTGTATGATATTAAAAAAACTAAAGAAGAAATGACTAAATAGTAGTCTACACATGTAGAAGGAAATTTCGTTAATAAATTCATAATTGTCTTCCATCTTAGCACAGGTACAAGCCCATTTACAGATTACGTATGATGGTTGCCAAGACGATAGATGGACTTGTATATAAATAAAAGATACATCCTCCAACTCCCCAGTTCTTAGCTTGTCAGTTTCCATACATGTAGCTCTGATTATGGTCAGATATCATATCAGTCTATTCTGATCTGATTTGATTTGATTCGATTTGATTTGATCATTAGTTAACCAAATTGTGAATTTAGGTAATAAATGATCCCATCAAACCAAGTACATGACTACATGTAGTTTATAAAAGAGTAAAAGACATCCTGAAAACTCACCAGATCTTAGCTTGTCAGCTTCCATAGCCCTGACATCATGCCAATCTATTCTCTTCAGCTCATGCTCACCGGCGGCAAAGTTTACTGGATTATTTACAGCCTCTCGGTTCTAGACAATGAAGACAAAAAAAACAGTATGAAAATCACTGTAAAAAGTGTACACAGAAATATAACACATTGCAGGGGTGGATCCAGGATTTTGTAATAGAGGGGACATAAATCTCAGAAAATTTTCTGACAAGCAAAAAAAATCAAAAATCAAAAAAATCATCAGGTCTAAAAAGGGGAGGGGACACAATGCAAGCTTTGGCTTCAAGGGGGGAGGGACAGCTGGAAGTGCCCCCCCCCCCAAAATGCATATGTTGTACATTGCCGATACATGTGTGTAGTTCAGACAGTCATTTGGCTATTGGATGGTTATGAAAAAAACCCTTCAATTTCTTTAAAATGTAATTTTTTCTTTTCCCTTTTTTTTTTGGGGGGGGGGGGGAGGGAGGGGAGTGGAAAGCACAAATCAACATATCCCTTACTACATACTTGTTGCCTTTACTGTTGGATTTAGAGCCAGCAGCACCAAAAAAAAGAAGCTAACTGCCTTTTAATTATGGCTCTGATATTTTACAAGAGGATTTATAACCAGCTGCCAGCAGCTAAAAAAAGGGGGACAAACTGCCGTATAATTATCACTTAATAGCATTACCGGTATAGCCAGAACAACCAGCAGCAAAAAATGTTAATTGCATTTTAATTATATGATTGTTTACATTGGCTAAATACCTTTACATGCAGGTGTGTGCATGATACCATTTGTGCAGAAATTGAAATTCTACAAACTAGGTAACTATATTGTAACAGGTGCTTGTTCCAAGGTTAACTTCTTGATTGTATGTAAGTAATCTAGGGCCCCCATCTTCATTATTTTATAGAAATCATGCCAAGATTGTTCTTTTGGCAGCAAACAAGTGTATTGTAATTTTGTGTACACTGCTGATTTGGGTTTGCACATACATACATGTACAGGACTACCTGAGAGACTAGAGTTCAATTTCAAAATAAATCTCAATCTCTTCCTGCTTAGATTACATATATGATTAATCTTAATGTAAAATTTGTATAGTGTAAGTAATTCATTTAAGATTAAACACTTCCCCTTGTAACTATACACTAACCAGTCTGATTCACAAGGGATATCCAATTACGGTACATTACATGTATGTGTGCAGGCAGCAGTATCGTTTACAGTGATCAAAACACACAGAAGATACATGTAGATGTAGGTGATAGAGGCCTACAAGTAGTCGAGAGTGATCGAGGAGCTACTTAAAGGGAAAGTCCACCCTGATATCAAGTTGGTTTTAAGAGACACAGATAATTTAAAGAAACAGATCAGTGAAGGTTTGAGCAAAATCCGATAAGAAATAAGAAAAATGCATTCTTGAATTTGTAATCAATCAAACACAAACTGGCAACTCTGTGGCGTACAGTGTACATGTATCTAGCGAGCTCCTCTCCCATTTGCCCTGAACTCCAAAAATCATTAATTTCCATTTTCTCTAAAGAAAATATTGAATTATACATGTATGCACCTTAAAATCATTGTTGATATGTTTTTACAAAAAACAAAACCTGTATGAAACAAATCTATTCCTTCATCAAAAACTAAGAAAATGAAAATTTATGAGATTTTCTGTATTAAGCAAATGGGAGAGGAGCTCGCAAGATACATGTACGTCACGGAGTTGCCAATTTGTGTTTGATTGATTACAACTTCAAATATTCACAACTTTCTTATTTCTTATCGGATTTCGCTCAAACTTTCACTAATCTGTTTCTCACATTTTTCTTCTTCCATTCAAATCAACTTAATACCAGGGTGGACTTTCCCTTTAAGAAACCTCTACCAATCAATATGCTAAAGCTCTCCAAAACAAAAGCCTACATTATAATTACTGTGTTTACATAATCCATTATCTCTTTCATTAATGTGGTCATGATATGAAATGTCAAAGCAATAAATCATAAATGTTACCATTGAAATCATATTTCTGTGTTTGGACAAATGGATCAGTAAATTCAATTCATTTCAATTCAATTCAATTCAATTCAAATCTACCATTTACTAAACTGCTTCATGGTCCTGATACAGTGCTAATAATTAGGCATGTAAAGAATTTTGACAAATAAAAACAAATCAAGTTCCCAAAACATGAAATTTGATAAACAAAATAAAAGCTGAAAAGGTTCAAGGTGAAAATAGTTTTTTTCCACTTCACTACACTGTTGACATTAAAATATTGAAGATAATATTATCATCCTGTCAAGTCGAAACTAGTGCCAGAGGCTCAGGCAGTTTATAACCACCGAAATCTAATATCTCTGTATTTGTGGAGTATGGTATGAAAAGCTTGTCTTTGTTCCAGAAATTAAATACAGGTTCATAATCTTTGAAGTTAGATATCACAGAAGCCTGTTTGCATCATGACAAAAAAATGAAATCAAAATATATTAATTCAATTTTTTTTTTAATTGTTTCAAATCTACATTTGGAGGCTCAGTTGGAATAAAGTATTTAATTTTATAATCCTCCCCAAAAATCTTTGAGTTTCTAACACATACATGTATTCCCATGGCCATGATTATAAATTATCAGTAGTGAATAGGGGGGGGGGGGTGGTGCAAAAAATCCCCTTTTGAAACCAATTGGCATAAGTACATAGCAAAAACTGATCCCTTCATTATAAAAGTTGTCAGGAATGAGCCCCCTTTTATAAAATCCTGAATCTACCCCAAAGAATCCAGACAAACAGCATAATAATGACCACTGTCACTAAGTGTGTTTTTTTGGAAATCATTGATTACAAGCTCCTCTACAGGTTTTTCAAATGCACGTACATGTACATGTACATCCCCTCTTAACAAGCTAACAGACAAAGGTATTACATTACCAAGAGTAATCCGTTAATGCTGTAACGGATTAAGGTCTAATCTTTGCTAACGGGATACTTGGATAATATGACTCTGCTCTGGAAAGACAGTGTGGATATCACTCATTTATTGAGCTTCTTGACATGTACATGTAGATTATGCTGTTTATAATCATGTATTGAGTCATGTCACTCATTTTTAATTGTTAAATGTGCTGCACAGTTCCTGGCATTTCATGAAAACAAAATCCCTGAAGTTTTCCGTGATGGAGTTTCAAACTTCGATCTTCCAGCATCATTATTTCACCCTACTTTCAGTTTGAAACATCTTTATCCAGTACATGTACACTGGTTGGATATGAACCAAAATATAAGAGACTAACTAACTACCTTCTTTTGGGGGCCTAGAAAATTCCCTGATTTTCCATTATTTGAATGATTTTTCTAAAATTCCCTGACTTTCCCTGACTGAAAAAAAGAGTTACAACTAAGGTAGTTTAGCGAAACGCAATGGCGCATAAAGATGCGGGAAAGATGCAAAGAGGAAAATTTCTAGTTTTGTCGGTGCTTCTAAAATTAGATCAGACTTACATGTACATGTACATGTATATGAATAAAGTTTTCAAATTATTTTGCTTAAAAGTGTTTGCAAAGGTTAATACTAATTCTACATTATAATATCTTGGTTCTGCCTCTATAAAATAAAATTTTGATTTTGAATAATTTTATCATATATGCATCTCTCCTGTGTTTTTACATACCACAATGTTTCCCTAAGCTACCTAATTTTCCACGTTTTCCCTGGATTCCAGGATAGATATGAACCTTGGGGGTGTTTCATAAAGCTGTTCATAAAGTTACGCATTTGTTAGAAAATAAGTATCTTATTTCTGACTGTGGTAAGCATTAAAGTACCATTACACTCTGTGTAGTCATTTCTGCACAGGGTCTAGTATGTATGTGCACTTAACCATGTTCATTATGTTTGAGTAACCATGTACATCACTGTGTAGCTGTAATTGAGATTGAAACCATTCTTTTGGTGTTATTTACGAACAACACACCTGATTAAGCTTTGTGTGACAATGGCCTCTCAGGGCATCCCCCTTGCCATTCTATTGTTGTGTTCACTTTTGAGTGGGGGTGTGCTAGAAGGTACAGGAGTAACATGTTCTGTACTGTTTGACACACCTTCATTCACAAGTGCTCATGTAAAGTATGTTGGAAGGAAGGTATTATATAATCAGACCAGTTCCTGTACTGCTACATTCCATGTTAAGTTGATTCTATGTGGGGATGTACATCCCAACCCGGGTCCACAGAGTAACGCTTATAATTCATTGGATAAGCTTGGTGGTACTCAAAGTCAGGATATTGTAATTTCTAATAGAATTCAGTATGATGTAGAGACGCTTTTAGGTTTTAGGTCTCAAAAGTTTCAAGTGACTCCAGTAGTTTGGTTAACACTTCGCAATTTGAGTATATGTAGAGGTCGTACCAAACGGGGTCGTAAAGGTGGTCGATGTCGTCGGCGTCGTCTCCAGGAGAAGTCAAGTTCACCAGAGCATAATAACGGTCTTATAAGACTTTCCTTGTGGAATGCACGGTCTTTGAATAACAAAACACACATGTTATCAGATTTCATCATAGGTGATAACATTGACATCGCTGCAGTGACAGAGACATGGCTAATTGGAGATGACCGAGACAACTACTCCATTGCTCAGCTCACATCTGTTTTGAAAGACCACAACTGGCTTCACAAGCCCAGAATGCACCGTGTTGGCGGCGGTGTTGGGATATGCATTCGAAAGTCTCTTCGCGTCAAGGTGTATGACAATATTTCTAACTTCAGTTCTTTTGAACACTTAGATATCCTGGTAACTTCACATTACCAGGTTCCAACACGCCTTATTGTCATTTATCGTCCTCAACGCACAGCCAGGGGAGACTCAACCGAGCGGCTCTTTCTCCGTGAGTTCTCAACCTTCATGGAACAACTCATATCATCTCCTCATCAGTTATTAATAGTTGGTGACTTTAATTACCATGTTAACTCTGTCACTGATAACAACTCAAGGAATTTCTTGTCTGTGCTATCAGCATTTAACCTGCAACAGCATGTATCGTTTCCAACGCACAGAGCTGGCCATACACTTGACCTCATCATCACCAGAGCCACGGACAGTTTTGTCACTGATCTAAGCTCAACGTCTTATCTCCCATCGGATCATGTTGCTATCTCTTGCAGCTTGGACATTCGAAAGCCTCCACCATTGAAATTGGAGATAAAGACAAGGAAGGTCTACAGCATCGACATCGAAGCCTTTTCCAGTGACATCCTCAAGTCAGATCTGTACTCTTCTCCAAGCCCAGACCTGAATGAGCGAGTTGGTCAGTTTAACAAAACTCTATCCTTGCTTCTAGATAAGCATGCTCCGGAAGTCACTAGAACTGTTAGATATCGTCCAGACACACCATGGTTCACAGATGAACTTAGAGAATTGAAGCAAAAACTTCGTGCTCTCGAACGGAAAGCTTTCTCTCGGTGTGGTCTTGAAATTGATCGGCAAATTTATGTGAAAGCGTCTCATCACTATAATAATCAACTCACTTCAGCCAAACGAGTTTATCATCGTAATCAACTGAAAAATTGTTCTCCTCGAGATCTCTTCAGGAAGGTTGATCACCTGTTACGACCCCAGTTAAAAACCTTACCAAACAATATCAGTTTTGATATATCTCTACCACAGCGTTTCTTGAGATATTTTGCAGAGAAAGTTCGGTCAATCACTGATGAATTACAGTCATCAGAGGCTGATAATAGTAGGGAATTTCCTGAGAAGCTTGCAACCTCATCATTCAGCAAATTCAAATCAGTGTCTGAAGATGAGGTTGCCAAGTTCATTACTACCTCTTCTTCCACAACATGTGAACTTGACCCTGTCCCAACTTCATTTCTGAAAAAATTTCGTGAAGAATTATTATCATTTATGACACAGGTCACTAATGATTCTTTCATGACTGGTTCTTTCCCAGAAGGTTTCAAGCATGCAAATGTTATTCCTAGACTGAAGGGTTCGGCTACTGATGTTGAAGATCTGAAAAGTTATCGTCCGATTGCAAACTTGAGATATTTTGGCAAACTTTTAGAAAGAATAGCTTCATTCCAACTTCAACAGTACCTGAACACATTCAGTTTATACGCAAAGTCACAATCTGGTTACCGCTCGTTTCATAGCGTCGAAACAGCTCTTCTGCGAGTAACGGATGACATTCTTTTATCTCTAGACAAAGGAGAAGAAGTCATCCTTGTGCTGCTAGATTTTTCTTGCGCGTTTGATACTATTAAGCATGACATCTTGTTGAAACGTCTGAGACTTCGTTTTGGTATAAGTGGTCAAGCACTCGCTTGGATAGAGTCGTATCTGTTTCGGCGCACTCACACTGTTATTATTGGAAATGAGCGGTCATCCACAGAAATCATCCCTCAAGGGGTTCCTCAAGGGTCCGTATTGGGCCCAATCCTATTTACCCTCTATACCTCTCCCTTAGAAGATATTATTGATACTCACAAAATTCATAAGATGTTCTATGCAGATGACACACAACTGTACATTTCATTTAAGAGAACTGATAATATTAATGTCACTTCACAGGTATCAGAGTGTGTGCAATCAATCAAAGAGTGGTCTCAGGTAAATGGTTTAAAGCTCAATGATACAAAGACTGAGTTTCTTCATCTTTCTTCACGCCATAGGTCAAGCAACCTCATATCAACATTGAACATAAATGGTACAATTGTTCATGCAACCAGAACTTGCAGAAATTTAGGTGCTATTTTTGATGATAAGTTCACATTTGAAAATTTTGTCTCACAAAAGTGTCGCTCAGCTTCATTTGGATTATACAAAATAGGTAAAATTCGCAATTTTTTAGACAAACCAACCACTGAACGATTAATTCATGCTTTTGTTATGTGCCATTTTGATTTCTGTAATAGTTTGCTTTCTGGTCTCCCTTCTTCTCAAATTCAAAGACTACAACTCCTTCAAAATTCTGCAGCCCGACTTGTTACACGCACGAAGAAACATGAATCAATAACTCCAGTCTTAAGAGATCTACACTGGTTGCCCATCAAGTCCCGTATCCAATTTAAAATACTTATGTTAACCTACCAATGTTTACATCAGCTGGCTCCTACTTATCTCTCTGAAGTACTAACTCCATATAAACCCGATAGAATGTTACGTTCCAGTTTCAAGTCCCTGCTCTGCGTTCCACAAATAATGACAAAATCATACGGGGAAAGGTCTTTTACACATTCTGCCGCTCTTTTGTGGAACAAGTTGCCTGAATATCTGAAAAGTATAAATTCCTATGAAAACTTCATTAATTCTCTAAAGACATACCTTTTCACCACTTTATAGTTAATCAGAATCATGAACCCAGTGCATCTTTCCTTTCTTTCCTCTCCTAAAGTGCATAGAGACATGCAATTTTGCTTATGTGTAATGCGCTATATAAAAATGTTTGATTATTATTATTATTTACGAACGACTTGAATATGAAGTGCCAGATAGGATGACCAAAGTATTTACTGATGTTTTCACAAAGTGTGACTGTATTTCCAATAACCTCAATTAAATTATGGCAAAATATATATGCATTAAAAATGTTTGTTATGATAAGAATACTAATCTACATCTGCTCAGTTCAACTTTGGTTGAGGCAGTTAAAAATGATTGAGCATCCCATTTGGCTTGTCATATTAAAGTCAGCATAAAGAAACACCCCCCTGTGCTGAATAATGGCATTATTTTGATGAAATTGTTATTGTTTGTAAATAAAATCATTTTGATTGGTAGAAAGATGAGCACGATCTAGTACCAAATGTTTTAAGGTAGATTTCTAATTACAAAATCAGAGGTTTGTGCATTGATAAAGTGTAAACAATGTCAAAAACAGGGTTGTCACCGGGGACTTTTTAGTGGTGGAAATTTTATCGCCCGACACCTTGCCACGGGGGTTCAGGGGGACAAAAACTAGTCGGTTTCAGGGCTTATAAGTTATAGTTAACCAGTAAAAATATCATGTATCTACACAGTACACACTGTATTGTAGCTGCAGCATTAAGCATTGTAACTACTGTACTAGAATTTGGTTTACTTTGTACATATTCCTGCTGTGAGAGCTGTCAGATTACTGGCTTAAACCACAATCATGTTCGTAGGTCAGAATCGTAGCAGAGCTGCCAACTTAAATATCCACCTTTCAGGAAGAATTTACAGAGAAATCAGGGAGATCTTTCTCTATTACACACAATTCAATGGAAGAAATCAATGTGTGAATCAGGGAGATTGTTGAAAATCTGGCGTTTTTCACTCTAAAATCAGCTAATTTTCAGGGAGTCTCCCTGACAATCAGGGAGACTTGGCAGCTCTGTTGTAGTATTTTTTCTTTGTCAGTGGGGAAATTAGTGACGGGTGGGCGGGTGTGACGTTGCATTGAGTGCCGGTCGGAAATTTCGAGTGGTGGAAGGTTCCGACCGGCGCCGACCACCGTAGTGACAACGCTGGTCAAAAATGATGTTAGCACTTGGGAACTACATGTAATAATAACTAATTACTTGAACACCAAATTACGAGAAAAAAAAATGTTTTAGAACGCATTTTTAACAGAGCACTTGCAATCTGAGGAGAAATGCCTTCTTTGGTTACTACATGTATCATGGATGATTGCATCTTCAGAAATGACAAGGATTCTTGAATTATGGACAAGGATTCTTGAATTATGGATTGCAAGCACTCACTTTGCAGCTCTCTTACATGTACATGTATATTGCAGCACTTTCAAAAGCAGAGATTCACGTTCGGAACTTGTCTTCAGTTTGAAAATTTATTGGTCTATTGGACTGCAGTTTTGGCAATATTAGTGTGTGGATCATTATTGATTTTACTGTACTACTGTACGTAAAAGGATTAGAACATCTGCTGAAATTTGTCCTCAAAGCTGAATAAATAGAATAATTTGTTCCATGCACATGTACTTGTACTGTGTGTGAGCAATTGCGAAGTGAGCATGTTATCAAGACTAACCAGCATAAATGCACGCAATGCTGCACAAAAACTTCTGGAATGAATAAAAAAATCAATTCACAAAATGTGTGGATCCTCAGAATTATTATAGGCTATGCTTTTGAGTGAAAATAACAGGCATAAGGTAATACTACTTACATGTACAAGTAAATACATGTTTCTTGTGGCGACAAAAGTACTGGTTTTGGACTTTGCCGACATGTCGACACGCATGCTCCGATGGCGACATAAAATGGGTCTTATATAATTACATGTACCTCGCCGTGGCGTCGTGCGCGCGTACGTGATTTGTTTCACATACGCATTAGCAGCACGCGAGCGCGACACGATCGCTGCTGCGACCGGTATACATTACGTACATGTACATGCCTAGATATGCGACACTAGCTGACTCGCACCGCATGACTTTCATTAATGCTTGATAAATTGGATCATACAAAACAAATTTTGGGGCAAATAGTTGACAGTGTGCATCTTTGAGAACTGTAAGTGAGTATGACTGCGAGTGTGAGCCCGTGAGGACATAGTGCATGTATTCCATGTAAAGCTCTTGTGAATTTGTGTCGGGTAACTCTGGTTTTAGTGTACGGTCACTACGGGAGCGACCCGAGTTTAGACTTGTTTGACTCATGTCCAGATGTCGACACATGTCGACATCGGCGTTAATTTTATTGCGACATGGCGACATAGATTTTCCATGCCGACACCAGCCCTAAACAATTTCTATCAAGTTAAAAAAAAAAGATGAATCACTGCTACATTACATTTATGTAAATCAGGGGTCTGTTAAACATAAAGAGATACAATCAATCTTACGATCAATTGTAACTTTTCAGTACATGGTTTGCCATAGACCTACAAATGATATCAATCGTAAGATTGATTTAACTCTTTATGTTACAGGCCCCTGGTGTGTCATTTTTATATCAGCTTAAAACATACAGTACAACTTCCTTTTGTTGATTTTTTTTCTTTTGGCACAAGTTCAACTGAAATCTATGGAGTCACATTCTTGTGACATCTGGGAAATGAAGAACATGGACTATGTATGTATTTACAATACATGATATACATGTACATAGTACACAGATCAAAACATATTTTCTATCGCAACATTTACAGATACCTCTACTGGTAGTCACTACATAATGTACACGTAGGTAGAATGTGAATATGTTACTCATAGCAGGGTGCTTACTGCATTACTGACCTCTCGATAGTACATGTATAAACTTTGGCAATAAACATTTTTTAAAATGTACATAATTTACAGGGTAACCTCACTAGTCATAATGACTGCTATTCATAACATGTAAGTTCCTATACATGTACCTGAAGGTCCGCTATTCATAAAACGGAAAGGGGGTCACTATTCACAAAGTCATAAGGACCATTATTCATAATGACTGCTATTCATTCATTATTAGCAGTCATTATGAATAGCGGTCCTTATGACTAGCAAACAGACACCACATTTACATGTCTACACATGTATGTCCATGTAGGCTACTGGTTTTTTCTTTTTTCCATGAAAACCAACACAAATACGTGTATGTAGGTCTCCACAAAGGCCTACTGGCCTGAACTGTAACTACTGTAAGTGTAACCTTGTCGAAATAATCCCACCAGCAGCTCACTGTAGAAGCTCTACAGAGTACAGGGATGGAAGTACCAACACAGATCTTTGTGTGTGCACTTTAAAATGTACATGTACCAAGTATCCATTCTCTAAGCAATATACTCTATACTGTACATGTATATTCAGCAAACAGGTACAATGTAGGCCTACATGGAAATACTAGCATAATTCTGCAATTAAGTAATTAAACATATGTACAGTGTGTGTGTACAAGTAGTTGAACTCATTCTTTTGATCATTTGATAGATATGATGGTCAAGAGATGACAGATATTATGAGCAATGGCTAGAATCCTTGGAGAATTTTTACACATGTATGCAAACCACTAATACAGGTCAATTAGACTAGAAATCTGTGGGAATATACATATATACAGATGAGTAGACCTAAGTGGACACATGATGGATAGCAGTTTGGCACAAGGGTAATAATAATTTCAATTTTATTTCCATGCATGACTTATCAATATTTAAAGGTAACAGCTAGTTTCGGGAAGCTCTCAAACACTTTTCGTGAGATTTCTTTGATTTTACTTAATAAATAGCAGGGTACTAACATAACTAAGATGCTGTGAAGTTTTTTCCTCCTCAAGTGAAATATTCATCGAATGAGAGGTGAAAAGTAATAAAAATCCCTGGCCCAAAAAAGAGGGGATGTAAATTCAAACAACGGCCACACACATTACGCACATGGGGATTGCTGTGTGTTATAGATACGCTACACACAGTGCGAAGCGCTGGGTTTATTGTGCGGGGAACCTTCGGGTGGATATGGTCTTAGCGTGAGGCAGTGAAAAGCCGTTACCAAGCGTTTCTTACAGATATTTACACTAAAAATTGTTCGAAATCGTGAATGGAATGTTAAATAATCTCGTACATGTGTCTTATGATAAAAGGAGAATAGTATGTGACTATGTTAGATAAGTTTCTTGCCAGTTTTTTTTTTTGCTACCAAGACTGTCTGTGAGCTTTAACTTACAAAAATGTAATACTGCATCTGGTATTCTGATCCCCTGGTCATGGTGATGGTGGTTATTCAAGATGCCATTGAAAATATGATCCTGATTTATGAACAAAATTTTGCCCTTGACTGACCTTGACTGGCCAATGACCTTTTCCGATCCCTCCATCTTCTACACAATCCATTCACTTGTTGTTAATTCTTGTGATAAAACTGGATGAGGATGGTGAGAATAGTGAGGATGATCAATAACAATTATTAACCCTTTCATGAAATGGGCTAAATTGATCATATTTTGTTCTTCAAATTGGCAACAATAATATTTTTTTTAGTGCTACATGGTTTTAATGAAATGTAATGTCTTTGAAAACAATATATACGTAATTAGAAATGTTGTTGAAAAGTTGAAAAAATTGCCAATTTTTATCATAAAACAGTGATTTTGAACCGCTCAATGTGTTGCCAATTTAAGGATTTTTAAGCTTATTCTCCTTTTAAAAATTCCTTTCATCGAACACAATATGGTCAATTGGTCATGCCACGAAAATGGACATAGTGTGTGCAGAAATTTTTGCTCTTCCTGTTCATGCATCTGGTATATTTTTTAGAGCTCTGAATCAAAAGTTATTGAGTAGAACCACAACATGTGGTCAATTGTCTCGAAAGGGTTACTTAAAGTAACATGTAACCAAGAAGGTGGTTAAGATGGTGGTGGTGGTGGTAGTATCATAGTAGATGATGTGGATGGTGTTGATGATGTTAATAATGGTGCCGATAATAATGGCAATAGGCCTTATAGTGATGGTAGTAAAGACAGTGACAATATGGTGATGGTGAGGTGTTTTGGGTAGGGACAATGTACAGTACCCATAACTGATGCGGTAATGAGAATTATGATGGCAATAATGGGGATGGATACGTGTATAGCCTGATGATAGTAGTGGTGATGGTGGTGGTGATTAAGTTAGTGGTGATGATGATAACGATGATGGTCATGATGATGATGATGGTAATGGTAGTGTTGATGATGGTGGTGATGATGATGATGGTGGTGCCGGTGGTGATGGCGATGGTGATTAAGTTAGTGGTGATGATGATAACGATGATGGTGATGATGAGGATAGTAATGGTAGTCTTGATGATGGTGGTGATGGTGGTGGTGATGATGGTCATGGTGGTGGTGGTGGTGGTGATTAAGTTAGTGGTGATGATAACGATGATGGTGATGGTGATGATGATGATGATGGTAATGGTAGTGATGATAATGGTGGTGATGATGGTGGTAATGGTGGTGGCGGTGGTGGAGTCAATTATGGTGATAATAATAATAATAATAATCAAACATTTTTATATAGCGCATTACACATAAGCAAAATTGCATGTCTCTATGCACTTTAGGAGAGGAAAGAAAGGAAAGATGCACTGGGTTCATGATTCTGATTAACTATAAAGTGGTGAAAAGGTATGTCTTTAGAGAATTAATGAAGTTTTCATAGGAATTTATACTTTTCAGATATTCAGGCAACTTGTTCCACAAAAGAGCGGCAGAATGTGTAAAAGACCTTTCCCCGTATGATTTTGTCATTATTTGTGGAACGCAGAGCAGGGACTTGGAACTGGAACGTAACATTCTATCGGGTTTATATGGAGTTAGTACTTCAGAGAGATAAGTAGGTGATACTGGTATCTGTGGTGATGGAAGTAGTAGTGTATGGTAATGGTGATGACAGTGATGATCATAGTGGTGATGATAATTGTTTCATTATACCAGTGTTCTTTAAAACAAGGTTAAACTGTAGTGGTAGCATAAAAATGATAGTGGTAGTGGTAGTAGAAATATGGTGTTTAAGGGTGTGGTGAGGTGAAATACTTACCTCCTCAAAACGTCTTCCTATAACTTCTTTCTGATGCTTATTTTGGTCACCAACAAAGTTCATTTTTAAGTGGGAATCCTCTTCATCCAGTCTTGGAATATTACGATCATTACCATCAGGGTCTGGCTTTGAGCTAATCAGTGCGTACAGCAATATACACACAACTACAAATACAGCACAAAAGCGGACTGTCCGTCGAGTTCGAATCCTGAAAATTTTCATGATGAAATGCGGGTGTCCATACAAGTATCAGTCCAAGCTTATAAAATTCAAAGATTGCTCATATGGCTTACAATTATACAAAAATTTGAATGCAGTAGTTGATTCAAATCGATTCTGGACTGTAGATTTTTCAGAGGACCAATGACATGCAGGCAAGCAAGTTACTGCCTGCAAATAGCCAAACCATAATAAAGGCTAAGCTCGAAGGAAAAAAGTGTTATGATCCAAGATTCACTGTATGAAAAGCCTGAAGTACACTGACAATCAGCTGAAGGCAGATTGTTACTTGAGAGTGAACTAAAATGTCATGATAGAAGGAGGATGATGAAAATTAACCATGAATTCTGACTAGGATCCAGGTTTGCATGTCTACCGGTAGATCTCTCTCGCTGTCTCTGTCTTCTGTACACTGACGTTGCACTTTCCACTGATGAGAATAGATGAACCTGTCAGCCTTCTCCTTAAAGTCATCAATCCTTGATCTCCATCTTTTCAAGCTGATGGGTGTCACAGACTGTGGTCACAGATGATCTGAAAATATAGATGAATGTAATTAAAACAAAGGAGGATAATGAATGATTGCATTTGCAGCATACATGTATCTTTAGAGGCTTACATGTATCTTTAGAGGCATACATGTATCTTTAGAGGCATACATGTACTATTTAGAGGCATACATGTATGGTGGTTGATCCAGTGTCCGAACACTTTTCAGAAAATCAACGATAGCAAATAAAATATGAAACGAATATCTGTCAAACTATACATATTGAATGCTCAAAGTCCTACAAAAAAAGAAGTTGATGGAATTTTAAAAAGACAACGTAGATTTAATACGATATTCCCTTCCGAGTGAACCCCTTCCCAACGATGCGGCGTTTTGGTCCCTTGAAAAAGGTACCGTAATTCCGAACGTGTGAAACCTATGGGAAAAAGACACAACCTTGGTA
The DNA here is from genome assembly GCA_025618425.1 of Heliocidaris tuberculata. Classification (NCBI taxonomy): domain Eukaryota; kingdom Metazoa; phylum Echinodermata; class Echinoidea; order Camarodonta; family Echinometridae; genus Heliocidaris; species Heliocidaris tuberculata. The sequence continues at coordinate 10,279,296 of CM046846.1, forward strand.
TCAATAGTGTGGTTTTCATACGCGTAATCCCACGCGTATGAAAACCCATTTTAGGCGCTTAACTTTACACGTTCGGTAATATAATCTGTTCGGAGTTACAATACTTGACTATACAGGGCTTTATACAAAGCTAAAATGACTTAATGTATTCAGAAACATAAATTATTACAAATGGAGTCCTACTGTATGTGATTAGGCATGCTATTACAAGCACAATAATTAATATGGAGTCTGATTACTGGAGAATATAATTTTTTTCAATTAATTCATAAATTTCATCAGCACCTTTATTACTCTAGACAGATATAGCCACAAAACATTTACTTGTATGATTTATACTACAGTGAAACTAGAATGCACTACAACTTAATTTCTTAAAATAGTAGTCAATATAATTTGGTCCAGCTATTAACCCCACCATCACACACGTACATGTAACTCTGGCATTTACACGGTATAGCAGAGAGCTCCCCTGCCGTCGCGTCGCCGGCGGCGCTATAGACATGATAGAGCTCTCTTGAGTTACTCCATGTCCCACACTACAAGAAGAGGGAGACTAGACATCATCATCAAAGACAGCAATAAAAACCTGTGATTATAATTCATATTCACATGTAATCCCATCTTCCTGATATAATGGAACATAATTAAGCAAAAAAATAAATCTTACCTTCGGGGAAGATCCGATAATTAATAGTATTTCGGCACTGCACTGCCAATTGTTCGAACTATAATTATAAAGAGTCTCCACTTTGCCGATACACATACACGGTACTGCTTGCATTTGCGTGCCGCGCCGCGCCGCGCCGGTAATTCCGCAGCTGTATCGATCCATAGGCTGTATCATCGCATCGCGCAGATTCACCTCTTCATTCAGCGAGGGTCACTCCCACTTCGTGGTGTATATACCACTTCCAGTCGCACAGGTGGTGTTAGGGCGTAAATGCGAAAGTGGATAAGTGGAGGATCTAGGAGGAGCCCTTATTTTTTATGTGAATTCCAGAATTAACTCTTTGATAAGATTATAATATCTTTGAACATTTGGAAAGAAATGAGACAATTTTGTCTTCATAAATTTAACTTAAAAAAGAATGGGGGGGGGGGGGAGTAAAATTTATTCTTTGTTTCTCCACCCTCACTCCTTTTTTTTTCCAGCTTGTCAACTTCTTTTAAAACTCTTTGGTATTTTTTTGCTTTACAGAAATTAAAAAGAATTTGAGGGTATCTATCTATCCATCTTATTCATCATTTGATATCATTATTATGATTATCATCATTATTGTTGTTGTTGTTATTACTATTAATTGTGCATATATCAGCCCTTTAGTTTTAGCGCAATTTTTTAAGCTTATAAAGAGACACATTTAAATATCAAAATAGTAACAAGGGTACATGTTATACAGGTAGTGGTAAATATGGGCACTTTTGGGTATTGAAAAGAAATATTTTTGGGCACTATACCCCCCCCCTGTCCTCCTCCTAGAACTATTATATTATTTGAAGAGTCATAATTTGAAATAGCATGACATTTATATCAGGCTACACTGTGAAATTTCAAAAGGTCATGGAAGTTGAAGGACAGCATTTCATAGGTTCAGACTTCAAAGACTCCCTTTTTTTAGTTTTAAGTAGGACATGTCATGGTAGTTTAAAAGGGCACCCATTTTTTTTAGTAAGAAAAGGTGCATAATTCTTAAAAAGGGTATACTTATCAGAAGGGAAAGAAGGCATTCATTCTAAGGGTAAAGGGCACATATCAGAAATGAAACGAGGCATTTATCAGAAGGGAAAATAGGCACTTTTGGGGGTAGTTGAAAAAGAAGTTTTGAGAGAAAAACATCCATTTCATTTGAATACATTATGCTATTATAATTAATACAATGTAACCATTATGAGGGCATCCAGTGTAACATTCCACAAACATAACAATCTCCCAGTCAGGGGCGGCGCTACAGGGGGGCAGAGGGGGCGACCGCCCCCCCCCTATGATTTTTCAAGTAGTGAAAAAAAAAAGAAGAAAAAAGAAGAAAAGGAGGAAGAAAAGGGAAGAAAAGGGAAGAAAGAAGAAAGAGGAGTATTAAAAAGAGAGGTCTTAAACATATAACTCTATATTACCCCTGTTATTTAATGGAGAAAAAATATGACGTCATCTTTAGGTCGTCTTGCCCCTCCTATAAAAATACCCTGGTGCCGCCCCTGCTCCCAGTTGTGCCACTTTGGTATTACTTTTTTTATTTCCATCTAAATGGCAACCCCCATGGAGGGAAGTCTCACAAGGAAAAGGCAAACCTTGAAGAAATCTTTCTCTAATAACCAAATAATCAAATAGGAGTAGTTTCACAATTTACTGATGGGTCTGAACTATAGGTCTGAACATCATTGGCATCATTCTTGCCTTCAAGGCTCTCTCCCAAGAGTCTCTCAGTGATGTGAGTAATACCAGATCCAGGTCATTATTTTATCGTGTTATGACAAGCCTAAAACCGCACACATTGTATGCATGATAATATCAGCTCCATGCTTTTGGCAGGATTGAAGTCATTGTCTTAATAGGGAAGTCCACCAGAAAAATGAAAGACATAGCTCAATGAAAGTTCAAGGAAAATCTGACAAAGAATAAGAAAGTTATGAATCTTTAAAGAGATATATTGGAGTACTGGTCAAAGGGTGCTTCACAGAGTAAAACTATGATTCAAAGTATCTAGATATGCGCATCAGTATCTGATGCTTAGACGGCATTAATAACTCATATCTCACTATATATATAGTAGAGAGTCAATTTAGATGAGAAATTCAGTATCGACTGTGACAAAATAACGGCTAGTTTTTTAATTTAAAAATTTGTCTTAAAGGAGAATTAAACCCTGGGGAAATATCCATTAAAATGAAAAGAGAGGATAGAGAGAAGCAATTTGAAAAAAAAATCCATCAAAATCGGTTAAGAAGTGAAAAAGTTATGAAAGTTTGAAAAGTCTCAATTTACTTTCTATGGCGATCCTCCAATTGGCAATGTTGCTTCAAAATGACTGGTTTAGTAGTAGAACTCTATGATGTTTTGTACACAAAATTTCATATTTTCTCCATTATCTCTAAAGATGCTGCTTGTCTTTTTGTAAACTCAACATATGCTGTGTCAAATCCATTTCCCCATGATATATCTTGAGCAAAGAAGGAGACAAGCTGCACCTTGGGAGATAATGGGGAAAATATGAAATTTTGTTTACAAAACATATGGAGAGTTGTACTACTAAACCTGTCACTTTGAAACAACATTGCCAATTTGAAGATCGGCATAGAAAGTAAAGTGAGACTTTTCAAACTTTCATAAGTTTCTCATTTCGTAACCGATTTTGATGGAACTTTTTAAAAATTGCTGCTCTCTATCCTCTCTTTTCATTAAAATCGATTTGTTCCCAGTGTTTCATTATCCTCGAATAGGCCATGTACAATACTATGCAAGATCTAAAAAAAATCTCTCTCAAGGATCTAAAAATCAGAAATTTTTCACGGGTTTCCCTGAATAGGGTATCAAAGTCATGGACACGGATGCCGTAGAGTAGAGGCCTACCCCGGGCTCATTCTCCTGGAATCACTGATTGTCGAGGGGTTCTTTGGTATAATTTTTATACTGTATCGTATAATGTCTGATCCTGAAGAGGGCGCTTTTTAAATCTTTGGGAACGAGGTCGTGGCCTGTCATTCTCAGTCATATTTTCTCGTGGTAGATGAGCTTTTAAGCGAAGATGTTCAAAAAGTGAGTTGAACTTGCATTATTTCTTTTACTAATCTTCCCCTTTTTACCCCTTTATCTCGTCGACGGTCGTAAATATGGATCTGTAGCAATAATGCATGCATGGCCTATGAGTATTTCAAGATGCAAGACTCAACGGAGCGTTGGGGCTGTCTGCCCCGGTACTAGCCGGATGGATCTCTGGCGCCTTGCGCAAGATTCCCGTGAAATACGACGGGGAGCTGAGCCTGATGGCATGCTGAGCTGAGCTGCGCACTGAAGATTTGACTTGATATTGAAATGAAAAACAGAAAATTCTTATAGATTCCACTAATGCTTAATCTTATATTATTTCTGATATTCTAAAGAGTAAGTGTGCCAAAAATCGTATCACAATTTGAGCAAGAAAAGGCGCAGCGGCTGCGTCATTTGGCATATGTTTGGACATTTAAAACACAAACGTGCCCCCTAACTTAACTGTTAGTTAATTTTGGGGTGACCAAATTTCGCAAACATTTTAATTTTTTTTAGGAATATGAATGGTATTCAATCCATGATTTCTCATATTCTACAATAATTTATTGAGATAGATTTATACATGTACCAAGCGGAAAGCAACATGCTGGACTAAAAATGGTTCCGGCAAGAAAATTAATGGACAAAGAATTTCGGAGATATCGCGATCTGAAAATCCGATGTCGGATCGCAACGCGCTGGAAAAAGTTTGCGCAAGTGACTTTACATCTAGGTTATAATGTAGTGATCCATCAAAGGTCAGATAATGCATCATTTGCAAGACAAAATATCATACAATCATTGGGTATCACATTTTACTTGCAAGTCCTGCAAGTTTGATGACATCTTCTCACAAAATGAGATTTTCTAGACTCTTGGCTTGTGGCCTTCATTTTTTTTGGAAACTGATGCAGAAAGTAGCAAAATTTGCCAATCTTGTTGTCAATATCTTCAGAATTTCTCACCCAAATTAAAAGAAACTATTTTCCCTATGTAATTTTAGCTTCCTCTATCCAATGGTGGTATCAGATTTTCAAAATCTTTTGTAGTTTTTTGAGATATTGCCCTGTGTGCGATCTTTGGTCACGCACAAAATATGGTCACACCACCATACACATTGAGTCTTGTCACGTTAACATGCCCCATGGCCATGTCTACACACTCCTTCAATTCAAATGAAATATCTAAGGTCTAATCGTGGAATAGGTCCCCCCTCATTCAGTGTGTACATGTACGTACACACTTGCTTGTTATGTCTATTGGGTGGAATTAAGTATCCGCAGTATTGCATGCAATAAACTGCTACTGTGTGGAGTGAATAAGGGGGGACCTATTTCATGGTAACACTGATCTAAGAATTTTTAACATGAAAGAAAAAATTTGGAGGCTCATGAATAAAATTACATAAATTAGGCCTATTATTAATATTTTTATTTATTTTGCATGAATATCCATTGCTATAAAAAAAAAGACAAAAATTTGGTTTTTGTTTTGTCTTTGTAGATTTTGTAGCTTGTAGATTTTTATGAAAAATGTATGTATATTTACTATGTTTTCACTTTCTTACAGGTTTGATTCAAAAGAAAATGTGTCAGGTGTGACACAAATGAAGTCCTCTGTCATTCGTGGAATCCGATCAAATCTGGTCGAGGCGTATCCAGGATTAGAAGAATTTCAGGATCAAATCCTTCCAAAGAAAGAATCCTACAATCTTATAAAGTGGTAAGCATGAAAATTTGATTAATCACTGCCTCATACAATATCTTCTCTGATAAAATTTATGTTCCTTTCTTTAAAGGGAAGGTTGAGTTCTGGGAAAGTGTAAAAATAATTTGTGAGCTTTCTCATTCTTTTTATGTTAGTGTGGAAGATTATAGTAGAAATGTCCCCTGAAAAAGATTGCTCTTTAATTACTCTCACGCTCAAAATATGACAAGAAACAGCTGAAGATTTTTTCAACAATTCATTTTCAAAAGTTAAGGAGCATCTCTAATACAAATTGTGTTTAACATGTAGGCACTGTTGACTGAAATTGAAATGCCAAATTGCGAAATCTGCAGTATTCCTTTACTATTAACTTTGGTTATTAAATCCATACTATTGACTTCCATGTACAATTTCATTTTCTTTGATGGAATCATGATTTTACCTGTGAAGTCATGAAAGAGTAGAGATCATTGCCGTCGGAGGAGAACCCGTTTTCTTCAGGCAACGGGATGGACCCTACATGCCAACTCTGAGGTTATTACATAAATGTAAGTTTCCTGAGTTTGGATACATGTGAGTTGAGCCAGCCCTTAAAGTGCTGCCATTTTAAAATTGAATAATGATGCTGATGATAAAAAATGTAATGAAATGTATTTAATTTCATTTTGAACTAAAAAAAAAAAAGTGAATATAAACTATAAAATATACATGGAAAATGGAACACTGGATATCAGTGTTATGAGAAAAGAGATTTATGTGTTTATGAAGTTTAAATGCATTGTGTATTGTATTTCACCATGTCTTTATTCTGTTAATATTAAAACTCAGTTTTTTTTTAATTTTTGTAAAATCACATGTTGCAGTGCAGATTTTGTAGAAATGTCACATCTGATTTGACATCGTAATATATGGTTTTCATTGACCCTGTTTAAATGTCAACTTTTTAAAATTAAGCTTGATCAATGCCTCTATCTCTCCCCCCCCCCTTTTGTTTACAGATCCGACAATATTACCATGGCAACAAGTAGACAAGGGAGCTATACGTTTTGTCTTGAGTGGTGCTAACATCATGTGTCCAGGTCTCACATCTCCAGGGGCTGATCTAGCTCCTGCTGAGAAAGACTCCATTGTTGTATCCTTTTGTTAGTCTCTCATATTTTCAAATGAAGTGGATTCTGGATTGTTCTGAGGCACCCAAAATCTAGATTGTTTCAAATGGGAAGTTCTTTTGTAATAAATCAAAATTTTATAAAAATTTCACCACCAAATTAGACTCCTTACTGGTACTTACTCTTCTTTCTCATTCAAGAGAACCATGCAGGGCCCTGTTTCATGAAACTTGTTTTCACTGACAGTTTACAATAACTGGTATAAGCTACTGAAATCCTTGCATCTGATTGGCTGAGAGCAAATTTGCTGGTAAAAATCACTGACAAGACACTTGATGAAATGCCCCCAGCTTTGTAAACTTATTGAAATAATTGATCAGTATTAGAGAGAAAGTTTGAGAAGATCAGTGTAGGAGAAAAATGTGATTTCTAAATGCTGGAATAGTCATGTGAACAAGTAAAAGATGTATTCCATGAAGTGAAATATTTAATGATTTTCTTTGTAAGGAGGCATTTTGTATTTCACCTCATGTACACATTTCTACTTTTGCACTTTTAAAAAAATCAACTAACAATGTCTTTGACTTTACTGTTTCCATATATTTTTCTTAACACACTTCATGCTCTCAGGCAATAATGGCTGAAGGCAAAACTCATGCTCTCTCAATAGGCCTCATGAAGATGTCCTCTGATGAAATGTAAGTATCCATTCACTTTTTATACAATTTTTGCTTTAATTCAACACATTCAGAAGTGATATTTTGGCTGGAGTTTTATAAAAAAAAATTATTTGTGTTCGTAAATTGAAGAGCAACTTTTTAAAGAAGTCCCTGCTGGGTTTCAAAAGCTTTTTTATTTTCACCAAACAAATACATGTAACTTTATATTATACAAATATTGTTGGTAGCCGGTCTGGGAGGATTTTGTTGCAGTGTCAGTTAGAAGAACATATTTTAGTGCAAAATAATTTGTGCATTTGTGGCTTCATGAGTTGCCAATTTGTAGAACAAGCAAATCATTTCTTGAGAATACTGAGTATTTCATGGAGTGTTTTAGGGAAGATAAGTATGTAGCTGGAAATCACTTTTGAGTATCTGGCATTTTTCACCCAACTTTTATGAATAAAGTGAAATTTTATTATAATTCCTAGGGACTGTGGAAATGACCTGTACCTTGTTATATTGAAACCTTCTTATATCAGGGAAACAATAAACTACAAATAGGTGATACTGGCTAAACTATGTTGTGACTGTGTTCCCTTATAACAATTTTCCGCCGCATAACTCCTGATGATGTGATATGTGATGTGATGTCCATAGAAGTACCAGTAATATAGTTTCCTTTTCCTTTTCAGCCGTTGTATCAGCTCATGCCAACTAACTATGTCTTTTTGTTTCCTTTATCCTTTTCAGCCAAAAAGTCAACAAGGGTATTGGGATCGACAACATCCACTATCTCAACGATGGTCTATGGCATATGAAACAGGTCAAATAGCACATGCAGACCTATCATAAGAACTGTGAATGATGCAACCTTGCAAGCATGGATGCAGGAAGCTATGATTTCCTCGTTTTAATGGAGACTTGCTGGCCATCATCAGTTAAAGTGAAGAGTGAGAGTGGGTTAGAGAGAGAGAGAGAGAGAGAAACAAAAACAGAGAAACAGAGACATAAAGATAGAGAGAGAGAGAGAGAGAGAGAGGGGAGATAAACATAGAAGATATCCATTGATAATTGCAACCATTACGCCGCCTCCTTCACATATGCCGCAGTAAACCACCAGTTTACTGTGGGTTTTTCTTTCTAATAGTGCACTGCGCTTCATATTTGTGTATCTTATAACCCATAGATATGTGAGTATGTGAACTTGGACCTTTGTGGTGCCCAGCTTTTTCATCCCCACTTGCCATTCAATTACAAGTGTGAAGGCATGGTGGTATAGTGGTTTATTCACTTGACTCTTGATCATAAGGTTGAGGGTTCGAATCCCAGCCTGGCACTAACATCCTTTGGCAAGACATTAATCCATATTTGCCACTCTCCATCCAGGTGTAATTGGGTACCTGATATGCTAGAGCGCTACATATTTTGGCTGCCAAGCTATGACTGGGATAATAATGTTGGAGGGCCAGGAGCGTCACAACATGACGGACATAAGTGCTATACAAGAAGCCACCATTATTATTATTAAGTATAAAAAAAAGCCTGCTATGGTTTACCGCTGCTTATGTGAAAAAGACTTTACAAGGCACACACACTCTCTTGCATGGAATCTGGGATTTTCCTACTACATGTATATTGTCTGCTGAGATTCAGAAGGGCATTATTAGGCATATCAGTTTACATAAAGTTAATGCCCTTTTGACTCAATAAACGACAATTTTCAAACTTTTCCCTGAATAAATTATTGATAATTGGATGCCAAGAGAATGAAATGTAATAGGGACTTTTGAGTACTCCTCAAGGGGGGAGGGGAGGGGTACTCGTTTTTCCAAAGGTTCATAATTTCGAAGCTTCGTAATTCCGAAACACAAATTTCCCATAGCAGGGGGTTCATAATTCGAAAATGAAATAGGGTTCATAATTCCGAGCATTTGATGTACTGGTATTATTTCAAAGGTTCGTAATTCCGAAAATGAAATAGGGTGTGTAATTCCAAAAATGAAAAAGGGTTCATAATTGCGAAGGTTTGTAATTCTGAAAAATGCAATAGTCGTACGTAACTTTCGGAATTACAAACCTTCTAAAATATGAACCCTTTTTCATTTTCGGAATTATGAAGCCTGTTTCATTTTCAGAATTACAAACCGTCAGAGTATCGAACCTTCAGAATTATGAACCTTCGGAAATACGACATGTAACCCTCCTAAGTGCCCCATATTATCAAGTCTACAAAAATTAGTGTATAGAAAAGTGAACGTAGAATCAAAGTATTTGGAGTTGACATTTTCAACAAACTCCTTCAGTCAAAATTTACATGTGTATCATACTTCAGAGTATGCAACATTGGGGAAGACATATTTTATTATCTTCTAATATCAAGTTAAACTTAATATCAGCTCAATTTAAAATGGAATGGAATTCAGAGAATTTAGAAACAATTATGCGTATGCTTTGGGAATTCACCCTTTGCTATTCATCTCCATTTGTGTTTGATTTATATAGAATCTGATATTACATCTGTGTAATAAACTACATGTGCAGCTTCATATTTTCATTATTTCAATTTTGATTTCAAACTCCACAGTGAAATCACTGTTGTGTCTTTTATGTAATTTAATCAGTAATTTGAATATTCAGTTGGATCAAATCCATGAATAAAGCCATGTATATAGAGAACAATATATGTGTATTTTTGTAGTTCGTTTTCTTGTGTTTGTACTTATGCAAGCAGAGCATTTTAATTTGAATTTTCCCTTGCCTTTAGCAATTTCCTTAATTGGAGCATGTTTTTATTAATTAATTTAGAGGGTATTGTTTATTAAATGCACACTTTTTGATTTTTTTTTCCCTGTTACAGTACATTGAACTTAAGATGACCTTTAGAGTGCCCAATTGCAAACTTTGTTGTGCAACCTAATTGTATCTTCTGGAAATTTGAGAAAGTGAAAATCATTTTTGTACCCTGTTCAACTTTGAATGAAAAATTGTATTTTGATTAACTTTAGTTCATGAATTTTTATATTTCATCCATGTCAGATGTAAAATATTACCTTATTTTATGCAGGTTCTGCATGTTTTCTTAATCTTATCCACAAAGTGATTGGACCTTAAGACTACTTTTTCAGTCAGTCTTTCATATTCTGTTTTTCTTTTCCCTTTTCTCCTTAGAAAAATAAATATGCAAATTTGCCTCTTCCCTATATTACTATTGTCTTGTCCCTCTCTCCACTCATGCTCTTTTTTTCAGCTGACTTGACATTTTATGAACCTAGAGAAGTTCTTTCCATTGAAGTTTTTTTTTTTTTTTGCATTGTACCTAACACTAACAGTGTTGTTAATCTTGTTCAATTGAACCTGTGATAAATACAATTCTTGGATATAAACTCTGTTCATTGTATCACAGGTTGTATTGCATATGATGAACAACACATGTGATTTCAATATGCATATTATGCGAATTGCCCAAAGTTAAGTTTTCGGCCACAAGGCTGATATTGTTCGGAGACCACTTGGGATCGCAAATGCACAAAAAAATTTCAGGGGAAAGAACTTTTATAGGTTTACTATTGGCTACATAGGACTGTCAAATTGACTATTTATAATTTTCCCCTTGTGTCATTTGCTCTTCGATCATCTTATTCACATTTATCCCTTCATCACTCACCATACCAAGAAACATAACATACCTAGCAAAATACAAGTCAAAGACACAAATTTCTTCATTGCATGCACACGGTTTAATCAGAATAGACAGATTTCTTTGATTATACATACAAAGACACACCATTTTGAATATTGTATAATGTACATTATTTTATCTCTTTGCAGGACTTCTCTCAGATGATTTTTAGATATTTATAAGAAAAAAAAATCATTTTCGATCCCTACATGATCGGGGAACCATGCGGCACAACACTGCCACATGACAGTGTAGTCCCATATGTATGTATTTCTGTATTCAGTTTTTGTAATTAAAATGCAGAAACTCCTGCATCACGTGCCTTCAAAGAAATGCATAATTCACATTTCAATGATACGTGCAATATACTAGAAGAAAATATATGACCAAAATAAAGACTAACATTTGCAATGACACTTAATAAGTATAACTTTCAAAATTTTAATTATCTGTGTGCACTACAGGCTCTACATATATTCTGAAAAGAGTGTCAAAGCAAAGAAATTGTTATAATTGGATACAAGTCATTCCTGAAATTAGAATTCATGGAAATTTCTTATATTCTTTGACAGTAGTAAATTAACTAGGGAAATAATTTTATACTCTAGTACCCATGGCAGAGGTGTTGATTCGTTCGGTATAGATAAAGCATTGTTTGTGAACAATGCTCTGCCCCTCCAATGCTTTATCTATTTCCAACGATTCGACGCCTCTGCCCATGGGTGAACAATTAATCATCATGTACCCAAGCTTCTTATTGCAAGGAAATGGGTAGGAAATTCCAAAAAGCTGTAGGTCCACTAGTTTCCCTGTTTTAATAATTCTCAAGTCTATGCCTACTGAGGTAAATAAATAACCCTCAAAACAAATTAATAATGATTCTATAATACATGTACATACATGTATATCATAATTTCATTTACTAGCAATAAGGCCATTCTCTCTTCTTCTTGATCCGAAAAAAATATGTTCCGGAACATAGAAGTATAATAGATGCTCAAATGCATGTTCTTGTTTTTGACTGGCTTTTCGAGAAGACTGCATTAAACCCACTTTATGTTCAGCAAAAGCAGTTAATAACTCGACCTCAAAACAGCCATTGTAAGCTCTTATACTCATTGGATGTTATAAGCCAGTTCGTAAGTACTTGCCTGTACATTAATTTCACTAGCCCTTTACAAGAAATATGTAAACAAAATGTAATTTCCAGGCCTGCCTAGTTGGGCAAGTGCATTTATTATTACTTTGACCCATGCCAGTGGGCAAGCTGGTTTGTTGTAACCTGCTCTTCTTTAAAATCTGGGGAGCGTTTCATCAAGCGTTTTGTCAGCGATTTTTACTGACAAATTTGCTCTCAGCCAATCAGATGCAAGGATTTCAGTAGCTTATAACAGTTGTCGGTAAAAATCACTGACAAAACGCTTGATGAAACGCTCCCCAGAATAGAGCATTTTGTTTTAAAAAGAGTGGAATGAAAAAGACAAGGGTGTATGGCTATCAGCACATGCAATACATGTATACACATCATCACATACACATATAAATATCTGTGTGAAGCTGTAAGGCTGATATTATACGAGGCAGGGCTTGACATCAACAGAGCGCCAAGGCAAATGGCCCGTCTAAAATTCATATTGACCCCCAAATTCCAATATCTGGACAATATTCTTAAAATGACCATGTCATAAAAACGTTAGTTTTGACGAGCCCGCATGTGTTACATTCGCTAGCCTGTCTTTTGAACTAAATCTAAAATTAAGAACAAACATTTTCAAATCTACAAATAAATTAATGTACATGTATGGTATACATGTGTATTTGACAAGAAAACCGACCAGTAGTACTAGGTATTGATAGAGTCAGTCACAGATATACCTGCTGTAAAAATTAAAGTGAACTGGATAGCTTTCTCCTCAAATAGTGAACATGTGGCTAAAACAAAGGACAGTAGAAGGAGAGATAAATAGTGACGTGAAAGAAAGAAAAAAAAGTTCTATCCAAAGTTGGAATAAATCTAAATAATAATAAATCGGAATGAGAGTCGTTACAAAACAAACGCACCTGAAAATTATGACTTTCATTGAGAAATGCCTCAAGCTGAGGCAGGCAACAAACCGGCAGATTCAATGGTTACAATATGGAGTATTTTAGGTTACTGAGTGATGAGGTATCACAAATGTAATAAATGGGGTCCCCTTAACAACGTCAATCAAACTGTGACAATGTACCAGGTTGCAAAACATGAGAAGTTGTGTATCGAATATTTAAATGATAATGCAAGAGATATCACCATTATCTTTCGGAATATGTCACTTGACGAGAGGTCAAGGGCCGGTGTTCAAATCAATACCTAAGTCAAATATTAGTGATTCACTTAGTTTTGTGCTTTGAAAAAGCACCTAGCAAACTTAATAATCCAGTTGAATGTTTTGGCTACAGATTTTACCCTAAGTCTCAGAAGGAAATACTGGCCCAAGTGAAAAAATACTCCATTTTATCCTAGCACTTTAGATAGACTGATGTTTGTTATCCATGACAACATTTCCCTTGCCAAATTTTTAAAGTACATTTCTCAGGAACTTTCTCAGGAACTTTCTCCATTAACATGGTGCCTCTATGCAAGCATGCTAGCCAGGTTCATAATGAGCAATGAGAGACAGGAGAGGGCGCCATTTAATCTTCTAGGAAGAAGAAGTTGCCGTTCCTCTTCTGATCCGTATCCTTGACAGAATTGAGCTTGTTGATGCGTGGTCGGAAGTTGTTGGGATCTCGTCGAAAGGTGATGTCCAAGGACTTGAGGAATTTGTTCATGCCAACAAGCAATGACTGCGGTCTGTAATACAGAGCAAAAACATCAATTAATAACGAAACAAGCTCAAAATGAGAGAATTAGTTGCTTAGATTTCTTCCAAAGCAAGCATTTCAATTCCGAGGGATCGACAATAGCTGTAAGACATTTGCCGATGGAAGTGTTATATTACTTTTGTTGCGCTGCCTACTTCAGCTGAAGTGTCTTAACTGGTCTAAATCGGGTTAAAAGATGATTTAAATCGTACTAAAGTGTTTTTGTGGGTATGGGGTTCGGTTGCAAAGCAACAATGTGCTGCTCATGTGCTGGTCAGACGAAAATAAGAGTAGGACTGTATCATGTCATACGTAGCCGCAGTTGTCGATGCAAGACTGACAAGCTCCACTCTTCATTTACCATTGCATGTTACCCCTCTCTCTGTTAAGAACTTAAGAAGTTGTGGAACAGTCATCTTCTAAAAATCTTTGTCCCCAGAAATGTCCATTATGATGGATGAAATGAAATAAAATACTGGCAAAGCTTGATGAATACTTTGTGTGACTAAATGAAGTTGACGATTGTGCATAGATAAAAATGTATTGTTAAGCGAAAAGACCGGAAGTGGAACAATGCAACCAAAAGCTGGACCTTCTGCTCGTGCACTGTGCATCAACCAATCAAAAGCAAGCATCTGATAATGGGATTTTTTATACACTCTAACGACTAAATAATTTTATTTATTGTCGATCCCTCAAATTTGATTATCTTTCATCATTCTGCAAGGACATCTACCCCCCCCCCCCCCCCATCCAGTAGCCTGTATGTAGTTTGTGGGATAACTTTTTTGTTCAGGGAGCCATTGTCTAGTGGGGGAGGGATGGGGGTAGTTGATTAGTTGTTCAAGGGGTAGGGGCCCATCTAATTTACTGCCCTAAGCAAACACTTGTCAAGGAGGGTAGTCTTCTTCACAGAGGATAGAAGGTGCACCGTCACGACAGTGACCATACATCCTGCCAGCATTAGAATTTACGAGGGCAGCATGACTTACGTGTTAGCCTTGGTTTGGATGGAAGGTATACCGTCAAAGACAATAACCCTATCAGCCAGGTAGGTTGCCATGATGAAGTCGTGCTCCACCACAAACCCCGTCTTCTTAGCATGGAGAATGAACCTGGAGGTGATATAAATGAAAACGTTTTGATTAAAACATTGCCATGACTCGGTGGTAGAGCAGTGGTCACAAAACCATAATGTCCAATGTTTGAAACTAAGCAAAAGTGCTAGTGCCCTTTGACAGGGCTCCGAACTAACTTTCTTTGTAGGAGGTCTGGACTGAAATTTTGTCTGTATTTTCTTCTGTATGCACAAGCCCCTAAAATTTTTAACTTTTTAAACTTAAGTTTGGGTGTCCTTGTGTGCCAGGCACCTGTTAGTCCTGCCTTTGCTATTAAAGGCAGGCGAAGTTCCTCATAAACGACTTCAAGTTGTAGGTCTTCTGGTTGTTTATCTGAAAACACATATTTGCTTTTTTTACCAGTAGGGTAAATTAATCAATATATCAATCAAATTTTGGGGTTCGTATAACGTGACTTGCATAGAAAAGCACATAATACCTGACGAACAGTCTTTTATCACCTATCCCCCTCCCATAAAAAATACCTCACCTTTGGAGGCAAGAAAAAGAAACATTTCCAACCCCAATCCTATTCAAGTAAATTTCAAGAGCACATCCCTCAAAACACTATGGACAGAAGGACTGCATTACAAAGACTGCATGTCTTGTCTCCCTTGAGCGGTACTATACAGGTTTCACCGAGTAATAATAATTTAAGCATAACTGACCTCTTGATGACCTTGGCAGCGACCAGACGCTGCTCAGAGTCCAGATAGGCTGAAGGTTCATCTATGAGGTAGACGTCAGCTGGTTTACCAAGGCACAGAGTCAGGGCCACACGCTGGAGCTCTCCACCGGACAGGTTCTGGACCTAGTCAGTGAAGAGAATATAGAGAGACGGTATGTGATTTAGCTCAGGAAAGCTCTGACAGAACCTTGGTAAACAAAACAAAAAAATAAGCTCTGGTAAGAAAAAGAATATTGTTAATGAGGAAATCTCACTTTTCCAATAGTGAATCCGAAAAAAGCTCTCATAAGTAAAACATATTTCTTTTATTTTTTAAAGGGACTACAGAGATCGGTAGATGAACAAGAACAAGAAAAGCAGTCAATTTACAGTGGTGATAGTACATTCACAATAGCAGGGTCTATGGCACTTGATCCAGAAGACAACAGTTCTGCTGTGAACTTCTTACACTAATTGAATCCGTAACTTCCACCTTGGACTCTGTATCCAAACCTAAACCTTACCCTTAATTTAACCTAAACCATATCACAACCTTAAAACTACATCTTTGACGAAATAAAGCCCAGAGCAATTGTTGCAGAGCAAATGTTGCATTGTGGAGTACTGGCATCCATCTTATTTCTTCTGTGAATTTTCGATAATCCTTGAAAACCTGTCTAAGACATACTGATAAAAGCGATCAATTGATTACCTCTTGGTCAAAGATGTTCTCGATGAGAAGTGGCTTCATGACATCTGTCACAAACTGAGGATGGACGTAGGAGTCTCTGATCTTGGCATGTAGGAGCTGCCTGACGGTACCCTGAGACTTAGGACTGATCTTCTGTGGCTTGTAACTGATGTTCAACTGGGGTACAGTTACTGGAAAAGGAAAAGGGTATAACTTATATCCTTAAATCGATACAGTTAAATCCAATTTTTATGGAGTCTGTGATCTCAGTGTTTAGGAGCTGCCTGATTTTTAAACCGATCTTCTAAGGCTTTTAAGTGGGGCTTTTTTTTTTTGGGGGGGGGGCACACTTATTGGAATAGCCAAAGAGAACAATATCTTTCTTAAATCAATTAAATTAAATCAAATTTAAGGTTTAGTTTGAAACATCATTGCAGCCAAATGACTGAACTAGGGTAGTTAACAATTTCAAAACATGCAAAATTCCTTTTAAAAAATACAAAATAGTAAGATAGCTGTTAATATCAATCAATTTAATTTTTTTAAAAGACAGTCCTTGAGTCCTGTTATTATTCATGACACTTTGAATTTACTTTGCATCGTAGCACGTAATAGTTAATTGCTTGTTTAACCGGAAAATTTTCTCGTTTCACAGAAGTACTTTTGACAGGTCTTTACAAGTTTTCTTCTTAACTACTTCAACCTTCAAGGTATTAGAAAGAAATACAAAAATCTTTGCAAATATCCCAAAGGGCTTTCTTTATAAATGGTTTGCTCAACAAATGAGTACAAAGAGAATTCAGAAAACAATTTCCAGACATGCTTAGTCTGATAATAATGGGTAGCATATTCCAAAAATCACACCCATGAAAGACATTGAAAAACTGACCCTGTGCAATCATAAGTTTGTAAGACATAACTATCTACCTTCTTTTTGTCTTGTGGAATATCTATGTACTATTATGCCACATTAATCTATTAAAATGCAAGTTCTATTAAACAAATCAAACAAAAATGTAAAAATCTATAAATTATGCAAATCATACACATTTCTTCTTACCTCCTTCTTCGTCTGGTTTGAGGAGGCCGGCCATCATCCTGATAAAGGTCGTCTTACCGGTCCCGTTCTCTCCCAACATCACAACGATCTCAGAGTCGGTGAAGTCACCCTGACAAATCTCCAAATGGAAATTACCTGAAAGATAAAACAATGGCAGTTGGATTTACAAAGGACTTTTTCCTGGGGATACCAAGCGCCAAATACTATTATTACCCCAGCTAGCTGAGCTACTCTGAGAAGCACTTTTATTCTTGAATATGTGCATTATAACGTGAAGTTAGATAGTGCTGTAGCCCGGAACAAAAAGTCCGGCCCGTTTTAATTTTTTTTCTGATCTTTACCGATCCGGTCCAACCCGGTAACCCGGCCCAATAAGGAGTATAATAATAATAATTTTAAAAAAAGGTTGACTCTTAGTGACCTCGGCCTCGTGACCCAGTAGATCTAGATCACACACTCCGTTATCTTGCTGACTGAGGTCCAGACATGCCACATTCCACACAAATTCAGGATCAGTTATTTCTGCCCCATTATTGTCTTACAGACACTATACATCCATGTAGTCTGGATGACCACGCCCACATGTCACTCTCACTATACGCGCCATGTGCTTCGACTGTCATGTCCCAAAGCTATGGTCCAAAGTCCAAAGATCAGTCCATTCATCAGCCAATAGCAAACGAGAGTTTTGCTGTTCGCTGAGGCCGCGTGCTCAGCATAGAGAGACGGCGGTGTAACCCAGCTGGGCGCCAACCGTTTGACAGACTATTATCTTTGCTGTGAATTAATTTGTATACAAACTGCCCATGTGCTTTGATTAGCAATGTCCTTGTTTTGGTTCTGCCACATGACTTGTTGGAAATTTGAGATGATGAAAACGAAAGTTGAGGAGGAAAGCGATCGAGATATAAAGGAGAAGGATTGTTGAGAGAGGGAGAGAGACTCAAAGAAAGATGCGAAGAAAAGAAAAAAAAAAAAAGGAAACTAAGTGAATCATGAAATAGTGTAAAAAGAAGATCAAATTATAAATCGGTAATTTAAGAGACAAGATTTGGGATAGAAAAAATGTTACTGGAAAGAATAAATGGGAAAAATAAATAGAATTAAAAGGGGACAGAAGTGTAACAGGTTTAATCAAGAGTTTTTCTTCTTTCCATCATAATATGTATCAACTTTATATCATAGCATATGGTAAATACATGTCATGTGTATCAATTCTTTCTTTTTCTCTTCCTCCCGATATACTACTAAGTACTAGAATTTTGAGAAGGGAAACAGGGAGAGGGGAGGAAAGAAACAAATCAGAGAGAGGGTGACGATTAATTTTATCTTCATGTTTATTGATTAGCTCATCTTGCTAATAAACTTGAATTTTCCGCCTATCAGGAAGTGATTTGGCGATGGAATTACTCTTTCAAATCTCCCCTGTAAACTAGGCTAAATAAACTCCAGTTCAAACTCCAGTTCAACACATCGATAACATCACTAACTTTCATCATCATGTAGTAGTTCCCTGCTCTATCTCACAGTCTCACACATTGACATAACGTAATACATGATGTACACAGAGTGCCCTCTTGACCTCTTCTGTCACACATTCTCGATCTCTCTCATGTCACAGGTCAACAAACTTTATCGACTGTAAGCCCTTTGATCTGATCTGCTGCCGGTGCAGTGCATGGGTCACCGATGGCCATGCCCATGCGGTCACCAAACTTTAATTTATTCTGAGATTAACTCCGCCCACATATCGAGGGAAACTTCCTGATTGGTCACTAAATTGATTGCCCTGCATACATGCAGAATAGGACTAGACTGCAGGTGCATGGTTGTGTGTATACGTGTATTTGCAGTGCTGCATATATGTGTAATAATACATACTGGCTTGAATGCACTACAGATGAACAGATCGAGCTACACTTAGGCAATAGGGCCGCATTTATTTAGTTATTTTGATAGATTTATTATGATAAAAGACGAAGAATAATGAGCTATTTCAAGACCTTTATACTATCTCTTTCTGTTACCGAGTTGACCCAATTAATTGCCACAGCCCGGACCGGAATTGGTCCGGCCCGGACAGCTCAGTCTGGTGGACTAAAGACCGGCATGCGTTCCGGGCTACAGCACTAAAGTTAGAGTTGCTTTGGGAAAGCAACAAGATTCCAGCATTTACAAAAGATGGTAAATTGACGCATTAACTGCTATCAACAACCAATCCTCAACAATGCCATCATTAGGAATATCACAACTGTGTTTCTCATCTCTCTACCTCCCTCCCTCCCTCCCTCCCCTTCTCTCTCTGTCTTTCTCTGTATCTCTCTGGAATATCACAACTGTTTTTCTCATTTCTTTCTCCCTCCCTCCCTCCCTCCCTCCCCTTCTCTCTCTCTGTCTTTCTCTGTATCTCTCTGGAATATCACAACTGTTTTTCTCATTTATTTCTCCCTCCCTCCCTCCCTCCCTCCCCTTCTCTCTCTGTCTTTCTCTGTATCTCTCTGGAATATCACAACTGTTTTTCTCATTTCTTTCTCCCTCCCTCCCTCCCTCCCTCCCTTCTCTCTCTGTCTTTCTCTGTATCTCTCTGGAATATCACAACTGTTTTTCTCATTTCTTTCTCCCTCCCTCCCTCCCTCCCTCCCCTTCTCTCTCTGTCTTTCTCTGTATCTCTCTGGAATATCACAACTGTTTTTCTCATTTCTTTCTCCCTCCCTCCCCTTCTCTCTCTGTCTTTCTCTGTATCTCTCTGGAATATCACAACTGTTTTTCTCATTTCTTTCTCCCTCCCTCCCTCCCTCCCTCCCCTTCTCTCTCTGTCTTTCTCTGTATCTCTCTGGAATATCACAACTGTTTTTCTCATTTCTCTCTCCCTCCCTCCCTCCTTCCCTCCCCTTCTCTCTCTGTCTTTCTCTGTATCTCTCTGGAATATCACAACTGTTTTTCTCATTTCTTTCTCCCTCCCTCCCTCCCTCCCTCCCCTTCTCTCTCTGTCTTTCTCTGTATCTCTCTGGAATATCACAACTGTTTTTCTCATTTCTTTCTCCCTCCCTCCCTCCCTCCCTCCCTCCCCTTCTCTCTCTGTCTTTCTCTGTATCTCTCTGGAATATCACAACTGTTTTTCTCATTTCTTTCTCCCTCCCTCCCCTTCTCTCTCTGTCTTTCTCTGTATCTCTCTGGAATATCACAACTGTTTTTCTCATTTCTTTCTCCCTCCCTCCCCTTCTCTCTCTGTCTTTCTCTGTATCTCTCTGGAATATCACAACTGTTTTTCTCATTTCTTTCTCCCTCCCTCCCTCCCTCCCTCCCCTTCTCTCTCTGTCTTTCTCTGTATCTCTCTGGAATATCACAACTGTTTTTCTCATTTCTTTCTCCCTCCCTCCCTCCCTCCCTCCCCTTCTCTCTCTGTCTTTCTCTGTATCTCTCTGGAATATCACAACTGTTTTTCTCATTTCTTTCTCCCTCCCTCCCTCCCTCCCTCCCCTTCTCTCTCTGTCTTTCTCTGTATCTCTCTGGAATATCACAACTGTTTTTCTCATTTCTTTCTCCCTCCCTCCCTCCCTCCCTCCCCTTCTCCCTCCCTCCCTCCCCTTCTCTCTCTGTCTTTCTCTGTATCTCTCTGTCTATGTCTATCTCTCTCTCCACCTACATACCTAATGATTTGCTCATTGCTGGGTACTTGTTATGGCACATCCTCTTGATCTCCTCCTCCTCTGCATTCTCTGAGACCTTGAAGACCAACGACGTCTCTCGGAACCTCAGGTTCTCCGTTGGCACGAAGCCATCAAGGAAGATGTTGATTCCTACCGAACAAACAAATGCAGTCCAACAGAGTGAATGTCGAAGCTTCATAATCAAATTCTTAACCCTTTCAAGACAATTGACCACATTTTGTGGTTTGGCTCAATAATTTTTTATTCAGAGCTCTAAAAAATATACTAGATGTATTAGTAGAAAGAGAAAAAAATTCTGCACACACTATGTCCATTTTTGTTGCATGACCATATTGCATTTGATGTCAGGAATTTAAAAAAGGAGAACAAGCTTTAAAATCCTTAAATTGGCAACACATTGTGAGGTTTAAAATCATTGTTTTTTAACAAAATTGGCAATTTTTTCAACTTTTCAAAAATATTGGTAACCATGTATACTGTTTTCAAATACATTACAATTTATTAGAACCACGTAGCATGAAAAGAAAAATATAATTGTTGCCAATTTGAAGAACAAAATGTGATCAATTCAGCCTCTTAAATAATTCCTGTCCTGAAAGGGCTTCATTCTTAAAACATCACAACAATTTTCAAGACAAATGCATCTTGTTTTTTCTTCAAGATTCCTACACTGTTTTCATATTCACCACCGAAGAGGGTTGGGTCAGCACTGAGTCCAGAACAGAAGCTACTCAATCAATCCGCACCTCAATCATGCTACCTTTCATGCTTACAGTAGCTACATGCAAGACTAAGCGGATCATTAATCTACATAACCACAGATATGTGCAATGTAATGAGTAAATGGCTTCAAACTTTTGACGTGACTTTTCATTTCTTTCTTGTCATATTATCAATAGTTAGAAATCCAGAGTGAAATTCACGTCAGTCAGATGCAAATCATTCACCTACTCCATGTAGGTAGCATGAAGACTTGTTAAATCGGTCAAACAAAATTTTACGTGGCATCCATATTGACATTATTAACATTCATTTTTCATAATTTTCTCACAACGATTCAAGAGCAGGATATGTAGAACCACTATGTTTCCAAAGGCTAAATGGTTTATTAGATTACTTTTTAGCCTTTGAAAACCTAGGGCATAGATTATGGCCCCCCCCCCCCTCCGTCATACATGAAACAAGACAGTGTCTTACCTTCTCTAACACTGAAGGGCAGCGTGACCACACCGTAAGCACCAGGCACACCGTACAGACAACAGATAAAATCCGAGAGGTAATCTAACACCGACAAATCGTGTTCTACTACAATGATGTACCTACAAGAGGCAAAAGAGAAGAAAGTAACGTTTGTTAGCTTGTTTTCAACATGTAAATAATGAATAGAGGGAGATAGGGTCACTGACACTTGTTGCAATATCTAACTTAAAATTCTTCACATTCTAAACAGGACAACTGCTTTTTTTTAATGTAATTGCTTGTTTGTAAATTTTGGTTCCCCTTTGGGTGTGAAGTACAACAACTTTTCTGGATCTTCAAAATTTACGCTTACTTTAAGAATATCTAACAGAGAGAGAGAGAAAAAAACAAACAAACAACTAAACTATCGGCAATATACTGATAAGAACAATGCCCAAGATATTTTAGAGGTCAAATTCCCCCCCCCCCCTCCTGCTAAAAAGATCCCTTCAAAAGTCCCAGTCTGAATTGAGAAATCTGTACAGAACCTATAATCTATTTTGCAAAGTCGTGCATCACAATCAACATTGGAGCTAACATCAACAAACATCTAGCTGTGTCTAGATGACTTACTTTTGAGGTTGTATGAGTGATCTGATGGCCTGGGCGGCTTTGAGACGCTGTTTGACGTCGAGGTAACTGGAAGGCTCATCAAACATATAGCTGCAAATAAAAGACAAACAAATACCGGTAAATAGTATTACAGGGTGGGGGGGGGGGGGGGGGGGGGGGCGGGTGGAATCCACCCCCTCTAGACGTTTCTCGCGATATGTCCGCAACGCTCAAAGCAGTCGCTGTGGCGTTTCATGACTTTTTTCTTTCGAATCTCACGCATCTTTTGAGACCAAATTCGCGATGTCCGAGCATGCGGTTCCGAAGTTACTCAACATTTCGTACTTGCACGTCAGACCAAAAATTGCTTAAAAACGTGATTTGGTGTATAATTTCAATACGAAATGTGTTTTCAGCCAAAATTTAGAAATCTATGAATATTTTTACATTTACTGATTACAATTAATTTATTTTATGCTGTTTATGATCGCAAAACAGTCCCCGACAAATTTCATCCAAAAAACAATAAAAAATAAAAGCTAAAAAAAACAAAGAAATACATAAGAAATTTTAAATACAATAAAATACATAAGAAATCAATTCTGATACCAAATTTTTTTCAAGTATATTTGCTAAGAATAGTGGAAAGAGTGTCTGGACCAAAAATTAGCATTTTTTGAGCATTATTTAATGATTTAGAGCAAAATTTTGATTTCATGCATAAATTAGCATAATTCATTAATGTGAAATTTTTTCACAGTATTTAACTATACAGTTTGGTAGATTACGTTGTGGATGACGTGCGTGCCAATTTTCAGCGCAATCGCGCAGTCGACGGTCGAGATCTCAGGGGGGGGTTAAAGAAGAAATATATATTTTTATATATATATATATATATATATATATATGATGCGATTCTATTGTATATATGTACATGCATATCTGATTGTAAATTTACCCCTTCAGCATTGCTGCTGGTCAATCAACATATACCAATAAATAATAATAATAACAACATATATACTTACATGTCAGCTTTCTGGATGCACACCACAGCGCAAGCAAACCTCTGTAACTCTCCTCCTGATAACTCATCAACCTTCCGTTCCCTGATTTTGGTTAGGTCTGAAATGTCAAGACATCAAAGTGGACTGTTGATAATCTTGCACACTTGAAACCACCAACTAGAAAAGTTTCAACGTCAGTCTGCCTAACCTACCAACCTTACAAAGCTAAAAATTAGGAATTGCTAAAGTCAAAATTAGGAAGAAAGTGTACTTTGTCTGCTTTTTACACAGATATTTTCAGAAAGATGTCGGAATCTAAGGTTCACAACATTAGTTTAAAGGTTGGAAAATAGGAATCATTCCTACAAAAATAAGAATGGATGGTAGCTATGCATCTGTGATGCAAAATTTTATACTATCAGCGTAGAACAAAAAAACTTTTTAGAAAATACATATTACACAAAAATATCAATATACTCAGGATTTTTAGTAATACCATTTAAAAGTGTCAATAATTCAAAATTTCAAATCCCCTCTCAATGTTCACTATTACAATTAGATACCTAGGAATTACATGACAACACTTCATTAGTGTCCAGGGGAGCGTTTCATCAAGTGTTTTGTCAGTGATTTTAACCGACAACTGTTATAAGCTACTGAAATTCTTGCATCTGATTGGCTGAGAGCAAATTTGTCTGTTAAAATCACTGACAAAACACTTGATGAAACGCTCCCCAGGTAATGTCTGAAAGAGAAATGGTTAAAGAAATTCACCTAGACGTTCACATATGTCATCCTGGGTGTCCGTTTCATCCTTCTTGTCCAGTAGGACTTGCACAGTCCCCTGTGGTTTGGTGGACAGACAGAGAGGGGGAAGAGAAAGGTAGAAGTGAAGGAACTTAGGATGCAATAATTTTACAAGCATTTATCATGAATATCATGTGAAATGAACATCAGCTGAAAAACATTACATGTAAGGTGTATGCCGGGCCTCCACTTATTTCTTTGACCAGAAGTTGTTCTTTAGTTCTTAGACCACTTGTTCCACCTAGTACTTATGGACAGAAAGACAAAGCAGGAAAAAAAAATTAAAAAAAACAAGATAGCCAAAAAAAAGGGGCAAATTTCTCTTTTAAAGATGAAGTTGAGTTCTGGTCATGAGATTGCACTGTGAAAGAAACTGTATCAAAGCAATTGGGAAAGGTTAATTATATAGCACATAAGAATCGGCGTAAGCTGTAATGTCTTGGAATCACCAAAATGATAAGAAATTGACTCAATCCTGCTGCGAGTCATATGTACTGCACACAGATATGTGTATATGCGACTACACATCCAAATGTTCGGCCTGAACATTTCAGCTGTTTCTTGTCATATTTTGAATATGAGGGCATTTGAAGAGCAATCCTTTTCAGGGGACATTTCTACTATGATAATCTTCCAAACTAACATAAAATTAATGACAAAACTCACAAATTATTTTCTACCTTTCCCAGAACTCAACCTTCCCTTTAAACTTGCTAATCAATAGATCATTTTTCTTTTAAACTTTGCAATATGTTGGGGTTTTTGATATTATCAATTCAACCACTTTCCTGCTTCACTTGAGAATGTTGAATAGTACTTTTAACATCCTTCATAGTTCCTTTTTTGGGGTCATTGCTTGTCAACTAAAACTAAAGGCATGACACTTGATTGAAGCTCACTCTTGCATGGTTACATGTATTTTATATCCAAGGGGTATGGTACTCAAGGAGTTCTTACCTTGACAGCCCTTGGGATCTGGTCCACATACTGGGGCTTGATGATAGCCTTCAGGTCATCCTCCAGGATCTTGGTGAAGTAGTTCTGGAGCTCGGACCCTCGGAAGTAGACCAGGATCTGCTGCCAGTCTGGTGGATCCTGAAGAGTGACACAAAGCCAGGTTTATGAACAAGACTACAACTTGGGAAGATAATATATCGATGTGAGTTGGTCTAGCAGTACGTTCAGTCATTCAGCTCTCTGTCTTTGCCTACAAACTGTTGCCTCAGACGGACCCCAGTCGAAACTAAGTCACAATTTTGGGATGATATCGTTACAGTTTGTTTCCCATACAAAAATAATCATATCTGATTGATAAACCCAATTACACACAGACATACAATATAAATACAGAATGCTTTGCAGTCTTTAAAATATATGAATCGATAAGTTTAGAATTTCCCGGGTGACCTTATATTTCACTGATGTCCCTGATGACGGTTGAAATGTATAACAGCACGAGGGACATTCTTAATATAGAGGAGAATATGTGTGATACAGAATGACATCCATGCAATATTAAAATTGAAGGTATTTGCAATCTTATGAGACGATTCTTCTTGAGTCATCCCTCTGGTTTACTTTTAGGCTGTATGCAATGAGACTCTATTACCCACTCAGGGTTTGTTATAGCAGAAACTTCAATGCAAGCAACTTTTGGGGAAGATTTACCTTTGAAAAAGTTGATTTTCAGGCACCTGTGCACAACATTTGGAATACCCCAACATCTTTAACAAGATTGATTTATGTAATATAAATTCATAAGCACTATAGGATGGTACATTGATAAATACTTACAGAAAACCTTCCTAGATTGGGTTTGAGCTTTCCTGCAAGGATTTTTAGAGCTGTCGACTTGCCGATTCCATTGGTCCCTACAAGTCCTAGAACTTCACCAGGCCTTGGGGTGGGTAATCTAGAAAGAAAAATAATTATTCCATTGATTAATTCCTGGAGGTCAACACTATTCCAGCTTCATGCTTTCTGGTTTGCTTTTTCTAACCTTCTAAACTAGACTTGTGTACAATTCAACAACAACAAAAGGGCAAAGAGTAAATCAAACCCTTATATAGAAACACCAACTCACCTGTGAAGCTTGAAGGAGTTTGCATTGTATCTATGTGTTGTATCCTTCTCAAGGTTACTGGGTAGATTGATGATATGAATAGCCTCAAATGGACATTTCTGGAGAGGGAGAACAAAATTAAAGCTCACAGACAGTCTCGGTAGCAAAAACAAGGCTGGCAAGAAACTTATCTAACATAGTCACATACTATTCTCCTTTTATCATAAGACACATGTACGAGATTATTTAACATTCCATTCACGATTTCGAACAAATTTTAGTGTAAATATCTGTAAGAAACGCTTGGTAACGGCTTTTCACTGCCTCACGCTAAGACCATATCCACCCGAAGGTTCCCCGCACAATAAACCCAGCGCTTCGCACTGTGTGCAGCGTATTCTATAACACACAGCAATCCCTATGTGCGTAATGTGTGTGGCCGTTGTTTGAATTTACATCCCCTCTTTTTTGGGCCAGGGATTTTTATTACTTTTCACCTCTCATTCGATAAATATTTCACTTGAGGAGGAAAAAACTTCACAGCATCTTAGTTATGTTAGTACCGTGCTGTTTATTAAGTAAAATCAAAGAAATCTCACGAAAAGTTTTTGAGAGCTTCCCAAAACTATCTTCTACCTTTAATAACATTTCTGATTTTCTCTTTTTTCCACAATTGTCTTACTACCCATCACATTACATCAAGCTTTAGGGGCATTTCATTCAAAAAATGAAAGGGCATCATTCGGACATATTCTAGCATTGATAGGTTAACCATGCCAAGCTTGTATGAAAATAATGATCATTAAATATCCTGCCAAATTTGAAAGGAGGCAGTTACATATTACATTGATATCTATTTTAAGACAAGTAGAGGAACAAGAAAAGAAATAGATACATGTATTTGGTTTAAAAAAAAGAGGGGCAAAAAAAAGAATAGACGAAAAGAGAAATTGGGGAAGAGAAAAAGAGCGAGAGATGGGAAGAGAAAAGAGAGAGAGAAAGGTACAGGCAGAGAGAGAGAGAGAGAGAGAGAGAGCATGGGGGAGGGGAGGGCAAGTGAGATAAACTGACAAACAAGCAAATGTCAAGTGACCTACCTTTACACAAATACCACATCCAATACAGAGTTCTTCTGAGATAAATGCTATTTTGCTGGCTGGGGTCACTTCAATACAGAGCTTACCTGAAGAATAATAAAAAGTATTTGTTCATGAGCTGTCAAAAATTTTAAAAATACATACAGCAGTATTATTAAACAATGGACACTTTGCTATAAAAACCAATAAACGGTAAACCAATATTTAATACTGCATTATAATACATCGTACATCATAATCATTCCTTACAAAATACTTTGAGAAAACTTTTAACTCCAATGAACACAAATTCTGCAAATGACAGTATTACTGATAAAGCTTTTCTTAGACCAAAAAAATATTACATGAAATATAGGAAAAAATGGGCAGATAAAAGTGCATTCCTGATAGGCTGATGTGAAGAGAGTCACATTTTATAAGCAGAATTCAACCACCACTTTTATGCAAATAAAGAGTGTGGCAGGGCCACTAATTTTATTTTCTTACCCATCCTTACAACTGGACATGACTTGCGGCACTCTTGTCGGCATTTCTTGGGCTTGCACTTGTCAACGTTGACGATGGCTATCCTGGTCAGCTTGTCCGCCATCTTAACGGGACGAGCTGTACTCTTCTAGTAAAGGAAAGGAAACAGTCCACCACAAGGACAGTAGAAATCTGATAGGGGGAAAACAAGAAGAAAAAACATGGAAGACAATTGTCATTCAGGTTCATGATACTATTGTAGCTGCTGTCTTTTGTGACAGGTTGTTTGTACAACAGTACAAGGTAATGGTCTTCTTAGTGTTCTCTTCATATTTTAAATGTAAGGTTTAATGATCTACTAACTTGAGTAAAAATGCCTTTTAAAAATATCAGTGGTGAATATATATATGCCCCTCTCCCCATCAAAACCCCATCTTGCATACTTTCACAATAACATGCCTAAGTACACAAATTTGCATTAGCTGCCATGGCCCCTGAAAATGCACAAGAAAAACGTAAGAACCTTTTCTTTTTTTTTAGTTGTCAGAGTTTTTCGAGCTTTTGCCCAGTCCCCCTGAATCCACATCGGCGACTGAATGTACTCTTTTGTCTTCATCAATATTCAGTCAGCAGTATAACTCAACTGTTTTGGCATTATCATCAATTACTCCGCAGACTCATTTCTTCAAACTTTTGTGTCTTCTTTCCACCACAAAAACATGAAAAATAGACAAGTGTGTGCGTGCATGTAGTGCACACAACAAGAGTGGTTTCCTATTCTATGATATAATAACCTGTTTATTAACCTTTATGCAGATGATCTGTGATCAGTTCAATATTTTCACCACACACAGCTGTGATGTCACAACACTAATTCAACATTACATTGACTGCACTGCACTCACGCATATCGCTACATTCAATGATTCATTCATTCATTGAAGTCCCACTCATTCACTACAGAGAAACCACGTGTGTTCGTACATGTAGTCATGGTAGTGCACACAACAAGAGTGGTTCACATGGGATCAGGCTAACTCAGCACTAGGGCGAACTCGGCACTGCGCAGTGACAATATTTCAGGAGTTGAAGTCCACGCTACGCACCGTACCATTTTTTAGCCTTAAATTTCATGTATTGTATAATTCTACTTCTTGAAATTGTCAACATTACTTCTTGGTAGCTATACGAGCTCTGTGGCTTATCAATCTGGTACTGGCCAGAGAGCTATACACTCCATGCCTATACTGTGTATGGAGGGGGATATCAACAAAAAAATCTAGATCTAAATATCACCATTTCCCACATACTGTGAGCCATGCAAACCAAGCACGGAGTTTGCTATTGAGGGGTTACCTTCCAGGATCAACTAAGATTGTAAAAATTGAATGAATAAAAAAGAAAAAAAAACACAAAAATCAGCAGGTGTGATTAGGTGTTTTTTTACCTTGCACGTGTAACTTGTATATATGGGACTACACATGCAAGGTGACATTTGTGTAGTCCCATATATACAAGTTACACATGAAAGGTAAAAAAACCTGATCACACCTGCCAATTTTTGTGTTTTTTTTTCTTTTTTATTCATTCAATTTTTACAATCTTAGTTGATCTTATTGAGAGATGAGATATCGAAATCTGGACGTAAGTATGAAGGATATCATATCAGTGACTCACAAGGGAAGATGAGAGTGCTCGGCCTGAGAGACATTGCCTCGAAATCAGGACAAGATGTGTTGTATACCTTGAAACTGATTCTTCAAGATATCGAGGATGTTTCTGCACGCTCAGATGATGCAGCAAAAAAGATTCTTTTGAACATTAGTAGTACGATGTCTGACAGGGCAAGCACACAGATAAAATTCAATGAACTGCTGGAGGAATATCGGAAGGACATTCTCCCTCTTACAGTCAGCAATTATGAAATGCTGTCAGATACAGAAAAGATGTCTCTTGGAAAGCTCTGCAATTTTTTCTGTGGTCTCCATGCCTTGGTTCATCTGGCCGAGGTGGCATCCTCTGCAATATTAGAAAGCCAACAGGGATTTTTCACAGAAGCACCAATTTTTGACAAATCGTTCAAGAAGGCATCAGAGCCTGGGACAACCAGACTCATTAGAACTGCATGTAAAGCAGCTTCGCAAGGTGGGGATGAGAAATCAGGATGCCATGGAAACTTCCTGGAATACTTAAGGCCATGGTTGAAATCTAAAGGCTTCAAGAAGCTTCCTTTGGAATAGTTCAGAGGCAACAGATTCAACATTTTATTCAAAAATGCAGGCACTGTGTTCTTTCTTCACGAAGAACTGAGGAAATTCCTAGAAAGCATTGCAGACAACAAGCTACTGAAGTCTCTCCTCTATGACATCAATGTTCCAGAGTATGTTGCAGGATGTAAAGCTTTAGGTTTGATATCATATTTGGTCACTATCCCTTTGTGGAATTCCATCGAAGACACTGACATACACCTCATGGATATAGGTACAAGGTACCAAGAAATCATTGATTTCCTTGTGCAGGCTGGAACAAATGTGAGGGGATTCATGGAAGGATCCATACGACTGTCTTTCACAGAGGATTACTGTCTGGATCAAGACGTAATCTTCAAGTCATTGGTGCAGTCATGGGAACATGATGACAAAACAGAAGTGATCCTTGACACTATTCTTCCTGCAATGGCACAACTTATGAAAAGAATATTCAGTGATCATCTCGAAGGTGGGAAGTGGAGTGATGCAACCCCTGAAGCAAGAGGCTTGCCAAAACACAACAAATTTTCTGAAAGTATATTTGGACACCTGGATAGACTATTGCGAGAGAAGCCAAACATCTCAACTATTGCAGCAGAAGCATTCATCATGTTTTCTCACAATAAAACCCTTGCCTGGTTGGAAAGCAAAAATGCTGCTGAGAAAGCAAGGCTTTTCTCAAAATCCCGCAAAGCAGAGTCAACGGTACGAAAAGCCTTTAAAGAAAGAGTGAGGGACATACAGCAAGCACATAGAGCAGCACTTGCAGAAAAAATGAAAGCTGTAGACGAAGCTAAAGCAAGAGCCATCAAAAAGAAAGAAAAGCTGACTACAGACATTGTGTACTGGGGCTTGTGGCAGTCAGAGCAAAGTGTTGATGAGTCCCTGAATGTTTTGAAAACAAAAACTGACAAAATGGCTGCCCTGAAAGCCAATTAAACTTTAGATAAGAAATTCTCCTGCAGAAGCCATCGGACCTTGCTCTCAAAGACGTCTACGCATTTTCAAAGAAAGATGAAAGTGGTCGGCGTGTCATGTTTGATCATAACAAGCTTGCAGACAATCTGAAGCTGCTCATCAGACATTCCTTCACGACTGAAGGAAGTTCATCTGAAGAAACAAGGGACAGTGACATTCCCGTTCCCATTCTGGTGGGGAAAAGGGTGCGGCACAGATTTAGCAGTGATGGCAAAGAAGAATTTCACACCGGAAAGGTCAAATCCCAGGTTAGGTTATGACTAAAAATATTGAGTTGTTGAACACAGCATGCTGTTTTTATTCATTTGTTGGAGTTACCTGTTCAATTTTCTTCATCACTGTTAATTGCCATGTTTACAGCTTGACATGGTTATTGCTCAAGACTTGACCACCATTACTGTTTTATTCCACACAATTGCCCTTTTCTACAAAAATAGAAGAAAATGATTAACTGTTGAATACAAGCTTCATGGTAATTTAACCATTCACTGTAGTTACTTGTTGCAGGGACGGCTTGTCGGCTTGCGTGAAACAGATGCCAGCTGTAGAGAACTTGTTAGCTTAACTCAAGGGTCAGTTCAGTGCATTCACCTCATCCGAAAATGGGATAAAACTCTTCGTTGTGTACACACATATTTGAACATTTGCAAGCAGCAAGTGAAGTTGAAAGCAGAAGCAAATTTTCTTTCTCTACAAGCTATCAATTGATACCATTACCAAATTTATGTAGCTGCATCTGGAAAAAAGTATACCAAACTAAAGGTTTGAAAGCATGAAAAACAGTTGTTAAGCACCATTTTTTCTATCTAATTTTACAGAACAAATTTCTATCTGTACTAATGGTAATAAATCTTGAGTATCTCGGTCAAATTTAGAGCTATAGAGCTGATTTAAACACCACTGTGTTTCTTTTTGACAAGTTTCCAATGATACCAAATTTATGTAGTGGCAACTGAAAAATATTTACCAAAGGTTTGAAAGCTTGGAAAACAGCCGTGAGCACCTTTTTTGCTATCTAATTTTACAGAACAAATTTCTATGTAAATAATAGTAAATCTTGCATATCTTGGTCAAATTTAAAGCTATTAAGCTGATTTAAATACCATTGTGTTTCTTTTTTGACAAGCTTTCCAGTGATACCACATTTGTTAGGGTTCCTCAAAAAATTGAAAAAGTCACCCATCTCCCTACTCTCTGTGTTCGCCCTAGTGCCGAGTTAGCCCGGATCCTTTCCTATTCTATGAATAACCTGTTTATTAAAGGGTGACTAAATTAGAGAGAAAAAAAGTGCTGTTTCCATGTATTTTTGCTTTCAAATCACGAATCTGGCAATTGATTGTCAAAATTATGTCTCGTTTTGGAGAAAAAGGGGGAAAAGTAGAGGTTTTGGGACCGTTCCTTAAAACCCGTGAGCTGATTGGCTAATTGACGTCACACCCCCAAGTGACGTATGAAGAGTAAGAGGCACAAGATCTGCAGGCTGCGGCAATGTAACATTGTACACACAATGCGGTATTTGACCCCTCTGTTCAACGGACAATTTATGAAAAAGGGAAATTAATCAGTATAGTCTTAGGAGTGAATAATCATTATCAATATATTTTCTACAAGATCAGTGAACACTTTTGCCCCAATATACAGCTCTTGTTTTGTTTTTTTAACTTTTCTTTGAACAATGTTCTCATCCATCGGAGCTTGCCGAACGATAATTTTGCATTGGTCTTAAACGCGTACACAGCCGTTTTATGCGTCTGTGCAATGTACTACACATCTTTAGTACGGCAACTATGTTCCCCCTCGTACTAAGCGACTGGTGAACGCTTTTGTTTGGTTTGTTTTTACTGTACTAGCTCTCGCCTTTTTTTTTCTTCACTTTACATGTACTATACGGTACAAGTACTGACTTAGATTTTTGGCTGAATTCTTCGAGTAACTTAGAGAGATGGATAGTGATCGCGAGTCCGATTTGGAGGACTTTTTTGAGCCAGATACGAACTTTGATTTATCAGATGATTTATCGATCCCGAAAGAGAAGAATCTCAAGTGCAGTGGCAAGGGGAATTCGACCATATATGTTTCAACCCCTCGCAGAAGACGCGCCAGGGCATGGTGAAGGGGTCGCGGGCAGTGGTTTAGCCAGCGAGGCGTCTGGGCGTCTTTTGGACGCCCATTTCTTCAGGAAGACACCCAGCAAAATTTGCAAGACGCCTTGATCAAAATCATTTGATGGACGCCCTTTTAATAGTTAAAGATATACTTGCAAGACGCCTTTTAAAAATCATTTGATGGACGGCCTTTCAGTTTTTGTAAAGATGTTTTGTATTCACGATAATTTATATCCTCGGCTTCTCAGCAGAAGTCGAAGTCGTAAACGCTCCCGCAAACAAGTACCGTGCGTACGGGTCTACGCTGTAGCTACTTAGTCTTTGCGCAACACCTTTTGTGAAAATTTCCTTTCCAAAACGCATTATCACTGTTACAATGAAAGGTCTAAATATTATCATCATCCGTGTAATGAGACTATCGCTAGATCTACGACCAGATACACCACACAGAGAAATTGTTCCTTACCACATTCAGTCCATAGTCACCTCAAAAAATCAATCTGTAAAGCCAAAGCCTGCCTCAAAAATGCGGAATTAGTGCCATTTTTTAAAATCACACTGCGCGTAAGTCGGGTTAATTGTGAGGAACAGAGTCACCGAAAACGCGCTAAAACTCAAGAAATCTGTGGATTTATGACGGGGTTTTTTACTTATCACGCGCAAGATCGATGCTCAGCGAGTGAAATGGTATCCGCGAAAAACAAATTGGAAAAGAAAAGTCGCCCGGAACTGTGCGCATTCACAGTGTATATACGTACATACATGTATCTCCAGGCGGCTTTAGGAGTATTATGTGCGAAAGAAAAAAAACAAAAAAAAACACACACACACACACACACACACACACCAAGCCCGCCTTTTCGCGTAAAATAAACATCTCCGCAGTAAATACGCCTAATAACAGTAAATTCGGGTGAAATTTACCTACTGATTTATTCCTGCAAATTTTGAACAAAAAAAAATTCTGATGGGGGGGGGGGTGAATTTAAAATTTAAAAAATCTATATTTTCAAATTAAATTGGGCAGTATGGCGTAAAGTTAATCTGTGCATGAGATAGTACGATTAGTACCAAAGTAACAGCAATCGCAATATCACAAAAAAACTCAAATTGATAAACAATTTGCACTTTCCATTAAAATGGTAGCCCCAATAATATAAAAAATAGCCCCATAAAATTTAAAAAATAGCCCCACGGCAAAAAAAAAGGAGCCCCTAAAAAAAAAAAAAAATCATCAAAGTGATGGTTGACAGACCCAAGAGTGTAGAATCACATTTACTTACTTTTTTTTTTTTTAATTCTGTCTAAAATTATTTTGTTTGACATGTTTTTGACTAGCTCAATACTGATAAGAAGTTAAGAATAAGATCTTGAAGTGTAAGAAAAGAACCTGATAATGTACATGAGAAAAAGTTATGCAAATTATATTTACTTTTTTTTTAATACTAATCCATCAGTATCCGATTGATCATGTATCATCTGCCTTAATTTACATCAGCAAATTCTTCATAAATCCTTTTAATAAAAGTATTCATGAAGAATTTGCAGATAATATGTTGTTTACAGAATTGGTAAGAATATTGTAACCTTCAGGCTTCAATAATCATACTATCAAATAATCAAGTCTGTAGTCTAGGATAGTTTACCATTTCTGCATAATGAATGTATATACTCATCAACAAATCAAAATTGTAGGTTATAAACAAATGGTGCACATAAACATTGGTACAGTGTTAACCTGGTGGTAAAGTAATACATTAATACATGTCTAGCGCTCCCCTCAGTCCCCTGGCGGCGACGGCCCTATATTTTAATTCGTGTTTTTTTTTTTTTTTCTTTTTGGTAAGGTCTGTTAATTCAGCGTCAAGCACGGTCTCGCCGCTGCCGAGGTGGGGGAGGCTAGTTAACACAAGACCACAATAAATTAATACACTTTGGGACAAATAAAATTTATATTTATACTTGGTCGTTTGTTTTTATTACAGAACAATAATGTTTACACTTTCTGGCGTTCCGTCAATCAGTTAATACATGGTGTATACCCGATTTCTCCTTTACTGATACCTTATTGAGCTCAAAC
The DNA here is from genome assembly GCA_025618425.1 of Heliocidaris tuberculata. NCBI lineage: Eukaryota > Metazoa > Echinodermata > Echinoidea > Camarodonta > Echinometridae > Heliocidaris > Heliocidaris tuberculata. The sequence goes on from CM046846.1 coordinate 10,314,890, forward strand.
ATTCATCCACACCATCACTCAATCAATCACCTTAAAGGGGAAGTTCACCCCGAAGATTACTTGAGTTTAAAAAATGCAGAAAAAATAAAGAAAAATATTGGCGAAAGTTTGGACAAAATCCGTTAAAGAATAACGGAGTTATGGACTTTTGAAATTTTGATTTTGTGAAGTCACATGCGAGCAGCTCCTCCATTATGTAATGTGATAAATATTCCATAAAATACAGTTTTCTCAGAAAATTTAGAATATTTTCGTCTGTGCATTTGATATATTGTCAGAAATGTTATTCAATACTAGATTCTGAAAAGAAACAATATTAATTTATCGTGGAACGTAAAAAAAATGCGAATATATGGAATATTTATTACATGACCAATGGGCAGCTGCTCGCATGTGACGTCACAAATCCAAAACTTTAAATAGTCATAACTCTTTTATTATTTGACCGATTTTCATCAAACCTTCGCCAATATTTTTCTTTATTTTTTCTGCATTTTTTAAACTCAAGTAATCTTCAGGGTGAACTTTCCCTTTAACTGTTAGTGGAACAGGGAAAGGGAAAGGGAAAAGGATTGTAATTGTCCGGGCCCTGATCTTTAGAGTCTTTTCTTATTATTAATAAATTGTTCGTACGAGTTCTAATAGGCCTTTTAATCTGAGGGGCGATTTTTTACTTAGCTCTTTCTTGATTCCTCCTGGTTCTGCTTGTGACTTGTCTCGCTCGGAGTCGGACGCTGCAGACTTCTGATCCTCTCTAGCCTGGGCTACGAGGTTGCGTATCGGTGTGTGTGCAGTTCGCACGATCCTCGCTACGACGTGTCGACTGGGTTAATTCCTCTCAAGTGTATCAAGTAGTTAAAATCAGCTCACCGGCCTTCTCTGTTCGAAATTTCAACAAGTCCGGGGAATGTGTGGAATATTTGTCCTTCTCCCATCATCTTAAGAGCAATAACTTTCGACGTTTCTTTTACTCAAACTTGGTGAAATATACAGTTAGCAATGTCCAAGTTTTCACCTCGAGGACAAAACAGATGCCTTGACGAGTCTCAGCTTAATAAAATTTCCTTCTGTCGGTGATTTCTTTTAAATGTTCAGCAAACAGAAGACAACAATAATTGTTCTCAGAAGCTTTCCCGCTTTCAAAGGACGAAACTTTAATTAAAACTTGTAGAGGGATCTTCAGGGGTCCATGGCGACGAGGATGAAGAAAAGGGGGAAAGGGGTGGCAAGTGCTCGGGGACGGGATTTGGATTTACAGGCAAATGCGAGAGGGGAAGGGAAAATTGGGGTTTTATACCAAATTAACAACCAGCAAAGCTGTCTAGCTCGCACCTCGAACCCAACAGATTTCTTATCATTTTCCCTTGTTTTTCCATCCCATAATAATTTCTGCCCATCCCATAATACTTTTTGGTCACCTGATCCATACCCACTGTCGACTCTTTGATGGACAGGGCGAAAACTTTTTCCATTGGCCAAACTTCCTAAACAAAACCATAAAAGTCTCATTTTGACAATACTCCAAACTTGTTTTTTTCTTTTCTGATTGGTCAAATGAAGGGGCAGGCCTTATAGCATTCAGCGTGGGTACACTGGATTCACTCGTTGGGATATTCTCGAGATACTAGTGACAGCTTAGGCTCTGGAGTGTCAATTAACCACCGATCTACCAACACCTGTTATTAGTCACACTGTTAACAAATACATAAATAAATTCTATCAAAAATGAATCCGTTGTCCAGGGTAGTTTTTAACATTCTTAACCCTGCTCGACCTATCTCTCCCTCTTTCTTTCTCTGTCCCCTTCACTACCAAAGCCTATCTCTAAGCCATTAGGCTATCAGTCTGCTATATCCCCGATAGACTCATAGTCCTTTGAAATCGGCTATTTTGGGGTTCAAGTGCTACACGGTGTGTTCGCACTCGGCTTTAATCTCACTATGCTACACATGTATAATGAAAACTTACATTCATGTAGGGAAAACAAATCATCAGAATGTGTAATTTCAACATGTTTTTACCTTAAACACTGAGGGGATAATTCCAGCAAGCTAGTAAACAAGCAAGGAAACAGTTTCTTTTTAGATAGAAATATTGAAAAATTTCCAGCGGAAAGGGGGCACTGCCCCCTTTGATCCCTGCCGGGGGCGCTGCCCCCTGGACCCCCTGAACGGCTTGCTGCGCTCACCCAATTTTTTGGACACCCTGCTTTTTAATTTGGACACCCGATTTTAAAATCCTGGCTAAAGCCCTGGTCGCGGGGGAAGGGGCCGCGGGTGAAGCTGCTACAGCTGCTGGAGAAGAAAAGTGATCACTGCAAATTGTACTCCACTCGCTCACTCATAGGCCCTTGCCTATGTGGGACTGTGTCCAACATTCACTGTTGCAGCAGTCAAAAACAGACAACAAAATTGCTCTTAACAAGATTTAATTTTCTTAAATTTGCTAGATTACCTGATTCATGGACTCTTCAACTCTTACTATGCCACAAATTTGGGGATTCAGAATTGAAAGTGAAATTTTAAATAATTATTTTTCTCTCCTGTATGAATGATCTAGCCTGGAAAAGGGCCTACTGATACACACAATAGCTATTGAAGCCTATTCACCCATAAAAGAGCTAGTCTGAGTACAAGGTTATCTTCAGATAAGCTTGTACATGTATAAGTGCCACTCGCTTGGCCCTTGCCACTCTGCCCGCGTGAGCATACCTTTGCGACCCACAATTTCCGTAGATTTTCATCTTTAGGAAAATGATGTACGTAGGCTTACATCATCTTTAGGGGTCTTGCTACAGCCCGCAACTATACACCGATTTGGCATTATTGATGAAATTGTGGCCCAAAATCAAATTTATTGTGAGGAATTAAACACGAAAATATGCGATGCAAATGGTCGATGCGGTCATGCTCGGCACCGGGCTGGGCCTGCCGGGGCCTGCGGGCGCACACGGTATATAGGTTGGTGGAATATTTTCCCTTACTTCTCGTATGTCACAGATCACGTGATCATGATGTCGCTTCGATGGGTTTTTTTAGGGGCGGGGCTTATGACTGTGTAAATCAGCAAAAATGTACTTCTCAAACAGTAGAGGCGCACGGCCGATATCGGAGACTCTCTCCCATTTGGGAGATTGTCTCTGTTATCAGAGACTTTCATAAACATTTTTGGTAGCCAATGTGGGAGACAGTCTCCCATTTGGGAGATCGATTTTCTTTGTTTACATTTGCGACCAAGGGATTACCTCGGCGCAAAAAAAAAATGTGATAAGCAGATTCCTCATGATAAATTACCCCTTATGACCGTCTACTTCAAAGATTCACCGTCTACTTTTGTTTTCATAACATTTTTTGTTATGACCCACACACAAAATAAATGGGTTTCTGACCTCAGTCAGGCAAAAATTTGGCTGGGATAAACTGCCTTGTTGTTGATGTTGTTTCTTTTATCCTTTTGTAAGCTAAGTCTCCAATATGAGAGACAGTCTCCCAAATGGGAGAGAGTCTCCGATATCGGCCGTGCGCCTCTACTGTCAAATGATTATGAAATACGACTGAATGCATAAAAAAGTGTATGATAGATATTTTTTGGCTCCTGATGACTCCTTCCTACGGAAAATGGGCAATTAATTTTCTAGGCCATCTCGTGAAATAAGCCACCGGTCATCGAGTGTGTACACACACACTGCCATGTAAAGTCAATGGAGGATGTGAACCCTCATAGACATTTACACGCAATAAACTGCATGTATAAAGTGAATGCGGGGTGGCTTATTTCACGAGAATGCCATTTTCTATTCTAGTCACCCTTTAACCTTCATGCAGATGATCTGAGCTGTGACTAGTTCAATATCTTAACCACACACAGTTGAGATGTCGCAACACTAATACAACATCATATCGACTGCACTGCACTCACGCATATCGCTACAGTCAATGATTCATTCAGTTCATTCATTCATTCATTGAACTTTGAAGTCCCATTCATTCACTACAGAGAAACCGCGCGCTATTCCGCTCAGCGACTGTGTGCTCCTCTTCAAAAAAATCATCCCATACAAATAAAATGACAGAAGATTTACCTTGAGAAGGAGCGATCTACTTCTTCCTTCTACTCTAATTCTGTAAATGGCCAAAGTTGGCTCATAAAATGTCTTTCTAATCCAGTCGTTTTGTAGTAATCGGCTACCAGATTGCTGGAGTATTTTGACACACATGCACTCACATGTGTACCATTTCTTTCGGATTTTAAGACTAAAGAAAAACTGCCAAGAGCTGGCGCTCTTTCAGAAAATTGATGTGAGCTAGCATGCAAACTCAGCTCAAGACCTTGAGTTGTGAGAGACAGGTAGAGAGACAAAGAGGCGGATTCAGGGCCCGGATTCGGGGGGGGGGGGGGGGGGCCGGGGGAGGTGGGTTCTCGGAGGCGATGACCCCTACTGAGAACAAAAGGCATAAAAAATCAGCAAAATTTTAATGGTAAAAAATCATCATACGTTAACCTTCCCCTCGGGCCCCTCTCTTTCTCTTTATTTTTTTTCTTTCTCTCTCTCTCTCTCTCTCGCTCTCTCTCTCTCCCTCTCTTTCACCCCTTTTTTTTTGGTCATTCGACGGGGGCACGTGCCCCATTGTCCCCCCCCCCCCGTAGCTATGCCACTGCTATCAACCTTCAACCTTCCAATATTATAACGATATTTGAGAGATACGATAACAACTAGCCATTATAATAATTTAGAGCTATAGTCGAAAAGAGAAATTAAGGCGTAGGTGCATAGGGGAAATGTAACTACTGTAGTTACATTTCCCTGGGCGCACAGCAGATCCCGTGAAAAACTAAAATCAAATTGCAAATCAATGAAAACGCCATAAACCCCAAGAAAAGAGAAGAAGGGAAACGGGGAAATGGAAAAAGAAAAGAAAAAATAATATGGAAAGAGAGACGCCAGTAATGAAGTCGGTAATGAGAAAGGAAGAGAGAGTGCCGCTGAGAGAAAGAGAGAGAGAGAGAGAGGGAGAGAGAGAGAGAGAGGGAGAGAGAGAGAGAGAGAGAGAGAGAGAGCAAGGGGGGGGGGGGGGGGTAATATACAGATTGACAGGGCATGGACGCATGGTTGATTCCCGAACAACTGGGGTTATATTGAATAACCGGGAGCAAAATATTTTACGTTTTCAAAATGTTTGGATCATGGAATGCATAGGCTACTCTAACGTAAAGTTTGATGATTAATATTTGTCAATGCAGCCTTCTTAAGTATATACTTCTCCGTTTATTCTTGTTAGACATTTCTAGGGGTATATTGCTGGATTGTTGTTTTTTCTTTGTTGATGAGATCGCTCCTTTCATTTCTTTGTATGTTTTTTTTTTTGTGTGTGTTTTTTGTGTTTGTCGTTGTTGTTGTTGTTGTTGTTGTTGTTGTTGTTGTTGTTGTTGTTGAGTTGTTTTTTGGGGGGGTGGTCTTGTTTTGCCAATGCCACATCCAATGGCCCTAGACCTAAGAACCTATTTTTTTTTTTAATCCAGTGACCACCAGTCCTTTCATTAAATTCATGATATTATTGGGCCATTCTCCCCAAAAGTGTGCAAAATTTCGATTTTCGTGTCGCCATCATGTTCATACAGTTTAAATCGCTATTTTGTCCCTTGGAAACCATCTTTTTTGTTTAATTCATCCTAGAGGCTTGACCTCTAAAATATATATCAATAGAGCTATCAGGACACCCAGGATAATATTAGAAATACAAGCAGAAGTTTGATATTACCCTTAAAAACCTGTCGCCAAGGAAGTGCTCATATAACAAGTTCTTTATACTCGTTAACATATCATTCAAATTAAGTCTTTTGTACGTCATTCCATTGACTTTTAAGTGCCTGAATGACAACTAATTAACAATATGAGGTTTTGATAATTTATTTCTCTTGGGGCTCATTTAGACCATGCTGTCGCCAAATCGCAGTCAGATCCGTTACCCTCTTTTGTGACTCTTCTGAGAAGGTCAAACGGTAGGCCGCATATAGCAGTGTACTTGAAGTCAACCTCAAGCATAAATGGCACTATGATACATTCATCGAATCTCTTGTTACAAAAATAAATACAGATCCAACCATTTGAAAAACTGCTGTTATATATACGATGAGCTTATAAAATATACGTTACTTCAACTTTGTTTCATTATGAAAAAAGTATGTTGTTAATAAACGCAAAGCTCAGGATCTTTTGAATACTTACGCTAATGTTTAATCACATAAGAAAATTATTATTTTTGTGAAAATAGTGTGAGAAAAGAAACGGCACATCAGATACTAGTATTAAGTTACAATCACATACGTTACTGATTATAAGTGATTATCGGTATAAAATGTATCAGGCACACTGAACAGTGATCAGGCAGCATGATCAACCCAAGGCGCTTTGGCGAATGGATTTAACCTTTCGGACCGCGTGCTCTACTTTTGTATAAGCATGGCGGCTTAATTCCTGTCAATCTGTGTGCTCTTATTAAATTTAGATACGGTAAAGTATCTGATCTGGGCCCCATTGCATAAAACTTACCATTAACGGTAACTCTGCTATCAATGGTAACTACCATGGTAACATCACTCAACAGCCAATCAAAATCAAGGTTTCCATGGGAGTTACCATTGATGGCAAAGTTACCGTTAATGGTAAGTTTTATGCAACGGGGCCCAGATGAGATTAGTAATGTATCTGACAAGATATTTCTTTCTCATTTTATAGTCCATATCTGTATACAAATATTATGTCTATATATTATGTAATTATTAATAATGTCAACTTTAACCTCTTCTGCTGACACATTCCCTATATTCTCTCTCGATCCTTACCTTTTTTTCTCAATTCTTTTCTGATTAGGGGATTAGGGTGGTAATGTATCTGATAAGATAATTATGTATTACTCATTTGTCGTTTATAATTTTCTTGAGACATTATTTATTACAGGAACAATGGGGAAATTGAATTTATGCGTATTATTTTCATAAAAATCTTCTCCAACTTCATTTTTACCGTCTTCCGTAACTACGAATTTCAGAACTATATATCAGAAAAAAACATTGTAGTTTTGTGTTTTATTGTTAGTATTCGTATTTTACGTATATCTCAATGTTATAGAAGTATCTAATCACATATCTATGTAAAGATCGTTCTTTACAGTTAGAAGTATGTTGTTTTTACGAATATAGTCATATTTTGATGTTTTACAAGTTAGAATGTATTTATTGGTGCTGGGTCTGTTGCTGTATATGCTAACGCAACTTCCGATGCGTCAAATACGTTACCATATATACAGCGTCGCGTTCTTCTTTACATCCAGAATTTATTTAATCTTGCAGAGCAGTGGCGGATTTAGGGGGGAGGGGCAATCCCGGCCCGTGCCCCCCCCCCCCTTTTGAGGGAAAACAATGCATTGTGCCACCCTATTTGCGATTGTGCCCCCCCCCTTTTCGACCCAAAAAACTTTTTTTTTTTTTTTTTTTTTTTTTTGCTTGTCAGAGAATTATGGAGGAGAACTGGACCCCATAAACCCCCCCCCCCCCCCACTGAGCGACTTTTGGAGGGCTGGCGAGACCAAAAAAATATGAGTCTCCCTCCAAGCAGTTTCCCAAAGTTGACAATCCTGCATTTGTGTGCCCCCCCTTATACGAAATCCTGGATCCGCCCCTGTTGCAGAGTCATTGTTTTTAATCACAAGTGCACTGGCGTAGACAGGAGGGTGCCCAGGGGGGCACTTCCCCCCTATTCAGCCACTAAAAAAAAAAAGAAAGAAAAAGAAAAAGCGAGAGCGAAAAAGCGGGGGAAGTCAGAGAAAAAGGCCTAAAAAGGCGCTATACTATAGCCGTTATCTTTCTCTCAAAATTTGCTAAAACGTCAGAGCTTTCGCGCTTCGCGCGGGAAGGGGGTAACTCCCCCTCCCTGCACCCACCACTGTTACATACAGTGCAGCATTACGTTCAAATAATAGTAACTGAAAAGCAATAACTTTCCGCCTAAAAATTTGTTTGCTATACGAGCCGTTTATCTTTCTCTCAAATTTGCTAAAACGTCAGAGCTTTCGCGCTTCGCGCGGGACGGGGAAAATCCCCCCCCCCCCCCTCCCTGCACCCACCCCTGTTACATACAGTGCAGTATTGCGTCCAAACAACTGAAAAGCAGCCAGGGCGTCGAACTAACTTTCCGCCTTAAAAAAAATGTTACGAGCCGTTATCTTGCTCTCAAATTTGCTATAAAACGTTAGAGCTTTCGCGCTTCGCGCGGGAGGGGGAGGAGGAACCTGCACCCACCCCCTGGGGAGCACGCTTCGCGTGCTCAAAACCGCCCCCCAAAAAAATGAAATCTTGGCTACGCCTGTGCACAAGTGTAATACATATTCATAACGTTTCATGCAATAATCAATAAGATTATTGATAAAATTAAACTACAAACTTAGAAACTCAATTTAGGTACATATTTCAAGCCGAAATATATATATGTTTTTGCCTTTTATTTAACCTTCACTCTATAAATCACGATCATTTTTATTGCAGAAAAGATCAAGGTTGACTCCAAAATGTTTCCATGATGTTTGTTCATGTTCAAGCTTGTAGTTTTACATAAGCGTTGTCTGTGTTGACATTTTTAAGCAATTAGAATTAAGCAGATTATCAGAGGTTTTCTAAGATACTACCTCTGGTAACGTATCTGAGATGTATGTTAAAAGGGGTCACTGAGTTTGAAAATATTTCATGAAAAAATGTTGGTAGCCAAAAATCACCCGTTGACTGTTTTGTATTCCTAAGGTATGATGTTGGCCGTAGTTTTCAACTTTTCACCAAAAATGATATTCTTCGAAATGGGCTGGGGCTGGCCAGAACGGCCGGAACGACGGAATGAAAAACATAGCGGTGCTTTGAAACGGTTTTTCTTTTTTTTTCTCAACAAGAAAAAAAAATGGTATGCTTTGGAACGGAAATTTGAGTATAAAAATGGGGGTCTTCTGGGCGGCACATATACCCACCGCACAATGTATACTGAGTGAACCCCGTAATCACTGGGAGCAGGGCCCCCTTTCGCCGCTAGACCCATTTGGGCCACCCCATTTCCTTTTGAATGCCACGAGAACAATCACCCACATTTTACTTATCTATTTAAAAAAAAAAAAAAAAAAGATAAATGACAATTTCCCCCAGATAGTACTTAATCAATTTGTTTTGATGATCCACCACGCAACTCCCCCCCCCCCCCCCCCCCCCCCCCCCACCCTGTCCAGTCGGATCTCTCGCATCGGGTCGATCTTTGCGTTGTGTTCCTTCCGCATTCATGAGATGCATTTGAACTGAAGTTACGGCTGATATAAAATAGATATGATAGTGTTGCCGTTAAGTTATGAATGAAAAGTCTTTTCTTCAGAATAAGTACATACATAATGATATAAATACAATATATTTATATGCATATTTTATTTTAATTAAATTTTGTACTTTTTGTATTCTTAAATTTGACTTCAAATTTGTTTTACGGTGAAAATCTTCAAATCATATCTATCAATTTGCTTCCTGGTAAAAAAATGATCGACTAGGTTTCTCGACTCATGCATTGTATGTATTGTTATTGCGGGATTGACCGCACCTTCACCGTAGACCAACTATTCAAAGAGGGAAGGCGAATCTAAATAACAAATTTAGATCTATGTCGTTATTTTTGGTCTGATATGTCTAGCAGGATGCCTGTATCCCAAGGCCAGCTCAAGCTGGCTGAAAAGCTGTCCATCCTGAATGATCGGGGCTCAGGAATGCTTGCAAGATTATACAACATAAAAAAGGTAAGCAAGCCGTAGCCAGCGAGATTCTCGGGCTCTGCTCTGGCTCTGCACTGTGACTGTGAGTGAGTGAGTCTGCTCTGTGCTGTGGTAATCCTAGTAATTCATAATCATATGGATTTGTGTGAGATGAGACGGAGTAGTTTTGCCAGTGGTACTGAGAGGGTTAACCTTGACTTGTGAGTCACATGCAGATTGTGTATGGCTTATTAACAAAAAATCTAACAATTCTAATTGTCTGTGAATGATCTTGACTTCTTATCATGACATTGCTGATGGCAAAAAAAGACAACTTGAACTTGGATCTAACATCGTCATCACAATCACATCTACAACATATGAAAAGAGAACTAATTTTTGTGACAAGGAGTGTGATTGTGGATTAGTCATAAATGACAACTTAAGTTTTTTTCACATTTTTGCTTTTAATTGAATGAAAAGTGCTGTTAAAACTAACCAAAAACAACAATAACAGATCTCGATTATTTGCATACGATTATGGTCATCAGTGAAAAGAGGCAATTGCTTAATTTATGAACTGCTGTTTTTTTTTCCCCCTCTAATCTAACGGTTATTTAAAGAATTACTGAAATTTTGAAACATTGATTACAGGCACTTATAGTTATACAAGTACAAGCTTATCTGAAGATAACCTTGTACTCCAGACTAGCTTTTACGTGTGAATAGGCTACAATAGCTTTTATGTGTATCAGCAGGCCTTTTTCCAGTCTAGATCATTCATACATGAGGGAAAAATAATTATTTAAAATTTCACTTTCAATTCTGAATCCCCAAATTTGTTACACAGTAACAGTTGAAGAGTCCCTGAACTGCTGAATCAGGTAATCGAGCAAATTTAAGAAAATTAAATCTTGCTTAGAGTAATTTTGTTGTCTGTTTGTGACTGCTGCAACAGTGAATGTTGGACACAGTCCCATATAGGCAAGGGCCTATGAGTGGATTACCGGTAACCTTGAAGTACTGATGACCAAAATGCCTTGTAGATATAAGTTACTTTTGATAGACAACCCACCTTTAAACAGATAGAGAAATTTGATGCCCTTTTGCTCATGAAATGATACTATTGCACAAGGGGGGAAAGATGGGCAAGGTTTAAGTTAGAATTGTATTAATATAAGAAATTAGTAGCCATTCATAAGTCACCTATAATCATCAATAAGTAATCTTTACACCTACTCAGCTCATAGGCCCTTGCCGATGTGGGACTGTGTCCAACATTTACTGTTGCAGCAGTCAAAAACAGACAACAGAATTGTTCTAAGCAAGATTTAATTTTCTTAGATTTACTAGATTACCTTATTCAGGGACTCTTCAACTCTTACTCTGCCACAAATTTGGGGATTCAGAATTGAAAGTGAAATTTTAAATAATTATTTTCCTCTCATATATGAACGATCCAGACTGGCAAAAGGCCTGCTGATACAAACAAAAGCTATTGAAGCCTGTAAAAGCTAGTCTGGAGTACAAGGTTATCTTCAGATAAGCTTGTACATGTATAAGTGGTCCATGATATCAGTTGAACCATAATTTGTCTTGCAATGCACAGTAAACTATAATTTATCTTAACCCTTTCAAGGTAATTGACATTTTGTGGTTTGGCTCAATAACATTTGATTCAGAGCCCTAAAAAATATACCAGGGGGGTGTTTCATGCGTAAAGTTACGCATGACTTTACGAATGACTTATATGACAAGCCAAATGGGATGCTCAATCATTTTTAACTGCATGAACTAAAGTTGAACTGTGCAGATGTATCGATTAACATTCTTATTATAACAAACATTTTTAATCAAGATGATCGCGGAGCAAATAAAACTTGTGTTTCATCAGTTCTACCTTTCATAAAATGACTGAAACCTCATTGTATGTATTATTGTATGTTCAAAAGGTTTTAATAGTTGTTGATTGTGGGAATTTCCATGTGAGTCTCTGTTAAGGATCTGTTTCATTGTCTTAAATTTGTAACCTGTCGCTCATGATTTTGAACATGTTAGGCCGAACACAAAACCTGTCGATGTTACATGTTAAAAGCCGTCGTGGAAAACCCTGCTAGTATCTGCTAAAAATTCCTGCATTTAAAAAGATATTGTCTTTCTTTCTGTTTTCTTTGATCAGGCTTGCCAGGATCCAAAATCTCGTCCAGCGTTCTTGTCTGAGAAGAGTCTGGAATCATGTCTCAAGAGTATCGTCAAGAAGTTTCCTCATACAGAAAAGAATTCACACGTGAGTATGAAAACAAGTCTTATCTTGTGATTCTGTGTCACATACCTTGTGTGAAAGCAGAAGCTTTTGCATGTGTGAAACTTTCACAAATTTTGTCTGTGGTCCAGATTTGTGAAAGTTTAATGCTGTGAAATGATCGGATAAAATAATCACAGGAGTCACATTCATAGAGTAACTTTTTATTGTTATGAAATGAATGGAATTTACTCACCTTGCACAGAATTTTCATGACCTATTTCTTGAATTATATATCAATTTCTTTAATAGCTATTTTTCATTTTTATGCACCACTTATTTGAGATGTGCTTTTTAGTGAAAGTGATTTACAGCAAGTTTTTGTTAGTTTGAGAATATATTGTACTCATGCTAACAACCTGCATTGTACACTATCTATTGCATGATAAACAGTTCTGAAATAGCTTAAGTCAGTGTCATTTGAAATGCAATTCCATTAGGAGAACTACAAATTTACTTTAATCAACTGAATTGAAGAATCAATCAGGTGTACATGCATTAAGAAGAATGCAAGAATGGAATTGTATTTTATTTGAACCCTTGCCAGAACGCTGTACTTTTTAAAAAATTGAATGTTATTCATTTTTATGATTGTTTTGTTCCCCAGGGCCAGCTGAGTCCCATAGACACCAGGAAAGCAGAGATCCTGAAGGTCCTCAGTGTGTACTACATGACGTTCAGAGATATCCTAGAATACAAGGTATTGTATTGGTTATTGCCATACCTGCCAACCTTTCCTATTGTGGAGGAATGATTCCTTTTTTGCAGCCTTCAAACTAATTTTATGTGCCCTAGATTCCTCTCTTGTTTTATGAAATTTTCTGTTTGAAAGCATACAAAATACACTGCATTCTTGATTTTGCCTTGCAAGATTCATATTTTTCCTGTGGAAGGTTGGCAGGTATGTATTATGATCAGTCATCAAATGTTTTTGTGCTGATTGCTAAAGTCCCTATTATCATTTTGACTGATTTTTGTTCTGACTTGCCCGGAACTTTACTATCAAAAAAGATCTGAGAAGTTACATATTTCATTTTCATCAAATTATTTTTTGCTTTTTGAGTTAAAGCCAGAGATAAATTGATCAACCTTATTTACCCATCTTGTCATCTTCAATACACAGTGTAAAGAAGATTTTAAAGAAAGATACAAACTGCATTTTAGACATGTTTAGAGATTGCTTGTACAAATGTTTCAGAGCATAATGACTGTTTTAAATAAATTGTTGAAAGGAAACGGACAAGGTGTGGTATGAGAGAGAAAAAACAGAAGATGAGATTGAATGAAACAGGGGAAAGGTAAAGGAAAGATGAAAAAGTAAACGTGTGTCCTAGAAAGGGTTACTATATTCTTAAACTTGTTTATATTTGATCTTTTTCAGGATCATGTCTCTGAGTTACTGACAGTAATAGCAACATGCAATACAAACCTGGATATTGTAAGTACATATTTCTCTCTATTCTACTTGTTATAATCATATACTTTACAAAAGCTTGAATAGGCCTGTATAAACCTATATATTTATATTATAAATAACTGCAATGGAGTTTGTTATTGGTTAGTCCCCCCCCCCCCCTTTTTTCTCCATAAAAAAATCCTAACAGATACAGTTGTAATAAGGAATATTTTATCTACTCTTTTGTAATCATTATTGAGATTGGAAGTACATGGTTATTAATTTTTCCTGCTGAAATATGTGAATATACAAAAGTAATATTATATGATTATTAATCAGGTAACTCTCAATACTTTCAAACATGAATAATTAAGTGCATGCTATTGCCAGGATAATTAAAAATTAGTAATAGCTACTTTTATATCGTGCACATATCCATCCTAAGAGATGCTCAAGATGCCTACAATTTACTTCTATTAACCTGACTTTAGCTAGGCTTCCCTCAGGTGCTAAGAGCGTGCAAGTAATTACTTCCGGCAGGATACCCATTTTATACACATGGGTTGAGAATGCCAAATGTAGATTGATGTCTTGCCAAATTACATAAGTGCTGTCGCTTGGACTCAGACTGTGAACCATTTGATCCACAGTCCAGCGACACATCCATGAGACCTCTAATTGTATTGATCTATATGTTTTGTTCCTTTTCTCCTCTGATATTACAGACGTGCAACTTTGACATGACTAAGAACTACCTGGACCTGGTCGTGAAGTACGTCTCCATCTTGCTACTCTTAGCAAGGGTAGAAGACAGGAAAGCCATGTTGGGTCTCTACAATACAGCCTATGATCTAGCCAATCAAAGAAGGTATGCACTCTGATATAGATTTTCAGAATCGTGCTGCATGTTTTATTATTTTGTGCAGGGATTCTATAACACAGCCTATGATCTGGCCAATCAAAGAAGGTACTCACTTCCCTCTCGTTTTGACAGTCCAGTAAAAATATTGTATACTTATCATGCCATGAGGTTTTATGAGTAAGAATTTCCAGAGTAAATTTGAGAATGAAATTTGGCTATTATTGATTCGATAAATGGTTGGTTTCTATTTCTGAATGATCAATCCTATTGTCTCCCAACCAGTATGCTGCAGAAACTTGGATAGCGCTAGAAGGGGGTACATGTAAATACTGAGCACCAAAAAGAAATGTGTACCCCCCGTAGCACCTGTACATTTTTATATGGTAAATAATCTTTGCAAGCTTTCCATCAAATATATTCTTAGATTAGTCTATTCGTATAAAATCAGATCTTCTAGCTGCTGTTCAATCAAATAAAGATGACATACTTGCCAATTTGATATTTCAGTGAGCCCTCGTTTGCCCGTCTTGGAACCATGATCATGGAGTACGAACATCCCATGAAGAAGCTTGCAGAAGAATTCATCCCCTTGGAGAGAGTGAGTGATAAATCTCAAAATCCACTCTTACGTCTGATAATACTATTAATAACTTTAGTATAATTTTTAACTTTTAGAATGGTCATGAGTTGAAATTGGGTATATATATTTATATATCTACTTATATATGCACACATTGAAAACATATATATCACTTCCTTTACAGTGAATCACATTTTAGTGATATTTGTTGCTGTTGTGACATTAGACCATTTTTCCATGACTACAACCAACACTGGTTTGTTTTCATGCCTCTGAACATTAGGAATTAATAGTACTATTACTCATCCAAAAGATGATTACCTGTGATAGTTGTGATATCTATATAATTCCGACACTTTCCTCATAGAACCATGGACATTAAAAGTGTCACAGGTCATTACCTTTTGAATGTTTGATTGTACTGATTCGTAATGACTGAATCCATCATGATGATTTTGTTTAACGACCTCTGTGAACGGTTTGGAACGATTGGTTTATCGTTTCATTTATTCGTCCAACCTGCAGTGTGTAGCATCTGATCTGTTCTCACTCCTCCATCTCTACCCATGATGTAATCTGACAGCTGAGCCTTTCATTTTGCAATGATTGATTTAACGTTTCATTCATTATTCAACCTGCAGTGTGTAGCCTCTGCTCTGTTCTCACTCCTCCATCTCTACCCACGACGTAACCTGACAGCCGAGCAGTGGAGGTCTCAGGAGATGCTTAGCCTGGTAGCCAAGCCCAATGTCCTTCTCAACCCAGCACAGAGTGAAACGGTAAGTGTGTAGTCATTAGTGAAGGTTGTCCTAGATGGGGTCAGCAAAATAGACCAGTGGTCAAGGAAACTCCTTCCCTGCCACTAAGTTAAAGTACAGTCATCACAAATGATTTGTTAGGAAACTGGCAGGTTTAGGGGTCACAACTTGCTCCTGCCCCCACCTCCCTCCCCCCCTCCTCCCACCCAATCTATCATTCATGGCTGCTCTTTCAAGACTTGGAAGGTTTGCCTAGTTCCTCAAGATCCTCTTTGCAGAGCATCTTTGTTGATACACGGATCAGTCCGTTCTACCTCCCATAAAAACTGCAACATTTTTCAATACTTTCTAAGCATTCTCTTCTCTTGTATTTTTGCTCTCTGCAGATGAGATGTGAATACCTCTCCCTTGACACACTGGAGAGATGGATCATAAGTGAGTATCTGTCTTACAGTATCTTGAATTGATTAAGAAACCTTGAAAATTCTGTTTTTAAACCATGAATCTTTGACAGAAGATTTGCTAAAAGAGTTGAGTGTACTAAAACAAATTGATGGAAAAATGTGGGAAATATTTTACACTCATACTAGATGTAGAGTTAATACACATAGGTGTTTTTTTGTGTGTGTATAGTTATGTACTTAAATTAGTTGACTTGATTTCATAATAAATCAGTAAAATGTGTTAATTTTGATTTATTTTAGATAGCAGATTGTCAGGAGTCAGAAACGTACATAACTTATTCATAATTTTATTTTAGGTGCTCTTCTTTCACATGATTGCTTACAGATCATAGAAAAAAAAAAACTTTTTAGAATGAATGAATAGTTATTCTAAACATGAATTTAAAATCATCGCTTTCTTAATGACAGTTGGGTTCATGGTATGCCCCACCCTCCTGACCACCAATGAGCGAGCCCTGGCCCTGTGGCGCCCCGCCCTACAGAGCTCTTACTGCATCACGCTGTGCCGTGATGAGGTCCTGGTCTTCCACAAGTACATCGAGGTCTTCTTCACTTCCATCAAAGGGTAAGATATCATCTTTAGAGATAAAGTAGAGTTCTGGTCATGCAATTGCATTGTGAAATAAACTGTCTCAAAGTGATTGTCTACCTAAGAATTAGTGTGTACTGTGAGGTTTTTGGAATCGTCAAAATGATAGGAACTTGACCCTAGTGTCGCTGAAAAGCACATGCTCTGTACACAGAATTGGGTATATGGGACTGCACACACACATATGGCATGAATGTTTGGCCCGAACACTTAGCTATTTCTCGTCATATTTCGAATATGGGGGCATTTGAAGAGCAATCCTTTTCAGGGGACATTTCTACTATGATGTTCTTCTAAACTAACATAAAAGGAATGAAAAAAGCTCACAAATTATTTTTCACCTTTCCCGGAACTCAACCCTCTCTATAAAGCTAGTAAATTTGTGGAAAGCATAACAGGAACTGATACATATTATAGGAGCTAATGATGAGGTCTGCTTTACTTCCATCAAAGAATAAGATGTCAAGTTTGATCCTCTGACTTTGCGGGAATTTATAGACATGTTTGATAATTGATAAAGGTTTCGGCGGTGGTGTGGCTCAGTGGGAAGGAGTATCTGATGCTAAGTCAGATGGCTTACAGTACATGTAACATGTACTAAGGAAAATGAGCTTCATAAATTCTGCATGCCTTTACAAAAAAACACTTATGTCTCCCTTGAGTAGTCTTTATACACAGGTTTCACCGTACTTTGTTTTTTTTTTCTGTTTAGGTTTGGTAAGAAAGCTCAAGAGGTGAAGGACGCTGCTACCCATGCACTGAGTTACGCGTAAGTAGTGCCACTTCTTCTCTTACCATTTGTACATGCGAAGGAGGAAAAGTTTCACACATTCCAAGCATTTTAGACCACGGGAGACATCTTTATCTCTAAGTTTTACAATGTTTGACACTCTTGATCATTGGTTGTCAAATCGTATTGCTCTGAAAGGGAAAGTCCACCCTGGTATTTAGTTGATTTGAATAAAAGCAGAAAAATGAGAGAAACAGATTAGTGAAAGTTTGAGCAAAATCCGAGAAGAAATAAAAAAAGTTATGAATTTTTGAAGTTGTAATCAATCAAACACAAATAGGTTACTCCGTGACGTACATGTATCTTGCAAGCTCCTCTCCAATGTGCTTAGCACAGAAAATCTCATTAATTTTAATTTTCTTAGATTTTGATGAAGGAAAAGATTTGTTTCATAGAGGTTTTTGTGTAAAAACATATGAGCAATGATTATATCTAAAGTGTTGTCAATTTGTGTTTAATTGATTACAACTTTAAAAATTAATAGCTTTCTTATTTCTTATTGTATTTTGCTCAAACCTTCTCAGATCTGTTCCTTTAATTTTTCTGCTTCTTTTAAAACCCACTTGTAATCAGCATGGACTATCCCTTTAACTACTTGGACATGAATACAGAAAGAAATCTACATCCCCAGATAGGGCACATATCTTTTAAAATAGCATCAAAACTATGTCTGTTAAGATCAATTTACAATATCCCGTGATTGTCACTGTCTGAATCTACACATAGGGAAGATATTCATGGTCATTAGTTTTTCTTCAAAAACTCCCCCCTTGCCTTTAATACCATCAAATTAGACACACAGGCAGAGTCAGAGTTTGATAAATGATATTAAACAGATAGATGTATAGATAGACAGAATCTTATTTTGATTATCTCCTCTTTTCTTCAGTCCTGGCCTTCACAAGGAACGTAGAAAGTTCCTGCGAACGGCCCTCAAAGAACTCATCACCATCATTTCAGATCAGCCTGGGCTGCTGGGGCCAAAGGTTAGTTCTTTAGTATAAAAGTATTTTTTCAATGATGTCAAGGATTTGACTGTTTGATTCGATGTAGAGGTAACATGGCATTGCACTGATTTTCTGTTTGCCTTATTTAGCAACAGTTAAATGATATTCTGAATTTGAATATGTCAAGTTTTCCTTTTATCAGTGAAATCAAATGATAGATTTCCCATTGACACAAGTATATGTCGATCTTAGATTGCCACAGAACTCACAGAATTGTTGATCATGCTCCTCTGTATATAAGGCATTCTATTTTTCTGTCTTATTTTGAATAATCTGTGACACAATCATTGTGCGAAGGCTCCCTCAGACATAACACGTAAACCACCAAGGAAATACAAACTATTTAATATGTGTAAATGAATGGAAAGTGAGGGTGAGAAAAAAGTATCTGGTTGTAACAAAGACCCTGAGACTTACTCGCTTGTAACTGTGTTGTAAGATACAGATACGGGAGGTGCAATATGTTTATGTCATGTTATTTTGTCGCAACTTTTTCTCTATTTTTATTAGGTGGTTTACTGCGTCATAAGAAAATAAGACCTAGTGGTATTTTATTTTTCATTTGTCACTTATTTTCTCTTAGGCTTTGTATGTCTTCATGGGTCTTGCGTTTGCTCGCGATGAGATCCTTTGGCTTGTAAGGCACACTGAGCACCCTCACCCTAAACTCAAGAACAAACCTGTCATGGAGGACCTCGTTGATCATCATCTACCGGAACTGCTCTTCTACATTGAGGAGCTACGCGGTAAGTCTCAGACCAGATCCAAGAACTAATGATTGGATCTCTATGGTAGTCACTAGACTAGATTTTAAATAAGAAACCTATTGTCAGTAGGGATTGGAACTCCATGGTATCTCTCAATATATAACCTCTGACTAATGACAGTTAGAATAGACACTAAGAATTAGCTCCAAGATCTACAAGAGCAGGTATAGGAAGTCTTTCTCCATATTTTGATTTAGTAACTACTGAGACTTTAGATAGTAGCTCTATTACGTATCTTGCAAGTCTGACTGGATCCTTAAAGTAATGAAAGTAAGGATATGAGCTTATTATCATTGGTATTATAAATCAAATACTGGACATAAGCTGCTCACTGTAGCTGTTTCTTCGCAACATTTCACCAGTTACTTCTGGCTTCTTCACACATTCTGAATCCCATTCTGGGGGACCTCGTTTTGTCGTTCACGTCTGTTCGTTGAACCGTGAAGTACACATGAACTTTCAGCGGGAAAATTGGAACAGAATAGATGGCTGCTAACTTCCCAAAGGCTCCGGTTCCCTGCATGCGATAAGTTAAATCGAAGACCTCCTTTCTTATTGAGGGTGGGAGCTTTCATCCTCTCCCAGATCGCTTCCTTAACACCACGTTCAAACCACCTAGCTTCTTGGTCAAAATGATGACTTCTTTGTTCTGGAAAGAGTGTCCCGTCGAGTTAAGATGTGAAAATACAGCTGAATCAGGAATTGCAATACATCCATGCTTTCAGTGAGCTCTTCAGTTTGGCCAAGATTAAAATTTTGAATTGAATTTACTTTCAGCAAATCTATGTCGGAACTAATAAGAAGAAAAAGGTCTGAATTGAAATACATGTAATTCTGATAAGATTGTGATAAAAAATGGATAAGAATCAGGAAAAGGTCCTCATGGTGTATCTTAGACCATATTCTGACTGGAGAACTATCTCTGAAAATATAAGAGCTTTGCGGAAAGTGTAAGACCACACTCTGATCTAAGAACTAATTAGAGTAGGGTAGGAACTTTATTTTGATACTCATTCTAGTTTTGTGATTGTAATGTACGTGGAGAATAAATAAAAATTTATTCATTACATTTTTAAAGATGCATATTGAAATGGGCATTGTGATGTTGTACTTATCCATGTATTCTACTTTAAGTTTTATGTCTCTTCTATTATAGCCCTTGTGAAGAAGTACTTCTATGTGCTACAAGACTACTACATCCAATACCTGAATGGATATGATGCCATTGTGCTGAACAGCATTGTCCAGGTTAGTCTAATATTTCAAACCCTACATAATGTAGCTGTAGTCCAAGTGTGATGATGTTGTAATAAGATAGCATTAAGGAATTGTTTGAGGACATATTTATATTTTTATTAATTTCGTTAAATTATTAGCAAAGACAATCCATAACTTAGCATGCAAAGCATAATGACTTTGAAATAAAAATTGGACAATTTGCATATTTTCAAGGCTTTTGGAAGGCTTCTGTCTGGATCTTATTAATTTCAGAGCTCTATGATATGATACTTTTTAAAAACAAATGACTCCTTCACTCAATTTTGTATGTGCGTAGGTTGAATAATCACAATGATAACAAAAACCAAATGTGCAAAAATATGGCAAATATCTACAAGTATGACTGAACTCTTCATTGTGATTTAAAAAGAAGGTTGAGTTCTGGGATAGGTAGGAAATAATATGTGAGCTTTCTTTTTCTTTTTATGTCAGTTTGGAAGAACATCATAGTAGAAATCTTCCCTGAAAAGGATTGCTCATCCAAAGCCCTAATATTTGAAATATGATAAGAAATAGCTACGTGTTTGGACCAAACATTCATGCCACATGCGTGTAGTCCCATACCCATTTCTGTGTGCACTGTGCAGTGCATGTGCTTTTGAGTGAGATTCTGTCAATTTCTTATGGTTTTGACGATTCTGAAACCTCACAGTATACACCAAATCTGATGTAGACATGATCAACCTTTCCCAGTTGCTTCAAGCCATTTTTTTTTTCATAATGTAAAAGCATGATCAGGGGCCCGTTTCATAAAACTTGTCCTCAGTGACAAGTTGCAATAACTGTTATAAGCTACTGAAATCCTTGCATCTGATTGGCTGAGAGCAAATTTGTCAGTGAAAATCACCGACAAGACACTTGATGAAACACCCCCAGAACTCAACTCTATCCTTAATGTCATGTTCTCACTTTCTCTAATGTTATAGAGTCAGACCATGTGTTCTGAGGATGAATCCCTCATCCTCTCATCCTTCGTGCAGACCCTCGAATCACTCAGTGTCAAACAAGGTAAGTATGTCACTCAATTCCGGTTGCATGACACACGATCCGGCGACAATTGTTCCGCACCAGCTTTACTCAACCCCGGACCAAACACTATACCTAACCCTAAACCTATACCAAAACTAAAAATCTATTGCATCCCTAACCGTAACCCTATATCTGATAAAATAAAGCCGGGAGCATATTCTGTCACACGGATATGACCCTTACCACTTCTTGTCCTTAGAGACTTTAGTAATTTCATATCTTGACAAAAAGGTCTCTTTGTTGATCAATGCATTTGCATGATTGTTCCTATATACCTTCCACCATTATTGGCTTGTCATCACATAATACGACAGTGCAAGAAAGTTCCTTCACAAGGGTTTGCGTTTATACGTATAGTGGTAAAAAGGGTCTAATTAAACAATGAGTGTATTGAAATTGAACAAATTTAGTGATTAGTGTAGGGCTCCATACCAGTGTCATTGTGTATTGAAAAGAGAAATCATGTACACAATTTATATGAGAACTGCGGATAAACTTTTTCTTTGGCAAAGATATACAAATCTTCTAAATGTCACTAAGAAAATGTGTGTAGTTTATACATGAAGAAATCTAGTTTTTGTGAAAAGTAGAGTTTGGTTGATGATGGTAAAAGTGGCCATTAAGTTTAATAAATGATTTCTCTCTCCCTTACAATAACCGCAGTGAAAGAAGGTCCTCTGCCGGACTTCACCGGGTTCCGTCTGGACTGGTTCCGTCTCCAAGCCTACACCAGCATCAGCCGTGCCACCCTGGTCCTACAGGACAACACGGAGCTAGCCAGGACCATGAACACCATCATCTTCCACACCATGATGGTGGACGCGGCGGATGAGGTTCTCATGGAGACCTCTGACCTTAGCATCTTCTGGTAAGTCCTTGCTCTCTCTGTAAAGGGCCATTTAGGCATGAGGTGGTAAAGCTCTTAAAAAAAAAAAAAACATGCAGAAAAGTAGCATAAGATACCATCATCTTCCACACTCTGATGGTGGATGCAGTGGATGAGGTTCTCATGGAGACGTCTGATCTCAGTATTTTCCTGAGAGTCCTTATTCTGAAATGGGACCAGTCACCCCCAAATATTTTGATCTGTGGAAACGCAAACAAAGT
Organism: Heliocidaris tuberculata; assembly: GCA_025618425.1. Classification (NCBI taxonomy): domain Eukaryota; kingdom Metazoa; phylum Echinodermata; class Echinoidea; order Camarodonta; family Echinometridae; genus Heliocidaris; species Heliocidaris tuberculata. The sequence continues at coordinate 10,337,589 of CM046846.1, forward strand.
ACACTTTTTTCATAATTTTGTTCTTTTGAGAGATTCCTTACTTTAGCTGTCGAAGGTTGGCAGTTATGATCCTCTTTGGGTGGGCCATCCCTATGCTGAGTCTACCTCTACCTTCAAACTCAAGTAGAGGGGATAAAGGCCTCTACTTGATCTTGTGTAGTCTATTTTGTGTACATTTTACAATAAATATATATATATATATATATATATATATATATATATATATATATATATATATATATATATATATATATATATATATACATAATTGTGAGAAATGAAAATGAGAGAATAATGGTTGTGTAGCTTAAATCAAAATTCCCCAGATATATATATATATATATATATATATATATATACAAATAACATATATATACAAATAACATATATATATATATATACACACTGATTATTTCCTACGTTAGGGGGAATCCTATCAATGCGGTTTATTTCGTCACAATAGAAATTCGACGTTACAGCGAAAGCGACCGTGCGTTAAGGCGAATGATAACAATAGGCTGAGATAAAAGGATTCCCCTAAACGCTGGAATAAGAGTTATATATATATATATATATATACAAATAACATTATATATAAATATATATATATATATATATATATATATATATCAACTTATTTGTACATTTTTATCAATTATTTTGCTCTTGCAATTACCTTTCATGCTCAATCTTTGAGAATGAAATTTATTTTTGATTAGCATTTGTTTGAAGGTTGTCTGACGGTTCTCGGTGGAAGGTGTACTATCAAGAGTTTGCCTGTTCAGATTGACAAAGAAAGTGTGTTACAAACTTGAAAAGGATGGAATTTTCATTCTTTCTTTTTTATTTTTCATCGTGAACAGTCATCACAGCCGCATCTTTGAGCGCAACTTTGAGATGTCTCTCGGCTATCCTACCCAGTCTCGCTTTGCCGTGGCCTTCCCCCTCATCTGTGCTCACTTCATCAACTGCACACATGAGCTGTGCCCAGAGGAGGTAAGCCTAGTACAGAGACTATTCACATAGCTGCGGGAACTGTTCTCAGTTACGGGTACTGTAGAATAATAATGCAAACCTCACTTACATTTCAATATTTGTTTTGTAACCTTGCATTAAAGAGGCTGGGTGTGTACATTTCATGCACCACAAATTATTGTATCTTGTCACAAGCGTTATTATTTGCACCATTTACATCAATATGACATATAATTTCATTTGATCACTTCAGGATTTTACCATTTAAAAGAAGAAGTGGTAAAGTAGTTCTAATCCAATCCAAAGTAAAGCACTTTCTTTCAGCTTCAGAAAAATTTTTCATACCCCATCACCACTGCCTGAAAAATATGTTCTAATTGGTTGCTGAACTACAGCCTGTCCTTGGCATGCAGGGCATGAGCACCCCAACTTTTTTACTACGTATGCTTTAGATATATAACATTCTGAGAGGAGCAGTGTTAAAGGGTACCAATCACCAAAAAATATTTTGCTCTATATGTTAGGGGATCCATGTCGTTAAACTATATTCAAAATATGGGCTTCAAAAATTAATTCTCTAATAAGATACTGCAATTTTAATTACACTCTCTATAAGTGTAAAACCGAATCGTGGTTAGACTACTCGACTCACCCGTACGCGCTCGCCAAGATAAGGGCTCGCGCGGAACTAAACTCGGAGTTCGGTTCCGTGCAAGCATTTTCATGTTATCCTTTTTCCTTCATACTCCTTAACTGTTGACCGATAGAATGCCAGGTAAAGTTCTTCGAGATTGATTTTATACTTTCTAGCTGTACACAAATTATTTTTTCAGGTGATTGGTACACTTTAAAGTCCCTTCTAAAACAGGATTTGAACCTGACCTGACCAGCGGACCACTATTCTTCAGATCAAGTTTTATTTTGATGGTTGTAGCTCATGGATATCATTAATTCAACTAGTCTTGAACATGTACATTGCATTACATTGCATAATCAAGCCTTCAAAATTTGTAATTTAGCTGTTCAGAAAAGAAGATAGAATTCAACAGTACATTGTAGTACATTGTAGTCATAGAGGAAGGAGACATTGACACAGGGCGTAGTGTGTAAACAATTATGAGACGGTGTGTAGAGTTTCGTTGACTCTACAAGCCTCAACAGTTACACAACAGTGTTACTGACTGAATTCGCTTTCAACCTGTTTTCCATATGAGTCATAGTGTAGATATTTCAATTTATCAATCTTGGGAAATATCTGTAACTGTAACTGATGGAGTTGTGCATTCAATATCGTATACAGGACAGGATGATCAAATAAGGCTTAATTGCAGAATAGAGATTTTTCACAAGAATAGATCTATGTTCATGATACAGTCAAACCTTCATTAGCAACCACCTGTCTATTAAAACTGCATTTTTCGTTTCACTTGGAAAGTGTTTCTCATTGAAGCATGTATAAAATGAACCTGACATAAACACCACCTGCTCATAAAGACCGCTTTTCTTGGCTCTCTTGAGTGGTCTTTATATGCAGTTTTCACTGTAGTAATAATGTCAAAAGCATAGATTTACACTTTAAATTTGTTAACAGACTCTATCCCACTTATAATCTGCTCAGAGATTAAATGTGTAGCTTGGATCGTACATTTATTGATGGCTTGTTCGGTCACTTTGATCTGGGATGCCTCAATATCTTTAAATTTTGTTGATGTGTGTGCAAATTACCACAATAGTATGCTTGAAATCCATGCCGTATCTCCCAACCTCATCTTTTATTCCGTTCTGGTCTTTTTTGCAAATGGTGTGTTCTGTGTTAAATTTGATCCCAAAAGTGTGGTTTGGCAGCTTATTTATGGTGTTATCCTTCTACCCAACTTGTTGCTATTACTCCCCAGATCCAAATGTATATTTTGTGTACAACATTCTGTTTAAAACTTCCAACTAGAGTTGTTTTTCAAACCATCTGTATAATGTAAGAGATTTGTGAAAAGGGCTGTTTATATCAGCAATATGATGTGTTTCTTTTACTTTACAGCAACGATTTTCCTTTTTAATGTGGGATGCTCTAGTCTTTTTATTTATTTTTGACATAAGTTTTTACTGTTTCAAGAAACACGCAAATGCTTAAAGAAGCTTTAACAACAACTGGTGATACAGAAAATGGGACGAGCCTTTCAGGCCAAGGAAGTATGCAAGTAAATAAAGGCATTCATTCTTAAAATGCTCTTGATTTTTTATCCCCCAATAATGGAAGTTAAGTGTTGTTTGTTTGTGTTTTAATTTGAGGCAACATATTGTGAACCAACCTGACATAGCCTTGAAATAGTTGGAACCTATTTTGCAAGCCAATCATTATTTCAGTTTTTATATGTATTTATGTATTTTATTGCATACCCATTGTCATACTTCTCTTATCTGTCTACTTTGTTATAGCCACATGTCATACTCATACCAGTATATGCTTTTGAATAAAAGCCAGTATTTACCATTTATTATTGATTATTATTGAAACATAAAACAAGTCGAAATTATGTGAAATGGCATATGAAAGGCATTTAATCATTGATGATATGATGCAAGTTATATCTTTCTACTAATACTACTTTCTTGTAATTAATCTGTCTTTGATAACCTTTCTCTAACAAATAATCTTTTGGGTAACTTTTGAGTCTCAAACTTCTTTCAAATCTATCCATAATCTTATTATTATCATTATTATTTTTTCTTTGTCGAAATCTCTTGACTTTCCGATTTCTTCTGATTATTAAAGCTACTAACCCAACTCCACCACTAATCCCTTCCTTCAGAAATGCCCACGCAACCATCGCGATACCGCTCTTTATTTCACGGACAGGGTATGTAGGGCACTGTTGAGTAGCATGTCCTGTGTCGTCTTCGTCGTCATGGTTACCTTGTATATTGGTGTGTACATCGTTGTGTCTCTCATTTGAAATCTCTATGCTATGTACATGTATGCCTGTTTATCCTCTGTGTCTGATTGTCAGCTCTAGGAATATTACCTCTCTATGGCCTTGAGTGTTGGCAAATTTTTCTGTTTCTGACATGACTTGAAAAAGTTTCTTCTTTTCTTTTACAGTGTTTACTACCAGTTTGCCAAAGTAAAGCTGTGAATAGATTTTAAGAAATCAGTTGATCATTGAAAAAAATGTCAGTATATTTTTTTCCCCTTCTAATCTTAGTATTTCTTAATATTTAGCCTGTGACAAAGCTGTAACCATCAACTGGAAATAACATGTAGAACAAAAAAAAAATCCATGCCATACCCAGTTCTTCTGACGGATTGAAATTAGGGTTATTAGGACATATATTATGTTCAGTTTTTGAATTGCACATATTTACAATTTTATGCAAGAGAACTCAGGATGTTTCCTGCAAATGAGTTCTTCTGTTTTATCTAGGAATTTTTGCATCCTTATGTACAATACAAACATAGATTTTAAATCTCTTATCTATTCCTTTCATCTATTATTTTCCCTGAATGCCATTACACATATTTTTTTTTCTTTTAGTTCTCATATATGTAGCAACATTACTTGTGTTTGCTGTACTCCTTGGATGTAACATATCTGTGAACAATTTCTTTGGAATGTTATGGATTTTTTCCTGCAGCTTTCCATGTTACGTACCACTGATATACCACTGTTTTTTTTTTCATGCTTGAATTTTATCTTTTTCAAGTTCTTCATCATCAAGCTTTGTATTTTTCCCATGACATATAGTAATAAGGAAAACAGAAAAATAGGCTGATCTGTATTCTTTTATTTCCATTTATCACTCTTGGAATCAATATGAATATTATTTAAGGACTGACTTTTTTTTTTTTGCCAAGTTGTTGGACTTCAGTATTAGATATATGCAGGAGTGAGCTTTCTACACATTTAGCTAAATTAGTAAAGCTTGTTTTAGACTAATATAGTCGACTTCATATATATTTTCATATTTACATGTGTATACATATAAGTTGCTGTGCATTAATCATTTTATTTCTTTTAAGCTTGATTTGTGTAATATTAGACTAGTCTTCCGTACCTTCTTTGTAAATCTAAGCAAGGCTGAAAATGACTGTGGTACTCAAGGGGAAAGTTTATATATTTATTTTTTCTTTTTGTGAAAGTTGTGACGCGATATACTCTGTAGAATTTTTTTTGTGGCTATTCAGACATATTTCAGTGTTTTAGAGTGTTAAGATGTTAAACTTATATTATGTATTGGAGCTTTTCAACTATCTTTAATAAGTCTTATTTTGTTGTGATAGTTGCACATTCATCCAATGTGGCAATTTGTTATTATTTCTTTGCAAAATACATTTAAGTTTTTTTAGAAAATGAACATGAGTGGAACAATACAAAAAGGTTTACGACATATATTAAAAATATTTCTTTTTTGGGTATGTATTTTGAGTGAGATTTCGGGTTGAAATGATCAATATTTTGTCACAAGGAATATGACATGTGTTTTTATATTGAAAATAGATTTTTGTTTGTTATTCAATACAAAGTAAATGTAGGATACATATTTTGTATTCACTCTATTATTAATGTTATGTTATATTGCTATTAACCTATTTTTCCATCTTTTCTTTTCTACCAAACTGTTTTATCTTGACATTACAGAGATTCCATGTCGGAGAGCGAAGTCTGTCGGTAACCAATGCCTTCCTTGACCGTCTGGCTAAGGAGGTCAAAGATGTAGTGACCAGAATCTGTTCTGAGCAGTGCAACCTCAGTGACCAGGTCAGTAGATCATTATTCATCCCCTGGGATTGTGCCTGGTTTAAGTTTGTAAAAAATGCCTTGGGGGCGATTCCTTGATTCGTTATTGATCCACAGATTGTGGGAAAAAAACTGTTTGGAAAACAAGAAAGATAGCACCTGTATGATTGCATTGTGGTTTCAATCTGTGATTGTGAACAGATATTGGTACTTGTATATGGGAAAGACACAATAACAAAAAAAATCTGCTATTTACAGTCTGATTTTAATCTTAATTCAGGACAAATATGTGTAGGAGAAAATTTTACCTCTATGTCAGTTCTTTGTGGTCATCATTATTTTTGACTAGTTATACATCAATATATTGTAAAAGCATTATCAAATGGCATCACATACATTTTTGTCACAGATTGTACTTTATGTACTTGTCTGGCAGATCAGGACACCATCATATTTTTATACTGAAGCTTATGTATGTGAAATACTGTCACCCAAGAGTCTATATTATCCACAGGTTATATAGTTCTATGGTAATGCTAAAATTAAAAGGGGGGGGGTGAGGGGAGAGAGAAAGGAAATTCAGCCTTCATGTAACTTTTGTCAATTGGTTTACAGCTTCTGCCGAAGAATGCTGCTCCACTGCACATCAAGCATGAGCTCCAGCGTAAAACCAAACAAAATGTGGATAAGAATCGCCTGAAGACACTCACAGAGAACCCTATGCCTGGGACTGAGAGCTTCAGGAAAACCAGAGAAAACTTGACTGAGTAAGTTTGATCTTTATCCAATATTATTCCTAACAATGATAACCCTGTAACCTTAAGATGGATTTCTTCATCGTACCGTTATATCTTCCCCAGAAGATACATCTTCATCAATATTTACTCAGTAAGGACATCAAAATAAGCATCTATTTGATATTTCAAAACTTACATTTTTGTTTTAATTCCTTTTAATAAAATATAATTTAAATTATGTGTTTAGTACTGATGAATATATATTTTTTTAAAGTCCTCAAATTGGCAACTAACTTTGGGAATACCTTTCTTTTGTTTAGTTTTCGGTTTGACAAATTATTATCACACCTTCACCGTATAAACGTGAAAGCATCGTCTGTCTCTCACTTCTAGGTTTGATCGTCTTCACATCTCTCTGTCTGAGCTGTGTACAGCTATCAACCACTCAGCTAAGATCATGGTTTGGGAGCACACGTTTGCTCCAAGAGAGTACCTCATTCAGCATCTGGAGGCCAGGTTTGCCAAGTAAGTTTGCTCTTTCCCTCTTTCCAGTATTCCAGTGTGGCATATTCGGGGGGCACCTGTATGTGCTTCCAGGGGAAAGGAGGGGCATGTGTATTGCCCAAAATATCTTTTGGCCAAGCATAATTCAGATATTACATTGGGGAGGTCGTTCATCATGATGGTAATCAGAAGGGGACCTAAGACAGACCCCTGTGGCACCCCCTTTATTTATTTGACCTCAAAGAGATATTCACTGGTTTCAATACCTAAATGAATGTAATATGTTTGTTTTTATTACAGAGTCCTTGTTGGGGCCAAGCATAATTCAACATTTTAGATATTACATTAGGGAGATCGTTCATCATGATAGTATAAAGAAGGGGACCTAAGACGGACCCCTGTGTTACCCCTTGTTTTTATTTGATCTCGAGAGATATTCCCTGGTGTGAAAATCTAAATGACTGTCCCCTGTTTGTTTTGTTACAGAGCCCTTGTTGGGATGATGATGTACAGCCCTGAGACTAATGAGATAGCTAAACCGTCAGAGCTTCTCACCAGTGTTAGGACCTACATGAATGTCCTGCAGAGCATCGAAAGCTATGGTAAGTGACCCTGCTCGTGATCAGTAGCCTCCAACACCAAACAAGTGTCCCCAATACCTAACCAGCTGATAGTTTATAGGCCATTGTGTTTCCAGTGCTAATGCTGAAACCACCTTAACAATAATTTATCAATCAAGTTGAGTGCGATCTCCATGCTTGAGACTATCGATTCCTGTGAAATGTACAAATCATCCTCACGTTTGTTATTGTTGTTTCATACTGTTGTTCGACATTTATGTAGCCTATTGCAGAGAATATTTCACATTCTCACAAACAACACACAGGTGGATATTGTGTAAAATTCTGTCACTTCTTTAAGCCACTTCTGAACCCACCCCTCACCTGTCTATTAGTGGGATATGGGAGTTGTTTATTGTTTTTTTTTAAGTTGAACACTTACTATCATCCAAAGGAGACCATTTAGAGCATATTGTATTAAAAAATCCAGTGGCTAAATCGCTCTCTTGCTATCAAAGGCAAACCTTCCATGTGAAATGTTATTGGTCTATAACCTATTTACGTATTATATTTTAGGCTGTGATTTTCAAGCACAGCACACCCCTTCACCCCCCCCCCCCTTCCTCTCCCACCTAAAAAAAAGGGATAGCAGTGTTACAAAATATCCAGAGGAATGTTGATGAAAGGAAGATTTCTAGGGGAAAGTTTCATTTCCTCAAATATTAATGTAAGATGTAAAATATGCATGTTCTGTATTTCTACATGCTCATGTTTTTTCCCCCTACAGTCCAAGTGGACATCACACGAGTGTTCAACAATGTGATGCTTCAACAAACTCAACAGCAAGATAGTCATGGTGAGAAGACTATTACCATGCTCTATACAAACTGGTATGTACTTGTGGTTCAACACCCTCTCAGAATTTTGTAGTTGCATAATTATGATTGCATGATTATATTAGCATCATGATAATTAAAATTTAAAATATATCATACATCAAGATATACATAAACTGAAAGAACAACAAATACTAGTACCAAATCAAAGCAATAAATGATATGTTCAGTTATTTTTGTCACTAACAAAATTAAAAATAGTAAATAATTAATCTCATAGATTAGACCTCTTAAACTGGTTGTTATCATAGCCTTTGTGTATCACTTTTAATCCCAATTTTCAGTGGGATTTTAGCATTGCATGTGGCAGCTTAGCTTAAATTAGTAATGTGATATAGTTCTTCAAAGGTGTGTTGTGCCTCTCTTGGAATGGATATGATTATTCTTAAAGGGTACCAATCACCAAAAAATATTTTACTCTGTATGTTAGAGGTTCCATGTCATTCTGCTATATTCCAAATATGGGCTTCGAATATCACTTCTATAAAGAGATATTACAAGTTTAATCATACTCTCTATAAGCATAAAAGCGACTCATGAGTAGACTACTCAACGCACCCTTACGTGCTCACCAAGATAAGGGCTCGCACAGAACCCAAATCGGAGGTTCGGTTCCGCGCGAGCACCTTCATGTTATCCTTTATTTCCTTCATACTCCTAAATTGTTGACCTAATGAATTTCAGATAAAGTTCTTTGAAGTTAATTTTATACTTTCTAGCAGTATACAAATTTTTTTTTTCAGGTGGTTGGTACACTTTAATGTCATTATTGTTATTATTGTCTTGTACAGGTATCTGGAGGTGTTCCTGCGCAAGGTTACCACCTGTCACATCATCTACTCTCCTCATCAGAAGGCTTTCATCAGCTTGGCTCCTGACAAGCATCTACCGTTCAATGCTGAGGAATACACCGATGTCACAGGTCAGTTTGAGGGTCTTGATGATGAGAATAGTGGTGATAGTAGCCATGGTGATGATGTTAATGATGTGTGGATGATAGTTGTATCTACTAGAAAGCATTTTTTTTTCTTGGAACGAAGAAGCACCAATCATTGGATGCTATTATGAAATGTTTGCTAATCATTCTAGTAATGAAAAAGTAGCGATAGTGATAATGTGGGTCATGATGATGAAGATGAATTAAGAGTATTAGTCATCAGACTGTTTGTCATTTTTATTCACAGAGTTGAGATCCCTAGCAGAGCTGATTGGTGCGTATGGAATGAAGTTCCTTCACGAGAGTCTCATGTGGCATATTGCAAGTCAAATGGGAGAACTCAAGGTGAGTTCAGTATGATAAGCCCCGTTCATATCAGTGAATACTTTACAGTATTTTCCGATGTGCATCGGTAAGCAATCTTCCTATGTCTTTGTTCACATTAGGGATCAAATACCGCAACAATGCTATAATATTGCAGTGTTTCCTCGTATAACATTGAGCCTGATCGGTTAGTCATGGACTGATATTTGACAAGGCCTGTAGAAAATAAGTATTTAATTGAACAGAGCTATTTTATGTTTGTGAAGGGCATCACTGAAGGAGTTGAAACTTGGTTACCATGGTCGCCTACTAAAATTATAATCCATAAAATATTCAATGTCACGGACGGACAAAATGCCTACTCTTAACCGATCAGGCTCTATTATACTGTTGATATCATTTATTACTTTTGTCTCTCTTCACATTGCACAGAAACTGGTCCTTGAGAACCGTGAAGTGTTGACCCAGCTGAGAACCAACTTTGACAAACCTGATGTCATGGCCCAACTGTCAGTCCAACTCAAACGTAAGTCAATGTCTCGGTCTGGTGCTTGACATTGTGCTCTGTTGCTGTGCGTAACCTGTTTTTTTTGTGGGCGCTCTGTAATATAATTTATTCATTCTTACTGAAAGTGTGTTAGTGTTGTTAGTATTGAAAATCATGTGCATATATTTTGAGCATGAAATAAAAGTTGGTTCAATTCAATTTAATTCAGTTGTATTCTCATTGCAGAAATCATATAGATCACTTGTTATATTGTCTATTGAGAGCGATAAGGGCATTAGCTTTGTGTAACACTATAAGAGTTAGCAACCTTCTTGCTCTCAGTGGAAGACCATTTATTTCTGTATCAATGCAAATAAAATAATATGTAATTCCAGATATAGAACATCTGTTGATACGTTAATACTCATGGGTTACCTGTGATTTTATCATTACAGATATAGACAACTTACTGATGCGTCTGAACATCATCGGCATCATTCTTGCCTTCAAGGCTCTCACACAAGAGGCTCTCAGTGATGTGAGTAATACCAGCCCCAGATCATTATTTTATCATGTTATCACAAGCCTAAAATCACACTCATTGTATGCATGATATATCAGCTCATGGTTTCAGCAGGTTTAAAGTCATTGTCTCAATAGGGAAGTCCACATTGATATTAAGTTGGTTTGAACAGAAGCAAAAAAGTGAAAGATCAATGAAAGTTCAAGGAAAATCAGACAAAGAATAAGAAAGTTATGAACTTTTAAAGTATTACTCGAACCAGCACAAACGCTATACCTCTGGGAAATTGGTGATTTTTTTCCAGGTCCTTTCTCGGAGGGTGCCATTCCTGTACAGTGCTATCATAGACTTCAAGGAACATGTAAGAGCGGCTGGACAGGACGCTATCATCGTGGACACTCTTGCCAACAGCGTCGGTCTGTCTTGCAACGTAGACCCAGCTCTCGTCAGCGCTCTCCGCTCAGAGAAAGAGAGTAAGTACAGATGATTCAAGGCTTTTTTTTTCCATTTTAGAATTTGAGAATAACTTTGCCAGGCTTGAAAATTTAGGACTCTCAGGGTATGAATAGGCCACAACAATTTGTTAAAGCAGTGATTTTTTTTTTTTAAAGGGTTTATGCAATTTTATCATGTGGTGTAATATTGTATTCTGAAATTGAAAAAAAATACACTGGATTTGTGAGAAGTGAGAGAAAGCTGATTTATTCACTCAGGAGTGAAATGGGGGATGTCCTGACATTTGTTCCAGCGACAGGTGCGACAGGCTTTATTTTGTCAAAGATATAGGGTTACAGTTAGTTTTGCGGTAAGGTTTGGGGTAAGTTTCAGGTTAAGGGGTTAGGGTTAGATATAAAGTTGGATCCAGGATAAAAGTTAGGGATACGGTTAGTGTAAGAAATTGACCGTGGGTCAATTTGCCGCTGGGGTATGTGTCGTGCAACTTCATTCACATATTTACACACGTGGGCAATTGCAAATTGAAGCATGAAGCAATGTTAATCCTCATGCTATATCCTACATTCCTATCCTATTTTAGTTGATCCAGAGCAGGACTATGGCCTGTCCTGTCTCCTGATGGTCTTCATCGCAGTCTCCCTACGCACACTGGCCCGCCAGGATGGGACCGTCTACCACCCAATGTACGATGCCCATCCCAACAACTGCCACTGTTACGCCAAGGCCATCAACGCCATCGCTGGAGCACTCTTCTCCCTCCATGGCAGGGGTGATGTGGAGGAGAGACTCCAAGAATTCCTTGCTGTAAGTGCCTTCTCTCTCTCTCTCTTTCCCTCTCTCTCTCTCTCTCTCTCCTCTCTCTCTCCCTCTCTCTCTCTCTTTCTATATCTCTATCTGTCTTACTCTAGCTTTCTCCTGTCTCTCTCTCTTTTACATGGGAGACTGGTTAGGGTATTGCAAAACCTGTTGGCTCATTCATGTCAAGAGCAACTAAAATGGCCGATAGGCACACAAAGAAAAATATTGCTTGCTGAATTGGGAATTGGATGATTTCAGCATGAACATGTTAGAATATGTTTTTAAATCAAGGTATATAAGATTAAGTTTGCTTTGAATGATTTATGCAATGACAAAGATATCCGGGAAGACAGGTGCTAACAAACATATTTGTACTCTGTTGACCCTACCTGTAATATAGGCAGACATATTACATTTATAGCTTGTCACATATGTCACATGTACATGTACACTATGAACTGTGTGTAACCTTTGTTATTATAGCTGACACCATCTAACGTGCTCAATCTGTGATTTATTATTTGACTGGTATGCTCATGAATTGTTTGGGTATTGTTTGTCTTTCTAGCTGACATCCTCCAACATGCTCCATCTTGGCCAAGAGACTGACAAGGCCATCACTGTCAAGGGTCGAGAATCCCTTCATCTCCTCCTAGATCAGGTATGGTCACTTGCTTTAACCCTTTCGAGACAATTGACCACATTTTGTGGTTTGGCCCAATAACTTTTGATTTAGAGCCTTAAAAAATATACCAGATGCATGAGTAGAAAGAGCAAAAAATTCTGCACATACTGTGTCCATTTTTGTTGCGTGATCATATTGCGTTTGATGTCAGGAATTTTAAAAAGGAGAATAAGATTGAACATCCTTAAATTGGCAACACATTGAGAGATTCAAAATCATTGTTTTTTGTCCAAATTGGCAACTTTTTCAACTTTTCGACAAAGTTCCTAACCATGTATATTATTTTCAAGACATCACATCTAATTAGAACCATGTAGCACTAAAAGAAAAATATTATTGTTGCCAATTTGCAGAACAAAATGTGATCAATTGAGCTCTTAAATAATTCCTGTCCTGAAAGGGTTAATCCTTGGAATCTGAACACTCCAATAAGACTCTTATAAATAGAATTTGAGGGGGAAATAGTTTGTGGATCTACATGCCTGTTGATGGGCTGTGAGTCAGAACGATGTCTTTCACTGTTGTCAATCCTAGGCCAATCCCTCCAATGTAGGGGTGTGTAATGCCGATCAATTCCCCTTTTGCAATTTAGAACTTCAATGTTATGTTAATTTCATGGTCACAGATTTTAAATAGTCACAGTTAGATGACACTACACTGTGGGTTTGACTTTGTAAGGCTTTTTAGTATTTCACATTCCTCACACCATTTCATGATTACATGTAGTGTGTAGGAAAGGTCATCAAGCTAAAATTTACTCTTGCAATGCATACATGTAATACCCACTCATGTTTGTTTCCTTTTTCTCTTTCCCTCTCTCTCTCTCGCTCGCTCTCTCTAGATTGTGAAAGAATCACCATTCCTGACTCAGGACCTTTTGGAATCCTGCTTCCCGTATGCTCTCTTGAGGAATGCCTACCACACTGTGCTGAAGAGGGATTAAGCTGTCTCCTACATCCTTATCTCTGTTACCAAGATTTGAACTTGGTTTGAATAAATGATCTTGTAAAACCTCCTAAAATCCTGCTTCCCATATGTTCTCTTGAGGGTATCTACAACACTGTCCCCGCAAGAGGTTGTGCTGTATCTCCGTAAGAAAAAACGGTCCTTGTTATGAAATTAAACCCCGGTAGGACTTGAGACCCGGAATCCTTAATTTTATTGTCATCATGAATCGTTTAGGTCTCGGCTCCTGCTATTGCATGGTAGACCAAAAGAGAAAAAGTTGTGGAGCTTTGTTAGCAGTGTAAGAGCTTGTAGTTTCCTCTCATCTGAGGATATTTTTTTTAATTTCAAAATGAAATATGTGTATAGTGTGTATATGAAAAATAGTCAGTAGTTATATGTATATAGAGATCAACATTGTAGCCTACTCTGCATTTTTTATAGAATTTCATTATTCAAACTTCTCTTTTAGATGGCTGCATGATATGTACATGTCTACAGAGATGACAGTAATTGAATATGTAATTCAATTTCATATTCCTTCATAATCACATGACCTTTGTCGTCATGTCATCGGTAGATGTAGGGGTAGATTATTGATTAAAGAAATCTCAAAAGCCTCATTGATGAATCCTTTTGGTGGGTCATGGAGTTAATGTTTCCATTTATCTGTGAAAATTGGTGGGAATTTATTTATCGACATACTTTAGAATAAACTGGATGATTTGAAAGAGCTGTACATAGCATTTTGGAATATGTGAAGGATATACTGCAATGTGCCCGGAGATTTCTAAACAGGAAAAGTTGATCTACTTGGTAATAAGAGATTACAAAGTATTATTTACTGATGGTGGGGTTTATCTATCTACATGTATCTATCTACCTATGTCCCATAGCTTGGAGGCTGTTGGGTCAACACTGTGATGGATCTTGGTGGAGTTTAAAAAAAAAAAAAGCTCATACCAATAACATCATAAATGCCTGCCCTCCACTTACATTTCTCACAAAGAATGATATTTTTTCACTATCCAAGATTGAATTTTCTAGTAAATGTATGAATGTAGCCAATGCTAGGCATACAAGTTATATCAGTAGCCAAGTGTTAAATTACATTGTACATGATAGCAAAATCAATGTAAAAAGTTATTATAATCTATATGCAGATGCACTACCATATATTTACATGTATTTCATATTACATAGCATCATGGTCACGCCATTGCCCCCACAGATATAAATCACCCATTGAAAATTACAAGCATTGATATAGTTCTTTACTTAATCCGATCATGATACTTGAAAGTTGTACAATGTGGTATTGAAACTGGCTACGAGGATATGATTTGGATATATTTGCTACTGTTTTAGTGTAATGAAATGATGTTGTGACTTTGGGATGAATCAATGAAAAATCAGTGTCTATTTTATTCCTTTTTTAGTCAGGATGGCAACTCAGTTGTGCATGTGCTTTCAAATATATTTATTATATTCTCTCTTGTTTGTACATGTATTTACACTAAGCATCATGATTATCATATATTGTAAAAAGGCAGGTATAGATGCTATTTGTATGAGCATGGGGTATAAAATAGTATGATTATTCTATAGCATTGCATGCATTATGATAATTTCTCATGATTACTTTGGAGATGATCATTCCTGTGTGTCTAGTTTTATGTATCTTTGTTCCCCTAATTAAAACACTCCATGATGTATCTTTTTTCATAACTTCACTCTGATCTTTCTTCAAGAGAAAATCGTTTTGATTGTGAAGAAATTGTAGTGCACCAAATTCTGTGGATATGATCGGTAACTTTCTCGTGTATATTTGTTTGGAGCTCAGACAACCGATGTTTGGTCACTTCAAAAGCTGATCAATAGGGTTTATTGAGT
Organism: Heliocidaris tuberculata; assembly: GCA_025618425.1. Lineage (NCBI taxonomy): Eukaryota > Metazoa > Echinodermata > Echinoidea > Camarodonta > Echinometridae > Heliocidaris > Heliocidaris tuberculata. Next base: position 10,353,042 of record CM046846.1, read on the forward strand.
ATATGCCATTATATTGTGAAATCTTCGTACATGTAGCATGAGAAGCGTTTCCAGTAACATGATCACATTATATTGATTTTTTTTTTTCTTTGGATTTTGTTCCCTATATGAAACAAACTTTTCCACAAATTCCAACGATACAGTATTTGTGCTGCAGAAAATATCAAAATTTACTGCTGTGAAGAAAACAAAAGATTTTTGGTTATGAGAAAATGAGAGATTTGCACGGAATTCCTCACAAAGATATCATGAAAAGTATGTTATGATAAATTCATTTTGGTCTCCAGGTCATTGTTGTGATTAAAGGAAATGACCTTAAAAATCTAGACTATGGTGGTCATAGCAAGTGATTACCCATTTGGTAGCTAGGAATCATATTATTAGTTATACATGTACATATAGTACTAAGATGAGATTTCTGAATGCGTCATATCTTGAGAGAATGTATATTTTCTCCCTTTTATGCAATTATTATCTGTAAGATTTTCCTTCAGTATAACAATCCCTCATATATTTTCTGTGCATGTTACAAAATTCCATAATCCCACAAAATGAGGAAATTCTCACCAGGCATTATCGCTGGTAAAAACTAAGTACCAGTAGACTTTTCACTGATGAGATACTCTTCACCTAGGTATTGCTGCTAGTGATAATGAGAGTAAATTGTCACCTTAGCTATTTTAGTGCATTACAATGTTTGGAAAATGCATTGTATCTTCTTTCCCATTTAGAACGGGAAAATTTAAAGTGCTAATCATGTTCTTCTTCTTAGTTTAATCACAAAGAAAACAAAAATCATTTAAAGAACAAAATTCATTTATTTCAACAATTGTACTCTACAGCACACTAAAATAATCAACACATGTTAATCATATGATTTCCTTGTCCAAATATATTTATGTTCAAATATTTACACCAAATACTTGCACAGAATACTCTTTATGTATGAATTCATCAAAATAAAAATTAAAATAAATGTACATAAGTGTACACACTTAGTATGATAAAGACATGGAATATACATGTATACAGATAATATTCAGGATGACTATATTTGTACCTAGCATGTCAATAGATAATCTATCGTCATCTTCAACAGACAAAAATAGTATTATTATTATCAAGATAATAGAAAATTTATATATGTATTAGATATTATTTCAATGTTTTTCTTTTCCAGTGTCTATGTATTGCTACCCGAATTTAAGGAAGACAAAAATTGCAATTCTTATGTTCTACATTATTTTTGTCCAAGTATAATGTAAAATATATTACTTATGTTGAAACATACCCTATACAAATCTGTTTATGATCTCTCTAATTATGACATCCAATACTTATTATATTGCTATTAATTTTACAGTACACAGTCATCATGTTTAATCAGTGGAATGTGTTGCAGCAATTCCAATTTGTGTACAAATGAAGTCATGACATTTTCTTAGATTTCAAAGATTCATTTTTAAAGCTAATGTACAGCATTTTATGTTTATATTTTGGATGCTAATCTCGGAAAAATGGTATTACCATCCAAAGTTTATCAGTCATCCATTTAGAATTATTTGATAAATAAAGCTTTCTATAAAATTGCAAACATATTAGTACTGTGGGCATGATAATTCCAGTTGTTGTCTCCAAATTCTTGTGGGAGAAGAGGAGAGGGAAGGGTTTCATCCAAATGAAAATATAATGGGAGTGATGATATATTATGATGATGGTGGTTATGATGATGATGATGATGATTGTGATGATGGAGATGGTGATGGTTGTGGTGGTGGTGGTGGTGATTATGATTATGATGATTGATGATTGATGATGACGATGGTGATGGTGGTGGTGGTGGTGGTGATGATTATGATGATAAAGATGTTGATAATGATAATGATGCTTATGATTATGATGATGATTATGATGATGGTGGCGGTGGTGATGATGATTGTGATGATGAAGGTGGTGATGGTGATGGTGATCGTAGTGATGATGATTATGATGATAAAGATGTTGATAATGATGTTGATAATGATGATGATGGTGGTGATGGTGGTGGTGGTGGTGGATGGTGGTGATGGTGAGGTGGTGGTGGTGTTGGTGATGATATATTGATAAAGGTGATGTTAATGGTAATGGAGATGATGATGGGAGGTGGTTGTGGTTGTAATGATGTAGTAATGACAATGATGATGATGATGATGGTTCGTGGCATTCGTGGTGATAAGTATGACTTTGATAATGATGTTCATAATTTCAGTGATACTAGTGTTGAAAACTTTTATCTTTAAGGATGAGTGACAGTGTAATATTGGGAAGCGTAAAGTCTGTATCACTCATAGATATTTTGTTTAACTACGGTATTACATGATATATACATATATAAATACCCTCTCCTTTCTTTAATATTTTATTTGGGGGGTTAATTGATAACTGATCAAAAATTATATTTGGAAGACAGCACAAACTCATAATTTTCACATCAAAACGGTCTTCTCGCTGTACATGTATAAAAGAAACTTGCACCATTAAGAAGAAGATAACTTATTACTTTCAAACTGTCGCTCACTTCTCCTTTATTATAAATATTTTGTATCTATTACATATAAAATACATTTTATTTACATATTAGACAACTGTCTAATAAATGTCACCTAATTAAAAAAATTATAACTGGTTTCTTCAAGTAACTGTATCTGTAAATCTACATTCAAATAAAATTCTCCACTTTTTATGTATAGTAAGTTTTATTCTTATTACGCATTCATTCATTTTGGACTCCATTTTGGATCTACACAGCTTTGATGGTCGTATTTAGTTTACCCATTCATTAATTACAGATGCACAAATTCGAGCCCAAACGCAGTTAATATGAATTAAACATGTCCCTTTTAATAAACACACTTTTATAGAAAACACCATTATAATGTAATTATTAAAAAAACTATTTCAGTATTAATTCTCCTTAACCATCCATGAATATTAGAGGAGGATATAAACATTCACCAATAAGAAAAAAAAAAGAGAATCTCTAGCTTACAGCTCAATTCGATCGTTCGCTAATGAGTCTCGTATATCGCACACATTTTACGAGCCGTGGTACCTTGGGGAGGTGGGGGAGGGGGGCTTCAGCCCCCTCCACTTTTTTGAGTAGATAGGTTTCATAGTGCTTGTGTGAAGAATATTATAGGTAAGAGGTGGGGGCCTGATAAAATCATGGGCAGTGGGGTGCCAGAATATCCTCATATTTGGGCAGCTAGAGGTCCGAATATATAATTCTGGTAGTTCTTAAAATTATCTAATGTATACAGTTTTTCGATAACATTTTAAAGATGATAACGTGTCCTTTTTTGTGCTCACTTGTAAAATTTAGAAACAGGATGGTTTCGGGAAACGAATATTCTCATATCCAAAAGAGAGGTGGCCGAATATATAATTTATGTTTTATGTAGTGTATTATTTTGATGTCGAAATAACATTTCTACCACAAAATGTGTATTTTAAACAAAAGTTATAAACAAGATTGTTGATATTCCTGCAAGAGGCGTCAGCTCCCCTTTCAAAAATGTACCCTACACCTGTGTTGAGTATAAAAAGGGAGGTGGAAGAGAGACTCTCCCTGGTATAAATAATATGCTTGTTCGCATGCACAGCGCCCCCCCCCCATACTTTCCAAAACGCTCCACGTCCTGTATTCAAATTCAAATTAAAAACATTATCATTCCACTGCCCCTGATCAAAGTGTAACGAAAGACGCAGCGAGAGCAAATATAAACAATATTTGCCATGATATTCTTATTCTCCAAGCTTGACCTCGTGGCAGTGCGTTGCCCTGATCATTGGCAGCGGCTGTTGTCACCGTCGTCGAAACACTCGGTGCGCGAGGCGGCGTCGCTGCTCTAAAAGTCGTCGTCGACGGCTGCGGCGTGGTCGCACCGCAGTCATAGTCGCCTCCAAACGATTCTAAAGAAGATTTTGTGATGTCGTTGCAGTTGTTGCAGCTGCAGCAATGCTGACAATTGTTGATGTCGGCGAACAGATCCAGGCAAGTCTCTGCGCAGTATGACTTTCTGCTGTAGCACCCGCGTGACGTCACAGAACCACTCTCAGACTGACTATACGAAACCTATCCAAAATAATTGAAAAATGAGAATGAAAATGGTCAAAACTGGTGTGAATATTCAAAACCCCTCTTATTTTATATTTGGCCTCTTGCATTAAAATGTTACCATTTAACGCAACTCCTATAGCGACTCCGATTGGTTCATGTTGCATATATAGGCCTATACCGTAATACCAAATGCAACATGACTTTTAAACAATTGGAGTCATGTATTTTGGACTTGCGTTTGATTTTTAAACTTGCTTTTATACTTTTATGCAAGAATTCCATGATCTCATTTATATTTTAGATACTTGTAGTCTTCCAAGAATAGAACAGCTATACATGCCAAATATAATCCTTCTTTTTTTAGCACCTAAAAGATTTTAGAGTATATAGGCCTACGTACTGGTTTTAAGAGTAATAACATCGTCATTATCTCTTATTAGTGTTTTCTTTTAAAGGTATTCGAAACTCCATCTCTATGACCTTGGGGTAAGCAACAAGTACCTAATGGATTATTCGATTAAGGGGTCTACGTTTGAATTTGATGAAATTCACAGAAAATACTGATGCAAGAACATAATGTTATCTGAGTTCGAGAGAAGCTTTTATAGTCGACGCACCGGATATCATGCAGTGGATGCAGAGAGGAGGCCCTATGTGGAATACAGGCGGTGTTCAACACACTAAAAAAGTGAAAAACTAGTAATTCTAGATAGAGAAGAAATAACCTGTTTTGCTCTACATTAAACGACTTGGACGGAGTTAGTGGAGGAATTATTCAGAAAATTGTACTTTTCTGTGGCCTCATGGTGGAATTTAGGCAAGATAGATTATTGATGACTTTCATGGTGGCTGTGGAAAAGGTCTCTATTTTTAGTTGAGTGATTCTCGAATGGCAAAGGAATAGAAGCACTAGAAACACAAACCTATAAGTTATATAATCTTTTGATTTTTTTTTTCGCTAACTATCCAAATACTTACGTAACATGTACCCTTACAATCGTCAACGACCTGCATATTATCGGTATCGGGGGAATCAACACACGGTCCACTGCCTGTCTGGTCACTTGTACATTGGTAACAACGCAGGCCCTCAGCAGACGACGCGATACCTGAATGGGGCGATATCGGGACCGTTAAATTTGAAAGAAGGTATTTTTGACAGACAATATAAAGGCGCATATTTGGAATGTTTCCTGAATAGAAACCGTCAGATTGAGGCCATAGACATGAAATGGCTCCTTTCAACTGTATGAGAAATTAAGCTAATCTCTTCACAGTGCTATAGTAAGCGAACTGAATGACATATTTTCAAATGACACTCGACCGATGGAAATAAGGACGAATGAATAGTCCGAATCTGAGAATTGAAGGCAACTCTCTGAATGGATTTAGCCATGGATAGCAATTTAGGAAAATATATGAAAAGACGTTTATTCACTTCTTGAAGCTCTGAAGCCATGAAATCGACTTATAGAGAAGGTTTTAGAAGGTAATATAGAGGGTAAATCCAATTTGTAGACCATACACTTTTTTTTTTCATTCAAGTGTGGAAAAACATTTTTTTTTTTAAATTTGAAATAAATGTCATTAAATTGAAATTGAATTGAATTGAAGTGAATTGAATTGAATTGAATATTGGACACATGTTTTTGTAGTGAGTTCCAATTTTCATTATGTCCAAAAGGCTGTTTCCAGTGCTTTAAAGTATCTGTGATATTCACCAGGATTCATAGATTGTCTCTTGAATTCTGACAATTTCCTAACCTGGTAATATATATTTATTCATTTATTTAAATGGTTTATTGATTTAAAAAATTATTCGCGGCTTGTTGGCCGAATTGCAGATCTTTTTACAAAATATAACACAACATTAATCATTTACAAATAAACATAATAACATAATAAATAAGATAAGAATAAAAATAAGAATATACATACACAACTTTGTAAACATGACAATTGCAAACTTCAACAATGCATAAAGAATCATTCATAAATCCCCCCCCCCCCCTCCTGTGAGAAGGAAAATCTAAAGAGTGGTGAAGAGGAAAAGGGAAAGAAAAAGAAAGGGGACCAGAGAGAAAGGAAGAGAGAGAGAGAAAAAATAAAATAAAGGAGATCAAAAGAGAGACAAAAAGGGAAAGAGAGTCAGAGAGAGGTAAAAGGGATAGGGGAAGCTAAAGAGAGAGAGGGTGAGAGAGGGAAAAGGGAAAAATTAACGTTAGCAAGAGATAGTAAGAGAAAGAAAGGAGGAAAGAAAGAAAGAGGAAGAAGAAAAGAGAGGAGAGAGTTGTAGGAGAGGTAAAGGGTGATGGCAAAAACAGATATGAGGATATGAAAGAGGTGAAGGAAAGAGAGAGAAGTAGGGGAATTAAAAACCGATTGCACTGATTGTCATGGTAACGTTAATGTGGAAAAGGGTTCCTGTTATGATCATAGACAAACGCATTATTGACATATACATGTATATACAATCCTTCGTATTTTCATACATTATAATCTTTTACTTCAGCTTCTAGTTTTGTTTCTTTTCAATACCAGTACTATATCTGGCTTTAAAAATTAGTCAATTAAACTGTACTGTTTGGATATTAGAATAAAAAATATTATCATAAAAAAAATAATCAATTTATCAAATAAGAGAAGAATTTTCTTTGAACAGAAAAAAGGGGGGAGGGAGGGAGAGAGGGGGGGGAAGAAAGAAAATGGAGAAAGAGAGTAGAATGAGAAAGAAAGAGAGAGAGAGAGAGGGGGGAAGAAATTGGAGAGAGAGAGAGAGGGAGGGGAGGAAGAGAGAGAGAGAGAGGGGGAAGGAAGAGAGAGAGAGATAGAGAGAGAGTTGGAAGAGAGAGTGAGAGAATTAGTGAGGCACTAATGTGTTCTGAATGAATTAATTACTGACACACACACATATTTTTGGGTCTCAATTTTTTTCACAAAGTGGAAACCTAATTCAATATTCAGAGCATTATTTTAAGTATAACAACCTAATTCAATATTCAGAGCATTATTTTAAGTACAATAATGAAGGAAATTTCACAAAACTTATTCCAAATAAATTTGACAGCTTTTAATTTAATATTTAGAAAACCTGAGTCCAATACGAGTTAACACTTTTGAGTTATTAACAACCAAAAACTTTTTTATTTATTTTTTTTTACACCTATAGGAGTTAAGAAGACTAAAACAGAAACTAGCGTTAAGGTCCGTCCAATCATGGATGCAATTCGAACTGTCGAAAGGGGAACATGTACCAGAAATCCCGATTGTGCAATGTGCGAACGACATTGGACATTGATCAAAATAATAAATTGCCCCAAAACACGTAATAAATAATATAGGTCAGCAGCCATGCCAGCTGCATGCGCTCGTCTGGTTTTGAACCGAGCACTATAACGTGTTTACATACCAAAGCGTGAAAGACAGGTGTTATCTTTTTTAATCAATGATTCATGATGAAAACTTTGGAATTAAAGGGCTGGTCATATTTGTCGGATACCAATAACGATAAAAGATTTTCAATTAAAGGTATATGTGAGTACGCGTGAGTATGTTTGTGTCTGTTGATAGAGGGCAGTTCTGGGATGTACCTTTAAAGGCCAAGACCACACTGATAACAAGTTGATTTGAATAAATAGAGTAAAATTAAATAAACATAACAGTGAAATTTTCACTGAAATCGGATGTAAAATAAGAAAGTAACGGCATTTTGAAGTTTTGCATCATTTCATGAAACAGTGATATGCATAACAATGGGCGGTATGCAAATGAGTGAAGCAAAAAAATGAAATATAAGATATTTCTTATAATAAAATACATAAGGAAAAGTGAGTGTGTGATATCATCGGTTCACTCATTTGCATACCGCCCATGTTATGCATATCACTGTTTCAAGAAATAATGCAAATCTTCAAAATGCCGTAACTTTCTTATTAATTTTTACATCCGATTTCTATAAAAATTTTCACTGTTATGCTTGTTTAATACTCTATTTATTCAAATCAACTTGATATTAGTGTGGAATTGGCCTTTAACTAAATATCTCATTACCGTTATCGTTTTCTGACAAACGTGATCAAGGTTTAAGGATTAAGTACAACATGAGAATCAAATGGAATGATATAGGCCTACACTGTACATTGCATATGTCAACTGTACTCTATGCAGACGGGAAGACGGTGTAGATATGTAATGCTAAGATTTCTCTCTATTTTTTTTACTGTCGCCCACAGGCGTAGCCAGGATTTCATTTTAGGGTGGCGGTTTTGACCACGCGAAGCGTGCGAAATTGGTGATGAGCACGCTCCCCAGGGGGTGGTAGCAGGTTTCCCCTCCCCCTCCCGCGCGAAGCGCGAAAGTTCTGACGTTTTATAGCAAATTTGAGAGAAAGATAACGGCTCGTAGCACCTTTTTTAGGCGGAAAGTTATTTCGACGTCCGGAATGCTTTTCAGTTATTTGGACGCACTGTAACAGGGATGGGTGCAGGGAGGGGGGAGTTTCCCCCTTCCCGCGCGAAGCGCGAAAGCTCTGACGTTTTAGCAAATTTGAGAGAAAGATAACGGCTCGAAGCAAACAATTTTTTGGGGCGGAAAGTTAAAGTTCGACGCCCGGACTGCTTTTCAGTTATTTGGGCGCAACATTTCACTGTATGCAACAGGGGTGGGTGCAGGGAGAGCGGAGTTATTTCCCTCTTCCCGCGCGAAGCGCGAAAACTTTGACGTTTTAGCAAATTTTGAGAGAAAGATAACGGCTCGTAGCGCCTTTTTAGGCCATTTTCTCTCACTTCCCCCGCTTTTTCGCTCTCGCTTTTTTTTTTTTTTTTTTTAGTGGCTGAATGAGGGGGGGGGGGGCAGTGCCCCCTGGCACCCCTGTCTACACCATGCAGTGCTGTCGCCATGATATTATGTCGCGCAATTCTTTCTTTCAATGATCTATAAATGAATTTAATGACCTCAGAAGCCTAATAAAAATGGCAGTGAAAATGACCTTATTTTTCTTGCATCTGTATCATGCACTAGTATGCCCTTGCTTCTTTCATTCACGCCTGTAAAAAGGTGCTTTCCTTTTGGATTTTTGTTTGGGGATGTTATTCCTGTCCTCATTTCCGATGTTTTAGGAAAGGTTGTATTTTCTTTACCTTTTAAGAAAAATGAATGTTAAAGAAAAACGTGTTTGGAAAGAGTTCTCTTTTAGTTTGTAAAGCTATCAATTATGCTCTTCCTTTTTAGTATTATTTTCTTCTTTGTTTGTGATCTTTTGGCGCATTCTGTGACTAATAATTATGTTTCACTCGAATTATCTCAAGTTAAATATATATATATATATATTTTTTTTTTTTTTAAACCTCTGCTGTTTGCCTACTTTACATCTTATTTTCAGATACACGTTAGACTCGATCTGGTTGAGTAGGCCTCCAAGGCTACCATACATTTTTCTGTCTATACTTAGATTCGTTCATTCTTTCACTGAATAGATTATTTTGAATTAAACTTAATGCTGCAAAACTGTAATATATTCTTGGAGTAGAAAGTATGCACACATGTTTTTACTTGTTTTGTTCCTTGTCAATAACATTTATGAGGAGTGCCCCCAACTTTAATTAACTTTTTGAAGTGTATTTAGCCATTTCCAAGTCGTCACAGCATTATGATAGGGAATTATCTTTGGAATACGCTATGTAATTTGTTTAATGGGCAGAAAGCAGAAAGCCGGTCGATATTAAAGAAATTGGATTTATAATTCCATGTGCAATAATGCATGAAGACTTAATTTTTTTACCACAAAAGGTACATCCCCTATTTGCTCATGACGACCTGCATTTGCCGCACAAGAAAATTCCAAACTCTATTCAAACGTCATGATAATGGGCCTGGTGCATTGCCATTCGAGTAATATGCGATTTCATTTTCATTGTTAAGAAGTGAATGCTTGGGAAATCTTCGTAAAGTTGATTCATAACAAATCACAAAATCCATATTCTTGCAGGTATGGGATTCGGGCAGAAATCGAGTATGCTGTGAATTTACGAATGTCAGTAACTGCTACCGACGTACGAGTATAGATAAGAGTTGAAACAATGTTATTGTTTTAGCAAGATGAGAAAGAAAGAGATAACACTTTTAATGCATGAACGAGTGATCACGCGTACAGATATAAAGCAATAATGTAAATGGGGGATTATTGAAATCGTGAACAGAGGGGGAAATATAGGCAGAAATGGATGTATCGTAAATAGAATGTAGAATGTGTGTTAGGGGATGGTTTATAGGCAAGGCTGGGAAAGTTAAAAGAGGGGGGAGGGGAGAGAGAGGGGGGGAGAGGGGAGAGAGAGAGGGTGAGAGGGAGTGAGAGAGGGGGAGAGGGGAGAGAGAGAGGGGGAGAGAGAGAGGGGGAGAGGGAGAGAGAGAGGGGGAGAGGGAGAGAGAGGGGGGGGGGAGAGGGAGAGAGAGAGAGATAGAGAGGGAGAGAGAGAGGGGGAGAGGGAGAGAGAGAGAGATAGAGAGGGACAGGTAATGCTAAACCTAGTGTATGTGGGGGTAAGTGACAAGCAAAGCTATACACGTAAGGGAGGAAAGAGAAGAGAAAAGGAATGTTGGGGAGAGGAGGCCTATATCAAACAGAAGAAAAGACAGGAGAGAAAGAAAGATGGAAAGAGACTGAAATATGGGGAATATACTGCGAAAGACGAATTGAAAAGCAAAGAAGATTTTTTTTTTTTAAAGGTCCTGTTTGGGTATGATCAACTCACAATTACTATTTCACTTCACAAAATAAGACGCAATAGCAAATCAGATACACAAAACCATGATATACACTTACCAAATAAACATATCAGTGTTTTGCAAATATCCATAATTATATCGTCTGTCAGTGTTTATGAAGTAAAATGTCAAACCCTTGTTATGCAGGAAACATGCAGCTCAAAGGACGATAAAACACAACACTATATTTCAAACTGTCAGATAAATGCGTTCGACCATACCAGCGTCAATTACTTCTGTGCCAAACCGGGTATATTTTACTTTTTTGTTGTTTGTTATCTCTCTCTCTCTTTCTCTTTCTCTCATATTCTTTCATTTCTCCCCGGTCTTTCTCGACCTCCTTTCTCTCTCTCTCTCTCTCATTCACACACACCCTCTCATCCACTTATAAACATATCTCTCACCCCCTCTCACCCACCTAATCTCTCTCTCCTCTTTCTCTCTCTCTCTCTCTCTCTCTATCTATCTCTCTCACGCACAAACACACACACCACACACCCTCCCACACATTTATAAACATACCTCTCACCTCCTCTCTCTCTTTCTCCCCGTCTCTTTGTATATCTTTTTGTTTATCCCTCTCCTTTTTCAGTATTATTAATATTTTTATGCATGAATTCTGATGATTTCCAACCTCTAGTATCATAGGGGGCGTGTTTCATAATCATATGAAACCTTTATTTAACGTCCTGTCCCAAACTTTTGCCATGAGTTTACTACTATACCGGTTACAACCCCCCCCCCCCCCCTCCTCCTCCTCCTCCTCCTCCCCTTCCTTCATTTCTTTACATTCTTAATGTGCTCTCGGATTTCTACCATTAACAAAAACGTAATAACATTGTCCGAAATGTCATTTATTTCATAATCAAAGGGTTAGGGTCGTAGAAAGGCCCTACGAAGTGACGGTTACCTGAAAAAGTAGACACTGAGTATGGAAAGCGGTCAATTTCATTCTATGGTTCTATGGATTATGGAATTCACTGCCTTGAGCTGTTAAAGAGAAATCCTTTGTCAAAACAGTTTGTAAGAAGTTATTAGAATGATGCTACAGAATATGAAGAGTAATGTACCTCAATGTAAGTATGTGTTTATTTTTTTCCTTCGGTATTCGAGAATATATTGTTCTGTCTTGTAGTTTTCTAGATATTGCGTTTATTATTATATTTCGAACATTTGTTGTCATTTGTGTGTATGGGTGCGTGGGTGGGGGTGTGTTTGCGTGTGCGTGTGCGTGTGCGCGTGTGCGTGTGTGTGTGTGTGTGTGTGTGTATACATGCTCTTCTTACCAATTTTAAAGTTTCAAAACCTTATACTAGATATCGTAGTAGAGTATTTTGCTTACTAAAGACCTCAGTTGTTATATAGTATTTGTATTTTAGGAAGTCTTTACATGTATCACAGTACATGACACAGGACCCTATTCATTTTCCATTTCAGCTATATCGTGGTCTCCCATAACCATTTACATTTGTAAATACCTTGTAGATATGTTTCATATTTTGTTGCAGAAATGGTAATAAATTCATTCATTCATTCAAAATTCTTGGCGTATACCCTCCGGCTCGTGAGCTTGTAGGCCTACCCTTTCATTCCTCTCGAATTCATGAACTGTTTTGTGTCCTTCAAACTCATTTCTCCTTCATTTTAATTGCCTAAAATTTGTAGGGTTACTGTTTCATAAAAGATTGTGCAATTTTAAGGTCACTTGATTATTAGAGTTCCTTTTAAGTGCATGAATTGCTCTCGCGCGGCCGCGGGAAAATGTTTGTGATCAAAGCCCCGTCTGCCGGCGTCGCTCCCGTGTTCCTGTTGCCATGCCTATATGGACAAAATTGGTTAATGAGGATTTATATCTTACCATTAAGGGCACTAGAGCATCCATACTTGGTTTCGAACACATGTCCTCCCAGTTACGAGACCACTGCTCTACCACTGAGTCATCACGCCTCACATCATCGTGTCGAGATATCTCCTACCTTTATATGGGCTGTAAACGAGATTACATTTTCACTGTCCATACGGTTAATTTTTTTAATAATAAATTTCTAAACTGCAATCAACACGATAGCAAAGACTTTAGAAAGGAAATCACCTCAAGGGCAATTTCAATACCCTAGCTATTACATAGAAATCGAGTTTGGATTACACAGTACGTCGACGTATTAAAAAAAAAAAAACAGAGTAAATTTTCACTATGTTTTCACTCCCCCGGGAGTCACGTCAGTGATCACTTGTTTAGGAGTGAGTATCGAGTGACTATCGAGTGCTTTCTAAAAGAAAAACAAGTGGAGTTTCAATCTATTTTCATTCCCCGGGGAGTGACGTCAGTGATCACTCGATTTTGTTTTGAGTCATTGTAAATGTTCGAACATTTCAATAGGTGATGGACAGGGCTACTGAAATGGCCTTAGGTTGCGAACGCAACCCCATACCTTACTCCAACCCTAAATGAAAACCCGATTACATAAGCTCTAACCCTAACCTATATAATATATCTTTGACGAAAGAAAGCCCGGAACAAAATGTCGCCGACGTAAATGTCGGATTAGCCCCCCCCCCCCCCCTCCCTGTAGGGTCATCATAAATCTTATTGCTGACGTTGTAAGCAATTATAGGTGTGCCATTAAAAAAAAATGCCCCCTCCCTCCCTCCATTTCTGGAGAAAAAAACCCCTACGCCTTCGGTAACACTTTGAGCCATCGTCGATTTAGCTTGTACCCCCATTAGGAGCAATTATTATTTCATCATTGCTCAGATTGGTAAAACATGTTAACAACAATATTAACAGCTGAAGGGAAGAACGATTATAGGGAGACTGTTGCAGTTGATGTATTATGATGGTCACTTTTAATGAGGCATACAAATATACCATCAAAGAGGCAGTATAATACCGAATTCTTCAACGATTCAAGATTAAAGAAATCTTGGCCGACTGGTAGATAATTTTGCATAGGAAAGTGTTGTTTTTTTTAAATGGCTTTAGCCCATTGTGATTGGTTAAAAAAAAATCGTGCTTATTATATTCTTCAGGATATATCTAGAACAATACAGACTGGAAACGAATTTAAGAAAGCTCCCAGATTAAAAAGTTGAGGCGCTTGGTCCAGAAGTAAAACTGCAGTTTGTCAAAATGCACGTATTCCTTCTCGTTGTATTTGGTTTCGTAATGCCAGGCATCGGTGTAGCTGGAAATGCCCTGATTCTCTCCGTCTTCGGTCGTCAGAAGAGAAAGAACGTGGTCGATGTCACCCTTTTCTTCATGGCCGTAGTGGACTTCGCCGTCTCTTGCTTTCATATACTGAAGACGGTCAGCTTCAAATACGGCACCAACGACTTCACCTGCCAACTGACCATCATGACCGCTAGAGCTGGTATCTTCACCTCTGTGTTCATCACTGTAGCACTGGCGTTTTACCGCTACAGGGCCATCTGCCATCCCTTTAGCTTACCAATTAGTCCTAGAGTTGGGGCAGTGGTCTCTATAATTTCCATTGTGGTAGCAGTGGTCATCAACATTCCAGCCTTCTACATCGTTGACGCTCTGCCCCTCCGGACGGGCCTCCTGACGTGCGTCATCGTGGACAGGTCTTCCTGGATGGAAGTCACCTTCTCTGCGTTGTCTCTGGCGTTGTTCAGTGTGGCACTTCTGGTCTCATCAGTCCTGTACGCTCTGGTGTACAGAGCCATTCGGAAACAGCAGTTGGTCAGGAAGCAGATGGTTGCAGGGAATGCTGCAGGTCGTACGCCAGGCACGGCAGAGGCTAATCGATCTCAACAGCCAATTGATTGCGTACTCTCAGGTACTTCCAAGGCCTCAGAAACACACACCACAGACACCAAGTAAGTTAACATAATTATCTATGAATAATGCCATCAAATTTACAGGAGCTAACTGAGAGCCAGAAGGGCATCAACTTATATGCTTCTACACAGAGTTAACGCCCTTCTGGCCCTCAGTAAATGTAATATTCTTTGATGAAGATGAAAATGTATGAATATTTTTTTGCACATAGATTATGTCATCCGTCATTAGAGTGGTTCACCAAATTTTCGGCGGACGTACTATTTCAGCTTCCAAGTACATTCTTTTTCCGTCCAAGTTTCCAGTTTCAAAATTTTGCTTTGTTGGAAGACGTACTGACCTACGGAAAAAAATAGTTTACGTTTCATTTCGTATTGTTTTATGATTTGGAATACCTTCGCACTCAAGTATCATTTTAAAACGAACTCTTTACATGTACAAAATAAATGTTCTCGTCATTTTTATTCTTAAAATCATATACATTTGTAAATTAAATGATAATACGAATTTCACTATTCCCAATTTTGTATAGGCTAGATTACGTGTTATCCGAATGTTGACTGATAAATGAAAAATGAAAATGAAAATGAAAATTACAGTGAATGTGAAATGAATATAAAGTTGAAAATGGAAGTAAGAATGAAACTGAAAATAAAAATGAAAAAAAAAAAAAAAAAATAAAGAACAGTGAATTTGAAAATGAAAATGAAAATGGAAATGACAGTTAATGTGAAAATGAAAATGTTTGGAATTAATTTCTCATCATCTGAACGCATCAAAACTTACACTTCTTGGAACAGGGTAACTAAGATCTCAGCAGAGAACATTTCTCTGGATGTTGGAGGGGAAAAGAGTACAAAGATGGATGGTCGGTCTACCCCTGATAAAGTGGTAAGAATAAAGTTCATAAATACTTGTACACTGTTAAAAAAAAAAAAAAAAAAATGCCGTTTTTTCACGGGAAATTTCCTGGCAGTCAGGATGCCGGGAATGCCCGTTTTCCACAGTACATGTAAAATAACAGATTTCCGTTTTTTGGTAAAATAGTAGAAATTTTAATTTCTAACACGAAAATCTGTGTAAATTAAAACGAAGCCATGGAAACGATTTGTAATTTAACAGGGTAACTTGTTAAAATATGAGAAAATGATTTTTTAACAGTGTTTTATGTCGGGCGATTGTAAATATATGCTGATTTCCGGTAAACCAACAAACTTGCTGTTGTTTTACAGGAAAAAGACTGTAAAATTGAAATAACGGCAATAACTTGTAATTTCAAGGGCCAGAAAACCTGTAGTTTTACAGTTATTTTTTACAGTGTATGTACATGATGTAGATGGGTGTAGAATTTAGCGTTTCGAGATGGGGGAGCTAGGGGGGTGCTCTGAGAATTTTGCTTTTAGAAGCAGGATTGTATAACCTGTGCGATCATCCTCTTGACATTTTGAGGTGAAGGGGGTGATTTGAACAACCAAAGTAGTTCACAACCCTTTTTAAAATACAATAAAAAACAAAACAAAACAAAACACACTAAATAGTGGGATTTTTCAAATTCCACATGCATGGGGACGTGGTGGAAAGTAGAACAAGGAGAAGAAGTAAAAGAGAAAAGGAGACCGGGGAAAAGGATAAAGTGTGGGATAGCTGATGGTATGAAGGCAAAAGTCGACATTAAAGAAAATTGAGCGACAGGATGAATGATATTAAGGACTATTCAGTTTTCGGTGACCAGACATTTGGCACTGCGGCATTTGCTCCGGCTCTATTTCGTCAATAGCGTAATAATAATAATAATAATAATAATAATAATAATAATAATAATAATAATAATAATAATAATAATAATAATAATAATAATAATAATAATAATAATAATAATAATAATAATAATAATAATAATAATAATAATAATAATACTAATAATAATAGTAATAATGAACCGTTTTTGTATAGCACATATTTATCACATGATAACGTCCCTATATATGCGCTTCCAAACGGTTTGGATATTATTACCCTGGCTTTAGCTCCGGCGGCCGTGTCAGCGCACAGTGCATTTTCAAGGAATAAATCCATAAATCCTGTCAGGTACCCATTTAACACCTGGGTGGAGAGTGGCAAATGTGGATTAATGTCTTTCCAAAAGATGCTAGAACCGGGCTGAGATTCGAACCCTCAACCCTTGGATTGAGAGTCAAGTGAATGAACCACTATACCACGACACCTCCACGTTTGGTTCGGTTAAGGTTGCAATTAGGTCCTAGTCTAGGCTTCGGGTATTTATGGTTATACAATAATCATGTACTATAAAGTTATGTATAGTGTTTGGTCCAGAGTTGAAGTTAAGAATTCGGTTAGTGAAGGAAAGTGGCCGGGGAGCAATTGTGTCGAACCAATTTTTCTTCAAATTATAACAGGAACTTGGCACGGAGGCTGCCGTTTACGCGATCACCACCACCACCACCACTACCAAGCCCGGACAAACCAAAAAGAAGGACCGGATCAAACCACAGCAGGACCAGGGCCATCACATCACCCGGAAGCTGTTCATCATCACCGTCATCTTCTTCGTGACCTGGCTACCCAGTATCGCCTACGAGTACCTCCCTACGGGTCTAACAATGAGCAGAGAACACACCATCAGCTCTGTCACACTCCTTCTCGTTCAGCTCAAGTTATCAAACCATTTCATCAACGTGTTCGTCTACCTGGCCGTCAATCTAAAGTTTCGACAACAGACACGAGAGCTGTTTTGTTGCAAGTGATATCGACAGGGGCGTCGCTGGAGGGAGGGGGGGGGGGAGGGTTGACACTCCACTCAAAAAATTCTGTAGGCACATTTTGGATTTTTTTAAAAGCTTTGTTGGCAACTTACACAAATTTAAAAATATAAGACATTTTCTTCATTTTTTTTTGCCTGTTGAAAATTTTTAAAACAATTTTTAAAAACAAATTTGACAATCTGACCATCACTTTTCACCCTTGACGGAAAATTGAGAATCCCACTTTTTTTCCTTGTTGAAATTTTTGCTAATAGGCCGGCAAAATGGGTCCATCACTGCATCCCCTCCCTCATTCAAAATGATCTAACCCATGGAGATAGAGAGGGTTACTTATTGTTTCGCTATAGTTGATCATATTGGAGAATTTAGTCAGATACACATTGTTGTTGTATTGTCTTTTAGCAATTATGAATGAATGAATAATAATAAAAAAAAAATATTACAAAGCCTATTTACACTATGGTCGAAACATTATCGTGTCACATAACAGCCACCAAAGTTTCGCCAACAGGCTTGTAAGCTGTCTTGTATACTGTTAGTGATGAGAGGGGGCGACCACTTTTTGGGCGACTTGATCATGATGGAGATTGTAGTCGAAAACAGACCCATAGACAAACACATTCAATATTGTATTACACATAGAAGGGCAAAAGAATATCAGAATGCTCTTTATTCTGAGGTTTCGATTTTTTTAAGCTCCCCCTTAAGATTTCCGAAATGTTTGTCCGGTAAAGTGAGGCCTGCTCTATATAGCTCGCATGTGGCGTAGTGTCTAAATCAAAATTATGAACTCCGTTATAGTTTTTATGAAAATACGAGTACATGTATTCGACTTATATGCCAGTTTTACCTTGTATCTAATTTATGTAGTTGAAGGGACAATTCTGTTGATTAGTGACAGTGTTATTTAGGCTACTGAATATTTGGATACGATTATTTAATTTGCAGCAAGGACATATTTTGTGTATTTTGTGACAAACGCACCAGTATCGGCACATAATTATGTAGAAATATCAGTGCAAACAATACTAATCTTTTAGTAATTGGCTTCCAGTCCAATCACGCATAATTTTTAAAGTATTATTACTGACTTATCAGTGTCTTCATTCAATGGCTCCAAAATATCTCAATGAATCTTTGGTAAAGTATGTACCCTCTCGCAATCTCAGATCGGCTCAGAAAGATCTTTTACATTGTCCTGTTATTCAGACCAAGTTTTATGGTGAGCGATCATTTGCTCACGCTGCCCCTTCACTTTGGAATACTATTCCATCCCATTTGAAGGATTCATCCACAATATGTCAGTTTAAAACCGTCTTGAAAACGTATCTGTTCAAAAAGCATTTTGAATGAGCTATATTGTGCATTTTATAGCATCTGTCTCTATTCTTGTTCTTCCCTTTCTTAAAGCGCATAGAGACGCAATGGCAGTGATATGCGCTATAAAAGCATTGTTGTATGGGCTAACTGTCTTTACATGCTTAATTCTCGCACGGGGCGTAATTTGATTGGCGTCACGGAAAAACTGGGCTCTTCAAGCCTGCCAATGCAATTTAGCCATGCATATGCCAGTTATTAAAATTATTGTTTGCACTTTTCATTTTGCTATCACTTTTTATGAAGCGATACCATTCCTTCATATCGCGCAAAACACTGTACAAGTCACTGACGGTGTCCTAATAACGCAGCAAATGACGTTCCGTGTAAGCCAGGCTTATACTATTGCTTAATTATTGAGCACTTACGATATTGACTGATAACCGTGTATCACGTGCTAATATATTACGGTATACCATGTCGAAAAGAAGATGGATATGATTTTCAGATTTTCAAAGATAAAGATTTTCCCATTAACCTATCTACTTTTTCAAAGATAGCTATCAAATATATCTGATGGCTATCTTTGAAAAATCAATATGAACTTCTGTCTGATATAGCAATAAAGTGTATAAATATAGGCTTAAGGGCATTCTTTCGCAAGGGGGGGGGGGGGGGGGGGGGGGGGGGAAGGGGGGAAGGGGGGGGGGGGGTTGCTGACACCTCTTTCCCAGGTTCTAAAAGAGAAGATATTTCATTATGTTATGGTTTCTACGTCATCAAATACACTAGTGGAGATACAATAATAACAATTATATTCTGGCATCTCGCTATAACCGAATACGAGATGTTGCCCGAATATCTGAACTTAAAACTCTTCGGGGACTGCTGCACCAGGGGTGTCCATCCGTGTTTATGATTGGGGGGGGGGGGGGGTGACCGGCGAGGGAGCGAAGCGACTGAGCGGGGGAGGGCGTGGGAGGGGGTATCCCTATTGTATCCCGCTCCCACACCAGGGACTGTCTATAAAACTTGCATTTTAGAGCATCCCCAAATGGTTTTTAATGAAAAGAAAGAATGCTCGGATCTACGCCAATGGACGGAACCCCTTAACTGAAAATAACAATGCGAGCGAACGGATTTTCTTCAATAATTTCGTATTCAAAGTGAAATTATGGCATTTCGTATTTCCTTATTTCTAAATCATTAAAGAATGTGATGAAATTTAAAGCTCAAACATAATAGTTTGGATAATTATTAGTTTTAAGTTAATGTATCATAATTCTTATTTATTTTATCAAAAAATATTGGGGGGGGGGGGGGAATGATAATACAGGCCATCCCCCACACCTTAATTGTTCTTAATTTTTTGGGGGGATATATACCCCCATCCCCCCCCCGGATCGAAACCTATGTGCTGCACCCACCCCCTCTAGGAACGACTATGATAAAGTGCATAATCGTAATTATTAGATAGTTGCATTAAGTTATGATAGAAGTTTTGCCCGATTTTTCAAGTCAGGTCAATAAAACGGTTACATGACGTTTTCCCGAAGGTTCATTCCAAAGGTTTGTTACTCTGAATATTTGTTACTACGGAGGTTCGTAATTCCGAAAATGAAATAGGGTTTATAATTCCGAAGATGAAAAAAGGCTCGTATTTTTGAAGGTTCGTAATTCCCAAAATTTATGTAGGGCTCTATTGCATTTTCCGTATTACGAGCCTTCGGAATCATAAACCATTTTTCATTTTCGGAATTATAATCCTATTTCATTTTCGGAATTACGAACCTTCGGATTAACGAACCTTCGGAGTAATGCATCAAAATATGTTCGCAATTATGAACCCTATTTCATACCCCCTGCTATATGGGACATTTGTGTTTCGGAATTACGAATCTTCTGAATTATGAACCCCCTGCTATGGGAAATTTGTGTTTCGGAATTACGAACCTTCGGAATTATGAACTTTCGGAAAAACGAGTACCCCAAATAAAACAATGGTGCCTGGGAGTGTCATTTTACTCAGAAAGGAAACTACTTATTACCAAGTGGCTTGACTATATTTTCAACGATTAGTATGTTTTGTAGGATAATATAAACCATGGCTGTGTAAACTTGACTTTCTACATCTTGACTTACATTGTATTTTCTGTAAAGAGAGGAAGTGACTTGCAAGTTGCATAAAGTCTACATTTTTCTTGTTAGAGGGAAAACCCACCCTGATTACAAGTTGAAAAATTAAAGAAACAGATCAGTGACGGTTTGAGCAAAATACGATAATAAATAGGAAAGTTCTGAATTTTTAAAATTCTAATTTATCAAACACAATTTGGCAACTCCGTGACGTATCTGGCGAGCCTCTCTCCCATTTGCCCCGTATACCTTAAAAATCATTAATTTCCATTTTCTCTAAAGAAAATATTCAAACATACATGCACCTTAGATAATTGCTCATATGTTTTAACACAAACCATGTATGAAATTAATCTATTCCTTCATCAGAAACTAAGGAAATAAAAAAAATTATGAAATTTAGGAGCAAATAGGAAAGTAGCTCGCAAGATACTTATTTGCTAATTTGTGTTTGATTGATTACAACTTCAAAATTTCATAACATTCTTTAATATTTCTTATCGGATTTTGCTCAAACTTTTACTTATCTGTTTCTCTCATTTTCTGCTTCTATTCAAATCAACTAAATACCGGGGTGGACTTTCCCTAAATAAGACCCGGTATTTTTTCCCAGATAGTACCGTAATTTGTCATTTTGAAGTTTATGTCAATTAATTATCTATTTAAAGTGTTTTGAATATAAAAATAACCAGTGAAAACAAATACCCATTGATAACCTATTCATCTCTATAAATATTTGTATATTATACATGTATAACGTTGGTATTTTTCAAATGTGTTTACGAAACGCACTGAAAATTCAGTTGTTAGTATGACAGTGAAACAATAAATTAATTATCTTTCTTTTCTTTCTTTTTAATGTTTAAGTTCCAATGACGTTAATGAAGGGAAATTACACATGGGCGGGAATGGAATCACTGTTCATTTGTTGATTTTTTCCTTTACTTTTGCATATTGGTTAGTGTTGACTCCCAAATGACTGATACAACCATTTCAAAGGGTGGAGGGGGGGGGGGGGGCACTCATATTTTTTTCAGACGGGGGAGTGCCACAGCCGCCCTCGAAACGGGTGTTTAAGGAACGGACTTAAAGGGCAAGATACAGGGTCTTGGGAACTACGGAACTCACCAGCCGAGTGAAAAATAGGGTATATTGGGAACTGCATATCTAACAGCAGCAACAAGGTCTTGGGAACTGGCAACCTTTATTTTAGGTCCGTATGCGTATATTTCGAAGCACTCAGGATCCAGAGCGAACGACATTTTAAGGCTAGGGAATGGATCAGAGCGTGCATTACGGGGTATTTCGTTACCGAGGTTCTTCGGAATGGAAGTTAAAAGAAATCGGGTATCTAGAACGGCCACCGGCCGTTGTATAAGAGGGTCGTCAAAGCGGCACATACTCGTCTGATCAGACTTGTTCGATAACGATAACGATTTTTTTCATTCAAGGTCCATCCTACACGTGTCCCACTATTGACCCTTTCAGGACAGGAATTATTTAAGGGCTCAATTCAGGGACGGATCCAGGATTTTGTAAAAGGGGGGCCGAAAATTTTCCGACAAGCAACAAAAAACAAAACAAAACAAAAAAAAAAGTTTATCAGATTTTGGGGGTCCAGTTGTCCAGAATTCGGCCCCCATCTAGACAATCTCCAAAAGGGGAGGGGGCCGCGGCCGATTTGGCCCCCTGGATTCGCCCCTGAAATTGATCAATTTTTGTTCTTCAAACTGTCAACAATAATATTTTTCTTTTAGTGCTACATTGTTCTAATAATAGTCTCGGAGCCTGCCCCGAAATAGTCACGCCCTTCTGCATATGAGATTTGACCCCTTAAAGTTACTTAAGACCATCCACATCATTCACAAAAAGCTTGTCACAAAAAGCTTGTCACAAAAATCTTGTCAGCCCCCAAAGCCCCCCCCCCCCTCCCCCTACTTATGAAAGTTTGAAAAGTCTAAATTTACTTTCTATGGCGATCCTCAAATTGGCAATGTTGCTTCAAAGTGACAGGTTTAGCAGTATACAACTCTCCATATGTTTTGTACACAAAATTTCATATTTTCCCCATTATCTCTCAAGGTGCAGCTTGTCTCCTTCTTAGCTCAATATATATCATGGGAAAATATATTTGACACAACATATGTTGAGTTCACATAACACAAGCAGCATCTTTAGAGATAAAGGAGAAAATATGAAATTTTGTGTACAAAACATGAGAGTTGTACTACTAAACCTGCAATTTTGAAGCAACATTGCCAATTTGAGGATCACCATAGAAAGTAAATTGAGGCTTTTCAAACTGTCTCAACTTTTTCATTTCGTAACCGATCTTGATGGAACTTTTTAAAAATTGCTTCTCTCTATCCTCTCTTTTCATTAAAATGGATATTTCCCCAGGGTTTCATTCTCCTTTAAAGAGATTTAGACTCGGCACTCAAGAGGGTGCTGTTAGATGGTGTGATACAGTGCCATCCATACATAGAGTTTGGCCAACTCTGCTCCAGTGAGTTACAATATGGCGGCCTGTTGCTTTGTTAGGCAAGCATGTAACAAAGGAATATACGCCATGTTGTGCCCAACTGAAACCGAGTTGGCCAAACTCTGTGTATGGAAGGCTGTGGTGTGATACTCGCCGCCATCTTCATAATGAAGACTGACGACGTAAGTCGCATGCAACTGTCAATCAAAGCGGTAGATCCAACCACGGTGCAGTACAGTGCGCTTGCTGTGTATATGTATACAGCTTATCAATATATTGAGAGAATGAAAATCGCCATTATTCAGGCATTCGGGACATGGCATCTGCGTAAGCGTTGAATAATGTTGGTATCAATTGGGCAACTTGCACTGTCCGCCAGCACATGCATTTTGAAAGCGCCCTCTTGAATGCCAGGTCTAAATACCTTTAACATACACGAGCATACTCACACGTACACAACATTGTAGGGTGTCCTTTAATTGAAAAAAATCTCATTATTGTTATCGTTTTCCGAGAAGCCCTTAAGATCAGGTGATACATTTGCTTTCATGTTAAATTCAAAGAATACAATATCTTGTACAAGGAAGTATAAGAATATCGGTATAATGCAGTTACCTTGAGAATTGAGCATATTACGTGTTTCAATTTGCAGAAAAAAAATGTGTTCTGATTTTCAAAAACTTCAGCACATGAAGATCATGTAGGATCACATTCAACTCTTTGTAATGAGGACGTTTGATGCAACAAACAAAAAATGTTTGTGTAGGCTAAATCAACTTGTAAAAAAAATTGTGCAGACTTGTTCTGGACGACTCTACATGTATCTTAACACACACACACCCACACACACACACACACACACACCCACACAAACCCCCCGACCCCCACACACATGTATTTGTAATCACTACTCCAGCACACAAGTAATATGCTTCGTTATATTTATTACTGCTCCTTTTCTAGTGCTACATGCATTACACAGCACATGAAAACAAAATGACATCTACTCTACACAATGGAAGCGTGTACAACTAAAAGTAAACTTGACTGCCGTTAGCATACCTAGAATACTGATTACAAATATTTATATACATTTCAAGAGCAGAGTATACTAAATCACTTTTAGCACTGCTATTCCCACCTTTAAATATCTGAAAATAAATGATGTCGTACCAATATGATATACCAATCAATTAAAATCAAGCACAAATTAAAGCACCTTATAATCAGTTTGTTAAATATCAGTGTACAAGTATGAGCACTTGACACCAATAAGTCGACAATGTCATCATGATTTTGCTACTTCCTCCACTGTATTCAAAGGCACACACTTATACAGTTACTTCTAATACTCTCAAATGCAACAGGGGATACCTTCTTTGGTCAAAGTAAGAGCAACATGCCTATGTTACAACAAAAGACGTTAACACATGAGAATTTATCTAAACACAACAAAAAAAGTAACTCCCCCCTTAATCAAAATGGCATAACTTTTTAACGAAAAGGTTTTGAGCAAAATAACTTGGCAGGAGTGTTCCTACACTTATTGACTAAGTTTTCTGTGAAAATGAGATTGATCCAACGAGTCATGCATGAGTGAGCAAACATTAAAGGCAAAATTGTCACTTTTCAAAAGTCACAAGGGTCATTTTGGGGATTCTGTGAAACGAGATTTCAGCGAAGTCGGTTTCTGGTGCATATCTATGTGTTGTTGTGTTTATTATCCATCGCTTGACCCCCTCACACCTATCCCGACACTTTTCTCATTATTATGGTTGGGTGAGCACAATTTTTTTTTAAATTCAACCCTCGTGAATTTGAAATTGCAAAATCCATTCAGCTTATTGAAAAGCAAATAACTCCAGATATTTTTACAAAAATGTATTATCACATGTTGTGTGAACATAAGAGGTTACCATTATGTCATGGTTGAGTGAGCACACTTCAAATATCGCACAAGAAATGCTAAAATGTACTGTTAATACAGCATAAAAAATGACCCTTGTGACTTTTGAAAAGTGACATTTTTGCCTTCAATGTTTGCCAACTCATGCATGACTCGATGGATCAATCTCATTTTTACAGGAAAGTTAGTCAATAAGGATAAGAATACTCTTGCCAAGTTATTTTGCTCACAACCCTTTCATTCAGAAGTTACTTTTTTTATGTGTTTTTTTCAGAATTAGGACCAGATCGACAACAAGGCCTGTCGACAACTTGCTACTGACTAGGTTGTTTTTGACGTATTATAGTTACTCAGTAAAATCCAAAGGTAATTACATTTGCATATTACTTCTTTAATTAATCCTCAACTTGCATCTGTTTTACAAGAAGGCAACGTTAATAATTTGAATACGCAACATGACCTGCTATTCCCAAGAAAACAAGGCAGCAGCTGAATATGTATGCACATCAATATGATATAAAAGAACCTTATATACAGAGAGACAAAAAGCATCTTTTAGTTTTCCATAATCACCAAATTATTAATGATTTTCGGTCCAATGGGGTAAATTAATTGTACTTAATACAGATTTGGTAGGTACATAAATGGAATGGTTGATATAGAAATGAGTATAAATCCACTGCTTGAAATCTAGCAAAAAAAAAGCACATAAAATTCGACTGATCAAGACATATTGCTTCATTGAAGCTAGTATTCTATCACCATTCAACTGGTTGTAAAATTCTTTTCTCACATAATTATGAAAGAATCAAACACTGACAAAGAGTAAACATGGCTGACAAAGTGCAAAAATGGCGCACAAAATACACAGTTAAGACAACAAACGGCATCTACATGTATCTTTGGTTTGTCACTCTAATGCACATATAAGAGAATTTCTGAAAGCATTAGCTCGAATTCACAAAGGTGTAATTTATGCCATGGTCTAAACCCTCATCACGACGACTAGAATGATCGTATCATAAGCACATTACTGCCTGCCCATTAGAAACAAGGACAAGCGTGGACTACACTTATGGAAACTCAAACCGTGGGTTAAGATAAACCTCTTTCGTGAATTCGGACCATTATATTCCCCAATAAACAGAAAAACACCTCAGTCAACTCAACGACACAAACGCCAGACCAACGACAGTGTATGGGTAAACAAAAAAATTATACATTACAAGCAGTGAATAAGAATTGGTTGGTTTGGAGTCGGGTTTGGTGGAGGGAATGATGTATAAAACAGCATCTCACAAATTATTCAAACAGATGAACACCCGATGACAGAGTGGCCAACAATAATATTGTACCCTTTCTCAACTCTTCCAATTTCCCTTTCACGATACAACAGTTGCTACTCTGTCAGGCTAGCCTCCAGCAAGGTAAGGGTCTGGGCAGGTATTCATTTATTTCTATTCATATTTCATTTATTTATTTTATTAACTGCACTATAACCCACAGATTCTTACTTCAGAAAAAAAATTCAAAATTGAGAACAAAAGATTGGGGGGAAACAAAGAAAATACCCCTCCCCCTCAAAAACCTGGCACCTTAATTCTAATGTGCGTTGCTTTACAAAGTACATTTAAAAAAATATAATCATTACTAAAACTATTCAAACATATTGTCTTCATATGGAATCTAATACCATTGACACAAAATATGAACATAAATCTTCGTTTTTATCTCTTTTTAAATCTATCTTATAACAAGCAGCAAGTTATATCTTTCTGGCTTATTATAATATCTTATAGTAATTAGAACTTATATACTTGTCGACAAACTGTATGATTTCTGTGCTATTGGTTTTTACATCACACGATATCTCATATAGAATTATTATGTTTGGTTTTTCATTAAACCTTGGACAGTCATTCTATCAAAAACTGGTGGAGTGTATTCTAATGCTAAATGATTCATAAATAATACTCTACAGACACCTTTATTTGGTTCTCATTATATGAAATATGACGATAAATGAAGAAAAAAAAAGAGCTAAAAAATAAAGCACTATACCTTTCTAGGGATAGGCCAAGGGAAATTTACAAAAAAATAGAGATATATACATTACCAATTTCTCTTCTTTAAAACTCAAAACAAAACCTATTACCTATAATACCTATTACCTATAATCCCTTTCAACCTCTAATATCCATTCAGCAAGAACTATATGACCCTCACATATAATACTGTCATTAGAGAGACAGAAGGGTATTAACTCATATCATTTTACATAGAGTGAACACCCTTCTGCCTCTCAACAGGCAATTATAGAAAAAGAAATATGCAGAGGACATCTGTCACCCTATTTAACATAAATGCAGGACCTCTTTTAGATTCCACAATCAATTACTTGAAGTGTTCACTTTTCCATAAATGTGAATGACTGTTAAAGTTGGAGGCGTTTCGTTCTCAAGAAACAATGGAATATTACAGAAACATTGCAATAAACATTCCACAAAGGAAACATCTTGCAAAAAGAGCATATGGAGTTCTTAATCTTTCCACCAATTCTGTTTGATAAACCTAACCCTTCAGCACCAATTCTTATAATTCCCAGTGGGAAAAAAAAACAAAAACGCAATGTCATATTACACTACTATGTCTTGCATATTAACAGAGTATAAAGATGCACAAATTTGAATAATCAGAACCAAAATAAGCAGCCGAGACTGACGGCCCACTAGTAAAATACTATCTAATAGCTTTGCTATGACCTAACCCTAGATGTGACCCAAGAGATATAACCAGAAAATGGACAAGAAATATTTGTGTATCCTGGAATGATTACTTTCCTATTATTCACAATGTCTTAAAGATTATAAATTGTGAAAATTTGAAAATTAACATGCAGTTCCCTCCCTGATTTTTTTGTATGAATGATGGCCTTTAAAGGCTTATAAATTGAATTGCTGGAATAGGACCTTTTCTCAATTTTTTTTTACTCATTTACTGCTGTATAAAGTCAAATAAAAAAAATTGATGTTTGTTGCGATCTTGTTCCAACTGAAGAGTGCAGTTATGCACATTAGCAGACAAAGGTGCTTCACAGACATAGACTCTCTAGCCATATGTGCTTATGGTCGCTTTCTCAAGATCAGGCTCAAGTTAGAGCTTGCTCGGGCTGATGAAGATGCACTATCAGACTTTCAGTCTACCTGAAATAGCCACTATCAAATACTCAATGTCCTAATCTGTGATGATTGGATGGCAAGCTAGTTCAAATATTTCCTTTCCTCACAAAAATGTCCCATCAATAACTCTACCTCCGTTTGTGCTGGAACCTCCAGAGAATAACTATCCATTGCACCTTTCCTCATTAAGTACAACAACAAATCATAATGACCTACAAATACTGTGAAAGAGGCCTGGTCAGGGTTAGAGTGCACACAATAAAAGCACTAAACATAACAAAAAAATATATATACTTGATTAATGGATGAACTTGTACAAGAATGATTATAAAATTTAACCCTTCCAGAGCAGTATGAGACTGAATCCACCGAAGTCTTAAATATTTCTACCATCATAAGAACAAACTAGTACTTGTGACACTTTCGTGTAACGATGCCCCATTATTTTTTGACTAGGAAAATATTGTCTCTCTTTTTGAAGTCCAAAGCAGGTTTATGAATTTCAAAATGGAATGCCATTCTTTCTAACAAATCATATATCTGATACATGTTTTAGCACATAAGGGTTAAGAATGGAGTTGTGTGTGTTTTTATTTTTTGTTTAAAAAAGAAAGAATGCTTTTAGCAGTGACTGTATTGAGAGAACTAAGGGCAAGTAAAATGCTTCAGTACCTTTTCAAATTATAAGATAATATAAAAAGAGAACAAGACACACACCGTGAAAATATTCAACAAAGTATGTAGGAGAATAGCACAAAAATCTTCTAGTGTGTTAAGTTGGTCTAGTCTTTCATTGCATCTGAAGAAAGGATTAAATAACCATTTGCCTCAAAATTTCAAGAAATTTATGTCACAAGATCATTTCCTCCTGAAAGACCCACACTTGCCATAACAAAGCACAAAATAAAGCAAGCACAAAATAAAGCACACACTTGTGTCTTTTGCTCCCTAATATAGCTTACAGTATGTATTATCCCGTAAACGGCGGCTCCAAAGAAATAGGAACAGAATTCTTGGCATAGCATTGTCACAAACACGACTAACCAAAACCAGAGCATCATTAAAAGAGGAGGCTTAAAATAAGAAATGCCGTTTACATGTAGGCCTCACAAATAAATAAAAAATAGCACAAAGAATAAGTCTCCCATTCAAGGGTATATGCAGGCCATTCACAAGTATAGTTTGGCACTTCCAACACCTATTCCAAGATGCCTTTCATCTATATCTTGTTACTCTTGTGACACAATGATTAAGATTATAAATGATTGTTGAAGACGAAAACAAGATGAAAATTAATCGGGCTGTCACATCCAACAAGCCAGTGGTAATCTTAAATACTTTTAATGAAACAAAGAGAGAGACGCCATCAAAAAAAACAACAACAAAAAAAATGAATAAAAATTACCCTAAAATACAGCCTACCTTGATAATACAGGATGATAATTCAGAATCCTGTGCTTTGAGCTAAAGTTTTGGAACTCGGACTCATAACTCAAATAAGAAAATGTTAATTCAAAATGCTTTCCTTAAATTTTCCTGAGAATGTTAAAAACAAAGATTGTATGACACATGCTCCACCAACACTCTATGGTTTTACTCCCAAGTTTCACCCTTGACCCAACAATGTACCGAACCCTAAACCTAACCCTAAACTTAAAGTGAATGGGTAACTTTGTAGAGGCTTGATAAAATCTGGGCTGCCTGGTCCTACATGCTATCAGTGTGTGTAATATGGTGTAAAAATGAAGCCCAGGAAAAAAAAAATGCACTTCAAAATCATCATGAGCTTTACAAAAGTAGACATATACAAGTGACCGGAAATGCCAGACTCATTTCCCCCAACAGACTGCAGTGTTAGACTAAAGCGTACTGCCTTACGATTTTGTAAATGGCACTATTCAGTCATTATACAAGACAGATATCAAAATTCAACAATTTATTAAATCAAGCCTCCACAAAGTTACCGATTCCCTTTAACCCTAAACCTTACCAAAACCCAATCGCAACCTTGACCCTGAATCCCTGAGGAAACATAGGCCAAAGCAAATGTTGCCAAGGCATGTGTTGGGACAACCTGAAACATGGGCATGGCTGGAGAAACCCCACCATTAAGTTAACAAAAGGCAGTGCAAAGTGCTTCTAAGCTTTGGTGCAGAAAATGCCCGTGATTCCACTGGGCAGCAGACCCCAAAGGGACTTGGTGTGACTGCTCAAACATTGGTCTGGTTGATGTCTTCTGCATCATGGCCCTCTAGGAGGGGGTAGCCAGCCTTGATCCTGTCCTCGTTCCTCAATGGTCCCCATTCCTCAGAGGGCGAGAGGCATGTTTGGAATCTCTGTTTGAGAGAAAGAACAAAACAGTGATAACAATAATAGCTGGGGATTTTTGGCGTTTTTTAAAATTAAATACAGCACCTTACCAGTTACCAGTAACTGACCAAAGTGCTTAGTGTTATTGCCCAGGTAACTGGATTCCATATTGGGATTCTGCGTTTTAGAGTGCACATTCTCCAATTCACATTTTCAATCCCAGTATGGACCAGTGCCCCTGTTTCATAAAGACTTGTTACCAATAACAAGTTACAACAAGTTACAATAACTGTTACAAGCTACCGAAATCCTTGAATCTGATTGGCTGAGAGCAAATTTTTCATAGAAATGGGGCAAGTTGTTATTGAAAACAAGTTTTATGAAACGGGGCCCTGATTGAGCAAAACAATTCTTTTACCAATTTGCTCCTCATTCTGAGGGAGTAAGGGCCTTTTTACATTTGCTCAAATTATAATCCAACTACAGTGACATTTGTATCCCACCAGGTACCAATTGAACACCTGGGTGGAGAGTTGCAGTGTAGATAAAACTTACACAATCATGTATGTGTACTTACATTTAATAACAGGGAGATAATTTTTCTCGCAATCTGTTGTTTATAAGTCACATTTAGCATTAAAAAGAGATATTTATATGCTTGTAATCAAGAAAAATTTGCCAAATGTTGCTGAACCTCGTGGCCTTGGAGCCCAGGGGAAGGATACATGTTTAAAACGTTAACACAAATACTAAACATTTGTTCAAAGAGAGTCCTTTGGTGTACCATAGACTCGAGCTTATCTACAAGCATTGTCTTCATTAGTACTCTGGTGAAACAGCAAATAAAACATGAACCATCACTATAAACACTGGTCCAAAAAGTGTTCTCTTGAAATATCCTTGAGATAGTTCTTCAGTTTAAAAAAAACCCCAAAAACTTTTTGTTCACAGAAGCTCTTTCAGGATTTGCTATTTAAAAAAAAAAGAGAGAATCCCTTTTGACAATCTTCATGTTTTGTTTCATTTGTTCTGTTTCATTTTTACCAAGGCTCTCTTTGAGATTACAGTCAAACCTGCGTTAGTGACCACCTGTCTATAAAGACTACAATTTTTGTTTCCCTTGAAGTGTTTCTCATTGAAACTTGTATTAAAGGAACCTGTACATAAAGACCACATGCTCATAAAGACCATTTTTCTGGTCTCCCATGAGCGGTCTTTATATACAGGTTTCACTGTACTCAAAGCTTTTAATGAGCTTTCACAGGCTAAATCACTCACTGCTCCGGTATACTTTTTTATGTATGTTCTTGCTTTCTTACACTAGAGCAACTAAAACTCCACAAATGAATCCATCAAGGCCTTCGGCTTACCTGACGTATCGATCCCTCCGCCTTGAAGAGAAAGAAGAAGAGGAAATATCCCGGTATGAAGAGCATAGCCGAGAGTGCCATCAACCATCCTAGAGACTCGCCCCAAAGAGGGTAGGTGTAGCTGTCGTCGTAGATCAGGGGTTTGTACACCACGCAGAAGAAGATGAAAATGAACTGCAAGCAACAACAGTATTTCTGTTAACATATGGCTCATATATATTACAGCAACAAAACTCATTTACAGGGTCCAATGGAAAAGGTTTAAGAGAGGACAAATTTTTTTTTTTAAATGGCAAGTAA
Organism: Heliocidaris tuberculata; assembly: GCA_025618425.1. Lineage (NCBI taxonomy): Eukaryota > Metazoa > Echinodermata > Echinoidea > Camarodonta > Echinometridae > Heliocidaris > Heliocidaris tuberculata. The sequence continues at coordinate 10,385,488 of CM046846.1, forward strand.
CAGCAATGATATTTCTGTTTTATATGCAGAGCACATTTCACAAATTATACGTTTGGAGCCAGAAGGGCACTGAAGGGTATTAACTCATATAATTTGACAACGCCCTTCTGGCTTCAAAGGGACATAATGACAAAACTTGTCAGGAGTCTGATGGCAAAGTTTAGCAAAGAGGAATAAACCAAATATAAGATAGCCCTTGGCAGATGATTAAGATGAAAATGAATTGCATGCAGCAACAATGATATTTCTTTTTATGTCTATCACATTTTATCACATATTACAAAACTTGTCGTTAAAAGAGTAAAAGTTAGCAGGAAGAGGGGGAAAAAATCATATCTGCTCATATTACTATTTAGAGATAGATATTTTTTTTACTATTTTGTTAACTTGAATATGTACAATCAGGAAGGTCCACCACTCAGAATGTAAACTTTGAAGGGATTCAGTAACTTTGTGGAGGCTTGATTTAATAAAATGTTGAATTTTGATATCTGTCTGGTATAATGATGTTCAGAAGGATAAATAAATAGCCAGGCATAGAAAGGTTTTCAAATACATAATGCTATTATTAAGATATCTATGACTGAATACTCCCATTTACGAAAGCGTATGGCCATACGCTTTAGTCTAACACTGAGTCTATGGGGGAAAATGAGTCTGGCATTTCCCGTCACTTGCATGTGTTTACTTTTGTGGAGCACATGATGATTTTGAAGTGCTTTTTTTTCCTGGGCTTCATTTTTACACCATATTACATACACTGATAGTATGATAAGGCCAGGCAGCTCAGATTTTATCAAGCCTCTACAAAGTTACCAAATCACTTTAATAGAACTTGGAAGGAGAATGAACTGATGAGTGCGTAAGGTTAAGGACCCTTAAGTGGGCCCTGGAAGCTCTAGGGTTCTTAGATGCTCTCGGGTGCAATCTGAGCCATAATTTATGTAGAAGCATTTTCAAAACAAATTTTCTGATTAATATATCATAACCAGTTTTGCATTGAGAATGATTTTTCACTGAACTGAGAGAACTTTTAACCCGTCGCTGATTTTTTTCAAACCTGTGGTTTCAAAATTTAAACCTGTCACTGTTACATGTTAAAACCCTTCTGTCTACCACCCTGGTACAACACTTTGGACTGATGTCTGCTTTCGCTTAAGAGGGTCAACCATCCTAAACATTGTGAAGAGTTTATCATGAACGCATTAAAGAGAAAGTTGAGTTCTGGTACAAGTGAAAAATAAGTTCTTAGAAGAAATGTCCCCTGAAAAGGATTGCTCTTCAAATGTCCTCATGTTAGAAATAAGATGAGATATAGCTGAAAAATTTGGACCAAACATTCATGCCACATGGGTGTGTAGTCACATAAACACATATTTCTATGTGCAGCGCATGTGACTTTTAGCAAGACTGAGACCCTTTCTCATCATTGTGATGATTCCAAAACCATATGTAGATGTACTAGTATGATGATTCCAAAACCATATGTAGATGTACTAGTATGATGATTCCAAAACCATATGTAGATGTACTAGTATGATGATTCCAAAACCTCACAGTATACACCAATTCTTTCCCAACTGCTTCCTGACGGTTTCTTTGAGAGTGTAATCGCTTGACCAGAACTCAACTTTATCTTTAAACTGCCAGAGTACACAGGAAAGTCACTTGAGAGTTTCCCCACCTGTGTAAACTCAATACAAAGGATGTTAACCAGGAAAGAGTCAAGTGTACAAAGAGTGTGCCTGACAATTTACACTGAGAAAAAAAACATCAAATACCTAAGAAAATATTTATACTGTAGATAAACACATTCACCATGACTACATACAAACTTGCCAAGTAAGAGCAAATTGGCTAACAGGCCATTTCACTCGGGGAAAATATTTTCAAACATAATAAGTTCAGTCAACCAGGCTTTAACAATGCAACAAATGTCTTCATTATATTGAAAAGAGTACAATCTTTCAACAAAAGCAAATGTTTAAATGTTTTGTCTTTGAAAGTTGAACGATAAAATATGCCCGATTTCTCACATAAAAAAAAAAACTGATTGGCTCTAAGCAATAAATCTCAGAATACAAGAAGATATAATGAAGCCCCATGTACTTTGTATGTTAGAGCCTGAAATACAGAACTGAAAGAGCCTGAAATCACACAATAGCGTAAAACGTAACTCCTCCATCTAATGCTAGTCTGTTACTGGTAATCTTTTTATATTGAAGCCTTCCACATCAATGATGTTTTTTTTTTCTACATTCTTTTTTCCTATATGCTGATTTCCTAACAAACTGTTAAACATTTGAGGCACACTCAGTACCTTTTTTTCCCGATTGTGAACTGAGATGGGTGAAAAGAATCTGGGCCCTGTTTCATTAAACTTGTCAGCAATAACAACTGCTCCAATTCTATGCTCTCAGCCAATCAGATTCAAGGATTTCAGTAGCTTATAACACTTATTGCAACTTGTCATTGATAATATGTTTTATGAAACGGGGGCCCATGTCTTACCACAATGACAAAAGGAGCAATGAACATCCAAGCGATCTTCCAGTAGACAGGTATACGAAAGCCCAGCATAACCTTCAAGTCCTCCACAAACCTACCAGCACCTACACAATCACAAACAACACAACAAATTATTGTCATCATCATTATCATTATTATCCCTTTCGAGACATTCAACCACATTTTGTGGTTTGGCTCCATTACTTTTGATTCAGAGCTCTAGAAAAATATACCAGATGCATGAATAGAAAGAGCAAAAATTTCTGCATACACTGAGTCCATTTTTGTTGCATGACCATATTCCATTGGATGCCAGGAATTTTAAAAAGGAGAATTAGCTTTAAAATCCTTAAATTGGCAACACATTGACAGGTTCAAAATAATTTTTGGGGGGGTCAAATTGGCAATTTTTTCAACTTTTCAAAAAAGTTTTTATCCATGTATGTTGTTATCAAAGACTCATACTAGTTCCAAGTTTGAAGTTTGAAGGCTCAAATTGAGCTCAAGTGCGTGTTAACAAGGCAAAAACCTGAAATTTTGTGGTAAATGACCTCCATGACCTTTGACATATGTACCCCAAAATCTAATCAGATCGTCTTCCTATGGTAATACATACCAGCACCAAGTTTGAAGTTCATACCTGAAATGGTTCTTGAGATATCGTGTTAACAAGGCCAACACCTGAAATTTCAGAAATTGACCTGTGACCTTTGTACCCCAAAATCTAATCAGATCATCTTCATATGGTGATACATACTAGCACCAAGTTTGAAGTTTATAACTCAAACGATTCTTGAGTTATCGCGAGAATGAGAAAGCGGGACGGACGGACAGACAGATAGACGGAAAATTCGAATACATAATGCCTCCAGCACCACCTTCGGTGGGCGGAGGCATAAAAATCCAGCGAAAACATTGATTGTGTATGTGAAAGCCAGAGATGCCAACCTCTCGACACCAAAAAACAGACTGGCTACCTCAAAAAATCAGATTTTCCACACAAAAATCAGATTTTCGCGAAAAGAATGTGACATGCATTATTAGCACAGCATATCTAAGGGGGAAAAAATGAATCATAAGAAAAACATAAAGTGTCTAAAAAAGAGACATTAAAAAAATCAAATATGAAAAAAAATTAAGGCTATTACAGGGCTCCACGCAAACTCTTTTTCCAGGGGACCTGCCCAACCCCAAGGTTTTGATATTTTTGAAATTTGAGGGGTCCAGGGGAAAAAATGAAAATGAAATAAGAAATATGAAAGTATATTCCACAGCAGTCTACTATTGATCCTTTTGATGGGCTTAATTGTTATCTTAAATGTGTCACTTGTCATTCAATCTACAAAGTTGAAAAAAAAAAAAAAAAAAATACCTTACCTTAAAATACCTTAAAAATAAAAGAAGTGTTTTGAAAACGCAGAAGTACATATAATTTACGTTTCATGTTGGGGGAGTCTAAATTTGGTAAGAATGTGTCAGTCATCTACCCAAATATACTGTACGATGAATTTATCATCAAATATTGTATGTAGTATTCAAATAAATGATGACAAGTAAAGTGTTTCCAAAACTGAAATTTCTTCAAATAAGCAGCTCAGTGAGGCATTTACTGACGGACTCCTCCCCCGAAGTTCAGGCAGCCAAGGCTGTTGAGAACAGCTCAGAGTAGCAGCGCCACCATGACGGAGTACTGGCGATATAGAGAACAATTTCATCAGTTTTGAACTAAATACATAGAAAATAGGGACTAACAAAGTCTAAAAATACAGTTTCTGACATTTTTTGTTGTACAAAGAGGTCACACAAGACCAAAATCAACCCTGGGATTTAGGACCAATAGGGGTGGGCTCGGTGAAACCGCGAGTCATGCAGTCATTTTGAGTGTACGTTGAGCACATACAAATGCATCGCAGTACAGTGGGTGCCACTCCTAGAACTGACACGGAGTACTTATCACAAAATAATGTGAGACGAATACCACGGACTTCTATTGAGTCGGCGATATAAGCAATGGACATAATTGCTTTCTTAAAAAGGTTCCCCGGTGAGAGAAGTGCGATAAACTCCCAAACTGAGGTTTTGTTTGTTTTATTTTGTAAAGAAAGAAAGAAAAGAAGAAGGGGGAAAAAGATCGGGAAATCGTATTTTTTATAGGCAATGTCGTATTGTCGTATTTTACTTTTTTTATCGTACAAAATACGATAAAATCGTACTAGTTGGCATCTCTGGAAAGCATGTGCAGCTGAGTAGTCATTAAAAAAAATTAATTTGCGCACGAGAGTGAGATCTATTCATCTGCACAATGAATAGTCATTCATTGAATCTCACTCTGCTTTCTCGAGCACACACTTGCTTGGACAGACAAGTCTGTCATTTGGAAGGACATTGAAGCTAATTTTGGACTCGTTTCTCATTCAAGGTTGCATACATGTTGAAATATGAATAAGGGAACATCTTGAAATATCACTTTTCCTTGCTATGCATCTCTATCACTTGTTTTGTTTCTTTGCAGTGTACCTAATGGCGTTACACTTTGCATTACTTCGGTGCGCAAACCACTTTTGACATCACTCACTTAAAACCATTCAAAGTTATTCATGCATGAAATTATCATTACATATTTGGTATCATATGAAAGAGGATGAATTGAACTTTGACATGAATAATAAGAATCAACCCCAAAATATTAATTTTTCTACTAATCGATGGGAAAAGTTGGGTTTCCTTTTTTTAGAAACACATTGTATAAAAGTTTCTGGTGTTGAGCAGTAAATTAACCAACTGTGATATAAAAATGCATCACTACTGTCTGAACAGAATTTGTCTAAAGTTCCCTTCATCCCGGCCACTTGCCCAGTAAAAGTTTGTTATGCAAGATATATCTTCTTGTTTTGTCCTTTGGCAAGATATTTATCTAAATTTGCCACTCTCAACCCAGGTGAATCTAACGGGTACCTGGTAGAAAGTAATATCTTGAATTATTTCAGCACCCACCTCAAAGCAGCTTGGCTAAAGCATAATAGGAGAAATTTTAAGGTGCTTTGAGCACCCTCTAGAATGGATATGTGCGTAATATAAATCTAACTATTGTTAAAATTATTCTTATTCTTATTCCTATCAATCTTCTTATCATCATTTTTTGCGAAGTCCTACAAGATCTGCAGAAAACACCTAGGCATTATGTGAATAATGTAAACTGATATCTTACCATACACATAGGATATAACAATAGCCTCAGACACAGCTACTAATAATGTGGTGAAGGTACTTGCAAAGTTGTCAATTAGGGTCAGCCAGTAAATTCCACTCTGAAAAAACAAAGGATTCATTGATAACCATAGTTACTGACCCACAATGTATTTAAAAATAAAGAAAATCTTCATGGCAAGTCAGTAGACTAAAAAGTTTTACACCTTTTTGTATTACAGTGAAATCTGCTTTTATAGCAACCAAATATGTAGAACACCTGTCTTTTAAAGAAAATCTGTGTTTCTCTTAACCCTTTCAAGACAATTGACCACACTTTGTGGTTTGGATCAATAACTTTGATTAAGAGCTCTAAAAAATATACCAGATGCACGAGTAGAAAGAGCAAAAGTTTCTTCACACACTGTCCATTTTTGTTGCATGACCATATTGCATTTGATGCCAGCAAGTTTAAAAATGAGAATAAGCTTTGAGATCCTTAAATTGGCAACACATTGAGAGGTTCAAAATCATTGCTTTTTTTTCATCAAATTTGGTAATTTTTTCAACTTTTCGAGAAACTCCTGACAATGTATATTGTTTTCAATGACATTACATTTCATTAAAACCATGTAGCACTAAAAGAAAAATATTATTGTTGCCAATTTGAAGAACAAAATGAGATCAATTTAGCCCTTAAATAATTCCTGTCCTGAAAGGGATAAACAGTATTTGCTATCAAAACATGCAATGCAGGAAAAAGACTAGTAGGTTGCCTTCCTTGAACAATAAAGGAACTCTCCGAGGTATTTGGTTTTATTTCTTTAAGCACTGGGTGGTTCCTTGCAGAGCATCCCTACGACATATGACATTATTAATATATTTCATCCATTAATGAAAAATCTCTCAATTTGACCATGTCTATAGGCAGGGATACCAGAAAGTACTATTATTCAATGGTCATATCGAGAGATTCTTCATTTTTTGATAAAATATGTAGAAAAAAGGACTCGCGTTGTACAGGACACTCTGCACGGTATCACCCAATGCTTAAAAAAAATAAAACCAAAAGTTCAATTTCAAATTCAATATGGCACTGAATATCTTTGACAAGACCAACCTTTACAATGTATGTACCTACATGTATTTTGTTTCAGGAAGAAAGAAGGAAATGGCTTTGACTTTGCTTCCCTTTGCATGATAATAAGCCAGTTCGTACTAACAATGTGCACATGTGCAGATAAAGGTCATTTCTACCCAGTACAATTGACCTTTATATGCTATCGAGTTGCATGCACCATGATGTGTGCATCAGTAAGATTTTACATGTTAAACAAGTAGATCGTCCTTCAAAATAAATTTGCATGCGCATATAAATTGGGAGTCATTTCGGGGTCATTTGTACCATGAACTAATTACGAACTGGCTTATTTACATGATTTTGATTAGTGCTGTCTCGAAACGGTTAAATGTCCGGAAAACAACCGTGAGGTTTTAAAAACCGAATGGATTTCACCGTTTTCGGTTAGCCATGAAAAGATGCTACATGATTTTGAATACATGGGAATTTGATAGACAATATAGCTGCCCCCATACAACGGAATTATCAGACCTATCAACTGAAGCTTAAACTCACTTAGAAAACTACAAAATATCAATAAATAAGACATTTTAAGTTCAAGTTTTGGTAGGTACATGTAAATGTATGCTTTTTATCACTATTACGATTAAAAAGAGGAAAATAATGGCTTTTTGTAGCAAGTCTCTTATTTGTTATGCCTGTATCCCATGTGTTCAAAATCATATTGGATCACCCAATTGTTGTTATAACCTCGCATATGTGTGAGTGGCACCGAACTCAGAGTTCGGTTCTGCGCGAGCACCTTAATGTTATCCTTTATTTCCTTCATACTCCTAAACTGTTGACCTACAGAATGCCAGGCAAAGTTCTTTGAAGTTAATTTTATATTTTCTAGCAGTATACAAATTATTTTATCTGTTTCCATGTTATTAAGAGTTCATTCAAAACTGCTGACCTATAGAATGCCAGGTAAAGTTCTTTAAGGTTAATTTTATATTTTCTAGCACTACATACAGGTCGCTTTAAACACAGTGTATGGTCTTTTCATAATCATCCTTTCCCCAAAAGAACTTCAATATAGTTTTGAAAGAACTCTTGAACATTTAAATCACCCCCTGGGGTTATAAAAGCGCTTTTTTAAAATTCACTATCAAACAGCATTCTATCTGGAATTTGGTTTATTATCAAAACTGTTGGACAAGAGCCAAGGTTATCAGAAAATAAACTGCAGATTACCCCCATGGGCATACCCTGCATATTGACTGAGGAAATACAGGCAGTAAAGAAAAAGAACAGGAGTGGGGAGCGATTTATCATTATTAAAAGGAAAGGAAAAAGAAAGGTGGGGGGGGGGGGGGAAGAGCTATGGATAATTCAAAAAGAGCTCTAGTGAAAACACATAAAGAATACCCCAAGGAAATCTTATTTCTAACAACAGAAAACCTGAAAAGAGTTCCCACAAACAATTTTCTTTTTCACTGAATGTTGACTACGTGTATATATACCTGTTTGCTACAATATGTAAAAAGACAGTTTACAGAGAAAAGTGACATCTAGAGTATCTCTAGCTAAAGTTCTGCAAAGAGGAGTACTGCACCCTTTAAAAGTATGCTTCAACAGAATTTACAACAATTTCTACATTGTATGTGCGCTTAGAAACATCCGTATTAAGCTCCTAATAAATGTACTGTATTATTATTATTATTATTATTATGATGGACATGGGTCAGTGTACTGCCTGCAATGTCAAATTCCACTAATTTCCACATCAAATTTTACAATCACATCGATCTGGAACTTTTGAAAGACTTAACTTACAAGCAAGCCCATAACAACTGAAAAAAGCAATTGCGAACATCTCCTTTTTGTATCAACCTTATGATTGTATTCTAAAGTTAAGTACAATGGCGGGTTACAGGAGTATCAAAACACGTACAGCACAAGGAAACATACATGAGAATTCCAATATGTCATTTTTAGAATCATTAACTACATGTAATATTGAATGCTATTTTCAATATTGTTTCAGCTTTTTATAATGGAAAATCAATGGCAAAGTTCTCAGGAAAAACAGTGAGTAAAATATTCTCCCAGCATCCCAAATATGCTTGGTTTATATTAAACATATAATCAATCCAATGTGATATGGATGGCAATGTGACGTGTAACAAAGAAAAAAACAAAATACAGAGGAAAATAAATTTTTCTTAAAGAGCAGCATGTGCATTTGCTAAAGTGACATAGGAAACAAAGAAAAACTATGACAGGCAATTTTTCTCTTTCAACTTTTGACACACTAGAATGATAATTGTTTTCCTTCAGTCTTTCAAGCATAAATATCTATTTCTTTCAAGCATAAATATCTATTTCAAGCACCATGAAATAATTTAGGAGCAATTCAATCATAATTGACCATGCATCACAAACCAATAAAGAGTCACATGGTTTGATTTTCAGTTAGAGTTCAATGAAGGTGTATTTGCTCAGCATAGTCAAACTTTATGTGTTTGTATTTCCTGAAAGAGTATATTCTCTTAATACGATGTTCAAATATTTGAAGCGCAGAGAAATGTGAAAGTCGTATTTTTGCAGACCCATGTTTGTACAGTCTACTGGCAACTGGTCTCATTCGATCTCCAATAAGATGAAAGTGTATAATCACGAGGAAAAATAACTTGTGTACAGCTAGAAAGTATCAAATGAACCTCAAAGAACTTTATTTGGCATTCTATAGGTCAACATTTAGAGTATGAAAGAAATAAAGGATGACATGATGGTGCGCGCACAGAACGGAACTCTGAGTTGGGTTCCGCGAGAGCCCTCATCTAGGGGAACGCGTATGGGTGCCTCAAGTAGTCTACCCACGAATCACTTTTACGCTTGTAGAGAGTGTAATTAAACTTGCAAATATCTCTTTATAGAATTAATATTTGAAGCCCATATTTTGAATATAGTATAACGACATGGAACCTCTTACATACAGAGCAAAATTTTTTTGGTGATTTGTACCATTTAAAATAGGAGGTGCTGCATCAATCCTTTGCCATTACAATGGATAGAATGTGCTCAACAAGCGTGCCAACCATGACGAAAATCTGACAATACCTCCATAGGAATTTCTCTTTAAGTCTCTCTTGTTCCTCTTTTACACAATGCCTTGATAGGGTGCTTTGATAGACTCCAAACTTACAGAATATTTATGTCAAAAGTCAGGTTCTGTCAGGTGGCATTGCATCTCTTTTTGGTTTGGAAAATTCTATTCAGACGAGTTATAAAACATTCTATAGCCGACGATCCCCCTTTTCTACATGTGGAATCAGTCCTATACATTAAAAAAAAAAACATGCCTGGCAACTTTCAACTGGTTTGTGGCACAGGGTCACATATCTATCTTTAAAAATTCTGAACTCAATCAATAATGCTATTTTTCAATATTGTTTCAGCTTTTAATAATGGAAAATCAATGTGGTATGGATAGCAAAGTTCTCAGGAAAAGCAATGAGTAAAATATTCTTCAAGCATCCCAAATATGCTTGGTTTATTCTAAACATATAATCAACCCAATCTGATATGGATAGCAATGCGACATGTAACAAAAAAACAAATACAGAGGAAAATAAATTTTTCTTAAAGAGCAGCATGTGCATTTGCTAAAGTGACATAGGAAACTATGAAAGGCAATTTTTCTCTTTCAACTTTTAATACACTAGAATGATAATCATTCGTTTTGGTGGAGACGCTACTTGTTTTTACAAGTAAAATTATAGTGGTGTGTGTGCGCATTGTCGTGCGTACAAATGACAAAGGTCAATCGTACTCGGTGCAAATGACCTTTATCTGCACATGCGCAAATTGTAATTTACAAACTGGCTTATTGCTTCCAGACAGTTTCTGTCACAATGTAATTGTATGACCAGAACTCTACTTTATATTCATTAGTACTTATTTCATTATTTTACTTCGTGAGTCTCCGTAAGAGCTCACATGAGAACCCACTTCACGCATGCGCAGTCATATCACTTCTTCGCTTTTTGGACTAAGAAGTAACTTCTTAGAGCAGTCAGAATTTCGTTTAATTTCCACTTTATGCTTTGTCTTCGAACTTTATTACTTCGATCTACATTGTTTTGTTTTCTGTCTCATACCTTTGGACATAGGTGTTTTCGAAATTTTATCGGAATTTCGAAATTCAAGACATTTCATCACGATATCGACGACGGTGATTGCATGAGCAAACATGGCTGACCGCCTAGCGGTTCCTACAGCGCTAGACCCGGCCACGCCGGGGACACCGGTGGAGCGTAAGCGCTCCGCTAGCTCCAGCTGTACAGGCGGCAAGAAGACAGTGAAATCCGCGGAGGCCATACCCGCGATGATGAAAAATGCGGAGGTTTTTCCCGCTACTAAATCTCATGCGGAGGTTTTTCCCGCTACTAAATCTCATGCGAAGGTTGTTCCCGCAAAGCCAAAGAATAAAAAAGCGGACGCCATTCCCGCGACAGTTTCCAAAGCCCCTGACAGCCCAACTCGTGAATTTGGGGACAGACTCAATAAACTTGAAACTTTACTCGCACGTGTGGTGGATAAAATGGAGACCATGCCGAGTCAGCCAGCGCCAGCTTCCCAAGCTTACACACACGGAGCGAGCTCCGACTTGTCCCAAGCGGAGAGACACGTTCTTCAGGGCGGCCATCTTGTTGAGGAAGATGAATCAAGCTATAACTATGCCTATGGGGATGAAACCCCCGAGGATACAGATTACCCAGACCTAACACCTGATGGCGGAACAGTGCCAGTGGCAGTCCCAGCTATTGCGGCGAAGTTTGCTTTACCTTCAGGAGTTGGAAGATAATATTGCCCAATCGGTCACTTATATGATCAGCCATCAACTGGAGGAGAAAACTTTGGAAGAAACCTCCTCAAAATATCTTCCACCAAGCAACTGTCAATACTTAGACACGCCTAAAGTTAACCAGATAATCTGGGATAACTTATCGCAGACCACCCGTGGACGGGATTTAAAATTGCAAAGAGTCCAGAAATCTTTAGCTAGAGGGCTGAGTGCTTTCGTTCAGTCCTTGCCACCTGCTGATATTACTGATCAACAAGAGGATGCTCTTGCCCTAATGTGCAACTCATTATTTGAGATGAACTGCTTGCGCAAGGATTGCATCAAACCGGACATGAATCCTGCTTATACACACTTGTGTAAGCCTTCTGCCCCTGTCACCAATTTTTTGTTTGGGGATGATCTTGGAAAAAGAGTGAAAGATCTCAAAGACGAGCAAAGAGCTGCATCAGGAGTGGTAAAAGGACAGACTCAGAGACAATATACCCGTGCTCCTTACCACCCATATAAGAAGTTTTCTGACTCTGGGTTCTCTCGACGCCAGTACCGAAGCGCAGGTTGGACTTCCAGCTCTGCAAACAGACTCGCATCAGGCTCATCCAACCGTCCTTTTTTAGGCCAGCACTCACAGGCGGGCCAGAGAAACCCGCCACCCGCCACTCACTCAGCAAGACCCATGCAAGCACTGAAACACCGAGGCTCCAAGTCAGGAGCAACCCAGCAGCGGAGGACATAGCTACCATTATGCCCCAAGAGGTAGGTAGCATGCATGATTTACCAGCTAGAGAATCGATAGAGAATGACCATCCTGTAGGAGGTCGACTGAGGCTTTTTCACCAAAAGTGGTGCACAATTACTTCTGATGCTTTCATTCTAGAAGCAGTTAGAGGCTACAAAATAGAATTTCATGAGGCACTCATGCCCCCCATACGAACCAAACCACTTTTTCCATACAAGAGAAATTTATCGGAAGAAAAGAGCATAGACTCAGAGATCATAAAGCTTTTCAGTAAGAATGTCATTGAACCCTGCACTCATGAGGAAGGGGAGTTCATATCTAATATCTTTACTAGACCCAAAAAGACCGGCGGGTTACGCCTGATTCTAGATCTCTCTGAACTGAATAAAAGTCTCTTAGTGAAGCATTTCAAGATGGATAATATCCACACTGCTGCTCTTCTACTCTCTCAAGGTTGCTATCTAGCCTCAGTTGACCTCCGTGATGCTTACTACTCTATCCCAATAAACCCTGCATTCAGAAAATATCTGAGATTCTTGTGGCAAGGGAATTTGTGGCAATTCAAAAGCCTACCAAATGGGCTGAGCACCGCCCCGAGATTATTCACGAAAGTCCTAAAACCAGTATTCGCAAACTTGCGAGAAGCTGGACATACTGTGCTAGGTTATCTGGACGATACGATTATCATAGGGGACAACAAAGAAGACACTGAAAGAGCGGTGCTAGACACTTCTCAGATATTCTCTGAACTAGGATTCATAGTGCACCCTGACAAATCTGTTCTGGTCCCCACACAAAGGATAAATTTCCTAGGATTCACGCTGAACACTGAAGACATGACCATTACACTTCCTTGTGAGAAAGCCCAGGACATCATTGATATTTGTTTGGACCTCTTAAAGAGGCACATGCCTACAATAAGGCAGGTTGCACATGTGATTGGAAAACTTATTTCCACCTTTCCAGCTGTGCAACATGGGCCTCTCTATTACAGAAACCTAGAAAGGGACAAAATCCTGGCATTGAAATGTAATAGGGGACACTTTGATAGACCCATGTCCCTATCTAAGGGGTCAAGAGAGGATCTTTCTTGGTGGATTGATAATGTTGGGAAAGCTTTCTCACCAATTAAACGCAAGAATGCCAGTGTAGAAATCAGAACAGATGCCAGTGGTATTGGTTGGGGAGCCACTGACCTGTGTACCCAAACAGGGGGAAGGTGGAATGAGGATGAAATGGTCAAGGCTAGAAATAATGGGATAAACTATCTTGAAACCCTAGCTGCTTTCCTAGGATTAAAGTCCTTCTGTTCAGATTTGCAGAATGCCCATGTACTAGTGAGGTTGGATAATACCACATCTGTTTCATACATAAATGGTATGGGTGGGACAAAATCAATGGATTGCAATAACATGGCTAGGATAATTTGGGAATGGTGTATTGAGCGTGATATTTGGATCACAGCAGCCCACTTACCAGGCAAACTAAATGTAGAGGCAGATCAGAGATCTAGAAAGTTCAATGACAGAACAGAATGGATGCTTAACAAGCAAGAATTTGAGGAACTTGTGGCCCATTTCGGGCTGCCTGAAATTGACCTTTTCGCATCAAGGCTCAATGCCCAACTTGACCGTTATGTGTCATGGCTACCTGATCCCCATGCCGAATCTGTGGATGCGTTCACACTAGATTGGAGTAAATTCAACTTCTATGCTTTCCCCCCATTTTGCTTAATCTCACATTGCCTACAAAAGATCAAGGCAGACAAGGCTGAGGGACTTTTTATAGCTCCGAACTGGCCTGCACAATCATGGTACCTCGACTTCAGGCTATGACGAAGGGCAAACCAATGATCTTGAAGAGGCATGAAAGCCTCCTAACACAACCAGTGTCAAACATTCCTCACCCTTTGCATGATCGCCTTGATCTTTTGTGCTGTAGACTGTCAGGATAAAGAGAATATAATTTCACTTCTCTCTACTTGGTTTGCAGGACCTCCGGATGCCATTTGAACAGAGAGGGCTTACCGGAAGGACAGTGGATTTAATCACCGCAGCTTGGCGGGATGGGACAAAGAAACAGTATAGTTCTTATATCAAGTATTGGAAGGACTTTTGCAAGAGAAAAGATTTGAACTTCCTGCAGGTAGAAGTGAACTCAGTTTTAGAGTTTCTTTCATTTTTGTATTACGATAAGGGACTTGGCTACAGCGCCATTAATACTGCAAGATGTGCATTATCATCTTTCCTGGTTTTGGGGGAAGGACTCCATACTGTCGGATCGCATCCAATTGTGTCAAAGTTTGTCAAGGGAGTGTTTCACTCTAGACCACCAATGCCAAGATATGATGAGATATGGGATGTTAATATTGTGCTTAACTACCTGCGTCAGCTGGCACCCGCAGGGAAACTGAACCTTCAGCAGTTGACACACAAGTTGGTGACATTGATAGCCTTGATTACAGCACAACGGGACCAGTCAATTCACAAACTCAGACTGGACAACCTCTGCCTAAGGGAGAATAAAGCAACATTTTATGTAGATGACCTCCTAAAACAGAGCAGACCAGGGAGACTGGGCTGCAAGATTGAGCTTTCTGCCTACCCACCAGACCGCCGCCTTTGTGTTGTAAAATATCTCAAAAGATATATTGAAATGACGACATGTTTGAGAGGTACAGAGCACTCACTCTTCATTAGTTACAAGAAACCCCATGAAAAGGTGACGGTTCAGACTATAGGGAGGTGGATAAGAAACACACTACAAGAGGCTGGTGTGGATACAAAAGTTTTCAAGGCACATTCCACCAGAGCAGCGGCCACTTCAGCGGCCAACAGAAAGGGTGTGCCGATCACTCAGATCCTGAGCACTGCCGGATGGGCAGGTGAACGTACATTCAGAAGGTTTTATGATAAACCGCTTAGGGAGACAGGACGATTTGCAAGTTCTGTTTTGGATTGTCCAATGGGGACATAAGGTAAACTTATAGGTTGATTACTTTTTGTGCTTTAAGTGTTTGTGTAATCGGATCGGTTTTGGACCAATCAAGTGGTGTTACTATATGTTCCATTAAAATGTGACTACTGTGCTTCGAAATCTCATGTGAGCTCTTACGGAGACTCACGAAGTAAAATAGAAAGATTAAACGAGAACTTACCGTTTGAAGTTTGATCTTTATTTTATGAGAGAGTCGTAGGAAGAGATTACATGAGAACCCACTTCACGCATGCGCAGTCATTCTTCGAAGCATAAAATGTGACTACTGAAGGATGGAAAGATTTCGAGGACTTGAATTACCGTTGAAAGAATTTGGGTGTGGAGAGGAGGGCATGTAATCTCTTCCTACGACTCTCTCATAAAATAAAGATCAAACTTCAAACGGTAAGTTCTCGTTTAATCTTTCTATTATCCATAGCTTACCTGTGTTACAAGGAGAATACCGATGAGGAAAGTTACGAAGGAGATTATGCCCGTCAATAAGGTCTTTCTGCCTCTCATAAAAGGGATGTTTTCTTCAACAATGTCGTATAAGCCAGAGATGACAGTTTCCACATCAACAAACTGAGAGATAAATAGGACAAAAGTAATAATTATCATAATAAGAACAATAATAATCTTAACATAAACAAAATTGAGTGAGAAAAAAAGGAGGTGTGAACCAAGGCAAATAACATTTGATGATAATATTGATAATGGCAATAATGACAATAGTCTGCCTCAATCGAATGGATGTTCTCTTAAATCATTCCTTCAAATCAAGGCCTACTTTGGAATGCATTCCTCCTCATAGAAAAAAGGAAGAAAGCCATTTTATACAGCCAACCAATCACCCTAAATATTTCAGTTCATATATATATATATATATTCTGAGTTCCATGCCATATGCCAAATTCAAAATATCAGCTTCAAATAATATATTTGTCAAGAGCTTTAGCAATTCTCAATACTAATTTCACTCTCAATAAAAATAACTTGAGACTAGATTGGTTGATTTTTTTTTTCTTTTCATAATTTTTATTCCTTGATTCAGATTTTCAAAACGAATATTACAAATTAAGCATTGATTACACAATATAATGCAACATGGCAACAAACAATAATAATAAACATGGCAATAAACAATAAACATGATGCACACACACACACCCACACACACACACATACACACATTGTTAACATTTTGATTTCTTGCATACATGTATGTATTTCTTCTCTTTTTTTCTTTATTACTTTTTATTACTATTATTTTTATTTATTTATTATTATTATTATTTTTTTTTTTTTTGGGGGGGGGGTGACCTTATGTCTTTTAACAACATGAAGAGAAATATTCATTTTATGGCAGTCGGTCCACAGGATTCATTATTCTTTCACACTCAAAACCATGAAGTTGTCTGACATACCTGACTGTCCAAGCCAATAGTGATGAACATGAAAAAGAAGAGCACAGACCACAGAGGAGCAATGGGCATACGAGCCAAGGCCTCAGGGTATACAACAAACACCAAGCCAGGGCCTGAAAGGAAGATATAACAAAGACCGATATCATTAATTACAGAATGTCCTTCATCATCACAATTAAAGAGAACGTTGAGTTCTGGTAAAGGGGAAACATAATTTAACTTTCCTGTTCTTCTCTATTTCAAGATGAAAGAATATCATAGTCGTAATGTCACATTAAAAGGATTTCTTTTGATTTGCCCTCATATCCAATAATTATGAGAAATAATTTAAAAATTTGGGACCAAGTTTGATGCCACATTTTTTGTAGTCCCAGTTATCCATATCTGTGAGCAGTGCTTTTCACAATAGATGAATTTCAGCAAAATTTCTTGTCATCTTGATAATTATTTGAAAAACCTTGAAATACCAAATTATTCTCATGTATTACATAATAGAACTTTCCTTATAACTTGAAGACAGTGTCTGTCACAATGCAGTTGCATGATCGGGTCCAGTTTCATAAAAACTTGTTATCAATAACAACTGCCACATTTCTATGACACATTTGCTGACAGCCAATCAAATTCAGTAATTTCAGTAACTTATAACAATTATCGTAACTTGTGTTATTGATGACAGGTTTTATGAAACAGGGCCCAGAAATAAACTTTATCTTTAAGCTACCATTCTACATGGCATAGACAGAGAAAGAGATAATAGAGGCTATTATCATTACATAATGTCCTTCATCATTACAATGAAGCTCCTGTTATATTTGGCATAGACCCAAAAAGGGAGAACCATTGAATAGCACACTCAGGTTTCCTGTATATCTTGATAATTCACCAATATATTGAAGGGCATTGTGAGGTTACTCAATCAAACTGTTGAAATTGCTTGATCAAAAAATGAGACATCAATGAAATTCATATGACGGATCTCCACTTCAATTATTCAGCATGAGAAAAACGACAAAAGAGGTCAAAGTTTTGTGGGTTTGGCAAAAATACACAGGTTTTGAATAGGACTACTGGAGTCTTTCAAAGCTATTCAAACCATTTAAATGGGCCCCTATTCTCACTCACAAAAGAAGATAGTTTTATAAAATATGTAAAGAATAGGCCGAAGAATTATAATGCTTGAAGCCTTGACCACACACAACTCAGTAAAATGCCTATAAAAAAAAAAAAAAAAAACCCAAAAAACAGTTTGCAGGCATGAATGCATGTCAGTCATAGCACAAAACAGAGGCTGAACTGTAAGACTATATAGATGGCACTCTATAGGCTCAGTACAGCAAAGTCTGCACGGCCAAACAAAGTTAGGCTTGGCCCAAGGTTTTGTAGAATTCTGCTGAAGTGTCCAAATAGAGTCTGTGTCAGTAGACTAAAGAATAATGGTGATCTCCTTCAAACTCTACTAACAATTCAATATCCAAAAGGTTGTTCTTTAAACTTAAAGCAATGGAAACATTTTTAAAAGAAAAGAAAAAAGAAAAAAGAAAAGAAAGAAAAACAGAAATTGGAATAGCTTTTGGTACACACCTGAAGTGGCGACTTTGTCGATGGGGAGACCAGAGTCATATGACATGAAACCGACGACGGAGAAGATAACGAAACCTGCAAAGATGCTGGTGCTACAGTTCAAAATGGCGATGATGATACCATCCCTGTATCACAAAATAATAATAATATTCTGTATTTATCATCATCATCATCATCATCATCATCCCGTGAATTCCCTCAGTGGGGGGTCGGGTCTTCTCGTCACCGCCCTCCATTTAGTTCTGTCATTTACTAACTCCAAATCCACTTCAGCTCCATCCTCTTTAAAGGCATTGATTAACTTTGCCCAGGATTGAAAAAAAAAATCACTGTTCCAGCTAATGCTGCAATCATAATTGCAAACCTTTAGCTCAGACAGGAATCGCCTGAGTTTTATAAGCTGATCGGTCGTTTATATATCAAGATATTTACGATTGAACATTGATGTCGGGATAGAGTACCACCGAACCCTAAAGAACTCTTACGGTTGGCATACCTCGCTCTATCACAGAATACCGTACGGGCTGGAAACCCGCTCTGAAATCGCCAAGCGCTGGTGCTTGGTTTTTGTGACTGCAGCGCAACGAAGAAGCCGAGCGACTTGCGCTAGCGATTGATCGCGATTTTCTCTTTTTTAGGATAGTAAACGGGTTCCATTTTCTCTCATACTTTCACATATCCTTAATTATATATGTAGTTAGAGGACTGCACACAATTCACTGGCATTTGAGCTGATTTTACAATTTTTCACAAAGTTAATCAATCACTTTAATACAATCCATCCTCTTTAATACAATCCATCCATCTCTTCCTCGGTCTTCTGTATTTATATAGCGCCTAATACATCTATAATGTCCCTGAGCACTTTACAGAGATATATTACTGCCCCATTCAATGGATTTTGGATTGCCTTTCCAGCCAAGCCCCTTTTGGGGGGAAGCTTTCAATGCTTAAAGGCAAGGCTAAGGTCTGGTAAAGGTAGAAAAATAATTTGTGAGCTTTCTCATTCTCTTTAT
Organism: Heliocidaris tuberculata; assembly: GCA_025618425.1. NCBI lineage: Eukaryota > Metazoa > Echinodermata > Echinoidea > Camarodonta > Echinometridae > Heliocidaris > Heliocidaris tuberculata. Next base: position 10,404,854 of record CM046846.1, read on the forward strand.
TTCAGTTTGGAAGATTATCATAGTAGAAATGTCCCCTGAAAAGGATTGCTCTTCCAATGCGCTCACATTCCAAGAAAAAGCTGAAATGTTTGGGCTGAATTTGTGTGTGCAGTCCCGTATACACATTTCAGTGTGCAGTGCATGTCACTCTCTGCAGGATTGAGTCAATTTCTTCTCATTTTGGTTATTCCAAAACCTCACAGCATACAGCAATTCTTATGTAATATATGATTAACCTTTCCCAGTTGCTTTGAGTCAGTTTCTTTCACTATGTAATTGCATGACCAGAACTCAACTTTATCTTGAACAAATCACAATGACTCTCGCATCGTATCAGGTAACAGCTTTATTACATACATCATTGAAATATACAGCGTGAGTCAATAAAAAGGAAACCCATATTCAAGCCCCAATACCTTTTAAAAACCAAGCGAAAATTGCTGAAATGTTTTTAAATGGTATCATAGTTGCTGGTGTCTTCTTTAATTTGCTAGACTGATAATCAGATAAACTGCTCACCAAAATGTGATCATTGATGACTGAGCACTGGCCATTTTTGAAAAGCATGTCAAAATTGTCTTTGCCCAAGTTTGGGCTGAATGGTGTTCAGGAGTTACTTTCATTATGTGTGAGTGCATTCAACTGTAGTGGAGACCATTTGCTTCAACCAACCTTTGATTGAGACCATTCATTTTACTCAAAACTTGGGCAGAGGCAAATTTGACATGGATCTGGAAAAATATTACAGTTCTGTTTTCCATGGTAGACTTTATTGATCAAGGTGTCAAATTAAAGGAAACGTGATAGGCTACAATTTTATCTTTGACTAAATCTATATATTCTCACAATATTTAGGGTTGAATCTGGGTTTCCTTTTTATTGACTCACATTGTATATTTAATTACTGATAAAATGAGTTTGAAATGCATTCCTCACTAAGAAAAATGATTTTTTGAAAGTATACATCATATTTGTAAAAGCTGGAATTAAACACAATGCAAAATACTAAATAATGTAACTGGAGCTTCAATGAATTCAAATAAAAGTAACCCTCTCGTGACAAATGCCAACATTTTGTGATTTGGCTGAATAACGTTATTCAGAGCCCTTTAAAACATATATATATATTTCAACACACATGTCTATTTTTGTTGATTTATAATATTGCTTTTGCCAACCAGGAATTGTAAAATGAAAAAGTAAGCTATAAAATCCTTAAACAGCATTAATTTGAAAGGTTCAAAATTGTTGTTGTTCTCAAAATAAATTGCCTTATTTAACCTTTTAAACAGTTTATTTTTATATTCCAGGAAAATTACTTTCAGTTACACGGCTTTTCATTTAAACATTGCGGTGATAAAAGAAAGCCACCTGTGTTGCCAGTTTGGAGAAGAAAGAGTGATCAATTTTAGCTCTTAAACAATGTCTGCAAAAAAAAAGGCAAAAGTAAGATAGATTTATATACCTGTAGAAGTTGTTGTGGAACTTGTTGTAGCTAGCCATGGTGAGCAAACCACCCCAGGACGGCCCAAGGGAGTAGAAAATCTGAGCAGCAGCATCCTTCCATACCTTTATATCCAAACCAACAAAACACATTAAGATAACCCAACATTTGTAATAATTTGATTAGTGTGAAAGCAGAAAAATCATAGAAGCAGATTGGTGAAAGTGTGAATGAAATCAGACAAGCAATAAAAGAAAGTTATGACTTTTTAAAAGTTTACATTTGGTAATTTCAAATTGGCCGTATTGGTACGGTCGCTGTGATGTAGCGGTGGTCAATTTTCCCATTTGCTCAAACACACAAAAAAAGAATAAAATGTTGATTTTTCAAATTATATAACTTAGTAGGATGTTTTTCTTTTTTGAGGACCTATAACAAGGTATGCCATCTACAATATATTTTGAGTACTGCTCGGAGAGAAAAGGCGAGAAAACAGGAATTTACTTATATTTTGGTGTACGCTAAATGGGAGAGCAGACAATGAATAATTATGTCATAATACATTCACCAAATTGCCAATTTGAGATTCGCATAGATGTAGTGATCTCATTTTTCAAACATTCAGAACTTTCTTATTCTTTGTCTGATTTCTTTCAAACTTTCATCCTCCTGTTTTTCTTATTTTTCTCCTTTCACACAAATCTAGCTTTTTACAAAGGTAGGATTGCCCTTTAACTTTCAATTCAGAATTTAGAACTGTCATGATAATGGAAAAATATTATAAATGAATTGCATAATTTCTTATTCTTCAAAGAAACATTTCTTAATAACCAAAGGCACACCTGCTAATGATTATGCTTGAAATCTTATGGCATATTTGTTTTCTTTCCTCCAGAATTGCTCTGTTAAGGATGCTCGTTATGCATGTCTTTCATTTCCTGTTTATACAATAACATTAAAACTAATATGCCCTAGTGCATGCATAAACAGGACTATGTAAACTTGATACAGGAATCGAAACTGGCAAAGGATCCAGCTGCATCAAGACCTGCCTATCTTAGAAAAAAATGACCCTAAAATTTAAACAAAGATTGCCCTACTTAAAGAGATGGATGCACCCCTTACTTTCTGAAGTGTTTTTAAACCCTGGACCCTTACATGCCTTTAATAGTGTGGACCATTACTTCATGTTTCAAACAATAAATGCTAAGATCACAGCCTTCAGGAACAAAGGTCAATGACTATGACCCCATGAATCTTTTGACCTCACAATATGATTGGTTCAAAGTGACATTCCAGTCATATTTCTTGCCAGAGAGACAGAGTCGTAGTTGATTATTTTGACTGTCATCTAAACCTTACCCTGGGGTCCTCTAGCCTCTTGAAGTCGGGCCTGATGTAGTAGAGAACGCCGTCTAGGGATCCTGGCAGGGTGCATCCGCGGATGAGCAGGATCGTCAATACGATGTAGGGAAAGGTGGCAGTGAAGTAGACAACCTAGTCAAGATCAAATTGAGGAAAAAGGGAAGTTCCATTTAAAGTCACATAGTAGTGGGTTCTTATGGGGAATTTAACACCATTGGGGTGTATACCTACAATGTAATAACAGGTGCTGTCAATCACTGAGAGTGGACTTCACTTTTAATGACAGGCAATTCTCATGTAATGCATCGTGCCCTCCTCCTCCTACTACTACAATGTAAGGAAATGTAATCATCTTCAATCTCGCTAGCAATGATGGGACAGACCCATGGTCAGACTCATCTGGTTTCGCTGCCTGCCTGGGAGACCTCATGATCACACACATTAATTGGTCGTTCAACCAAAATCTGGTGTCAGCTAAATATGATGCAATGCTCTAGGAAACTGACGACTGACTACCTTTAAACCTTTGCTGTCAGTTGGTAAGGAAAAGGTTGCAGTGAAGTGAACCAAATTATGAAGATTGAGTCAAGGAGAAAGAGGATATTCATTTCAACCCTGCAGTATCCAGGCCAAACAGAGTTTCCTCCTCTAGTGTTCGGCAACACTTATTCATTGTAGGCGCAAGTAATACAGAATTCAATGCAGAGTTAATACCTTTCTGGCTCAGCACAAACAATATGCACATCCTGAAAATTTGCGGTACCCGGCATCAAGACACAAATCTTTAATTTTGCACTGAAGAGAAATGGTAGCTTTCTATGAGCCAGTTCGTAATTCAAATTTGTACCGAGTACAATTGACCATAAACTGTCATTTTGTACGCATCAGTATAATTTTACTTGTTAAACAGGTAGCACTCCACCAAAACAGATGGCCATGCGCGAACAAATAGGGGTCATTTCGGGGTCATTTGTACTATGTATTAATTTCAAACTGGCTTATTCATTTGCAATCCACAGTTAACCCTTTTGAGACAATTGACCACATTTTGTGGTTTGGCTCAATAACTTTTGATTCAGAGCTCTAAAAAATATACCCGATGCATGAGTAGAAAGAGCAAAAATTTCTACACACATTGTTTCCATTTTTGTTGCATGATCATATTGCGTTTGATGCCATGATTTTTAAAAAGGAGAATAAGCTTCAAAATCCTTAAATTGGCAACACATTGAGAGGTTCAAAATCACTGTTTTTTTTATCAAAATTGGCAATTTTTTCAACTTTCGACTATTAAAGTTTCTAATGATGTATATTGTTTTCAAAGACATTACATTTTGTTAGAACCATGTAGCACTAAAAGAAAAATATCATTGTTGCCAATTTGAAGAACAAAATGTGATCAATTTACCCCTTAAATAATTCCTGTCATGAAAGGGTTAAAGTGTTCAATGCAAATACAGGTACCTGCTAAGCATGAGGGAAGGAGAATTCATTTTTCCACATTGTCTCCTACACCACAATTAAGTGTCTGCAAAGGGATAGTACTATGATGGAATTACACTAATTCCATCAATTTTGTGCAAGTGCAGTACTTGTGTAATTTTCCTGGTAGTTTTAGAGTTTATTCGCAACAACATAATGAAAGAAATTGATACATTCTTAAAGGGTACCAATCATCAAAAATATTTTGGCTCTGTATATAGAGGTTCCATATATTCAAATCATGGGCTTCATGTTAGCATTTTTTTTCTTTCATACTCCTTTAACTGTTGACCTATAGAATGCCAGATAAAGTTCTTTGAGGTTGATTTTATACTTTCTAGCTGTACACAATTATTTTTTCAGGTGATTGGTACACTTTCAGGGTAAAACACAACCTCCAAAATGATGGCTCTGATATACCTGCTTTTTAAAGAAATTCTTATTTAAGTGTTGCTTTTTCAGGAATAATTCACCACCAGTAAATATTTTGTCAATTGTGTTACAACCGATTTGTTCAATCATGAATATATCACAAGGAAGACATATTTGTCTGGCTACTTCAGATAATTCTATGTTGTTCTCACATAGCTTTTCAAGCTAATTACAAGTTTGAGATATGTGACCCGTCAGGTCAAAATGAGACAGAAATTGTATTTTTTCAAATTTTATTTTATTATTGATTATTATTCTCCCTTTCATAAGCTTAAATTTGATACAAATGTCAACTCTAAAGAGTGAGTAGTAGTGGAGATAATAGCTTTTGAAACTCAAGAAAAGTAGGGTCTGGAAAAGCATTTCTTCGAGAAAGATGCCCGTTTTGTTTTCATGCAGCATTTGCCAACTAGATTTTTAAAGTCTTCAGTAACCGTTTATCAATTTGAATAAAAACAAGTTCTTACATTTCTTTAGGATCTCTTCTCATGAAAATATAAGTTTTAATTAATTTAAGTTATAATTTCTAACACTTTTAATTGGTAGGTAAGCAAGTAGTTCCAAGGCACTGAAACCGCTTTTCCCATCAACTTATTCCGTCTTTAACGTGCTATTCGTTGAGCCTTTTATAATGCTGGCATATAGTCGATTTGACATTTTAAGAACCTAGAAAAGTCCTTTCCGTTTAAGTTTTTTTGTAGAGTCATGATCCCTTGTGGTCTCCGAACAAAGGATCATAAGGTCTGCAAGAATACCGATTTCCCGGCACAAAGGCCGTGGTATTTTCACCCAAAATACGATCGCAAAGTCTGGGTGCGGCCTATAAGCAACAACAGCCTGTGCTCTATCTCTATCGATGTAATTATGTTTCAAGTATTGAAATATTTTCATTCATAAATCATTCAGAACAAATAACTAAATATCTCATTAATATAATTACAAGCACAGCCTCGTATGGTCTTCCGAGGTTGACAAAGCACTCGTACGAAGCTCGATCGAGCTTGAGTAACGCGCTGAAATCAGCCTCGAAAATACCCGAATTTTCTTCCCCAGTCGATATTATGGTAGTATCAAAAAGGCAAAAGTATTTTCTGTACTAAGAGCTATTGTACTGGACGTTATAGGCACTCTGTAAGTTTTAATTTGTCTTTTGAGCGCACCCCTCGTCTGTGTGGAGCATGGTGTAGAGATCGATGGCACCCCTCCACCTCCGCGCTATTTCAGCGCAGTCGTATCCTCGCAGGATCCTTCGCGGAGATGTGTGTATTTTGTATGGAGAACGGACAGTTATCGCAGTTGATTTTCATAGCGCACGTGGCGTGCACGTTATCTTACATTGTAGGTCATGGTAAAGATCTGAAAAGAGGAGATAGGACACTCCCCCTATTTTTATGTAACAGAAGTGGCCTCATAAGGAAGGGTGAGCTTCCCCTGGCCGTTACATCGACCTTGTACAAAATCGGGAGAGTGTCCTATCTTCCCTTTTACGATCTTTGGTCATGGCAAGGACATGTTTCAGCTTGCAAATCGTTGTGACAACGTAACCATCAGGCTGTATATGTATTTTTCTGTCTTTGGAAATCACTTAGAGAACTTTTGATGGAATATGCACCCACGTAAGATATATCTTCACAATTTTTTAGAGTGGTGGAAACATTTTCTTTCCAATTTCGTTTGTGATTGAGCCTCAATTTGTGAGTTGTGTTTGCGGTTGATAGTCCTGTTCGTAGTTGAACTTTTATAGTAGGGAAACTGTGCACGTACCGTAGTACTAGTCTACAAAGATGTACGTGTTTGCGAGCAGTACGCTTTCTCAGATTCTCTTCCTCTTTTTAAATTCTTAATGACATAAAAGCAAAGACATCTAGGAATAATCGTCTTCAAAAAGTCAATACAATAAAAGTTCGGCCCTTGTTTTTTCGTTGTATATTTTTTTTTGGGGGGGGGCAACATTTCTCATGCTTGTGATTTTTCCTCATTTTTTTTTTCCCCCAAATGAGTTGTCAAAGTTCGGGTGCGGCCTTTGCAGCGGTGCGGCCTTTAAGCTTGAAGGAAGCAGACTACTCCTAAGAAGAAGAAGAAGAATTTCAGCTTTGTTGCCGAAAAAGCAACTTTGGGCAATTTGCATAATTAGCATAAATCTAAATGGCCCCTTCAAAGCAATATTTAGCAGCAAAAGACAGCTTACAAAGAATGTATAAACTGATCTACGCAACCTGTGAGACAACGAAAGGAGGTTATGCAGTTAATGTTAGATAATAGTGTATTATATCTCTTTGTAGGGGTTTTGTGGGGCTAGAATTTTAATGTTGTTTTCAATGTTTTAATGTTTTTTTTTTCAATTAAATGTCATGGACCTACAATTTCCTGGCTGAATGAAAGTACGCCTACTGCTGATGTTTAATATAATGTAAGTAAACAGGTTTTTGGAGTGCTTGAATATGACATTGAATTAAAGGGGAATAAACCCTTTCATAGAAATTTGACTTGCTAATAATTTTGTCAATTTTCCATGAAAGGTCTACTTTCATTCAACCAGGAAACTGTACATCCGTATACTAACTTTCATTTGTTCACGCATAATTGAGTTGGTATTTACATGAACTTTATGTGACATGAGAGAAAAAAACATTGAAATATCATTGTGTATTTCTTACTATTAGAACATGGACCTACAATTTCTTGGTTGAATGAAAGTAGTCCTTTCATGGAAAACTGGCATAATTATTAAGCAATCCAATTTTCTGTTAAAGGATTAATTCCCCTTTAATTCAACGTCATATTTAAACACTTCCCAAACCCGTTTACTTAATTTATTTTAAACATAAGGATAGAAATTGGTATTTACATTAACTTTACGTGACATTTAATTGAAAGAAATAACATTAAAATGGATTCTATGCCCTACAAAACCCATACCAAGAGGAATCATACATTATTATCGGACATAAACTGTGTATCCTCTTTTGATTGTCTCACAGGTTGCATGTAAAATGAACAATTGCAGTTGGGTATCATTGAGCATAAAGAATAGTACTTAGATCAGTTCACACATTCTGCCTAAGTTGTCTCTTGCTAATTATTGCTTCAAAGGGGCCATTTAGATTTATGCTAATTATGCAAATTACCCAAAGTTGCTTTTTCGGCAACAAAGCTGATATTGTTCGGAGACAAGGAAGCACGAATCTAGAAAAAAAAACTTCAACGGAAAGTTTTCTAGGTTCTTATATATTAGTGTCAAATCGACTAAGATGGGTTTGTATCATTGAAAGGATATTAAAGTATGTTAAAGTTGTTGACTAGACTAATCTTAATCATGCATGAAATCAACAAAGATCTTTTCTGTTTAAACACAAAGGGTTAAGCTTACCTTCTTTTTTTTTGGGGGGGGGAGAGTTACAGAATTTCCTACTTTTTAAAGAGAAAGAATGGAAACATGCCCTTGCGATTATTGACCACCCCCCCCCCTCCTCTTTTCTTTCAAATCACACTCCTGTTCATTCACTCATCAGCTTACTTTTACTGTCTCTTTTAAAAGCTATCTTTCCTTTATATTCATTTTTACATAGGGAGCTTAAGATAAACAGCATCAATGTTTGACCATCATCTTTTATCTGCACTCGTTAAATCGACCTTGTTTTGAAATATTAAGAAGTAATATATGCTCTGATGACTTCTAATGTTTTTTTCCTCTCTCTCTCTCCTTCTAAATCATACCTCTGTTAAAAACTTGAATATTTTCCTGCTCTTTCCTCTACATGTATACAGACCTAAAGCCAAGTTTCTTTTCTTCTTGGTCTGTAATGATCCAGTATAAAGAGCAGGATGCATCTAAGTAGTGCCCTGATGATCAGAACTGTTGTTTGATGATATTCCTTTCATTATGCGAGCTATCTCCACAACGATTTTAATGGCTATTATTGAATCTCTTTCAAACATCTGTTTGTTTTAATGCGGAAGGGAAAATCTAAAATCCTTAAAACAAAATCTTCTTCTTTTTCCATACATGTATGCAAGCAAGAAGGCACGAGCCTGTCTAGCACACGACATAACTCGGCGAATATTTCAGAAAGTATCATCTGACCTGGCACATCCAATGAATAAAAGCCTCACGTAGCTACATGTACAGGTGTGGCCTGGGTGTATACGATTGCTCTCACTCGCTATCCGCAAATTCTAATGATTTGACCACAAAAAAAAAAACACTCCAAGAAAAACTGATTTTTCTACCCCTTCCAGTAATATGTACAGAGCATTCATGAAACATTGGATATTCAAATACTTCAATAATAATAATCTCTCAAAATTTGATATTTTTCACGATTTCCCCCTTTTTCTCGAGTTCTAGCCCAGCGACTTCTGTCTCATTTTGATGTGAGGGATGACATATAGTATTGCACACACAAAATTTTTTTTTACCGAATCAATAGCTAGGTTCACACAACAGGCTCTTAACTAGGTTCAGTTTGTGGTTTTAAACTTTTTTTGTAGTTAAGGACCATGAGGATGCACTCAAGTTTCAGAAACTGACCAGTTCACAAATGCATGCAAATGAGTATTAAAATCATATGCAAGAGCTCTGTACAACGAGGGTCGGACAAGCTTTGTATGTGTGCATGCACGGTTTATGGGGAAAGTCATGTGGCAGCAGCATGCGTGCGAGCTAGCTTCAACCCACCGCCGAAACCTTGGGGAGATATTTACGAAGCTCCACTAGGAGTTTCTTTCATGCAGCGGCTTGCGTGTGCGTGCGCTTTTCAATTTAGCGCTCGTGTACATGCTGCATAACCTGTGTATTTTATTGCACCTACTTACAATGCCTTTTTTTGTCATTTTTTCTAAATTATTTTTTTCTCATGAATTTGTACTTTTTTGGATGCGTTTTCGTATTTTCGTAACAAATACAAATTTTTTGTAATGGTTGGCAGCTCTGTTTAACCCTTTCATGACAGGAAGTATTTAAGGGCTAAATTGATCACACTTTCTTCTTCAAATTGGCAACAAGAATATTTTTCTTTTAGTGCTACATGGTTCTAATAAAATGTAATGTCTTTGAAAACCACATACATGTATATGGTTAGAAACTGTGTCAAACAGTTGAAAACATGGCCAAATTTCATGAAAAAATAATGATTTTGAACCTCCCAATGAAGCTTATTCTCCTTTTAAAAATTCCTTGCAACAAATGCAATATTATGTTCATGCAACAAAATTGGACAGTGTGCGCAGAAATTTTTGCTCTTTCTTACTCATGCATCTGCTATATTTTTTAGAGGTGAATCGAAAGTAATTGAGGCAAACCACAAAATGTGGAGTGTTGTCATGAAAGGGTTGACTAGAGTAAGAGTACAGTCTGCACCTGTAGACTACTATGGAGCATGACTATCACTCTGCCAAAAGAGGTGAAAAAGCATCTTTGACCAGACTCTGACCTCTCTCATTTCCTTGCAATAATGTGAATGTCCATCATCAAATCCAGAATTATTACCTCCCTTATCTCTCTATTATCTATCAAGCTGGCCTTGATAGATTTTTTTCTCTCACTGTTCATTGTACTGCCATGCCATGCTATAGGATTTTCTGAAATGTACAGATTATGCCATCCATTTGGACTTTTGAATGCTGTAATCCTATTCAGTCAAAGAACATAATGAATTGTGTTGAAAGAGAATGAAAGTGGACATTCAAAAAAATTCCCAGTAACTTTGCAAGTTCTTGATTGTACTGATATTACTTTATATGCATGTAAATTGCACTATTTGAACAGATGTTGAATGTTGTCGAAATCAATGGAAGAAAATAAATGTTAATTTGAAATTGAAATTGAAATTGAAAAATAAAATACCTTAAATGCACCATTGAACATCAACCACAAGTTCTTTCATCCCATCAGCAAAACAATTAACAGTTAAAGGCATTGATTAACTTTGCCCAGGATTGAAAAAAAAAAATCACTGTTCCAGCTAATGCTGTAATCATAATTGCAAACCTTTAGCTCAGACAGGAATCGCCTGAGTTTTATAAGCTGATCGGTCGTTTATATATCAAGATATTTACGACTGAACATTGATGTCGGGATAGAGTACCACCGAACCCTAAAGAACTCTTACGGTTGGCATACCTCGCTCTATCACAGAATACCGTACGGGCTGGAAACCCGCTCTGAAATCGCCAAGCGCTGGTGCTTGGTTTTTGTGACTGCAGCGCAGCGAAGAAGCCGAGCGACTTGCGCTAGCGATTGATCGCGATTTTCTCTTTTTTAGGATAGTAAACGGGTTCCATTTTCTCTCATACTTTCACATATCCTTAATTATATATGTAGGTAGAGGACTGCACACAATTCACTGGCATTTGAGCTGATTTTACAATTTTTCACAAAGTTAATCAATCACTTTAAACCAAAGACATGTGTGGAATATTTTGATAAACATTGAAAGCTGTAGATATTCAAAACAATATTTGTCCATGAATAGAAATACAAAAAAAGCAAATAGAAATACAGAAAATCATACAACTTTCAAAGTAATAAACAATAGTTTTGCTTGAAATTACATGTTATGTATATTGTACACTTTCTAAAGCACTGAGATTTTTTAAAAACAAATGATTATATTTGCTTCACCATTCAAAGAACGATTAGACACAGGGATGGGTTGGGCGTTGAGGGTAGGGATTTTTTTTTTTTTTGGGGGGGGATAGACAAAAATAAAGCATTCTTGGGCAAAGTGCAAAGTTTGTTGACCAAATGTTTAGCCATATTTGACCAGCAGATAGTGGCCAGATATTTTATGACCAATGGGAAATCTATGGTGGATATCGACAGCCGAAACAAAAAGTTCAATCAACCTACTTGGACTAATGGGTTTGGCAGACTAGATCATGAACAGGTCGTGAGTAATGTTCCCTTGGTCAATTCTGCAGCTGTTAATCAGTCTCATATTTACCCCCAATGCAGACTAGCAACATTGTACAGCTATATGAAAACCTGGATTATGGATAGCTATACAATAAGAATTAATGAAATGAAAATGTTACATTTCTTTTAACAATGTTTCTTTAAAAGAATTTCGTAAGAATAAACCTCTCAAGCATGTGAAAGGCCTGTTAACCTGATGCCCATCTTTATGAACAGTAGTCAAGTTCACACAATAGGAGCTAAACTTTTAAGTTTCGCTTGTAGTCTCAAAACTTCAAATTAACTTGTAGTTTCAGACTGTATGAACGGACTCATAGTTTCGACACTTTAAGTTGACTTGTAGTTCTAGAACCACAAGCGAGCTCATGGTTAACACTGAAACCATGAGCAGTGGGGGGTCCTCCCTCGCAGTTTTGGACCATGTGAATGGAATAAACTTTAAGTTTCGCAAGCTTGTAGTTACGATGACCTCTCTGTTCATGTTAAACTTCCGGGTCATATCCTCTGCAAGAATTATGAATATAACAATTGTATGTGTACTGTACACACAATCGGTATCTACTTCCGATGTTAACAACAACTGCTCGGCTCGTATTTTCAGAACAACAAGCATCGTTGTTTCGGGCCCATGTGAACCCTTGTTTTGGTTAGTGAGTCGTTGTTTCGTTAACTTAAAGGTTTCACTAACTTAAAGTTTCAAAACCACAAGTCCTGTATGAACGTAGCTAGTATGTCACTGGATTATGTTTTCTTTAAAGCTTTCTTGCAGCTGTTATTATAGAACCTCCAGTTTTCATTACTTCAATCACTATTTCTTTTAATGCAATCATAATATAATTTGACAACTGATGGCATGAAAGCATATTCCTAAGCACTCAAATGACTGGAATATCTAAATTCCTTGGTTTTAGTTTATTTAATGTACAAGTACACGCATCACATTTGCAAATGTAATGACTTTCATCGGGCAAAACCACAAGAACACCTTTTCTTTGGCAACTTCCCCTACTGTAAACGCTGTTATTTTCGCGCGATTAAATTTTCGTGCTGAGCGACGCCAAAACATATTTGCGGGTTCCTAAATTCGCGCTGCACTATTACACGCTCATATGTACACCCACTCCATTTATCAATTTACACACACGTAGTCCATTCAAATGCATACGGCATGCACAACTACACACACGTGCTCAAAAATGAATTGTACACACACACACATATTAATGTGCTGAAGTGCTCAATTCAACCCGCATAGGAAATCGGGCTAATATTTTCGTGAGTTCTAGAATTCGCGCTTGCCAAAAATAGTGCGAAATCCGCGAAAATTAATGTACCGCGAATATTTCTGCATTTACAGTATTTGATTATCATCACTAAGTGATGGTGAATTCCATGACAAATTGAGGGGTTAATGTCTGATAATTATTTCAATTACAAATAATGCCTCCGGCTGTATAGTCATGAATTGTATTTCCGAACAGCATTGTATTACCGAACGCGTAATACAATGTTAAGTTAAGCACTTAAAATGGCTTTCATACGTGTGGGACTACGCGTATGTTCTCCACATTATTTGACACACAGAACACAGGGCAGAAGATCATAAAATGAGGCAAAAAACATAAGTAGCCTAATATCTTATAACTTGCTCTCTCGTCACCCCCAGTCTTCATCCCGTTGGCCCGAAATCGGGGTAAGTTGTGTCTTTTCCCATAGGTGACACACGTTCGGTAATATAATACCTTTTTCAAAGGACCAAAATGCCGCGTCGTTGGGAAGGGGCTCGCTCGGAAGGGAATATCATATTAAATCTACGTTGTCTTTTTCAAATTCCACCAACTTCTTTTTCTGTAGGACTTTAAGCATTCATTATGAAAGTTTGACATATATTTGTTTGATATTTTATTTGCTATTGCTGATTTTCTGAAAAGTGTTTGGAAATAGGATCCACTACCATAATCATTAAAAAGTAATTATTGATTTCTGCTCAAACGCTAGTCCAAAGAAACAGTTGGGATTAGGGCAGAGCCTGAGGATCTAGATGCAATATCCTCTTGTCAATTAACCAGTAATTATTGGAACAGAAACAGTTTGCTGGTGCCACATTTAGGCAGATAATCACTCCACACTTTGGTCAGCAGAGGCATAAAAACTGCAAGAAAAAGAAAGATGTATCAAAATAGTATACCCTACTTTGGGAGTTTAATATTGAAAATTTACAACTTTTGCAACCTAGACTACCTAAGTCATCGTGTGGCTATACAAGAATTACTAATTTCCCTTATCATGATTCTTTATACAACTTTTTTTTTTTATAAGAGTCTCGTATAACTTTCCCCTGTAGTATGAACAGGCAAAAATACCCTTTCAAATACTATTCCTTTCATACCTAGTTTTGGGCTTGGCTAAAGCAAAGCATGTTTGTGAAAAGCCATTATCACATTATTCCAATCTGAAATCAATTTTTAATTTTCACAAGACATTTCAAAAACCCAGGACAAGTGAATGAATTTGGTATCCCTGAATAGAGTACAAGTTACTTGGCATTTTGTACCATGAAATTAGGTTCTAGCATCACAGAAAGTTTGTAACTTTCTTATAAAAAGCTACTTTAAGTGTGTTCTTTTTTCCCATATACGCCCTGTATTGGCCCATGTTTGTTACATGGGCATTACCGTAATGCAACAAGCCACTGCAAAGTGTAGAGTGATTATCTGCCTAAATATGGCACCAACAAACTGTTTCTGTTCCAATAATTACCCTTTAATGGCAAGAGGATATTGCAACTAGATCCTGTGTCCTAATTCATTTATTTTTCTTTGGACCATCTGTGTTTAGGTAGAAATTAATCTTAATTGTAACCTTTTAAACAAATCTACCAAAGTTGGGTATACTTTTTTTTCTCTACACCCTGCAGTGATCCATGGGTATATGTATAACTAACTGCAACAATCCATTGCAAAGAGTGGAGTGATTATCTGCCTAAATGTGCCACCAGCAAACTGTTTCTGTTCCAATAATTACTGGTTAATTGACGAGAGGATATTGCATCTAGATCCTCTGGCTCTGCCCTAATCCAACTGTTCCTTTGGACTAGTGTTTGAGCAGAAATCCATAGTTACTTTTTAATGATGACAAACATCTCTTCTTTACTTCAATATTCTTTTCATGACCCCTTATCATAAGGACTCGGGGTTTAAAAAGAAAATCCTAGCATAATAAGATTTCCTGTTTTTGTGAAAAGAAGAGAAAAACACACTAAACTTTCAAGGCATCATCACTTAAAATGACATGATGCAAATCTGGCATGGAAACGTCCAGGGTTGTAGCTACTCCGTGCTGCGACATCGCCCAGTCTTGAGTCGAGTGCCACTTTCCTGCCAGGCACTACTTTTCATAACCGAAGTTCCATAATTGCACAAATACACACTTTATCTTCATTGAAAAAGACCTTGTCACACTCCAAAATCAATTATAAATGCTAGTCAATGATTTACAAGGATAGTGTGTTATAATTTATATCCATATAGTAGCGCCCACAATATATCAAAGCAAGTGGAGTGGCATATATGTTGTACAGGATTTTACATGATAACAGGTGTTATCAACAATTCCAGAATGAGTGTCATTTCACAAACGACAGTACAGAGACCTGTCTTGTAAATAGTTGTGATAGATTCCAATCAATCAAAATTTTGTATTGACTGCGACTCTGTACTAACGAGTTCAGGAGGTTGTAAGCTTGCAATGGACGGAGGACTTGCGATCAATCTGCATCAATCGTGACTCTTTATATTAAAGGTAGGACCCAGGTCTTATCAATGGGCAATTCATCTGACACAAACACACACACACATACAAAGAAAAACAGCAACAAAAAATTATTATTAAAAAAAGGAAAGAAAGAAAGAAAAAAAGCAAACAGGATAGACACTTTAATAATGAAGACTCCTTCTGAACCCAAGTACTAAGTCATTCAAACTGGAATGATGTCTTAAAATGTTTCAATGATTACAGCATCACAAGAAAGGCATACATTAATGGACATCAATGGACAAATGGAGAGTCCAGTGTGAATGAACCTAATCTGGTAACAGGAGTAATCAACAGTTATGGAACCGAGTCCAGGTTTACAACTGATAGTACCAAGAATACACTTTAACATGTAAAGTGGAGTTCTGATCATGTGATTACATGTACACTGTGAAAGAAACTGTCTCAAAGCAGTTGGAAAAAATTGATTATGTCTACATAAGAATTAGCATATACATGAGGTTTTGGAATCGTCAAAATGATACACTGTAGTGAATGGACCGTCTCGCTGAAAAGCATGTGTGCTGCACACGGAAATAGGTGCATGGGACTAGACTGCACACACATGGCATGAATGTTCTGCCCGAACATTTCCGCTATTTCTAGTTATATTTCAAATAAGAGCGCATTTGAAGAGCAATCATTTTCAGGGGATATTTTCACTATGTTTTTTTTTTTCAAATTGACATAAGAGGAACGAGAAAGCTCACAAATTATAATTCCCCTTTTGTCATTCCCCTTTCCCAGAACTCAACCTGCTCTTAAATGCCGGTGACAAACTGTTGATAATGAAAAATCTGGACTCAGAGAGATTTAAACTCTTTTTTTTTTTTAAAGATAGTATCACCCTATTCAATGGTTTTATTCAGACACACGATTTGTTCATCTCTCCACTCCTTGGGAAGTATTCCTACCAGATGGTCACCATAGAGCAAGGCTTTCTGCGTCTCTAACAGCAGGGCCCCGTTTCATAAAACTTGTTATCAATAACAAGTTACAATAATTGTTATAAACTACTGAAATCCTTGGATCTGATTGGCTGAGAGTAAACTTGTCATAGAAATTGATAACAAGTTTATGAAACAGGGTCCAGGGGCACGTTTCATCAAGTGTCTTGTCAGTGATTTTTACTGACAAAATTTGCTCTCAGCAAATCAGATGCAAGGATTTCAGTAGCTTGTAACAGTTGTCGGTTAAAATCACTGACATAACACTTGATGAAATGCTCCCCTGGTCCCCATTTGGTTTTTTGACACATACCCCAGTGACAATTACTTTGTGGTAAATTTCATACACTAACTGAATTGTTAACTTCAACCCTGGACCGAACACTAGAATATCTAACCCAAACTATTAAAAACCAAATTGCAATCCTAACTTCCATGTTTGATGAAATTAAAGGTTGAGTTCTGGGAAAGCTGGAAAATAATTTCTCATTCCTTTTAGGTTAGTTTGGAAGCTTATCATAGAAGAAGTGTCCCCTGAAAAGGATTGTTCTTCAAATGCCCTCACATTCAAAATATGACAAGAAATGGCTGAAATGTTCGGGCTGAACATTTGTGTGTAGTCCCATATACACATTTCTGTGTGCAGTGCATGTGACTCTCAGCAAGACTGAATTAATTTCTGATCATTTTGGTAATTCCAAAACCTTACAACATACACCAATTCTTATGTGCTATATAATCAACCTTTCTCAATTGCTTTAAAGGTTCCCTTTTATGGAATTACAAAGGAACTTCAATTAGTAGACTTTTCTACTGTGAATCCAGATCTGTCAACCATTTTACCTGAATTCCATTCATTAATCTGTTAGCTTGAAAATAAAAAATTAATTGGGAACGCCCCTAAAAATTTTGGAAAATCGGTCCAGCGATCGATGACGTTATGTGACGTCACACTCAGAATGCTTGACTCCACGCAAGCTGAAAGTGTGTGTAGGCTATTGAACTTCGTGTAGATCCTAGCTTCGACTTCGTGTAGATCCAAGCTTCGACTTCGTGCCATTACAGCCCTTCATTTTAGTTTTTTTTTAATCCTATATCAACGAACGATAACATCTTCTTCAGACAGAAGAAATAAAAGAGGAATTAGGGGCACGGCCGTATTTGTTTGAACCAGACATGTCGGATTCTGATTATATGACAGAGACGTCCCTGATTTCAATAACGGAGAAGATAATTATCGACGGGAGACTTTGGAATTATAACTAGTAATTCCTTTTGATAATTAGATTGCCGATTAAATTTTAATTTACGCATATCCACCAATTATGAATCTTGTTTGCGCTTGCAAAATGCCCCAGTCCTGATGAGGCTGAGCTGATAGCTGATCGAGGCAGTGAGCTCGACGTGCGCAGGTGTACACGCCGTGCCGTTCGGTCGTTCGCCTGCTGACCCTGCCTGGCCTGGGCTTGGGTAGGGTTTTACTGGTGCATGGGGTGGTAGCGTTTTGTTTCTAGTAAATTCTAACATTGATATCCAGAAAACTCTTAGCTCTCCTGTTACCTTGCATGTTTTCATTGTGCTGCTATGAATAATAAGTACCGGTAGACTAAGTTAGTGTAGGTACAGTGATAGTTGATCAATAGATTATGATCAATAGATACCGTAGATCAAGTTTGATTTTGGGGATGGCATCTTGCTTCAGGGACGGCCTCTTTTTGATGCCAAACGCCGCATGCAGCCCCGTACTATCGAGGAAGTCCTCCGCACAAATGTGCTCGGAACACACGGACACTGCGGTCACTCGGCCCCTTCCAATTGACGCGAGTTAGTTTCACTTTTGAGGTCCATTTTCTTCTAATATTTGGGTCTTTGAGGAATAAATGTAGACTTACACCCTCCTTTGTGATGTTGCTGCAACCTGCAAAGACACAGCGTTGCGGCATACTTCGATTTAGAGGTGGTTTTCGAGGTGGTATATAACTGCAAGTTAGTTTGCACGCGTGATATATGCAAGATATTGTAAACAAGCATCGGCGATGTCGGTTTGTGACGTCACACGTCAATCATGCTCGAAGAACGAGAATTCGGGGTTTAAAAGGGGGCGGAGCTTAGCAGACTCGTTTAGGCCTGAATACGTGGGGAAAATATTATTTTAAAAATATTCAGATACGTATTCATTGCAAACGGATGTCATTTTTCAATTTAGATGAGTATCATGTACAAAATAACAAGAATTAGAATTTCATAGAAGGGAACCTTTAACCCTTTCTAGACAATTGACCACATTTTGTGGTTTGGCTGAATAACTTTTGATTCAGATCTCTAAAAAATATACCAGATACATGAGTAGAAAGAGCAAAAATTTCTGCAAAAACTATGTCCATTTTTGCTGGATGACCATATTCTGTTTGATGCCAATAATTTAAAAAACAAGAATAATCTTTGAAATCCTTAAATTGGCAACACAATGAGAGGTTCAAAATCATTGTTTTTAATAAAATTGGCAATTTTTTTGAACCCTTTGACAGAGTTTGTAACCATGTATATTAATTAAAAAGATTTTACACCTTATTAGCACCTTGTAGCACTAAAAGAAAATATAACTGTTGCCAATTTGAAGAACAAAATGTGATCAATTTAGTCCTTGAATAATTCCTGTCATGAAAGGGTTAAAACAGTTTCATTCACAATCCAATCTAGTGACCAGAACTCAACTTTATCTTTAATGGCCCTGAGCAAATGCTGCAGAAGCATTATTTATATGCCAAGCAGCCCCCCCCCCCCCCAAAAAAAAAAATGGGAGTGGTGAGCGATTTAGCTCTGGAAAGTTCCAAAAGAGCTATGGGGAGTGTTTCATCAAGTGTTTTGTCAGTGATTTTTACCGACAAGTTTGCTCTCAGCCGATCAGATGCAAGGATTTTAGTAGCTTATAACAGTTGTCGGTAAAAATCACTGACAAAACACTTGATGAAACGCCCCCCTGGTAAACTGTAAACTGGTAAAAAGGCAATAGAATACATTAAAATCTCTGTGAAAAAAAATTTGCACTTTTACAGCACAAAATCCAAAAAGAGCTCCCGTGCACAGAAAAGTATTTTTCACACCAATGTCAGGTCATCCACCATATCTCTCCTGGGTATAGAGCGCCCAGATACTAAAAAATGACAGAAAAGCCCGTCTTACCTTTCCGACGCTCTTGACACCCTTGACGAGGGCGAGAAATGTCAGGATCCAGACCAGCGCCAAGCAGAGGAGTAGCTGCCATCGGATCACCCCAATGTCATGCAGGCCAGAGCTACGCTGGAGCACAACATTACTGTTTTCCCCCACACACAACGCAAATGCGTTCAGAGAAAGGAGATGAAAAGAATGTGCAAGCATTAGCATGGGAGTATGCATCAAGATACAAAGGGGCTCTGACTGATTGTGATTTTATGGTTGGAGGGAGGGGGAAGAGAAAGATAACACATAAAAATAGCACCCCAAATCAGGTGAAAGCTCTATACCAAAATACTCAAGTAGACACACGTTTACTAAGAACATAGTGTAAGAAACAAACAAAAAGAGGGAGAGAGAGAGAGCGAGAGAGAGAGAGGAAAAACATGGTGAAAAACAAAGTGGTAAGGTCTGGCATTGCAAAGAATAACTTGAGAAAACAAGGGAAAATAATTTTTTTCAAATACAAGATTTGCAGATAAAAGAAGTAAGGAAAAAGGGCTCGAAAAGGTTTAATTACAGGTTTGATATAAGGTTCAAATTTATATAATATATCAAATTTTGAAAACACTATAAAATCTTTAAAAGGTATTTTGTCCTTTTAAACCTTCTTTTATTTAAATATACTTCCATCATAGAAAATCACAAATTTTGAGGAAAGTTAGTTTGCAATCATGCAAAAGAAATTAGAAAAATCATGCCAGTTTTCATCCACTTTTCAAGAGAATTAAAAAAAAAAAAAAAAAAAAAACATATCCTTAGAAATCTTTTAACAGTGATTATATTGGATTAATGAAAATGAAAACACTTTTCAACCAGATCTGACCCTGAATGATAATGCCAATTCATCATTCAAAAAAAAATTTTCAGATTAATATAATCTTGGGAAAGCATCATAAATTTGCACTTAAAAACAAACAAGCTATTAATAAGCATTATAAAATAAAAATTGTTTGATTAGCACTGAAACTATAATGTCGTATCAAAAACATTTCACAAAATATTTTATATTGGTTAGTTTACCCCCCTCCCCCAAAAAAAAAATGCCTAAAAAAAAAAAATCAGTTCAGATCATTAACTGTTAATCGAGGAAAGAATACAAAGCTGGATATAAATCATGTATCTGGAAATCATTATGGAAAGAAAGGAAGAAGCATTTGATTGAATTTGAAAGATACAATTCATCATGTTGAATAATTAGTGAAATTTGGACAGCACATAAAACTTTTCTTGATGCAATGACTTCAGCATGAGCAATGTATAGTCAATCATTCAGCACTGCAATTAAAAAACAAATATGATGCAATACCGGATACACACACAACACACACACACACAATGACACGCCCACTCCAATGCAGACCCACAACCTCTCATAGCTTCTTACACAACATCTTAACGACCCATTCACACAAGGAAAACTGACACCTCACGCATACTGTATCACCTCGTCCAGTTTTCATGATTATCTCACCACAGAGACAAGGACTTGACAACCTGGAACCGCTGCTGCAAGGAAAGGTGATTTGAGTTTACTGCGATTAATGAAGAAAGAAACAAGGAATGATATGATTAGTAGTATGTAAATTATACCCCTGGCTCGATTAAAAAATGTAGATAATGTTGATGTAGTAATATGTAAATGACACCCCTTTTGTTTTCAAATGTGCATATTATGTTATGGTGTTCGTATTAACAGCTGAGAGTATCGATGTTTGGAAAAAGAAAAAAAAAAACATGCAAAAACATTATATCCTACCTGTACATGTGTATTTTAAGAGAGCAATAATTTCCTCTTAAATGGCAAGTGCTGGGTATGTCGTATGTTACTCAATTCCCAGTAACGTTCATTATATTTCTCCTTAAAAATTTTACAGAAATAGAAATTATGATTGTTTTATAATCTCTGTGTCAGTTTTAATTTCAGTCCAATTTTAATATTCTGATTTGTATTCATGTTTTGTATTTACTTATTTTGTTATATATATTGCCATTCTTATTTCATATGTTATTTTTATCCATGATCAATTTTTATTTATTTCTGCAATGTAAATATGCTAATTTCAGCCCTTGGGCTGCCAATCATGTATTGAATTTTATCTGAAATAAACCATTACTTGAACTTGAACTTGAACTTGTTACAAGTACATGGCGATGTATTATGGAATAAGGAACAAGAATTGACATGAAAATATCATTTTACTTCATATTTTGTTTGATCCAAGCTCTGGTAGAACTATCAGCTCGATAGAATAATCAGATAAACTAAATCTTAAAAAGGGTTGGTAACATATGAGACAAAACAGCCTCAACTTGCCCAGCCCAATTATCATATAGGCTTTTTACACTTGCAACATTTTGCTTAGTCTCATACTATTGGTGGGGCTATAAAACGAATTTTTTTTGGCATTATTCTTCTAGCCATGTTGTTGCAAACAACATTAATGACTTTTTTCCATCTTTAGAATTACCGTCAATTCAAACAGTTTCATTTGATCGCCTCCAAAAACAGACAACTCCAACCAAAACCAGCACACAAAAGAACTCGAATCAAATTAAATCTGAAATAATTCAAAGCTACATGTAGTTTGACAATAGGGAAAACTAATTTTTTTTACTGGAGCTCTTTTGAAATATAAAATACCTTGGGGGGGGGGGAGAATTCTATATCTTTTCAATGTTTTTTTCTATCCTGTTTCTGAATTTTCCTGTGTTAACTCACTCTTGGTCTTTTTTCAATCTCTTTTTCTCCTTTTTGTTGCTGGTTGATAGAGACTGAAGAACAATGCCCTCTCTGAATCACACCCAAACAACATATTCCATGCATTTCTGCAACATGTATTTTCTTTGAGTTTGCATACAATAACATGATTTTGTGTGACTTTGGTGACAATGATATTTCATTGTCTCCAGAACCTACTTTTGCTGAGATTCATTTCTTATTCATCAGTGTCGGAGAGTTGCTTGTGTGTGTGTAGTCATGAAAAGATTGCTTCTACATAGAGCATGCTTATATAATAGATATCCTTTCAAATTCTCCATCAGATTTTAATAGTTGTCGGGTGCTTTAGTGTGATATTTACGATAAAAAATGTTGTTGTGAAAAAGTTTTTAAAATTTTCTACCTTGTTTATTGGAGTTAAAATGAAGAATATCTCAGATGTAGTTCTGAAATGATTACTGAGTTGAAAGCAAATGACATGTTGTGTTATGTTCATATAAGTCACTCGTACCAAAGTCACACCATCACACCAACCCCAAACCTTGACCTTCCACGTTTTTCCATGACCGTGGGAACCCCGCTTTAGTCAGTTTGGTGTCTATCTCGTTGGTGCGACTATGGCATACGAGAGTCAAGATCCATGGTTAAAGCTTGCATGATAATTTAAAATCGTCATGAGGAATATTCTGACTTGCAAAAGGATTAACTTCCTGAACATTTTCTAACGGTAAACAATATGCAAATACAGGAAATAAGAGGGGATAAATAATTCAAATACAAATGGCCTTTATCAACATAATCTATATATTCCCCCTTTGTTCTGAGTAAACCCTAAACCCTGTCAGATCATTAGAGAATAAATTCAAAACATCCAAACAGCTTTTTTTCCAAGTACATATTAAAAGATTGAACAGATAGTATTGATCCTACTGCTTTCGAAACTTCTGTGGCAATTCCACCAACATATAGTTTTTACCATCCCCCATCCTATCCCAAGTGCTAACACTGTTTTCTGAGAGCCAGAAGGGTGTAACTCCATGTATTCAAAAGTATATGAGTTAACCCTTTCAGGACAAGAATTATTCAAGGGCTAAATAGATCATATTTTGTTCTTCAAATTGGCAACAATAATATTTTTCTTTTAGTGCTACATGGTTCTAATAAAATGTCATATCTTCGAAAAAAACTATACATAGTTACAACCTTTGTCGAAAGTTGAAAAAATTCCAATTTTGATTAAAAAAAACAGTGATTTTGAACCTCTTAATATGTTGCCAATTTAAGGATCTGAAGCTTATTCTCCTTTTTAAAATTCCTGGTATCAAACGCAATTTAAGGATTTTGAAGCTTATTCTCCTTTTTAAAATTCCTGGTATCAAATGCAATATGGTTGTGCAACAAAAATGGACACAATGTAAGCAGAAATTTTTGCTTGTTCTACTCATGCATCTGGTATATTTTTTTAAGCTCTGAATCAAAAGTTCTTGAAGCAAACAACAAAATATGGTCAATTGTCTCGAAAGGGTTAATGCCCTTCTGGCACTCACTCCACAGAAGATCCTTTCCTTTCAAGTGTGTACTCTACATGCATACTCCAGCAGGAGAGAGATTGATTGCGTATAATATATGATGAATGTATGAAGGCATATGTTTCAGTGGAACATGTGTGGATATGAAATAAGAACAAATGCATGTTCGTGTAAGCTATACATGTAACGCCTTACTGAAAGGAAGTGGAGTTCTGAGGACATTGATTGATATTCTAATTATACCTAGCAGTCCTGGCTGATGCAGAAAAATATATAGGTAGCCCTCAGTATCAATTATCAATCACATAATGTCTAACCATGAAACATCCATATGGAAGACATTGCAGAAACGATTAATGCGTAAGTTTTCAATTGAAATCAAAATGAGCACTCACTCATTGCAAGAATAAAATTATGAAATTTCTGACAAGAGTGTTTAGCAAAGGAAAGTTGCGTTTAGTACTTCAAAGTTTACGTTTTGCATTGAAATTTCTCTTCATTAGTTTCCGGATTATTTTACATTCAAAATTTCAGCATTTGTTCAGTTTCCCCATTTTTTAGTTTCCTAAATTTTACAATAAAATTTAAGCCCAGTAGCATCGCTTCCTGACATCCCAAAACATGTTCTTGTAATTTATATATATTGATAATTGTGCAGATATCATATAACATTGTAGCCATATATTATAAGGGCTGATATTACTCTTTTACGTCTCTCCTGCAGAACTCCACTTTACTTATGAGAATGAAAATGTCTTAAGCATATATATATATATATATATATTATATATATATATATATAAAATGTGAGTTAAAATATTCTTCCCAATAAGTTAGATTGTGATTTTTAATCAGACTGTATCCCCTCCATTTTATTTAGCTTACCAACATACATTCATTAAAAGTGAAACAAACAATGATCATAATACTGTCTGCAGAGAACCCATAAAAGGTGGTAACTCGTACTGATTTGTACGAAAACGGATGACCAGGAAGTAGATGTTAAACAGATCTATTTCTTTTTGTAAGAGGACATGGCCTTCAGATTAAAATACACCCGGTAATATTAGTCAAAGACATTACACCTTATTAGAACCATGTAGCACTAAAAGAAAAGTATTATTGTTGCCAATTTGAAGACCAAAATGTGACCAATTTTGCCCTTAAATAATTCCTGTCCTGAAAGGGTTAAAAAGAAGAGAGTAAGATTCATAAAATCTTATTATCATCTCCACACAACCAAAATTGAGTTAGTACACCTTTTTTAGTGGTTCTCATCAGACATTATCAGAATGAATCAAGATTGAATTTTCAATGAAATTCTGAGAAGGAAAGGACACCCAGACGAATTCAAACAAAAGTGAGTAGATGCTTTTCAATTTTAAACTAAGCGTACGTTGATCAGATATTACATACGTCACTTTCAACGCGAACAACCTTGGTGCCTCAGAATTTTGTTCTTCCTAAATGTCCTTTATAAGTTGAACTATGCTCTTCAATAACGTACTGTAAGTTGATCAAAGCTAGTTCACACTGATTTGCTAAACTTGTATCATAGGTCTACAGTTGTAGACTCACAACACTTTTATCAACAACTTTCGGAATATAAAAATTGTAATCAATACATTTCACAGTCACAAACATTTCCAGAGAATCGTGTGATACATTTAATAATTGCATCACCTATTGAAATAAAGTAGTATTTTAATAGGTGATTAAATAATATGAACAATATTTATAGGCAAAACAATGCACTGGAATTGCCTGACAGTAGATTTTCTTGAAAATGTTGGTGATTGTTACTTTTTACATTCGTAACTTGGTAATTTCAATAAAAGCATAAAAAAGGAAATTGAGGAAGAACATTGTTTTGTTGAATTGTTACGATTTTTTTCTTCTTCAAAGTTCTGCAAGATTTTCACCTTTGCATCATCTGCATATATCTATGAAGTAACTCCAGTGATAATAGTTCCACAAAATTATTCATTCAGACAC
Organism: Heliocidaris tuberculata; assembly: GCA_025618425.1. Classification (NCBI taxonomy): domain Eukaryota; kingdom Metazoa; phylum Echinodermata; class Echinoidea; order Camarodonta; family Echinometridae; genus Heliocidaris; species Heliocidaris tuberculata. The sequence continues at coordinate 10,430,715 of CM046846.1, forward strand.
AGGTACTGTTTAACACTTTTGAGTGATGATAACAGCAGTCAGGTTTTGCATATAACCTCCTAAAATGACCAACAAAAAAAACAAAAAACATTTCAATCAAACTGATAATTTTGGGTTGTTACCTGATAAATTTGCTCTTTTTCTTCAGGACTATTTTTTCTATATCTCTTTTGCAAACTTAAGGGAATATTCCATCAATTGATAAACTCATTTTAATAGATAAAATCAACAGGTAAAATCTACTTTGGGGAAAATATTTGACAAACTGTTTGTTTATCTTGATCATTTGCTGCCCGTAACAATTAGGATTGATTTCGCATTATAGCCCAAAAATATCAAACAGTACTTTCAACAAAAACAGACACAGAACCAACTCAAACAAAGAACACCTGATGAACTTTTGGAAAACTCATCGAATGTTCCCCATGCATTCAACTCAAATGTATGGTCCACTACAAACATGTGTTTTTAGTTCAATTTCTCATTGTGTCAAAAACAATAGCATGTTTTAATTTCACTTTTATAGCAGAGGAAAAAGTTTTGTAATGAAATAAGATTGTGTAATATATAGATTTCAAAGAGCAAAAATGTCTCATAATGTAAGTACATGTGTAGGACCATACAGTGAAGAATATATTTCCCACACCAAACTAGTGACACTTGAGAACTCATAAAACAAAATATATGCAAATGAAAGACGGTAAAACCATGCAATGTCACATCGATTCCAGCTATTAAGTCCATTGCCTAAACACACATCAAAAAAAGAAAATGACAATTGTGAAAATAATGAAAGTATGATAACAAGTCCACTTCAAACGAAGAAAAATAACCACTTCATATTCTTATAAGTTATATAAGTAGTGACGTATGTATCTGAGCACGTATAGGCTAATTCAGTAATACTAAAAAAGTATTGGTGAATGAAAACTGCAAATATAATCCTCTTTCTCTACTCTCCATAAAAGAAACAGACTGCTAGTCTCTAAGAAATCCTAGAAATATATACTTATTTAGCTGCCAAAAGTTGCTCAAAATTGTTCAAGTTCTCTGAATCCCTTTCCTTCTGCAGCTGAGCAACGTGTTTGCAAGAGGGCACCCCATGCCCAATGAAGGATGTAGAAGGCTTCGTCCCTCTTGCAGACACTACGCTCAAATAATAAATGAAAAAGAGGAAGGAAAACGATCAACATACTCCCAAAATTCCTGAGCAGGCCTCTTGAGGTACTCGTCGACGGCGGTTTCATTGGTGGAATTTGGAAGCATCGTGGTCATTGACCACGTGCTTACACTGTACTCGTCGATGGTTTCATTGTACGTTTCATTGAGCTTGGACAGAGCGGTGCGCGCGTCGGTGCAGTTTTCCGACGCCCACAGAGGATTGCAATACTTCCAGGGCAGCTCTCTCGCAAAAGAGACGAAGAAGTAGTAGAAGATGTAGGCAATGATAACAGGATAGTAGATGTTGACTAAACTGTTGATCATGCACATGGTTAGCCCAATACCTGAACACAACACACAGGATACAGTTTTAATAGTACATTTATAATAACCAATTGGCAATGTTATGAGAATGTAAATGGAGGGAAAATGGAAACTTTGGAAATCATTTAAAACAATACTCAACAGGCCTGGGTAATAGGGGTCCATTTCCCATTTCTCTCTCTCTCTCTCTTTAATATCAAATCCAGACAGGAAAGGATTTTTCTAGTTATGATATCTTTTTCCTTTTTTTTTTGTTGGTAGAAGTCAGTCACAGAAAGGCCAAAAACCGATATTGACTCCTCCACTTCATTATTCAATCGTTATTAGTTTGTACAATCATTTAAAAGCTTATGTAATCAGTAATTTCTTCAAAGCATTCCTCCTTCATGTTTTTTTTTTGTCAGTAATTTTTGTATGCTATTAATTGTTATGTGCAATTCATTTTATATGTATTTATATTTTCTTGCTTCATAATACCCGTTTCTATCAAAGTGGAAATAAATAACCTTGAAACTTAAAAAACTTAAAACTTCACGTACCGCATACTTGTTAAATGCAGATGTATTGAGTTAATTGCAAATTTCCTATATTCTTTCCATCTGTGGTTTTCATTCTATGGGTTGAAAACATCCTAATGAACATCTGCAGCAAAGAAATTGATTACTTCCCTCTTTCCCCCACCCACCCAGTTCTCAGCTCTTGAGAGAGAGAGAGAGAGATGGACAAAGATGGAGAGAGAGAAAGACAGAAAGAGAAAGAAAGAGAGAGAGGGGAGCAATTCAGAAATTAACAAGCTCCATAAAGGGTTGTTCCCATTAGGAGTGAGAACACATTGCCTAATTGATTAGTCACTGGAACCTTTACGAAATCAGAATATGTCAGGCGCCCAGGAAACAAAAGATGACTGAAGCTGAGAAATCGTTAAATTCTAGCTGAAAAGAAAATCAGTAAAACTAACACAGAGACGATATTTGATCAATTTGGTTTCAAAAGATGACTGAAGGGCAAAAATCAAGAAACCCTCGCTGAAAAAAATTGCAAAGCTCAGGGACTTTATTGCTTCTTTAGTTTCTGAGGAAACAAAGATTACTCACAGCAGTGCTTGAATCTGAGGGCTCAATATGACCACTAGCTTACAGCTGTGTGGGACTGAAAAGACTAATCTACTAGGGAAGCAGCTGATATAAGTCAGTTTCACACGAAGGGAGCTAAACTTTTAAGTTTTGCTTGTGGTTTCAATTTGAATGCATTACAAAAATGGCCTATTCAGAGGACAAGCTATAAAACAATGGAACTGTAAACCAGTTGATTGATTAAAAACTGAAGCGTTCAGTCTGAAGTAAAATAGGTAAAGCAATCTGTCCACAAATAACCTGTTCATCCAAACACTCACAGGGAGGGGGAAAAACTACAGGTTCTCATGTGTAATAAAGGAGGAGAAGCATTTTGTGTGTGGTTGTTATACGTCCCCATGGGCACACATAACAGACAGAGCCCTTTTCATAGTCAAAAGTTTGTTTGGCAGGGACGATAAAAGTCATAATGCATTAAACGCTGCAATCGTGATCATCAGAATCATCGTAAAATTGCGGTTCACATCTGGTACATAGAAATATATCCCCAAGTAAACAAAATGCTCACATATTTCAAAAGAACATATGCAATTGCTACTTTTTATCCTGTGATACGACAGCAAAGTTCATAGTAAATTAACCTGATAAATCTATTGACAGAGTTTATAACAAAAATAATTTGCGCTGTAGAGTTCGACATGATAAAGAGATATGATTTATGGTTTCAATGTTGACATCAGCGAGGGGTAACTTGGATTTTACTACGGGTGCATGAATGCCATTAAGCAAAACATACAGATATCACCATCTGTATGTTTTTCAGTTCAAATGCACAAATCAAACTTGACAGGAGCGTACAATGCTTTGTTTTTGAAACAGACATTTTGGGGGCACAAGACTCGTCTGACAGAACTACAGCTTGCACATCTTTAGTGCCAAGTGGCATTTGAGGAAAATTTACAAACATTGTTGTTTTCTGTCACATGATTTCAAATTGTGGATAAATTTGACTTTGGAGATTCAAATTTTGGACTCTTGAGTGGTGGGTTTCGGTACCAGAATTGCTGGCAGTGGGCGTTAAAGCCGAGCGGTAGATTCTATTGCCAACCGTCATCCAGTGTAGCTGGAACTCTGTTGTCTGATATCAACCAGTCACTGGTGTTCAAGACGCGAGGGCATTATGACTCTGCTGTATATAAGCCTACCCAGAGCTACATGTATACATGCGGAGAGTCGTGATATTGGAGGTCGCTTCTGATTGGTCAGTCATTTCATGGAGCTTCAAATAGTTCCCGCCCATAGAGAATGTATGTAAGAGGGAACAATTGGGAGCTCCATTCTCCACCATGTTCTAAAAGACCGCGTGTACACGCAAAGGTGTATTATGCACACGTCACAATTCTCTCTTTCAATGTGCACTGAACCTACCTTTAAAAGCTGGTGCCATACACCATATTTGGATGACACCACGGCTTGCAAACTGGCCAAGACCGAGTTCCATCAAGAACAAAGGTAGCCCGCTCAGTGCCAACATGAGGAAATAAGGCACAAGAAAAGCACCTGTAAAGGAAACAATTACATTAAAAAAAAAAACATACTTAGGCACATTAAAGTTTTGCTTACTTTACATTAGAAATCTAATCTACTTTTAAAAGCATTAGCACAAGAAAAGCACCTGTAAAGGAAACAATTACATGAAAAAAAAAAAAACATACTTAGGCACATTAAAGTTTTGCTTATTTTACATTAGAAATCTAATCTACCTTTGAAAGCATTAGCACAAGAAAAGCACCTGTACAGGAAACAATTACAGCAAAAAATAAACATACTTAGGCACATTGACATTTTGCTCATTTTACATTAGAAATCTAATCGACTTTTAAAAGCATTAGCCTGCCTCATTTGGAACATTTTGCTCATTTTACAGGAGAAATCACAGTGACTTTAGTGTACAGTATATTTTGCTATTGCACACTCGTTTACTGCACACTGCATTTGATGATGAAAATGGCACATAAGACGTGACCAAGGGGGCATTTTATCAAGGATTTCAGTAGCTTATAACAGTCATTGCAACTTGTCATTGATAACAAGTTTTATGAAACAGGGCCCTGGTCTTACAAAATCTTCAGGGCCCCATTTCATGAAATTTGCTTTCACTGACAATTTACAATAACTGTTATAAGCTACTAAAATCCTTGCATCTGATTGGCTGAGAGCAAATTTGTCAGTAAAAATCACGGACAAGACACTTGATGAAATGCCCCCCCCCCCCCCCGATTAGAATTCAAACAGCCATTTCATAATACACTATTTAAAAAATGTATTATAACTGAATCTTTTTTCTTAATGGCAAAACTTACACTAATTCATTATTTAATGTAATCTCATGTAGGATCAGTATTCCAGTCTGTATTTCATTGTCATTTTTTTTCTTTTTCCCTTGAAATTTCTCAAATTTCCAACTACACTCACCAAAAAAGGAAAGGGGACACTATTTATAGTTAAGATTTTCAAATAAATATTGGATATAACGACACTCAATCAGTGAGTGTCTTATTTACGAATGAGGCATACTCACCTGTCCCTGTTTAACATTGCTATTCACCCCACCCCACCCTCAACAACACCGGTAAGATCTCCCACATAATTTATGCATGCCCCTGGCACGTACAGCGTGCAACCCGTCAGGGGTCACCTCGTGACCTACATCCCTCGTCACTTCCTCTTTCACACAGCAGGAAACCTATCCGACGGGGAGGTAGGGTGGGAGACTTGACAGGTGAGTATGCCTCATTCGTAAATAAGACACTCACTGATTGAGTGTCGTTATTTCCATCATTATCGGCATACTCACCTGTCCCTGTTTAACATTGCTAGATTACCACAAAAGGACTAGCGGAGGATAGGCCTACTCAAATTAGTTCCAATACAATGTCAGAAAATCGCACTAAAACTTCGGATCGTGATAATGAGAGGTAACAATGAAAATAGGACCGTGATCCGAAATGTTACCAAATGGCCCTCAGAGGGCTCAACCGTCAAAAATCATACAAACAATTATAGTAACTACATAACACTTAGGCAAACCTGCCAAATAGTAAGGGTAACAGTAAGAAGCTGCAAACAGCAAAAACCCATAACTAGCTAAATGCCATAAGGCATCATAAAAATGAACTGTATAACTATGAACAGCAACTACATAACAGAAGGGTGAAGACTTGTCATTAAGACCCTTCTGTAAAAGAGTGGAGCCCCTAAATGGAGACAGGACCTACTTAGAGTGGGGGCAAGACAAGACTGCGCGGGAAAATTCTGTTCCCCGGGTGACCACGTCTGAGAGGTAAAAGGACGTGAAGGTATTGGGGTGGGCCCAGTAAGCTGAGTGCAGAATTTCTTCTACTCCCACCCCTTGGAAGAGGGCCCAAGATGATGCAATACCCCTAGTGTCATGGGCCCGTATAGAGTCCGAAAAGATAGCCTGGGGACCTCCTGACTTGATTGCTTGGACTATCCATCGGGAGATGGTGTCTGCTGAGACTGCTTTGTGAGGGGCAGTGGAGCTAACAAATAGTTGAGGGGATAAACGGATATCTTTGGTTCTGTGAGTGTACCATTTAAGAGCTCTGACTGGGCACCATAAGCGGTCTTCGGGTATGGAAGAGAGGTTGGACAGGGAAGGAATGACGATTTCACAAGGTCCAGACCTTTCGGTTTGGTTTTTGGCAATGAACCCTGGACTAGGTATTAATCGTACTTTGTCTTTTTCCCAGCGAATATGACCCTTCTCTAGGCTGAGGGCGCGAATGAAACTTCTGCGTCGACCCGAAGCTATGGTAAGTAAAAATGCGGTTTTAACTGAGAGATCTAGCAAGGAACAGCTGTGCATAGGTTCAAAGGGGGGACGGGATAAGGCCCGGAGAACTCGAGGCAGGTCCCATCGAGGTCCTAACTTGCGTGTAGGGGGCCGCTGTAGGAAGAAGGATTTTGTTAATCGATATAAGAAGCAGGAGGTGGAGACTGTTTCACCATTTTCAAACCCTTGATGGATGGCTGCTATGGCGGATCTGTATCCCCTTATTGTGGATAGAGACAGGCCATCATCAAAGAGCAAGACTAGAAAGTCTGAAATCTTACCTAGAGGGGCAGAACTAGGGTTGATGCCCTGTGTCTCGCACCACTTGATGTATCGTAGTAGTCGGGTGTCATAGATAGATCGTGTGGAGGCTCGTAGATACTTTGCTGACATCTCTGCAGCTCTGTCTGATAGGCCTGCGTTAACTGCTGCTCTCCGGAGATGATCCAGAGTGTGAGAGACAGCTTCTTGATCTCTGGATGATGAGTTTGAGTCCCTGGTTGTGACAACAGGTCTGGCCTGGGAGGAAGAGCTCTGGGAGGTTCTAGTAGTAGTTTCAACAGTTCTGAGAACCATGGTCTCCTCGGCCAAAGTGGAGCGATTAGGAGGAGAGAGGCTTTGTCCCTTTTGACCTTCTGTAGGACTTGTGGGATTAATGAAAAGGGAGGGAATGCGTAACCGAGGAAGTTCGTCCATGGAATGGAGAACGCGTCCGTTGTGAGGGCCCACGGGTCTGCGTGGCGAGTACAGTACACTGGAAGTTGGTTGTTTAGGGTTGAGGCAAATAGGTCTACTTGTGGTTGCCCGAACTTTGCGAAGATGGTGTTTGCTATTTGTGGATGTAGGGTCCATTCCGAGGGAAGGTATTTCCCCCTCGAGAGGAAGTCTGCTATGTAGTTGTCCCGACCCGGGATGTAGTTTGCTCTGATGTTAATATGGTTCTCTCTGCACCAAAGGATCATTTCCACTGCTAGGTTGCACAGCGTCCTGGATTTCGTTCCCCCTTGTCTGTTGATGTAGGACACTGTGGTTTTGTTGTCTGATTTGATGAGAATGGTCTTGCCCTTCAGCTTGGGGGCAAGTTGGATTAAGGCCAATTGGACGGCCCTCATTTCCAGGTAATTGATGTGACGTCGTCTGTCCACCCCTGACCAGCGGCCTGTTAGGTGAACGTCTTTGAAGTGGGCCCCCCACCCTTGGCAGGAGGCATCTGTAGTGACTGTAAGGGAGGGCTGCATTTGCTGCATTTCTTTCCCTTGGTATAACATGGTAGGATTGACCCAGAAGAGAATAGCTTCTCTTGTTTTCTTTGTTATTGGAATAATTTTTGATTGTAGGTCTTGGAATTTTTGCCAGGTTTTTGCGGGGGCTGACTTGTGTGTTACAAGGCTGTGTCCTGCGTTCAAGACTGTACTTATTCTGTGGTCTGTGGGTCTGGCTCGTAGGCTTGAGATTATGATTTTGGCCCCTATGAATTCGGGTGTCCTTGTGGGTGTGAGATTTGACTTTGTGAAATTTATCAGGAAGCCGAGGTTTGATGCCAAACTGATGGTGGTTTGTACATCTCTTTTTAGGTCCTCGGGGGAGGGGGCGAGAATCAGCCAGTCGTCGAGGTACATGAAGATCTTGATCCCCCTCCTGCGTAATTCTGCCGCCACGACTTGGGTCAGTCGGGTGAAAATGCGAGGAGCTGTCTTCAGCCCAAAGGGAAGGCATCGATATTGGTAGCACTCTTTTCCGACCATGAAGCTTAGTAAGTGGCGAGCGTGAGGGTTGATAGTAATGTGGTAGTAAGCGTCTTTGAGGTCTATCGACGCCGCCCACTCGTGATTCTGGATTAGAGGTAATATGGAAGAGAGGGACTCCATCCTGAACGTTTGGTTTGTGATGAGAACATTCAGTTCTTTGACATTTAGTACCATTCTGAATCCCCCCGATCTTTTCGCTGTCAGGAAGACGGGGGATATAATAAGGTTCCGTGAGAAAGGGACCTGAACTATAACCTGTTTTTCGAGAAGGGATTGTATTTCTGATAACAGGGCTAGTCTGATAGGGGCTTTTGACGGTAGGGGGGTGGGGCGGAGGATGTGGATCTGACGGCGTGGGACAGCAAGGCGTGGTTTGTACCCAGATGTGACTATCTGAAGGATAAATTTGTCTGTTGTTATTTCTATCCAATTTTGGGAAAAATGGGACAGTCTTCCCCCTACCGGAATGTGGTTGTGGGTCAGGGCATAGTCAGAATTGTGGGGCCCCCCCGGAGGGAGGGTCTCTAAAATTCCTCCTTTGTTGTTCTCCAAAGGGGAAGCGAGACTGTCTGCTTGATCTCTCGCCATGGTATTGGCTTTGTTTGAATTTGGGGCCTGAGGTTGGACGAAAGCGAAATGGTTCCCCGAGAGGGGAGGGGCCCTGCTACGAAAGTTACGGCCTTTGTGATGGGGCCTATGGGGCTGCCCACTGCCAGCGTGGGGGTTGGCGTGGGACTGTGGGTTCTGATATTGGCCTTGAAGGGCTGGTGACTGGGATTGAGCTGACTTAGGTCTAATGTTAGATAGCTTATAGTAAGTTTTGGCTGCAGTAGAGCTAGCGGAAATGTTATCTTCCAAAACAGCCTGGAAATTGCCAGCAAAGAGGTCCTTACCTTCATTGGGTTGTTTGAGGAGGGCATGACTCACATTCTTGTCCATCCTCAAAGCCTCTGTGATATTCGTGCGGCGAACTCTGCAGCATAGTAGTGCAGATCTGGCTGCCTGGTCAAATTGCAGGTCTGAGATAAGACTGATTGTATCCAGTATAATTCTTTTATCTTCCTCAGTCACTCTTAGTCTATCGGCATCCGCCAGAGCTGTAGAAAGGTATCCCTGAAGCATGGCTAGTCTCATTGCAACTCTAGCTGATGAGTCCAGCTTATCAAAGTACCCGTCATTCAGTCTGAATGTGCGCGAGTTCAGCGGGTTGGGCGTGCGGTTACGGGAGGCGGCTGCCTCCGCTACCCGGCGGGCTACCTCGGGGATGGCCGGAGTTTGTAAGAACCGTTCATAGTCCTTGGCGTCTATTCTAGCGTTCTTTTGAACTTCCGACCGGCAAGGATTCAGTTTTCCTCTCAGCTTGTCAAGGTCCTTGAAGCATTTTTTGTAGGGAGCATCCATTTTTAGCGTGGAAAATTCACCCTTTTTCGAGGATTGAAGCGACGAAGATAGGCGGAAGATCGAGACCTCCTCTTCGTTTTGAGTTTGGGTTGTCCGCTCAGCTGCCAACTGAGGGCAGTATTTCAGAATGACGGCAGTGGCCGCGTTTATTCTCTCTCCCACTGACTGTTGAGCCGTATGAGAATAAGGGGTTTCCCTATCAACTTTTTGCTCAAAATTAGACGCTGTGTCCGAATCGCAGCGAGAGGTATGGGAAGAAATAACAGAGGCAGACGATGCGGAGTAATCACCCCATCCCTTATCTCTCCGAGAAATTTGAGGTCGGTGGTACCCAAATTCAGAGTCCGACTCTCCCGCGATCGACAGGGCTGCCCGAGATGGGGAATCGCGGTTACTCTCCCGTGTCTTTTCCTTTCTTCTTCGAGACTGAGCATAAGAAGGGGAACGCTGGCGTGAGCGAGAGGAACGTTCAGACTGGGCCTGACCCGGCTCGATGGAGTGTTGATCATACGGGTCGGGGTCTGGGAAGGAGGGGACCGCCGGGGGGTCCTTCCCAGCCCTGGAACTAGGGTTAGGTGCGTTTACTGTGCATGTGGAGCTAGGGGGCAATAACGCCTGCAGAGTTTTCATGAACCAAATCCCCGCCGCATTCGTACCTGGCTCGGGGAGGGACTTGGGGATAGGATTACAGGAGTTATCATCTTTTCTGGTCTTTTTAGTCGGAGGTTCTGCCTCCGAGGGCTTCCCGACATTTTTCCCAAGGGGACGTTTAGCGATAGGTTTATCCTTGGATATTTTTTTCGATCTACTCCCTTTCTTAGGCTGGGGCAATGATGGGAGAAAATTGGAGCGGGTAGCTGCCGCACCCGCGCTCTCTGTGCCTGCTGGCGGGTTTTCCCTGCCTGCCGGCGAGGTTGTGTTCTCGTGTTCAGTACTAGGTGGGGTTTCCATGCCCACCGCAATATTGGGTTCGTTATCAGGCGGATTTGAACTCTCTTCCGCCGAACCCGGCTGTGTTCTTGATTTCATACCCGACACGGGGTTATCTTTGGTTCTTTTCTTTTTCTCAGACATCGGCAGAGGTGTAAGAAAATGAAAATTAGAGGCACAAAAGTTGAATTTTATCACTCTACGATGCACTTATGTGTTGTTGTAAGGGCGCGCAGTAGTGAAAGAGGAAGTGACGAGGGATGTAGGTCACGAGGTGACCCCTGACGGGTTGCACGCTGTACGTGCCAGGGGCATGCATAAATTATGTGGGAGATCTTACCGGTGTTGTTGAGGGTGGGGTGGGGTGAATAGCAATGTTAAACAGGGACAAGTGAGTATGCCGATAATGATGGAAATAAACTCATCTTCCATATGTCAAAATAGCGTAAAATGAATCCTCTTTAAGATTATATGCAATTGGAACCATACTATCCATACGACATAACTGCTTGGCTGGAATTTGAACCACCAACCATTCGACTGGATGCCATTGCTTACCTCCTCCGTTCCTGTAGCACAGATATGGGAATCTCCACACGTTGCCCAGACCAACCGCCCAGCCGAGGCACGATAAAATGAAGTCCATCTTGTTACTCCAGTGCTCTCTTTTCACCGTTCCCTTTTCCTCTTTTTCGGGATAGCTCCCATCCACGGTCTTCTCGGCGCTTTTCGAGAGGTCATACTTGACCTCTTCCATCTCTTTCCCGTTGCTCATGATTTGCTGTTGGGTTGGCTGTTGGGAAACAAAGGAGGGAGCTTTCTTGGTAAGCGAGTCAAAGCGGAATAATTTACCTACTGAAATTTGAATAACAATTTCAGTCAGCAGATGAATATTTTGTTTAAATATTACACAGTTCAATGTAGCAAACTGCTAGGAATCTGTTAATTTGTGTAGCAAATCATACCCAAAATGCGTAGCAAATTGCTTTGCTATACCAGATAAATTATTCCCTGCAAAATGCAGTGGATTTGCTGTCAGAAAAGAATAAATGAAAGAGCCTGCCTAAATCTACATTAGGCATTACTCTTATTTCCTTTCCATAGAATGGTTTAATCTTGGCAGCTTAGAAGGTTGAGTTCTGGCAGGGGCGGATCCAGGATTTTGTAAAAGGGGGGGGGGGGGGACACAAATTTTCAAAAATTTTCTGACAATTAAAAAAAAAAAAAGGGTTATCAGATTTTTGGGGTCCAGTTTTCCTGCAAAATTCTCTGACAAGCAAAAAAAAAAAAAGGTTAAAAAGGTTATCACACATTTTCGGCTCTCTTTGTTGTTCAAAATTCTCTGGCAAGCAACCAAAAGGGGGGGGGGCACAATTTCAAAAGAGGGGGCACAATGTACACTTTCCTTTCAAAAGGGGGGGGGCATAGGCAGGAAGTGCCCCTCCCCCTAAATCCGCCAAATGAGTTCTGGGAAAGATAAAAAATTAATTGTGAGCTTTCTCATTCCTGTTATGTCAGCTTGGAAAGACATCATCTAGTAGAAAAGTCCCCTGAAAAGGATCACTCTTCAACTGCCCTCATATTCGAAATATGGTGAGAAATACATGTAGCTGAAGTGTCCTGGCCAATATTCTTGCAACATGTTTACATTGGACAATAAAATTGAAATTGAAATTGAAAACTGAAATCACATCACTAAAGGAAGCCACGGGTATCCACCATTGTACTTGCATATGAAGCTACAATTTCTAATTTACTGAAATAATTTCACACATGGGTAAATTGTCATTTTAAAGGGATCGCTTCACAATACATTCATATATATGATGCCTTAGTTTTAACCAAACAAACATTGAAACGTTATAGATATTCTGAAATTGTTTAATTTTAACACGCATGGCAATGTATTCTATAACAGCACCTGAAATAAATGTCAGTGATACAGGCGGTGCACTTTTCATCCTACTGTTCATATTTATCCCTCAATTCAAAACTAAAAAGAGCGGAACTTTTTGTATTTCCTATTGTATTCTAACTACAGGGCTCCCACACAACTTTGAGAAACCAAATTCCATGACTTTCTAGGACCCATTTTTGCCTCTTCCTTGACAAGGTAAATACAAGTTTGCGGCATCTTAAAGCCATGTACGAATGCCACGCAGAGATTATTTCACGTTTGTGATGGAAGGCTGCCACAGCCATACACGGCCCGGTGACATGACATTTGCTCCTCCATTCATATCTCGAAAGGTCAAAGGTTAAGGTCAAGGTCATGATTTGGTTTTTTGTTAAGGACAATGTGAAGATTAGGATTAGGGTTAGGGTTAGGTTTAGGTTTAACATGGCAAAGTTAGACCGGAGCAATTGTCGCAGGAGCAAATGTCATGGAACCACACGGCCCACATCCATGATCAATTTCCATGATTTTCCATGACTTGCCAGGTTTTTTTTCCATGAACCCACGGGAACCCTACTACATGTACATCTTCTACTGCTCTCCTGGCATGGAATACACAGCAGCTATATGTTCTACTTGTGATAAAATTCATGCATACATGTATGTTCTTCTTGTGATAAAATTCATGCATACATGTATATTATACAGTACATGTAAATGCAACACTTACAGGTGTGTACAACAAATTCTGGAAGCTGAAGGACAGGCCCCCTCTCTCTCCTCTTTTTTCTCTGGATAACTGGTATTCATCAACTTACTTTAAAAAAAAAATGTTTCATAAGAATCCTCAAATGATATCCAACTTTTGTAAAGAGGCAGTGAAGTAAATATTCAGATTAGTTCAGGTCAACTGATAATTTTCAATATACTATGAAGGTCCTTTGTAAAAATGGCCACCAGCAGAAAGAAACAATCATACCAGGCATTAAAAACAAGGGAAATGCCCAGGGCAGTCTTGCCTGCATCAAGCAATTTTCGGGGCAAAATTTTCACTTGGTGAAAAATCAAAGGTTGTGGCACTTAAGGGGTGCTGCCCCTGAGCCCCCCCCCCCTTCCCCAGTGTGAGCCAGGTACCCCATTTGTATAACTTAAATCCCCTTCAACTAAGATTTATTGGACAGTGAAGTTCATTTGAAATCAAGCTGCATGTTTTTTTATTAAAGAAGCAGAATATGTGTACATGAAATAATTGCCAATGGGACACTTTTGGGGTGGTGCCCCTCCATCAGACCCCTTGAAGATCATGATCTAATATACTTGAGCAACTTGAAGTCTCCTTCCCCTAAGAATGATTCCTACCGAGTTTGGTTACAATAGATGTGGCAATACGTTTTACAGAAGAAGGAAAAATGCCAATTTGGTATCACAGGCTCATGGGGAGGGGGGAGGCACTTTTGCCCCCCCCCCCCACCACTTTCAAATTGAGGTCTCCTTCCTCTAAGGATGATAACTACTTTTACTGACTGTGTGTATCAGTATTGAATTCAGAGCACAACAGTTGCCACTGTGTGTTACAGCTGTCCTTTCTGCCAACTTTTTGCTAGTCAGTGTCATTGATGATTCATGACTTCGGATTAAAAAGGTGTTCTGGAATTTCCGCTGCAATGCGCAATGGCAATTGTTGTATTCTGAATTAATTATGTAAAACATAATCAAACTTGTTTCTTTAGTAACTTGAAATACTGAGAAAGAGTTGAGGGTTTTTTTTTTTGTTGTTGTGTTTTTCTGTTATCTTGAAACTGCCAGCTACACATCTTCATCGCTTTTTAAGAAAGTAACCTCAATAGAATGGTAATCCCTAATTACATTTGTGCATATATATATATATGGAAATGTAGATACAATAGAACTTAATAATCAATCTTGAATGGGTGGACCCAGTTCTCACCAGGGGTGGGCAATGGAAGGTGCCAGAGACGCCCACTCGCACTCACCTATCTATATGTACATGTACAATAGCAAAGCCATAAAATACATGTACTCAATGGGAGCTCTTAAACCCTTTCAAGACAACTGACCAGATTTTGTAGTTTGGCACAATAATACCTTTTTTATATTAGGGGTAAAGTGGGCTTAGTCCAACCATGACTAAGCTGTGATACCAAAGCTGATATGAAAGCTATCGGCTTCTATAAACCCGCTTTTAGTCGAGCACCATTGAGTCCCGACTAAGCCCTGACCAGAAGTGGGTTGACTCGTAAATTCCGCAATATGAATGGAATTCGTGCTAGTTGAAGCCGACCAGCATAAGGAAAGATGGAAAGAAAAAAAGATAGAATGAAAAACAAAGAATAACATTGGGAAAGATAAAAGAAAAGAAGATAGAATGATAAAAACAAAGAATGACATAAGGAAATTAGAATGAGGAAGATAGCAAAAAAGAATAGCATAAGATAAAATAAAAGAAGATAGGAAAGATAAAAACAAAGAGTAACATAAAGAAAGATAGAACGATAGAAGATAGAATGAAAAACAAAGAATAGCATAAGATATAAAGAAAAGAAGATAGAATGATAAAAAGAATAACAAGGAAAGATGGAAGGAAAAACAAAGAATAACATAAGAAAAGATAGAACAAGAAGAAGATAGTAGAAAAAAACAAATAACAAGATAAAAGAAAAGAAGATAAGGATAAAGAAAATAAAAAGAAAGATAGAAGGATAGAAAGATAAAAGATGGAATGAAAAACAAAGAATAACATAAGATAGAAAGAAAAGAAGTTAGAATTAAAAACACAGAATAACATACGAAAGATAGAAAGAAAAGATAGAATGATAAAATCAAAGAATAACAAGGAAAGATGGAAGGAAAAACAAAGAACATAAGATAAAAGAGAAGAGGATAAGAAGGATAAAAAAGAATTACAAAGAGAAAGGTAGAAGATAGAATGAAAAACAAAGAATTACATAAGGAAAGATAGAAGGAAAAACAAAGAATAACATGAGGAAAGATAGTATGAGAAGAAGATAGTAGAAAAAACAAAGAAAACATAGGATAAAAGAAAAGAAGATAAGAAGGATAAGAACAAAAAGAAAGATAGAAAGTAAAGAAGATAGAAGAACAAAACAAAGCACCTTATAAATAGCGTGGGAACGGGGGGGGGGGGGGGGGCAGCAGAAACTATTGCAACAAATGTGCATAGCAGATGCGGTACGGCCTTGCTCCTGTAATATTAAAGTATCAGGGCTTATAGAAGCGGCTAGAATTGACCCCGACTAAGCCGCGACTATGCACGCTTAGGCAATGAATATGAAAATGGTTTAACTTTTGATTCGGAGCCCTCAAAAATATACCAGATGTATGAGCAGAAAGAGCAAAAGTTTCTGCACACACTGCGTCCAATTTTGTTGCATTACGACCATATTGCTTTTGATGCCTGGAATTTAAAAAAAAGGAGAATAAGCTTTGAAATTGGCAACACATTGAGAGGTTCAAAATCCTAGTTTTTAGTCAAACTAGGCAATTTTTTTCAACTTTTCAACTAAGTTTTTAACCATACATGTCGTTTTCAAAGACATTTCATATTACTAAAACCATGTAGCATTAAAAGCATAAATAATTTGTTGCCAATTTGAAGGACAAAATGTGATCAATTTAGCCCTTAAATAACTCCTGTCCTGAAAGGGTTAAGATTTGGTATACACGAACATGTAGGCTAGTTAAAAAATTGGTCATTTTCTGTCCCTTATATTACCAAGTGTATTATGGATATTGTGAACATAATTGATATCAAAATTACAATTTCACTCCATAATTGGTCCAATCCAGGATGAGGTTCTCAACTTGATACAATCAGGATAAAATCTCACATGTGGTTGGTACGTATGGGACAAAATAGGGTGGACATGCCCACTTACAGTAAGATTTCATAGCAATAACGATGACAATAGCTACATTTATATTGTGCACATATCCATCCCAGGCTATGCTCAAGGTGCCTATACAAAGTACTATTATTACAGAGCTGCCAACCTCTGGCCAAGCTTTTCCATGTATGACAAGCTGAAAAATTCTATTTTGCCAATGAAATCCGTAATTTTTTGCAAGTCACCAAATACCACATTTTTAAACTGCAACTGCTGCCAGAATTGTTAAAGTTATATCTAAAAATATCCTAGAATTACTCTTTATGACACCCCAATAATTATCACTGATAATGATCTAGATCTAGAAACATTAAAAAACAGCTAAAAATTCACATTCCCTATTCATCCTTTCGATTCCACTACGCGCGGCTCCACATACTGCCGCCTTTCACGGTCACGAAGCGGCAGCTGCACTGCGCTGCCCGCGAGCTAGGCTGGCCGGCTTCGCCTAGCACCTTGGTGTGTAAGAGCAGCCTCACCGCTAGCGCTTGAGCTAGAAGTTTGCATGTGCGGTGAAAGTACAAGTGTGTGTACGTTCGCAGTCTCTTTTCTGTACGCACTTTAGGTACATGCACAGTGCGGAGTTCCGTGAACAGCGAAGATAATACAATATGAGTGTGAGAGTTTGAGGGATAACAAATACATGTGCACAATGTATAGGACTTCCTCAGATTTCTTCAAATCAGTAATTTTAGAGGGGAAATCCATACTTCCGTATATTGTGACGTATCCACTAGACCACGACACCTCTAGCAGTGTTTTTATGTATCTTGTCCTTTTACCAGACCTTTTTTCTTTTTTCTTTTCCCCCAAGTATTCCAGAGCTAAATAGTGCAACGTTGGATAATTCTATTTCAGTGGGCTCGAATACAGTCATTCTAATCTAATGTTTACAGGACTTGAGGTTATCATTCTTCTCAAATAGACTTAATGGTAGCTAAGCCTCTTGTATCATGTTCAATCATGGTTCAATATAGGCCTATTGACTTTTAGATAAATGTTGCATCAGATTGTTACTTTGTATTATTGTAAAGCAAATCAGATTTTGGCACCTGATGTAGAAAGCAAAATGGATATATACATGTATGAAAACATGCTTTATGCGAGTCAATTAGATACTAAGATAGTATTTAAATGTGAAGAATTAAAGAAAAAATATATATATAGTTTGTCAAAACATGATCCAGCAACCAGTGGTCTGTGTCAGTTTTTACACTACTCAAATTTTTAACTTTGAATAACCCTGAACCTACATGTAACACTATACCTAAACCTAACCCTAAACCGAACATAAAACTAAATCACAACCGTGACACTTACCCTATAACTTTGACAAAAGTAATTGGAGCAGGATGCATGAGCTGGGTCACTGTCCCCTACGGTATGTATGCTTACATAAACACAGCAAAATGGCAGGGGTAAAACTTGGAACTTTTGGAGGTCTGGAGTAAAATCTTTGGGTTATGTACATCAGGACTATTATATGTTTAGAAACCTTTTAGGGTCCACAGAGAGCAATGGGGGGGGGGGGGGGGCTTGGGTTGAGAACATCAGCCCACGTTAGTATTGAAGCAGTGAAGACTAAATGTATATGTACGATGAAGGACATATTCATAGTTCAACTAAAAGTGGAACATTAAAGGGCAATCCAACCTTTGTAGAAAAAGCAGAGAAGCAGATTGTCAAAGTTTGACCAAAAAATAAGAAAGTTGTGTGATTTTTTTAAAGTTGTAATCACTATACATAGCTTCCTTATTCTTTGTCTGATTTCTTTCAAACCTTAATTAATAATAATTAATTATGAGTATTTATATTGCACCATGTCTGTCAAAAATGACACTCCTGTTTCTCTTATTTTTCTGATATCACACAAATCAGCTTTTTACAAAGGTTGGATTGCCTTTTAACCAAAGAGGTTGTCTACATGCTGCCAATATATTTGTTTAAGAGTGATAAAGGAATTTTTTTTCAAAGATTATATTCAAAGATTTATATGACAGCAGAAATGAGTAACAACTATTTATGACTAAATTCATTTATTTATTATGACTTCTTGAAACTATAAAAAAATGTTATGACATGCTTGAAGGTTATCTTAAGGTTTGAGAATAGAGAAATTATCTCATATGACAATCTATTCAGGGGTGTTTCAGTTGATGGCTGACTTGTCTTTTAATAAAAACAAACAGCTTTTAGAGAATACATGTCTGTCCTTTCTGTACGTTTGACCACCCCCCCTCCCTCCTTTCTGCTTGATGCATATGATACCCCAACACATTTGGAAAAGGTTGTAAAGGAGAATGAAACCCTGGGGGAAAAAATCTATTTTAAAGGCATTGATTAACTTTGCCCAGGATTGAAAAAAAAAATCACTGTTCCAGCTAATGCTGTAATCATAATTGCAAACCTTTAGCTCAGACAGGAATCGCCTCAGTTTTATAAGCTGATCGGTCGTTTATATATCAAGATATTTACAATTGAACATTGATGTCGGGATAGAGTACCACCGAACCCTAAAGAACTCTTATGGTTGGCATACCTCGCTCTATCACAGAATACCGTACGGGCTGGAAACCCGCTCTGAAATCGCCAAGCGCCGGTGCTTGATTTTTGTGACTGCAGCGCAGCGAAGAAGCCGAGCGACTTGCGCTAGCGATTTGTTGCGATTTTCTCTTTTTTAGGATAGTAAACGGGTTCCATTTTCTCTCATACTTTAACATATCCTTAATCATATATGTAGTAAGAGGACTGCACACAATTCACTGGCATTTGAGCTGATTTTACAATTTTTCACAAAGTTAATCAATCACTTTAATGAAAAGAGAGGATAGAGAGAAGCAATTTAAAAAAAGTTCCATCAAAATCGGTTAAGAAATGAGAAAGTTTAGAAAGTTTGAAAAGTCTCAATTAACTTTCTATGGCGATCCTCAAATTGGCAATGTTGCTTCAAAGTGACAGGTTTAGTAGTACAACTCTCCATATATGTTTTGTACACAAAATTTCACATTTTCTCCATTATCTCTCAAGGTGCAGCTTGTCTCCTTCTTAGCTCAAGATATATCATGCAAAAATGTATTTGACAATTTATGTTGAGTTCAAAAAAAGACAAGCAGCATCTTTAGAGATAATGGAGAAAATATGAAATTTTGTGTACAAAACATATTGAAAGTACTAAACCTGCCATTCTGAAGCAACACTGCCAATTTGATGATCGCCATAGAAAGAAAATTGAGACTTTTTCAAACTTTCATAACTTTTTCATGTCATAACCTTATCGTAAATGTCGTAAATGGACTAAATTAAGCATAAATAAGTGTATGTATGTACTGTCCGCCCATTGGAAAAGAGGATATGCATGTACTACGCTTATGGAGGTTTAAACCATGGTATGAAATAAATCTCTTTCGTGAATTTGGGCTAATCTGAATCCAAATAATGCCTTTTACATAACGGACGTTTATCTGCCCTTGAGAGGGCATAGAATCAGAGAAAACAGGTTACGACAGAGTTTGAACTCACCCTACAGACAGAAGTAGACCACACTCAATGAAACTCTTATCACTGTACTTGTGACTTAGTAAAATATTCAAAGGTGTCAAATATGAGTACATATACAGTAGGCCTAACATACAGTACTCTCCTTACACAGTGAAACCTGCTTCAGTGACCACCTGTATAGAAAGACTACCTGTAGACAAATTTCTTATTTCTCTTGACCAGTGGCAGAGTTTAAACATGTTACAGGAACCTGTACATAAAGAACATCTGCCTTCGTTTTTTTATTGTATCATCTTGTGTTATGCTGTGCAGTGCTGTTCTGTTTTGTTTTGTTTTGCGATATGTTGTGTTGGGTACTTTTACCCTTTTACCCCTATTCAATTGTTGTATTTTTGGTCCATATGTTGTACATGTCTTCGAGTTTTTCAATAAAAACACTAAAAAAAATTTTTTGAAGACCATATAAAAATCACCTTACTTGTCTCTCTTCAGTGGTCTTCATACATCTATTCAGGCTTTCATTATTTTGAAAATTATATAATACAATGTTTGCTCAGTGTATCCACTTCCTTTGTGTCATCGAGTCCTCAGGGGTCATCCAGTAGACCAACATTCAGACATTTACAAAAGGTTTTGATGCACTGTCGATCTAGAGAACGCTCTGGAAAGTGACTTAAAGACCCATGAGACCAAAATTGTAGCTCTTGTGGACCATTGGTCTAGAGAACCCTATGACCCCTTTCACACTCCCTGTTAGACCGCTCCAAGTTAGACCGCTCTAGAGGAACGGTTCTTGAAGAACGGTTTGATTACTTTCACACTCCGCGCATTTTTTATGTCTCAAATCGCTCAACAAGTCAAAGTGAGCATATTGCTATGGCAGCTCAGGTCAGCGGGTCAATTTTTTCGCGCGGAATTCAAACCGTATACTGCCGGCCTGATGCATTTCTCGCACAACACACACACACTCACTTCCGGTTGAAGTACGCTTTAGGATCGCTTTCGCTTTCACACTGCACGTTAGAGAGGTCTAACTAAGAACCGTTCCTCAAGACCACCTCCCGAGGTGGTCTTCTGGGACGCTCCAGAAGAACGCTTCCTGGACTACTTTAGCATTCACACTCACCTCAGAACCGCTCCTGAGGAGCGGGTCTTAGTTAGACCCCTCTAACGAAGTGAGTGTGAAAGGGGTCTATGAAAAGTACCTAACAGGCCCATGAGACCAACATAGTTGGTCTTGTGGGCTGACGGTCCATTGAACCCTCAGAAAAACTAATGAGAAGGCCACAAGACCGACATTTTTAAATCTCATCGGCCATCGATCTTGTGGGCTGTTGGACTTGTGTGCTGTCGGTCTTGCGGGCTGTAGCAGAGTTCTCAACAGAGACAGTATCCATCTTTTGCCCTTTTGTCACTAAAAAAAACTCTATTTACATGGCACAAGGGCAAAGTATTGACATAATAACAGTGAATTAGACTTCTTGTTTGAATACCCGTGTTTCGGGTCCAGAACTCCATTCTACTAAGTAGACATAATGGTAATATGTTTGCAGATCTTTTTAGCAAACACTCAATTTTTAGTGATTCCAAAAGCACAAATTTGAAACTGTCAGCACTTATAAGTATTGACACAAACAGTGCTCATTGCTCATCAATAAAGAGGATAAGGACAGATCAATAAAGCTGGAAAGAAAAGATATTATTATCAAAGGTCCTAACTGCAGAGGGGAAATGGTCAAGGGCAATGGGCACTTCCAGCCTATGCCCATATCCAGCACCTCTTTGAAGGCAATCGAGCACACATGCATCTTAAGTACAAACAAAAAATATTAATAATAACATTGGCCTTTAATTGTGGTATTGTCCACCCCCCCCTTTCATACAGAACAAAGAGTTGCGATTGATTGCAAATAATTTGCAATTGATATCAATCGCAACTCTGTACATAAGAAATAGGAGATTGGAAATTTGCGATTGATTGGAGGACTTGCAATCGATTCGAATCAATCGCAACTCTTTATCAGACGGGGCCCTTGTCTATCAAATGGAATGAAACCTTATTCAAGAACACGAATGTTATAAATGACAGAAATATAATCATTCCAATAGTATCTAATATGGACTGAATGTTCTTAGAGTGTATCATTTAACACTGAGCAACGGATGAGGCTTTGTTTAATACATATTCATTACAACTGCTACAAAATTTTGCCCTAGCGCTGCAACTGTTAATTTCTTATTAATTCATTTGCCGATGGACAAAATTAGCTTTGCAGCATGGCGCTTTGGTTAAAGATAATGTTCAGTTTTGTTAAACCCTCAAAAAAAATTTCATCAGATTTCTTGGATTTTTAAATTTTGTTGATAAATAGCAAGATACTAGCAATACTAAGATACTGCAAAGCCCTATTAAAGATTTTTGTGTGGGGAGCTGTTGGGGTGGAAAGGTCCTAGTGTTTTAGTTCCTCAAGATAATCTGAAATAAAAGGTCGAAAATTTGAAACTCATCATGACTCGACTCTGATCGGAGTATTATTTCTAGCACTATACATTCATATCTTCTGTGGTAATAATCGATACCAAATGACTTCTTACAAACATCTTTTGATACAAGCAGAACAACATGAGACAATAATCATCATGCTTCTTTTCAATTTCCTTTTTGTACAAATATTGTACGTATGAGCTTTAATGTCAAGCATTATGGATTTATGAAAGCACATGTTGTGCAAAATACATGTAGGCCTACATGAACTATGCTTCAATCACATGGCCAAAGATTTGACTGGGCCTGAATGAAATAAACTGCGTAAGCAAGAACTTTGTCACACACATTTACTCAGCTTTTTTTCTTTAGCACATTGGCACATAACTCTGCACACATGGTCACAATAAGCACCGCAGATTTCCAAACAATACCAACTCCAGGGCATAAATTAATCGACGGCCATCGACGGCCAGGCCGTCGATGCCCCTATAACTGGCCGAGATGCCCTCCAGAAAAATGATCAATTCACGGCCAAAGAGGCCGTGCCCCTTTTTTTCAAACTGGCCGTCGTGCCCTTTTCCGTGATTGATAATATGCTCTACATATAAAGTATAAATATGTCAGATTTGTTTCATCTCGAAGTCTATAAAATCCGCGCAAACATGCGTTCGCTACATCGACTCACACCACTGATATTTGAGCTTGGCAAGCTGTAGAAGCGAGCACGAGAGCTAGCTACAATGTAGCACGAGAGAGGTACCTAGATGTAGCTATTGTGTGTGTGTATGTACATGTACATATACATGTGTCAGATGTGTTTACAACTCTTTTTTTTTTTTTTTTTTTTTTTGGTTGTTGTTGTTGACAATACGCGATATCGTGCATACTAGGGCTGCTCGATATGGCGTACTGGGTTATTCGATTATCGTCAGCTGTCAATATCGCCTATATAACGTCACCACCCAAAACAGTACATTTCCAGTCACCTAAAATATAGCACAACTAGAAACGGTTCCCACCCAGTCACAGACCATCACGATTCAAAAATAAATATCACATTGTATTAAACTGATTTTGAAAATTCTGATTAATAGGAAAATAGAATTATATTTTTTCGAACGACGAGATTTTTTTCATCGCTCAAAAAATGTGGTGGGGCGCGGCGCTAGGAAGATTCAAACTTTGCGGTACAGACTCATGAATAATAAATACCTTCGTCACCTAGATACTCAGGGCTGCTTGTTGAATATTCATGACTTTCGCCCTCTGCTGTCAAAAACATTATAATTTCTCATATTGGCTTTCCGTTCCGGAGTACGTCTTTATGTCGAAACTCCTCGAAAGTCATTATTTCTGGGAGTTGTTTTGGGTAACAGTAGTATGATTTTCAAAAGCAAGGAATTGCTTTATGGTATTTTTGTTTTTTAGGTGTATTTTTGTTGATTCAAAGCTTAGTTTGATCCAATCTCGTTCAGTATATTTGTACCTGTGCCTGCACAAAGCACAGCCTGTATTCGGGGTGCAAGGAAAATTCAAACTTCGCGGTACAGACTCATGAATAATAAATACCTTTGTCATCGAGATACATGTACTCAGGGCTGCTTGTAGAATATTCATGAGTTTGCCTTCTGCTGTCAAAAACATTATAATTTCTCATATTGGCTTTCCGTTCCGGAGTACATGTACGTCTTTATGTCGAAACTCCTTTAAAGTCATTATTTCTGGGAGTTGTTTTGGGTAACAATAGTATGATTTTCAAAAGCAAATAATTGCCTTACGATAATTCTTTTTTTTTAGGGGTATTTTTGTTGTTTTAAAGCTTAGTTTGATACGATCTCGTTCAGTATTTGTACCTGTACCTGCACGAAGCACAACCTGTATTCGCCCCCTAGTCGTGCTAGTGGACGACATCGTGAATTTGCTTGCGTCTTTTTCTTTGTCAAAATATTTCACTGATCCTCCACGATATCTTTCATGTTTTTTTAATGACATTTTATTCCCCTAATCATTCTAAAACCCGTTAGTTTATAGTTGTTTTTTTTTCTTTCTATCAAATCATAACAAAACCGGATGCATTATACATTGATATTTTGACTGAACTTAAACATTAATTGCGGTAAAACATAAATACAACAACAACAACAACAACAACAACAAAAAAAAAATCAGAAAGTACATTTTCATAAACTGTTTAGAAAATAATTACTTTTTCATATACTTCAACAAAGAATACTCTGTAGAACTTCCGAGAGAAAAATTTTGTCTGTTCTCCCATTCTTCCCCGAGATAAAAAAAAGAAAAAAAGAAAAAGAGTAAAACTAAAGTCACACAAACATATGTACCCCGTTATCAGAGAGAGAGGGGGGTGGTAGGGGGAACAGTGCCCCCCCCCCACTTTTCCAAATACCCCCAAAGTGCCCTATTTATTTCTGAAAAATATGCCCCCTTTATCTTTAATAAGTGCCCTTTTTTACTAAAATTTTCCTTGTCCTTTCTAATAAGTGCCCTTCCCCCCCTTTTTTTCCTTCTGATAAGTGCCCCTTTTCAGATCTGATAAATGCCTAATTATCTAAGTGCCCTTTTCCCTTCGATAAGTACCACTTTTCAAAGCTGATAATTTCCTCCT
This sequence comes from Heliocidaris tuberculata, assembly GCA_025618425.1. Classification (NCBI taxonomy): domain Eukaryota; kingdom Metazoa; phylum Echinodermata; class Echinoidea; order Camarodonta; family Echinometridae; genus Heliocidaris; species Heliocidaris tuberculata. The sequence continues at coordinate 10,455,643 of CM046846.1, forward strand.
TTTCTCTCTAATATGTGCCCTTTCTCCTTTGATTAAGTGCATTTTTACTTCTGATATGTGCCCATTTTCTGATAAACGACAGTAAGCACTTTCGAGAGCCACAATAAAAATTAGTTAGATGATGCATGTAGGGTAATACCAATATCACAAAATGGTCCCTTTTTCAGATTTATGTTCACCCTTTGGAGGTGCCCCTTGTTTACTCCCCAAAAAGTGCCTTTTTTTGCTGGTGCCCCCCCCTTTAAAAAACGCTCTGCCGCCCCTGCCCATTATACATACTCCCACACACCCTCATCCACACACCCATGCACACAAAAATATGCATACGATATATATACACACACACACACACACACATATAAATGATATGAATAGATGCTCATAGAACATAAAATATTGATTTAAAATCAGAGCAAATAAACAAGGATAAAAGTTAAGGCTGAATTGTAAGTTAAAATGTGAGAATGATCTGTATGTGATATTGAAGCTGCACTTGGGGTGTTGTGGTACTGTGCTAGTTCTGCAGGTCAACTGTTACAGTACTATCCTCATCATTCTGTTCAATAAATTGCATTTAGATTATAAAATTATTCTGTTTAGTGCACCTACATGTATGAGGATCATATTTAAAAAAAAGTCACAATAATAATTACTTAGTAATTGAAAGTCAAGTGGCAATTCTACTAGTACATGTAATACTAGACTTGTGTAATGGGACATTTAACGATCAATATTTTGGTGTACGACAAATGGGAGAGTTGTATGTCACAATCGATTCACCAAATTGCCAATTTGAAATGTAGTGATTTCATTTTTCAAAAATTCATAACTTTCATAATCTTTGTCCAATTTCTTTCAAACTTTCACCATCCTGATTCTTTATTTTTCTCCTTTCACACAAATCAGCTTTTTACAAAGGTTGGATTGCCCTTTAAAGCCAAATAGTCGTAGGTTACCACGGGGAATTTGACACCATTCAGCTTTTACATTAAAACAGGTGCTGTCAGTCACCGAAAGTGATTTTTAATGACAGGCGGTTCTTACGTAATTATGCATTGTTCCCTCTTCCTACATGGACTACAGTGTAAGGAAATGTCATCCTCATAATTTTCCCCAGCTCGAGTAATTTTATGGTGGGACAGATCAGACCCATGGTCAGACCTATCTCCCTGGTTTCGCTGCCTGCCTGGGAGACCTCACACTTATTAATTGGAAATCCTACCAAAATCTGGTGTCAGCAAATTATGATGCAATGCACATGGATACTGGCAACTCAGTACCTTTAATCTACATTTGCCATTCTTGACCCACGTAAGATAAATGGGTACCAGGGGAGGATTTCACTAACATTCACGAGCGATTAATCGCAAAACCCATCGTTCGCACCCTTCTCATCGCAGCTGCGTGGAGTTGTTTCAGAGGATTTCACAAAACCCGTCGCAGCAGCGATGCATTTTTATTCGAAAAATACTTCTTGAACGAGGATGGGGTCAATTTTAGCCATCATTTTAGCCCGCGGGATTTGTATGCGGTCATTTGTGATTTTCAAGTGATTTTTGTTCTTAACTTCACCAAAATGGATGTTAACGACTGTCACAATATCAGTTGGGTAAGATAATATACAATTACACATTCTGTTGAAGATTTTGATAAGTATTTAATATCTACGCAGGAGTTTACAGTGTTATTGTCATTAGTCATCGTGGTGTGGCGGTGCTAGCGATGCAAACTGTGCGGTAGAGAACCGCACTGGCTATCTACGTTAGATGTCGCACTGTTTCAGTGTACGTGTTTGTGTGGAATCGAAGTGGAGAAGAATTGAATTGAATTAGTTTATTTATAGAATATCAATGGTTTAAATCTTTAACACTTGTAAAAATATAAAATACATAGAGAGTCTAATCATAAAATAGATCTAACTTGGTCTAACTCTAAGACAAGTCTAGTATGGTGGTTGATCCAGTGTCCGAACACTTTTCAGAAAATCAACGATAGCAAATAAAATATGAAACGAATATCTGTCAAACTATACATATTGAATGCTCAAAGTCCTACAAAAAAAGAGGTTGATGGAATTTTAAAAAGACAAAGTAGATTTAATACGATATTCCCTTCCGAGTGAACCCCTTCCCAACGACGCGGCGTTTTGGTCCCTTGAAAAAGGTACCGTGATTCCGAACGTGTGAAACCTATGGGAAAAAGACACAACCTTTGTTTCAATAGTGTGGTTTTCATACGCGTAATCCCACGCGTATGAAAACCCATTTTAGGGGCTTAACTTTACACGTTCGGTAATACAATCTGTTCGGAATTACAATACTTGACTATAGTAGTAACATGGGACTCTGGAGTAACATGGGACTCTGGAGTAACTAAGATTTTAATTACTGTACCGTATGTAACTAACTTTAACGTTAGATCAAACTTCAAAGTTAAGTAACAAAAGTTATTTATAGAGTAATAGACTAATGTCGAGAACAATATACGAGCTCAACCACAGTGTTCTCCTCGTATGAAATAATACAAGTAAAAAAGAAATTCTTTTAGGCCCTAGGCTAGATCTATCTAGACTTCTAGAGTCTAACCCCCCCCCCCCCCCCAACAACAACAACCTGGAAATAGGGTCTTTTTTTAGACTAGTAGATCTAGACCTAAGCCTAGTCAATCTAAGTTGGGTCTATCGTTAGATCTATTCTAGATGTAGATTAGAATCTAACGTTAGAACTGCTGCATCTAGAAATATAGAACCAGCAGTGTTAACTAGAATAACATTGTTGGATCTAAATTTAGGTCCAACAGGGTCTAGATTCTTCTTCTTCACTATAATACTAATAGAGTATAAGTACAGGCTACTGTCTGGTGTATGCTCGTACTTTCCTAGACTTTATATCCTTTCTTACTTTGATTTAGTCTGGCTCCCAACTGGGCAAATTGTGTTCGTTCATTCTGTTTAAGTCCAACTGATTTTTCAGACCGATGAAAGAAAAATCTCCTTAACCCCCCCCCCCCAAAAAAAAATAAATAAATAAATAAATTTAAAAAAAAGAATTCACACCACATTGATTTACTAGCTAATACTATAGATCTACTCCATATTTTTTTTTTACTTTCAGAAGTCAGACTAGCATGAGAGCTCTGTGTCACCTTGCAAAGGTCTCATCTTTACTTGTGAGGATGGAAGAAGATGAAGATGTTGCCTCAGAGGAAGAAGTGACAGGAGCTGGGAGAAAATGCTGAAGAGAGTGGAGGACTTGAACGATATTGTGAAGAAATTCTGATACAGCTGGAATAAAACAGGTAGGCCTATGTTTGTATTTTAATTTACATTGTCATTTGCACATGGCATGTCTGCATGGACTCCTAAGTTTCAGATAGTCTGAAACTAAGAACATCTAAGTGTGACACAATTGATACAGTAAATTGACACCAAGAATTATATCAAAGCTTTTTGTTGTTGTTGCTTGATATCAAAATCATATTTGAATATCACCCCCCCCCCTGCCCCACAAGCTTTTCTAGACTGTATAATAATATGCTTTGTCAAACAGGTGAAGATGATCATCATCAACAACAAAATCCCACCCAAAATCACCCTGCCTGCTAATTTTTTTGTTCTTTCTATCACTTGACTTTTGCAAAAGGTGGAGAATACGTTCAACAAAATACGTGCATGAGGACAAACCGCAAACATCGAAACGAGAGGGCAGAGAGGATACCTATTGGAAGGTAAAATTTAGTCACATATGGAACATCGACTTTTCAAATCTTCATTTTTGTTACAACTATTACTATTGTGTTTTGTTTTGTTTATTCAGTGTTCTAGAAACATAAGACAAGCTAAATATGCCCCTGAAATGTATACCTCTGCATTGACTGTTAGAGTTGTTCATGTTTCAATCTAATAATCTGTTAAGTTTTTTACATTTTTGAAAATCCTAAAAGTGGGCTTACATCCTTTCCTACTTTGAAAATAAAGATAAATTGATGGACCAATTTCATTGTGAACTTCTGACTTTTAAGTAAGATATACCGCTTCATCTTTCCTCTTTTCATTTTGACTGGAAATTAAGGTAAATCATAATTATACGTCTTTTTCTTCACTTTTTACTAGATCATAGTTGCATGAATTCCAAGAAGGAAGGAGGAACAGAAGGAAAGAAGATGAAGAAAGCAGCGAAGAAAGAAACGCATGAGATGCATCACCTACCAATTGACAAGATGATGATGACACTAAAAAGATGAGAAAATTGAGGGTTTTTTTTTTATTTTTAATTTTTTAATCACATTACAAGGGATCCATGGATTTTCAAGAAATCAACAGACGCCTCTGATCCTATTGTTATTTGTGAACTGGTTTGGATGCAGGCTAGTGGTAAAACTTATAATTATGATTATATTGTGTTTCAAAAAAAAAATGATTGTCTTTTGTGCAGAACAGTACTAGAACAGTCATTGATGCAATCATATGATAGAAAATATACAAGGAGTTCGGAGGAGCATAACAGTTTAATTTCAGGGGCGATTACACATCCAACATGTCGATGTTCAGTGAGTTGGGTACATGTACAATTAGGACTAATTTGGAGAGATATGAATAATGGCATACAGTGCTTGCACCAGGCATGAGAAGATGGGACAGGAGTCAAATTTTATTAGTGAAATAATTCTTGCTTTGCCACGGTGTGTCTCTCCCCCCCCCCCCCCCCCTCATGATATTCCTTGCCCCTTAGCCCTCCACTCCCCCAACTATTATATTGCTGCTGGTGATACCTCTGATTACAATCATTGTTTGTATTGTAAATATTAATATTGAAATACCAAACTGGATTTTTTTTTTATACCCAAAGAACATGAGGAACTTACTGAATGCCATCTGGAATTTCTGCTACTTCTCTTTCCTGTTTCTTTTGCTTGTTGTACATTTGATAAAGGTGACATTCTATTGTTCGTGTAGTTTTATTTATTGCCATAAATAATGTTTACTTATTCATTAAATTGCATTCAAACAGGCTAGGCCTGCTCTTGGTAATGCTGTTCTACGAGATCATTGTTTCCTTAGCATTTGGCTGTGATAAATAGTAATTAAGGAGTTTTTTTTTTGTTGAATATAACTACTGTCATTATTTGTATAATGATGATGTTGAATGCTAATTTGTGCATGATTAACCCGCTTATCTGGTATATTTGACACCCACTTAGCCAATAGTAAAGTGTTATATGACATGAGTAATGCTACATCTTTATACATCAACTGTATTCTGCTGACAACCTTTTAAGTTGTAGAATTCTCAAAATGATAATGAAAATTTATTTTGAATTATGGAATCGTATCTTCATCTAAATATCCTACATGCACTGTTTTGAAGTTAAATAAAACAAATTGAAATTTGCCTATAAATTCACTAAAAATTATATTGATTCAATCCGAATTCAAAGGCGTACGAGGCGGGGGTGGGGGGGGGGGTGTTGGCTGCAGCTTCCCTGAGGATTTTGAAAGTGCCGATATTCGGGCAGAATTTTCACTCAGCTTGATCACAAAATTTAGAAAATAGTTGATATACTGGCAAGAATCATCACCCCCCCCCCCTCGCGAAAATGTGCCCGTACACTTATGTCTAAATTCATTGCAAATTCTTGTTACTTTAGATTGGATGAGATTGAGTTCGGATTAACAACACTTTCATTGCAATTTCCGCCAAGCTACTATTATGTAAACTCAGGAAATAGTTTGATTTTTTTTCAGTCACTTTTTGTGTTAATTTTTTGATCGTTAACTAATAAAAATCCATGTGGAGCTGTTTTCGATTGACAAGACAGTGCCAGTTGGATTTGTATTTCATATATGTTTGTACTCATGAGATTTGTAGTATGTGTAAAACAAGTTGAAATTCTTAGAGTAACATTAATGTGCTGAGAAATAAAGGGATTTATGCATAATACATATATATTACATGACCTATATAGATACTGATGCGTGATTTGTCAAAATGCCGTCACGTGACCAACGTCACAAGGATGAGAAGTGTTATGTTTCCCAACATGACGTAAAATACGTCATACCTCGGAATATAACGCCGTTATATCCAGAGGTATAACGTCACACGTACAGTTCAATTAATTAAACGTACGTGAGCAGCGCGAAATATGATATTGGAACAAATTTTGTGGTCGTCAAAATGGCAGCTTCAGCGAGCCGATTCGCTTCGCTGGGTGAGGAAGAACTGGACGAAATTATTGACCAAAAAGATGCCCGTTCAACTAAAAAAGTCATCAATGTAGCTGAGAATGTGCTGAAGGCTTACAGTGAATGCAAAGGATTTTCAATTTCAGAAACAATTACAGCAATTGAACTGAGTAAGTTTCTTCGATCATTTTATGCGGAGGTCCGTAGATCGAATGGTGAATTGTACAGTAAGCGTTCCATGATAATGCTGCGATATGGATTGCAGAGACATTTCAAAAAATGGTGAGTCAGCAGAATTTGTTTTGTATCTATATAGGTCATTATAATATAACAGATATTGACTTTCTCCTTCGGGAACAACATAACATTTAATTTCCCTTGGGTAGTTATATTTTTGTCTCGGAATACTATATTTTTCGTCAGCGCTACGCGCTTCGGAAAAATATAATGTCCCTCGACAAAAATATAACTCCCCTCGAGGATCTCAAATGTTATATTGCCCCTCTAGACAGTCAATATCTGTATAATATATTTCAAAGCAACAAGATAGAGAGAGAGAGAGAGAGAGAAGTAGTAAGAGTGAAAGAAATAGATGATTCAAGAACAGGGGTTGTAGACTTATATATCTAGAAAATAAGAGAGAGAGAGAGAGAGAGAGAGAGAAGAAAGGTCGAGGTAATGAGAAGAGAGAAAGAAGAAAAAAGAAAGGAATCATCGGGTAAGCGAAATGGAGAAAGTAAGTAATTTATTCATGAGTTAATTAGAATACAAGATCGGTGAAATGGAGAGAGGGACAGAAGAAACAGTTCCACAGTGTGCAAACATTTTTGAATAAGTTACCACATATGCCTGTTTATTGAGGGCGGGGGGGGGGGGGGGCACCTCTCCAAAATGGTTTAAATTTATTTGTTCCCCCACCACAGAAATAAAAAAAGATGAATGCAATGATAATTAATTAACGAATAATAGGCCGTACATTAAAAAAAGAAGAAATAATAAATAATTACCCCCCCCCAAAAAAAAAAAAAAAAAAAAAAAAGAAAAGAAAAGATGTTTCAAAAATAATTACAAGCATTTCATCTAAAATTTAAAAGAGAATCAAAAGCAGGAAGTTGTTTATAAGTATGGCTTTAAAGAGAGAGAGAGAGAGAGAACGTTCTATATTAACCAGAATGCGAGTCACAAATGATTGAGATAAGTTTAAAACAGACCCTCACAATAAAAACAAATAAATAAAGCGAATTTAACTTGCAAAGGATTTCGCGCCACACGCTCCGTTGGGACAGGAAGTTAACTTTTTGAACCCATCGCAGCCCTACGATGAGTCTGCGATCACCCTCTGAGCATCCGCCGCGTTGTGATGGGTTTGCGACGGGTAAACCCTTCGCAGGAGCTTTGTGAAATCGAAAAGCAACCCATCGTCCACGGGCGATGGGTTCAGGCTCTTACGATGGGTTCAAGCCCTTACGAAGGGTTAACGATGCATCGCAAGCGTTAGTGAAATCCTCCCCTGGTAGGAAGAAATGCCTTGTATACTTGTATCACTTCACATGTATCTGCACTATATGAATACATAAATCATTCTAATGACACAATGTAGGCATCTTCCAGTATTACTAAAGAAGAGAAGTTTTGATGTGGTACTAAGCTCTTTGAAAAGTTGTGATGCTATTGAGCACATGTGCACATAAAAGAAGTGCAACCAAAAATCTGAGTGAACTTGCTAGAAGGTCTTGGTTGAATGATCCCACGTGAGCTTAAACCAACAGTGAATACCTTGCCAAGATTAACGAACAGGGCCCGTATTCAATTCAGTGCTGAAGTACGAAATATGAGTATTCTACTTAGTTTCCGCTGAGATAAAATATTTAAGGAACTTTGGTATTCATTTGAATCTTTTTCTAAGTATTCACCCTACATGTACACTAAGTATATGAAAGCTCACCAGCAGGCTTACGTTTAAGTGTACCAAACATCTGAAAAAAGAATTTGTATACCGCTAGGAAGTATAAAATTAACCTCAAAGAACTTTATCTGAAATTGTATAGGTCAACAGTTTAGGAGTATGATTATGAAGGAAATAAAGGATAACATGAAGGTGCTTGCGCGGAACCGAACCTCCGAGTTGGGTTCCACGCGAGCCTCATCTTGGCGAGCACGTACAGTACGTTGAGTAGTCTACTCACGAGTTGCTTTTATGCTTATAGAGAGTATAATTAAACTTGTAATATCTCTTTATAGAAGTGATATTCGAAGCCCACATTTGGAATATAGTAGAATGACATGGAACCTCTAACAGACTAAAATATTTTTTTGTGATTGGTACCCTTTAATTACTTGATTGGCAGGTATGTGGCTACATGTTGTATCATACATGTGCTGAGCAGTATAGCTGCGCACAAGCAAATTACACAAACACGCATGTAAAGCGACACATTTTTTGTGCTTTATTGTGGACTGGCTATGTGATGTCACAATCATGGCTATCAGTATTGTATTTTGCCTCAAAGTAGGCTTGCTGTTTTCATTGGCAGTTTTAGTCCCATACTATCTCTCTAGCCAGAGCGCTTATACCCATCTTTTGACATTTAGCCTCACCTTTGGTGGGGCTAACCCTGCTTTTTTCCAGGGCTAAAATAGTCTTGTACTATCTTGGAGTTAGCCCACTTTGGTAAAATGCAATGTGAACAGAAAGTGGGCTAAGCTTAGTCCCGTACTATCGGTGGCACTAAATCCTCGTTTAGCCCCACCGATAGTACGGGACTAAGCAAAATTTTGCAAGTGTAAAAAGCCTATTACTTAATGCGTATTTTGAACAGAATACCAGCCCGGGGCCTTAAAGGCATTGATTAACTTTGCCCAGGATTGAAAAAAAAAATCACTGTTCCAGCTAATGCTGTAATCATAATTGCAAACCTTTAGCTCAGACAGGAATCGCCTGAGTTTTATAAGCTGATCGGTCATTTATATATCAAGATATTTACGATTGAACATTGATGTCGGGATAGAGTACCACCGAACCCTAAAGAACTCTTACGGTTGGCATACCTCACTCTATCACAGAATACCGTACGGGCTGGAAACCCGCTCTGAAATCGCCAAGCGCTGGTGCTTGGTTTTTGTGACTGCAGCGCAGCGAAGAAGCCGAGCGACTTGCGCTAGCGATTGATCGCGATTTTCTCTTTTTTAGGATAGTAAACAAGTTCCATTTTCTCTCTTACTTTCACATATCCTTAATTATATATGTAGTTAGAGGACTGCACACAATTCACTGGCATTTGAGCTGATTTTACAATTTTTCACAAAGTTAATTAATCACTTTAATGAACAGGTGCAATATAGCTAGTAAATGAACAGGTGCAAGCTCTGGTAAATGTATACACACATGCATCACTGGTTAAGCTTAAATCAGTTTTGGAAAGCCCCCCAAATCTTCTCAGGTTTCTCTCTATTATTTGGTAAATAGCAGGATACTTTTCTATTAAAGGAAAAGTTCACCCTGAAGTTTACTCGAGTTTAAAAAATGCAGAAAAAATAAAGAAAAATATTGGCGAAGGTTTGATAAAAATCGGTCAAATAATAAAAGAGTTATGCGTACTTAAAGTTTTGGATCTGTGACGTCACATGCGAGCAGCTGCCCATTGGTAATGTAATAAATATTCCATATATTCGCATTTTTTTTTACGTTCCAAGATAAATTAATATTGTTTCTTTTCAGAATCCAGTATTGAATAACATTTCTGACAATACATCAAATGCACAGACGAAAATATTCTAAATTTTCTGAGAAAATTATATTTTATGGAATATTTATCATATTACATAATGGAGGAGCTGCTCGCATGTGACGTCACAAAATAAAAACTTCAAAAGTCCATAACTCCATTATTCTTTAACGGATTTTGTCCAAACTTGCGCCAATATTTTTCTTTATTTTTTCTGCATTTTTTAAACCCAAGTAATCTTCGGGGTGAACTTTCCCTTTAAATGTGATGTGAACTTTTTTACCTTTCCAGTTAACCTAAAACTACTGTTCAACTACTGAATTCTCCCATTCTCATAGGGCTAACACAGAGACCACCCACTTCCCCGTAGTCAAAGGGGCAAGTGGATTATAGTTTACAGGGTATTCTTTGTTCACAGTCCAGGGGAGCATTTTATCAAGTGTTTTGTCAGTCATTTTTACCGACAAATTTGCTCTCAGCCAATCAGATGCAAGGATTTCAGTAGCTTATAACAGTTGTCAGTAAAAATCACTGACAAGACACTTGATGAAATGCTCCCCAGAGCTCTCGATTCAATGGCTTGCTGTACTGAAAGTATTATTTCCTCACAGAAAGTTTTATTTGGGCCAAATCGTTTTATTTTTGGCAGACCTCTTTTTGAGGGCTTTCCCTTAGCAAAATCGCTCATCGCTTCTACGTAATACTTAACTTGCTAAAGTGGAATATTAAACAAGAGGTGAAAAATTTGGCCACCATTACAAACTTTTATGTGCAACAGGGACTGTACATTTACATGTACATGTATACCACAAGGCAACTTTTCGGCATGACCTTGCGCATACTTCAGTAGGCCCGTCTTCATCAGCCCGAGTTTCCAAAATAGCCCGCTAATTCTGATCCAGGAAACTAACCCGATCAGAACTAGCTGGAGCTAGTTTGTAATGAAGACGCAATTAGCTGGCTATTTCGTGGATTTCTAGCTCATGCTAGAAGCCTATAAAGTCAACTCGGGTTTTTTGTGAAATAGCGCGCTATTTGGCGAATTAGCCTGCTAATTCGCAGGTGAAGATGCACTCAGGTTTTGACTCGGGTTAATTTATTCATGACACCAATCCTAGAAATGTAATTTTCCTCATGTATTTCTTGATTTTCTTCTCTCTTTCTATCTTTTCCTTATGTATCTTTGTTTTTCCTTCTTTCTTTTTTCTCCTTATGTATTTCTTTGTTTTCCCCATTCTTTATTCTTATTTCTATTCTTATGTATTTCTTTGTTCTTCTTGCTATCCTCTTTTCTTTATATATTTCTTTGTTTTCTTTCTCTCTTTTTATCTTTTCCTTATGTATTTCTTTGTTTTTCCCATTTTCTGTTCTTCGATCTTGCTATCCTCTTTTCTTTATGTATTTCTTTGTTCTTTCTGTCCTCTTCTCTTTATATTTCCCTATGTATTTCTTTTCTTATGCATTACTTTGTTTTTCCTTCTCTCTTTTTTCTCCCTATATATTTCGTTTTCCCCATAATTTATTCCTTTTTGCTATTCTAATGTATTTCTTTGTTCTTCTTTCTATCCTCTTCTCTTCATATGTATTTCTTTATTTTTCTTTCTATTTTATCTTTTTCCTTATGTATTTCTTTGTCTTCCCCACTTTTTATTCTTCTTTCATTTCTCATGTATTTCTTTGTTCTTCTTGTTATCCTCTTTTCTTTATGTTTCTTTATGTATTTCTTTGTTTTCTTCTATCTTTTCATCCTTTCCTTTTGTATTTCTTTGTTTTCCCGTTGTCTGCTCTTCTATATATTCATATGTATTTCTTTGTTCTTCTTTTTTATCCTCTTCCCTTTATATTTCTTTGTTTTCCTTCTCTCTTTTTATCTTTTCCTAATATATCCTTATGCATTTCTTTGTTCTTCTTGTTATCCTCTTTTCTTTATGTATTTCTTTGTTTCTTATGTATTAATTTGTTTTTCCATCTCTTTTTTTCTCCTTATGTATTTCTTTGTTTTTCTTTCTATTTTATCTGTTTCTCTATGTATTTCTTTTTTTCTTATGTTTTACTTTGTTTTTCCTTCTCTTTTTTTCTCCTTATGTATTTCTTTGTTTTCCCCATTATTTATTCTTCTTTCTATTCTTAAGTATTTCTTTGTTCCTCTTTCTATCCACTTTCCTTCATATTTCCTTATATATATTTCTTTGTTTTTTAATTTTATTTTTTTCCTTATGCATTTCTTTGTTTCTTATGTAGTACTTTGTTTTCCCTTCTCTCCTTTTTCTCCTTATATATTTCTCTGTTTTCCCCATTATCTATTCTTATTTCTATTCTTCTGTATTTCTTTGTTTTTCCTTCTCTATATTTATCTTTTCCTTATGTACTTCTTTGCTCTTTTCTCTTCATTTATCCTATATATTTTTTCAAATTTTCCATCTTCGAAGTGCGCATGCTCTGAAGCTCGAGTTTATTCTAAGAACGTTGTAATCAATCAAACACAAATTGGCAACTCTGTGACGTATCTTGCGAGCTCCTCTCCCATTTGCTCAGTACAGAAAATTTCATAAAATTTCATTTTCTTAGTTTCTACTGAAGGAATTAATTTGTTTCATACAGGTGTTGTGTTGTATAATTGAGTATTTTCTTCAAAGAAAACGAAAATTAATATTTTGGGTACAGGGCAAATGAGAGGAGCTTACAAAATACGTCACAGAGTTGCCAATTTGTTTTTGATTGATTACAACTTCAAAAATTCATAACTTTCTTATTTCTTATTGCATTTTGCTTAAACCTTCACTGATCTGTTTCTTTCCTTTTTCTGCCAACTTGTAATCAGGGTGGACATCCCCTTTAATACTAAAATTCATCAGAAAGATGGACAGAATAGCAAAATACCAATACACTTGTACCTGACGACACAAGTGGAATGATGAGACTTGCAAATTTCATCCCAATAGACCTGCAGGGAGTTCAGACACAAAAATTTATACCAAAACGGTATACCGAAACGGTATAGCTATACGATGATTTTTTTTTTTATTTATGTGTCTGAACGCTGACTAACGAAACGTAGTATAACGAAACGTTGTATAACGAAGCTGGGGTCAGAGCATCGTTTCGAACTAGAACTCGAAAACGAATCACCTTTCCGTGTGTGTCTGAACGTACGGCTACCATAGAACGGTATAACTGGGCGGGGCTTAACGTGAGCACGCGCGAAAGGTGTCCTTACCAGGGGGCGGGGACTGGCAGCGACCATAACAACATGCGCTGTGGAAAACTGCGCATCTATACAATGTTTTTCTAATCGGTCGAGATATGTGTCTGAACGGTCCGTAGGCTATACGCTGACAATTTTATACGTTTCTTTATCGAGTTTCGGTATAAACGTTTTGTGTGTGAACAGGGGGCTGTTCACAAAGTTATTCAAATTTATGGATGTTTCTTTCCTGAGGACCTAGTAACAAGGTATTCCATTAACCTGTTAATGAAAGTACTACTACTTTGGAATCCAGTTTGCATACATTACATGTTGCTATGTCTGACCAGCCTCTGACATGCTTTCAGCTTGCCAAAAACAACCTTTGTTTTAAAAGTATGCATAAAATTTGAATATAATTGTGAACAGGTCTATTTCCTTTACACTACCAAAAATGTAGCTAGGCTTTATGCTCCTGAACACAGTCTATTCATGATATCCGTGGTCTATTATATCTATTGAAAATACGCATCACTGGTTTGAGTTCAAGAATACCTTCTAAATCTGAGGCTCTTTGCTATATACATGTCCATGTCACATGCCAATGACTGTGTATAAAAAAGAGAAAAACTAAATAGAGATTAAGCATCATGCACCAGTAGATCATTGTCCACAGTCAATCATGTAAAGGCGAACCAGTAAGTAATATATAAGGCAAACCCCCAACATAAGGATTTGTGAAGAAAAAAAAATGGAGTTTGCTAAAATGATTTCTTTGATTGCACTAGAGAAACACACATACATGTATTTCATATTTTCTTTTTCAATGGTTAGGAATTCAGTTGATCAATGATTGAATTTATTTGCACATCAGATCAACAAATGTGGAAGGGGACTGACTTCTTTTATATTTAATTTTTTTTAAAAGCAAAAAATAAAAATTGAAGGTAGAAGAGGACAATTCCTTTAATTCATCACCCCCCAAAAAGAAAAATTATATGATTATATGATCATAATCGATCATATATTAAAATTATTCATATCTATTTCCTAACATTAAAACAATTGCCATAAACTTTTCAACACTAACAATATTCACTATTTTCAAAAACCAATTTTATATTAGAAGTATTTCAAATGAAATACCACCAAAAAAACCACAAAAAACCACACAATCGATCATAAACTATACTCGTTCATGTAATAATCGATTTACAGACTATACCAGAATACACATTTTGAAGTAAAGAAACTCATCTTTTGTCCCCCCCCCAAAAAAAAAAGTGCATGGAAATAAGGAAGCTTATATACATAAAAAATAAAGTGTAGATGTGATAAGAGCATTTTTTAAATTTAACAATTAAAAAAAAAGCTTTTTAACAAAAGATTAATTTCTTGCAAAAGTCACTGCTTTTTAGAATGATTTGACTTTAGAATAGACCTGCAAAGTGTCATATGGAAAACTTGTATTGACAACTGCTGGACTGGAAGGTGCAGCCCTACTTTTGGTTTTCTTATGCTGGAAAAAGAAGTGTGCCTTATACAGTATTTCACAGTAGATAAAGGGGCAATGGCACAGAACTTATGATGCTGTGTGTGTGTGTGTGTGATGCTTGAAAAATCTGTTCATTTCCATATTTGCTCTTTCTCTTGATCTTTGTTCAAGCCTCAGGGACTTCAGTACGCTTGACCAATTTGTCTAACAATTTTAACCTACAGGAAGCTAATGACCACGAGGTCTTCCCACGGTCAGGTTTACATGTATTTTAAAGGATTCTATAATTTGATTGGTGATAAAATTACAAAAAGGTTGTATAACCCATTATCAGTAACAAAATTGAAAGAGGACAAAGATTAGCATATCTTTAAATTAATCATCAAATAGTCCAACTTATCTAACCTGTTACTGTCTCTGACATTGTACAGAGAGCTCTCTTCAAGCAAGAAATGTCATAAAATTTCAACTTCAATTTGCAAGGTTCTGTATTGAAACATCAAGCCTCATCATTTCCCACTTTGATTTCCAGGTGTTTAATTTTCTAAAAACAGAGAATACATAACTGTTTCCTCTGAACAATGAAGCAAAGAAACTCTTTCCATAATAATAATAATAACAATAATAATGTTTTTTTTAAAAGCACTTTACTAGAACAAAACTGACCATATCGTGCACATTATTATTATCATCCCGGGTAGTGGATTCAAGTTCTATCTGCACTCTATAGTGCACAAACTCCACTCTCTGGGGAGCATTCCAGCTGGTTGCCTTTTTACGGGCACGCACATGCTAATCCAATCGCTCTGGCCTTTGCATCCTACTGGGTACCCATTTGGCACCAGGGTGGAGAGTGGCAAATGTAGATAAATGTCATTATGTCTTGCCAAAGGACACTAATGGCGTGCCGGGGATCAAACCCACAACTTTCGCATCTCCAGTCAAGTGTCCAAACTACTCGACCACGACATCTCTATAAATGATACTGTAGTAACTGTTTCAGATCACCCAATGGGCTAAACCCGACCCCCTTCAAATTGGCCCAAATTTGGTATACGGGGTAATCGACACTTCTCAAGCTGAAATTTCAAGTTTTAGCCCCCTCAACCACACAGTTTTCGCTCTATGGCACACATTCCACGGGCATGTCGGACAAAAATGGACACTTTTTTAAATTTTGAAATGACCATGTACATGTATCTCTTTAAGCTACTGCCATTACTGGGTCAATTTTGTTGATATTGACATATTTAGCAAGACAATTACACAAGCTATCTTAATACATGCCATCATTTTCCATGTCCGAGCTACATGAAGTTCAGTGACCCCTTGATCTTTGCTTTAAAAGCCCTTATACATGTACAAGCTTATCTGAAGATAACCTTGTACTCCAGACTAGCTTTTACTGGTGAATAGGCTTCAATAGCTTTTGTGTGTATCAGCGGGCCTTTTTCCAGTCTAGATCATTCATACATGAGAGGAAAATAATTATTTAAAATATCACTTTTGATTCTGAATCCCTAAATTTGTGGCAAAGTAAGAGTTGAAGAGTCCCTGAATCAGGTAATCTAGCAAATTTATGAAAATTAAATCTTGCTTAGAGCAATTTTTTTGTCTGTTTTTAACTGCTGCAACAGTGAATGTTGGACACAGTCCCACATAGGCAAGGGCTTACGAGTGCTTTAAAGGGTACCAATCACCAAAAATAATTTTGGTCTGTATGTTAGAGGTTGCATGTCATTATACTATACTCAAAATATGGGCTTCAAATATTAATTCTATCAAGAGATATTGCAATTTTAATTACACTCTCTATAAGCAAAAAAGCGACTCGTGAGTAGACTACTCGACGCACCTGTACGCACTCGTCCAGGTAAAGGCTCGCGCTGAGTTCGGTTCTGTGCTAGCATTTTCATTCTATCTTTTATTTCCTTCATACTCATTAACTGTTGACCTATATAATACCAGACAAAGTTCTTTGAGGTTGATTTTATACTTTCTAGCTGTATGATGGGGGGACCTAAAGCTACATGTACGCACTTTGTTTCCAGCAGCTAAAAAGTCACCTTTTCAATGATTTATGTGAATGTCTTTTATATATCTTGGGTCTACATTTTCTTAACTTAAATTCCTGAGAAAATTACGACGGACAAATATCAATAACATTAATTTTCAAGTCGATGTCGATACCCATGTCGAATTTGGTCAAAAAAATGAAAGGGTCCTAAAGCTACGCACACGTAATAAATGAATGCAAATCTTGATTTTTAAGCTGACGTGAATTTCATCCAGATTTGCAAATAGTGATAATATCACCAAAAATAAAGGAAAATTGCTCATTGTTTTTGGCGAACGTAAATGATAATCTCGTTGCTCAGTCACACCAAAAGTTTGACATACTGAACGTGTCGCATTGCGCGTATTTGCGGGGTACGGGTGCGTAGCTTTAGGACATGCGTAGCTTTAGGACCTCTGACCATACACAAATTATTTTTTCAGGTGATTGGTACACTTTAACCTTGAATTATACCTTGAAGGTCACATAATCTGGAGTATGGAGATGAAATTTGGTGATACATGTAGGATCTGACTAGTCTGCAAGCACAGACCCTAATTTGACACTTTATCAGAAAATCATTGTGTCTTGAGAGGAGCCTAATCCAGCTACCTACTGGTCGTGTCAATATAGGGTCTGTACAGGTTTGCCAAAACTGTTTCCCACGGCCAAAATCGGGTTCCACCCACTTCATCAGGGTCACCTGTGATTGGTTCCTAAACAATGTCCATCAGCATCCCCAGAGACTGGCTATCAGGCTTCCAGTTACAAGATAATGAGATTACTGATAAGGTCCAGTCTGTGGTTAAATTAAAACAACACTCTGCCAGTGACTATTTTTACCCACAAAATTGAATGGAGCTACACATACAATGCAGAGGTCTGCTATTTCCTGGGTCTATGGTCTTTTCTCACCCTGTAGGTCTCCACCTTTTCTTTATTCTGCAACTCGTTTTACCAAAGTTTCTTTTTTTAGAATCTCAATTAGATTCACCATGCTCTCATTCCCTCTCCATCTTCCCCCTCTCTCATGCTTTCTCTCTCTCTCTCTGTGCACTCTTCTTGTTTACAAGTAGGCATACCCTAATGCTCTCTTCTATGATTGTTTTCTTTTTCTCTAATCATATTTTTCATTTTCCTTCTCCCTCTCCCCACCTCTTTCTCCTCTTCTTGGTTCTCTTCCTCATTTGTGCCTATTGATCGATCCTTCTCTGTAAGCAGATATTTTTTTTTTTTTTAAACTGCTCACTTCATCCTGTAGTGCTGATCATTTTTTTTTTTTTTTTTTTTTTGCATAGACCTAACGTTCTCTTAGATTTTCTTTTTACTGTTTCCCCCTTCCCTCACTTCACTGTCTTTCCCTCAATTGGCCAATTACTGTTTGTCCCCTGAAAATATTACAATAAGACGTACAGTAGGCCTACCAATAACTATGTAGCTTTAAAAATGGTAAATTAATCCGAATGTTTTAAGCAGGGAAATTTCCCTTGTTTAAAGTTATGAAACCATGGACCCTATGATGAAACTATATATGCCCCTAACTAATTATCTGCATCTCGGCGAAGACCCCATCCGAATTTGCAAGATGAAAAGTCATACTGAATTATAATTGAAACTATAACTATTTCTCTACCAGTCAGTGAAGACCCTGTCCGATTTGTTTGAGTTGTCAATGATTTATTTATAAGGTATGTCCTAAAGGGGAAGTCCGATCCTTTTGAGTTTTATATAGAAGCAGAAAACTAAGACAAACAGATCAACAACATACAAAGTTTGTGGAAAATCGGACAACTCATGAGGAAGTTACTTATATGAAAAACTAGGGAAAAGAATGAAAATCACTTGACAAATTGGCAAACCTGCCATGAGCTTGTGAAATCATTCCCTCACAACTCACTAATTATTTTGTTTATATTGATAACACAAATTCTCATTTTTTTGCAAGAATAGGATTTCCACATAACCTGAATCAAGTTCATTATAGTAACACGTTTTCCCGTAAACTCGAAAATATTGAGTTTGTTTTCATAATATACATTTTCCTAATCACTCATTTTTTATGTATATTGTATAGAGAAATTCATACTATACATGTACATGCAAAAATATTACGTGCTTCAAGTTATGAGAAAATCACATTCCTTGACAAAAATGGGGGGGGGGGGGGGAAATGTTATTGATGTACATGTAAAGAAATTGATAGGTGAAGTTTGAGGGAATGAAGTGAATTTCATAGTTTCCCCTAGTTTTTCACGTCATTAAAAATATCTCTTACATTAGTTGTCCGATTTTAAATGGTTTCAAAAGGAAGTAATCTTACTGTTTTATTTTTATCATAATTGATTTGGTAATACGTCATTAATCATCATAATTATCTTTCTTGTTTGTTGTAATTGTTGTTACGAATCATTATCATTTATTTTACCATAAAACGAAATATACATACAGAGTAATAGATAAAAGAGACAGAATGTGATAAAACATGAATGGGATGTGGGTCAGGGTCCACAAAATTGACATTCTTCCCTGTTGCTAATGAAGAGCATGTGAATATTCTTTTTCCAAATGAAATATGTTAGTAAACCTGTCCATTTGTTCATTCATGTAGATAGGGATGGCAAGAACATCCAAGTGACAAAAGATGGAGGAAAGGGACCCATGCTTTACAAAACTCCTTTTCTATGTGACTTCTCTAACAAATCGGACTGGGTCGTCACTGACTTGTAGAGAAAGTTTTAGTTTCATAGTTCAAAACGATTGCTTTCGTAATTCCCAATATATTCTTTTTTTTTTTTTTTTTTTTTTTTTAATAAACGTTCTTCCTTTAGACATTCTTGTCGTTTCTCTCTCTCTCTCTCTCTCTCTCTCTCTCTCTCGCTCTTTCTCTCTCAGTATTTCTCCTCTGTTGTTTTCTCTGCACTTCCCCTCCCTCATAATTGAATGTAAAATGAAGATACATAAACCAGTTCAAATCGAATCAAATCAATTTTTAAAAAATAGTCATACCACTTTTTTCTTGCCATCTATATCTCTCTATCCCTCCCTTTTAGGCCCTAATGAAATTATCATCTTTTCCCTTTTATTCATAAGTTTATACTGAGAATATTCTTCTCCCTTTATCCCCTCTCTAACTAAATTATCTCATCTACCGCTCTTTCTCCTCACTCGGACTTCTTTCTTACATTTTACTTTCTTCTCAGACTCTCTTTCTTTTCATCTCCTTCTCCAGACAAAAAAAAGTGTTTCTTTACCCTCCCCTTTCTTTCTCTCTCTCTCTCTCTCCCTCTGTTTCTAAAAATATAACTATTTTATTTGACAAGACTCCCAGTGGTCTAAATAAGGGTGTGGCATTTTTTATTTGCAAATTTTAATTTGTATAGCTTGTCGGCATGTAGCCAATTTTTTTTAAAAGCTTGTTAGAAAATTTCCAGGTTACATTTACTTGACAACAAATTCACTCTGACCCCTCCCCCCACCCCGCCAAAATGAAGGAAAAAAATGGTCTAATGATTTCCTTTTCTTCAAAGATGTTCTGTCTTTCTCACTTACTGTCTTCCTTTCTTTATTTTGCATAGGTGAGAATAAGAATTTGCTGCCTTTTAAGAAACAAATATTCGAGAGCAAAAAGACGTTTTCATAAGCAGGAAAGATGAACATCAGAGTCGTTTGACTTTAGCTGATGAATAACACAATCGTTACAATTCAAAGCTGGATTATTTTTCTCATCAAAATTGTAATATAGACCGAACTATCAGTGAAAAAATGATAAAGTTCCCCAGTACACGACATTAACTCTTTAAAAGAAAACCTGAAATACAAATTTCAGTATTCAATGTACATTTCTCCACTATAGGCAACCTTTTATCATGTCTATTGATGATGTTCAGTTTATTTTTCTAACAGGTTTTGTTCACCATCCCTCATTGATAAAACAAGCAGAACTGAAAAGCTCTTTGGTGTTTAGGTTCTTTTTTTTAAACACTGCTATTGACAGAATGTTTTTGATATTAAATAAACCCGAAATTTCTTTCAAAGTCATCCTTTTAAAGTTGAATATTCCATAAATCTCATGCAAAATTTTGGGGAACCATTTTGGGAAATTAGAATGAAATATAATTGTTGGAGTATTAAACCATTCCTACTTTTCAGTTGGGCATCAAAGTGAAATTCCACCCTGATATTAAGTTGATTTTAAAAGAAGCCGAAAAAAGTAAAGAGACAGACAGATCAATGAAAGTCTGAGCAAAATCCGATAATCAATCAAACACAAACAAATTGTTAACTCTGTGACGTATCTTGAGAGCTCCTTTTCCATTTGCTCTGTATACAAAACGTAACAAAAAGTCATCTATTTTCATTTTGTTTTTGTTTTTGTTTTTGATGAGGGAATAAATTTGTATCATACATTTTTTGGGGGGTAAAAGCATAAGTGAGATGATTATATCTAGGGTGCATATATGATTAAATATTTTCTTTATAGAAAGTAGAAAAATGTATGTTTTTTTTCAGTACAGGGCAAATGGGAGAGGAGCTCGCAAGATACGTTGCCAACTTGTGTTTGATTGATTACAGCTTAAATTAAAAAACTTGCTTTTTTCTTATTGGATTTTGCTCAAACTTTCATTGATCTGTTTCCTTAATTTTTCTGCTTCTTTTGAAATCAAGTTAATGTCCGGGTGGACTTTCCCTTTAACTAATGACCTATAGAATGCCAAGTGAAATTCTATGAGGTTGACTTTATACTCTCTACATGCTCTATGCCATACACAAATTACTTTTGTTGGGGATTGGTGCACTTTTATAATTAAACAGAAATTTTCTTTAAAAGTCTTCTTTTAAAGCTAATTATTCCATCCAATGCAAAATTTAGGGGAAACATTTAGGAAAATTAAAATAGAGGTGTGATTATTAGTAAATTGAACCATCCCTTCTTCTCAGTTTGTCATTAATTAATAGTGGAATGGAATAATTATGCACAAATATACCATGAACTTGCCTGAAGATTTTTACATAGTTAATTGAAAAAAAGTGTCAGCCTAGTTTTGTTTTCCTATTCAGTTTGTCAACCATCACTTTAAACTGATTAGAATCACATCTTGCTAGTTCATCTATAAAAGAAAGCTAATCTTGACAACAAATTTGTTAAACCCTTGAGTCAAGTAAAATGCAAATAGACTGTTGTTAGAGTTACAGGAAACTTTGATGGGAAAAGGGCAAAATAAGAAGGAGACATGATCAAATTCCTTTTTTCTAAAAACTACAGCAAAAATTAGGAAAACTTATGCACTGTTCGTGATTCTCCATTTTTTGCTTTCCCATTCAAATAATTTGAATTAAAAGAATTTGATGGCTGCATAAATTCTACCATATATTTTCTTCAAATCATTTTTTTAGAGTGTAAGACAATTTTTTTGGTATATTAAGCCTATTTAGAAAAAGGCTTTCTACTCTGATGTGCGGTAGCTACAATAATGATATTGGAAATCCCTCTGAAGGTCCTTTGTGTAAAAAATAATATTTTTGAAAGATGGTGATAATGATGATTATTCACAGCATCTATGTAGCACAAAGTTGTTGTTAAAAAATGCAAAGGTGCAGGGTCCTCCAGTTAAGAGAGTATTTACATCTCTGCTGAAATAGAGGAGTTTTGAGGCCTGATATAGAAAAGTAAAGTAATACTTGTATTGTGATAAATGCTTTCATTCGATCTTGAGAATAATAGAAAGTCATAGTTTTCCATGGGCATATTTCCACATATAGCTGCATATTGTATCAGCCCGTTACATTTAGAACAGGTGAAGAAAGTAAAAAAAAAAAAAAAAGTTGTGCAATTTGTAGCATGATATACTGAAAATGAGATGAGATTTGTGTGAGAGACAATACAATACTTGATAAACTCTCTCTCTCTCTCTCTCTCTCATTCGTTTTCAGTGCCAATCTGAAGAAAAACTATTGGTTTTGAAGTTTCAACCTTTGTATTTCATAGCTCGAACAATTGCTGTTACAGTAAAATGTATAATAGCACTAAAACTTTTTGAAATCTGCCCAAAACATTTTGTAAAAGTTGCTTTAAATTTTGATTAGTTGTGCAACAAATCTTTTCATCACAAAGAGTATGTGACATCCTTAAATCATTGAAAATCAAAATATTTTTTATTTGATACTAAGTTTGAATACTTAGTATGACATACCATATGCAGGCCATACTACTCTTTTGATGCATAATAGCAGTCACCTCCTTCAAACTGATAGGAAAGTAACACAAATTCATGATGGTAAAAACAATCCCTAACAGACCTGAACCATGGACCTACTTCGTAGTAGGTCCATGCCTGAACAGACCAAGGAGTTTATATGTAGGCCTACATGTATTTCTTCATACCATGCATGCAAGTAGCATAACAGGGAATGGAGCATGTGAATTGAAGATGCATTCCAATGTGTTATGTAATGGTGCAATCTCCAGCAAGTTGACCTCAGACTCAGTGGGAGACACTCAGCCAGCTCTGATAGTGAATGTCAATCATTGTTACCATGAGATCCCTCTGAGCGCTAAGCTAATCCTATAAGCACAATAAATGCTTATGACCCCACTTGTTGTACAAACCCTGGTCAGGAGCAGCTACAGTACATGGCCTATGGTAGTCTTACAGCGCAGACTCTCTTGTACGACTGACCAGGGTTTGTGCCTGCAAACTAGGATCTGACTGTACATGTATATGTCAACATTTTTTTGTAAATTCTGTACCATTATATCATATATCAAAAATTTTGAGTAATTTTTTTTCTTTTCTTTCCAGCTTCTTTTAAAGTTGGAAAAAAGCTCAATTTTCACTGTTTCACCTATGCCTACATCATAATATAGTCAAGGATTGTAATTCCGAACAGATTGTATTACCGAACGTGTACAGTTAAGCGCCTAAAATGGGTTTTCATACGCGTGGGATTACGCGTATGAAAACCACACGGTTGAAACAAAGGTTGTGTCTTTTTCCCATAGGTTTCACACGTTCGGAAATACAGTACCTTTTTCAAGGGCCCAAAACGCCGCGTTGTTGGGAAGGGGTTCACTCGGAAGGGAATATCGTATTAAATCTACGTTGTCTTATTAAAATTCCATCAACTTCTTTTCTGTAGGACTTTGAGCATTCATTATGTAAGTAACTTTGACAGATATTCGTTTGATATTTTATATATTTGCTATCGTTGATTTTCTGAAAAGTGTTCGGACACTGGATCAACCACCATACATGTAGTAATATAGACTATCAGTAATTTATTCAGAACTTATGCCTACATCATAATACATGTAGTAATATAGACTATCAGTAATTTATTCAGAACTTAAGAACACTCAGTCATTGTGTGTGGCACATACATATTACATGTAAGAAAAAAGACATAAGAAAACATGATTTTAAAATAATTATTAATGATAATTTTGATAATATGAACAAAGTAAAAATGATTGAACAAAAACAAGCATCTTGGAACTGGAAGACTCGCACTTACCAAAAGTAAAAACCAAGTCCTCCGAATAATTCGTGCTTATATTCTGGCAACCGATGGCAAATGCACCCGTAATTCGTTAACCAAACCACGCGCTTTCAGTTTCAAATTCAATCTATTCAGTGTTTCTTAATTCAGTCTTCACATGTGCCTTCACATGTGCCTGGCTTTGTCTTTGTGCCCCGACTGAAGAAGGATGAAAATTGAAAGATTCCACAAGTTAACGCCAAACCGTGCGCGTCGAGCGTTTTATACGATTTACCCTATTCCACACCAACTCGACTCATGTGATTGTGATGTTTGCTGTTACTAAAAGTGAAGACCATAGAGCTCCAGAATCCGCGACTGGCGAGGTGGTTGGACCTCAAAAGCAAAGCTTAAAATGATCTCAGCATCTAGCTAGATAGCAGTACATATACCCGGTACGTATACCCATATCACCACTGCACTGCATATGCATGCACTGGCGCTAGCTGGCGGCAAAGCATGCTTTGTCTAATTGGATCATAGAGATACTTGGATCGATATCGCACGTGCACGTCTATGGCAAGCCTAATTCCCTATAATTCAGATAAACTAAGTTTTCGCCGATAAAGTAAGTTTTTCAATGGAAACTCTGCATATCAACTGATAAACTTAATTTTTCACTTTAAACTAAGTTTTTCACTCGAGAAACAAAGGTGATTTCCTTGTTGGTAATGACACGCTAAAGCTTATTAAGAAAAAACACAGGAGTTGGGAGCGTTATCTTAGGGATAGAACAGAAAGCAAGAAAAAAGAGTATAACAGACTCCGTAATCGGGTCAAAACTGCCACTCATGTCAATAAGTTTCGCGCAATTTATTGCATCTGCGCGTAGCCTGAATGTCATCAGAATGACACGTGCGCGCCACTGATCTCTGTAGAGATCGGTAGAGATCAGTGGTGCGCGCGCACAGAATCAGTCTAAAAACACAAAATATTTCATAACTAATTCATAAAAAGGCCAGAATTGAACCAGTAGAAGTCAAAATAAGAAAGGTCAAACCTAGAACTCTTACTCTTTTAAGAAACCTTTTAACTGGTTAATTCCCACCATTAACAGCACTGCTAACCAATTAACAAAATTACCTTGTCACTGCGAGTCGATTACTTTCCCCATAGAAACACGTGTAATTTGGGTGTTCTATACGTTTTTGTGAGGCAACATAAAAAGGCCGTTTTCAAACAAAATTGGCCAGAATTCTACATATGAGATGATTACATTTTTATGCTCAGCAGCTTCTTTGTTTCTTCAATATTCATATTCCTTTTTAACTGAATTAAATTGTTAAAAAGTGAAAAAGATATTAGTACTTCTAAAAGTTGAAATTTACGTTTTTCATGATTAATGTACAGGGTTCTATGGAGGGAATCGCAGAGGGAAAGTGATACGCGCGCGCGCATGGTTGAGAATGCAACACACTTTTTGGTATGGGTGGCTCCAGAAAAACTATGAAAGAAATATTGCGAGAGCTGCAGCTGTGAAATTAAATCCGAAGAAATTTTGGAAGTATGCCAGGTCAAAGACTAAAATCAAATCTGGAGTAGCTCCTCTTGTGAATTCACATTCATCTTCAATCAGAACTTAGTGAGACTGATAAAGAAAAGGCTGATATCTTACTTGATTATTTTTCTACTGTTTACACGGATGAGCCTGTTGATAACATTCCCAGTCTCCCTCAGCAAAACATTTTGGAAGAATTTTGTGATATTGAAATTACTGCAGACAAAGTCCTGTCTTTGCTTTCCAAACTAAATGTCTCGAAGTCTCCGGGACCAGATGAGTTTCACCCTCGGGTGCTGCGTGAGATTGCTCCAGCCATAGCTGACCCTTTGAGTGTTATTTTCCAAACTTCTTTGCGGAGAGGAGTGGTTCCATCAGACTGGAAATCAGCAAATGTTAGTGCCGTTTTTAAGAAAGGTGATAGATCGCTGCCGTCGAATTATAGACCCATTAGTCTTACATGTATAGTGTGTAAGCTTATGGAATCAATGATTCGTGATGAGATTCTAGATCATATGACTATGAACAAATTATTTAGTGTCAAGCAGTATGGTTTCTTGCCTGGTCGTTCAACAATGCTCCAACTGATAAACGTAATTGATGAATGGTCTAGCGCTCTGGAGGAAAATGGGTCAATTGATATGATTTATTTTGATTTATTTAGATTTTATGAAGGCCTTCGATAAGGTGCCCCACCGTCGGCTGCTTGCCAAGATTAGAAGTTATGGCATAAGTGAGTTGGTGGTAAATTGGATTGAGGCATTTCTAGTTGGGAGAAGACAGCGTGTATGTGTGGAGAGTTTTCCAGTTGGGGTCTTGTCGCGAGTGGAATTCCACAAGGTAGTGTTCTTGGGCCTGTGTTGTTTGTGTTGTTTATAAATGATCTACCTGACACTATTTCCGAGAGTAGTGTTTATCTATTTGCTGACGACACTAAGATTTTCAAGTATATTAGAGATGAGAATGATTGTATTGCCCTTCAGAGGGATCTTGATATAGGCTCCAATGCTGGTCTGACAAATGGCTGCTAAGATTCAACCCTAAGAAATGTAGTGTTCTCACCATTGGTAACTCCCAGTCTGCCCCAGCAAGGCCATTGGTGTATAATATGACATGTGATAATTCACCAAGTGCCCTCATGCAAGTGTCATCTGAGAAAGATTTGGGAGTGGTGATTGATGATAAGCTGAATTTTGAAGAACATCTTCATACAAAGATCAATAAGGCAAATAGTCTAATGAATTTAATCAGACGAACCTTTGTTTATTTAGATAAGGAAAATTTCTCCCTTTTGTACAAATCGCTTGTTCGCCCTCAAATAGAGTACGCTCATGCGGTGTGGAGCCCCCACCTAAAAAAACATATCCATGCTTTGGAAAATGTCCAATGAAGAGCGACTAGATTAGTCCCAGAGTTAAAGGGGCTGCTTTATGCACAACGATTGAGACAGTTGAATATCCCTACTTTAGCTTACAGGAGGGCTCGAGGTGATATGATTGAATTGTACAAGATTTTTAATAAATACGATTCTGATGTATAACACCAAATCTTGTATTACAATCCAGAGATCAGACAAGAGGGCATAGTAAGAAATTGTTTATTCCTAGGACCAAAACTCAGAGGTACAAAAATTCTTTTTATGTACGAATACGTAAACCATGGAATAATCTCTCTAACGACACCATTACTGCCCCGAGTGTGCACAGTTTTGAAGTAGCATTGGATAGGTGCTGGAAAAGTGAGCCGATTAAGTACGACTATGAGTCGCCTGCACCAGGAAATGATCCAGCCATCTTAAAAAGGAAGAAGAACTTGGAACTGAATACAGAGGCCTAGTGCCTGCGTTCAGTATCTTCCCTAGGTATCCCTAGGAAACTTAAGCCCCGTCTTAACAGACACTTTTTAAAACGCCTCGACCGGTTGATACCGGGTTAGATTTCTTTACCCCTTCCTGTTAAGCCGCTCCTACTGAGGTGTTGACCGGAATCTACCCGGTATAATTTTGCCAAAATTTGACTAGGTCCAACGAGGGTAAGATCACAACTCTACCCCTGCTAATTCCGGACAGCCGTTCTGTTAAGCCGCTCTCGGGGTAGTTTCTGACCGGACAGCTCGACATTGCGCAATGACTCGAACTCGATTCTCGTGAAATATCACATTCCCCGCGTTTTGAATCTCCCGCGCGCGCGACAGGAAGTCATGCAGTTCTACACGTTACTATGGGAAGTGGAACCTACCCGGTTAGGTTTTCAGCGAACGTCTGTTAAGACGGCGCGCCGGGGTGGACCACCCATGGTTTTATCACCTGCTGCCCCGCTTTTTTAACCCAGCATCAGTCCCGACTCCATCCGGACGCGGTCTATTAAAACGGGGCTTTAGTTTATCACCGATAAGCAGGGTTTTTCTTGATAAACTTTGCAGTGTGATCATTTATGTATGCAGAGTTTCTCTCGATAAACTAAGTTTTTCAATTGATAAGCAGAGTTTCTTGATGAACTAAGTTTGTCACTTTGAAAAACCCTGTTTATTGAGGTGATAAACAGGATTTTTCAAAAAACCCTGTTTATCAAACGATAAGCAGGTTTTTTCTCGATAAACAGAGTTTTTCACTCGAAAAATTATGTTTATCAAACGATAAACAGGGTTTTTTCAGTGATAAACTAAGTTTATCGGCGAAAAACTCTGTTTATTAAATGATAAACAAGGTTTTTCGATAAACAGAGTTTTTTGATATGTAGAGTTATTGTAAATTTACTGTGAGTGGGAGCTAGAAAGGTACTTAAAGAAACTGGCCTGTGGGCATTGAGCTCAAACATAGTCAGCAAAATGCCTTCTTGTGGAGCCATCAGAGTTTTTCACCGATGAACTTAGTTTATCACCGAAAAACCCTGTTTGTTTGATTAACATAGTTTTTCTATTGAAAAACTCTGTTTATTGAGAAAAACCCTGTTTATCACCTCGATCAACAGAGTTTTTCAAAGTAATGAACTTATTTCATCAAGAAACTCTGCTTATCAGTTGAGAAACTTAGTTTATCACCGAAAAACATAGTTTTTTGAGTGATAAAGAGAGTTTATCGAGAGAAACTCTCTGTATATTAAATGAAAAACTATGTTTATCGAGAAAACCCATTTTTATCGGTGATAAACTAAATTTTTTGAGTGAAAAACTTAGTATATTGTGAAAAACTAAGTTTATCAGTTGATATGCAGAGTTTCCCTCGAAAAACTTAGTTTATTGGCGATATTCAAAAACTGAGATTATCTGAATTATTGGGAATTAGGCTTGCCATACACGTGTGAATGGGTACGGTATCTATATATATTAATACTCAAAACCGTAAAAGGCCGTTTTTTGTGGAAGCAAAAACTCTTTTCCCCCGCCGTGTCCGCCCTCGCCGTGGCGCGGGATCGGTGGCATAATTCCACAGGTCGTGTAACCCGTAGTCCGCGTGCCACGTCGACCCCGTCGTCGCCGTCGACGTCCATAAACGTGATTTGGGGGATTGGGGAGGACGGGCAGGCCGAAGGAACGGCTGCTTTCCGTGTGGATACCTCGCACGACGGCGGTGTCGTCAGCCGTGCAACCTCCCTTACGGCCCATCACAGGCACAGCATGGCAAGTGACGAACAACGTTGTGCACGAGGAGTATCAACTTGCATTGTGCGACCGTGTTAGACGACTCGCGTTAGCCATCTTGCTAAACTTGCTCTTACCGGGGGGAACCCCCGTAAGAAAATAACGATGGCATGGGGGTTGTCCCACAGTGTCCCAGCCTCGATAGAGCTCCGTGGTATGTGTACGTATGTATTTCATTGTTTCATAGTACACTTTGTGATAACTACACCATAGGAGTAGCACCCACGTACTGCGATGCAATTTCAATGCAATGCATGCGATCGACGCGACAATGCATATTATGCATGCAATTTGTATGTACTGTACACACATGCACTCAACATGAGTTGACTACGGTTTCCCGAGCTTAAGCTTACAAATACATTCTAAGGTTGATTTTGGACGTGAGTGCACATTCTTTAGATCTAACAAATTGTTGGAAACTGTATTTATGGACTTCCTTTGTCCTATTTTATCTGCATGAAATTCTTCTCTTTGTCGTTTGTCGTGTTCGGTCACGGCAGCGCCCGCTCTCTGAGGCTGGGATGGCTGCACTTTGTGATAAGTACACCATAGGAGTAGCACCCACGTACTGCGATGCGATTTCAATGCAATGCATGCGACGCGACGATGCATATTGCATACATGCAATTTGTATACTGTATACACCTGCATACACGATCAACATGGGTCGACTACGGTTTCCCGAGCTTACAAATACATGTACATTCTAAGGTTGATTTTGGAGGTGAGTGACATTATTTAGATCTAAAAAAAAACTGTTAGAAACTGCATCTATGGACTTCCTTTGTCGTATTTTTTCTGTATTTAGTTAACAGCTCAGATTAAATTCTTCTCTTTTTAGCCGGCGGACTCCATCACGGCGGCGCTGCGCTGTGAGCTGAGCAGTACCAGCGCTGCAGCCTTGGCTGCCTGATATGAACTCCGGGGGAGGAGACAACGGTGAGACCCAGGGGTATTTTGAGATATCCAAGGTTGCCTTTGGACGTGAGTGGTATTGTTGGGAACAAAACTGTTGCAGTGTAGTATTTATGGACTTTGTTTGTCCCTATTTTCTCTGTAATGAATTAGTTAAAAACTTATCACATTCTTCTCTACAAAGCCGGTACTCTGTCACGGCAGCGCCCGCTCTCTGAGGCTGAGCTGTAGCTGTTGTAAGGGATGGCTGGATGAACTCGAGGGAAGGAGTCCGGCAGTAAATACTGAGCTGCTTATTTCAAGATTGGAAAAAGTTTAGGTCGAATATCGTCCTTTTTTATTAGATGGTATTAAATTCATCATACCCTATATATTAGAGCAGATTCAACACCCATTTTATTACTCTAAAAATGTAATTCCGGAATCTGCTCAGCAAGAGCAGAGTCTATTTTAAGTATGTGTGTTTTAAAACCAGACGGATTTTTCTGTCTAGATGTAGATCTGTAGACTATAGATCTAAAGGGGCTTTCACACCGGGCTTGCGTAGAGTTGCGTAGTGCGGAGTATCGCCTACGCTGGCCAACGTGGCAATACGCCGAGGGACGAAAAGGGGTACGCAAGATGGACCAAAAAAATTAACGTGTTTATTTTTTTCGCGTACTTTCGGCGTAGACCACTGCACGCAGAAAGTACGCAGTTTTTATGCAAGTATAAAACACTACGCTACCGTACGCTATCCTACACCAGTCCGACGAAAAATCCTTTGAGGCTGGCGTAGTGTTGCGTACTTTTGCTTAGTGTAAGTTCAGCATAAGCAAACTTTCGTACCATATACGCCAGACCTAGGTACGCCAATTGCATATGTTGTAGGTACGCGGTACCTATGCACAGGGTACGCAACAATACGCCAGCCTACGCCGATCCTGCGCGTAATAAAGGGGCTTTCACACCGGGCCTGCGTAGAGTTGCGTAGTGTGGCGTACCGACTACGCCGAGCTTACTCTGCCCCAAGCAGTGCCTCCGTTAGCCTACGTGGCCGAGGGACGCAAAGGAGTACGCGAGATGGACGCAAAAAATTAAACCTGTTTAAAGAGCACTGGACGCGTCACGCAGAAAGTACGCAGTTTTACGCAAGTCTACGCAACGCTACCGTAGAGTTACGTAAGGAAGGGCGTAGTGTTGCGTACTTTTGCTTAGTGTGGGTTCAGCATAAGCAAACCTACGTACCCTTTACGCCAGACCTATACGTATTCGAACGCAACCATACGCATGTTATACGCAATCCTACGCGGAGGTACGCCAATTGCATATGCCATAGGTACGCGGTGCCTATGCACAGGGTACGCAACCATACGCCATCGTACGGCAGCCTATGCAAAACATATGCAGGGACTACGCCTGTCCTGCGCGTAATTTTGGCATACTCGGTACGCCGCACAACGCAACCCTACGCAGGCCCGGTGTGAAAGAGGCTTAAGACTATAGATCAAGCTTAATTCGTTAATAATAGTGCTCATGAAAGTTGGCCACAATATTCACTCTTTCAGTTACCAGATTTTATGGGTTCCAGTTTTCCCTCATTATTCTCTCACAAGCAACAAAAAAAAAATCAGCATTTTGGGCTGTCTTTTTTTCCCCAGGGGAGGGGGCCAGGCCCCCCCCCCCCTGGATCCGCCACTGATTTGGGATATGTGAATGCATCAATTTTATATTATTGTACAAAAAAATGTAATCACTGGATTCATGGGCGTAAAAAGCGGAGGGGGGGGGGTGGGCATTAATTTGTTTATGTTCATTGTAGAAAAAATGAAATCACCCCCAAAGAAATTGGAACTTTTCTATAAATGATAAATTATTTTAGCCCAAAACCAAATTAAAAAAAAAAACCAACAGACTTTTAACTTTCAAAAAAAGCATGTGACATATTCTATAGTAAGTATGACATGTTGTAATCTTAAACTTATTTTTCTCTGAATACTTCATGTATTATTCTCTTGAACTAATGAAACAACACTAAAAGAATCTAAGATAAATACAAGAGAAACTAAAAATTAACTTAGATGAAAAACAAAAATTACAAAATATTTCTTTTAGAAACCATTACCCATATCTCATAATTATTGAGCATTGAACGTCTTATTAATTAAAACAATACATGATATTCACAGTGTACACATATTAACCTATCATTTGAAAACATAGTTTGAATATGATTATTTGGTAACAAAAACATTGTAATATGTTTATCCCATTCAATATAAGTTTAATAAGCCACAATTTAAAACAGTAATAATTTCAACATTGTTCCAAAGAAGATGGGTTCGCAAAAATCAATCCATACTTCCCTGGCTAGCACCCGTGGAATTTTTCCACGGGTACTGTTGCTAGTAAAAGCTATTGCTAAAAGTCGATGGTAAAAGTTAAATTAAGCGAACGTCAGAGAGTATTCAAAAAGACAGATCACTGTGGCAATGTTTGTAGTAAGCAGCACACGCGAATTCGAGGTCTTGGACTTGGTCCTTCATCTATTTAATCGGGGGGGGGGGGGGGAGAGAAAATCGAGAAGAGAAAGAAAGAGAACGAAAGTCAGAAAGGTAAAAAAAAAGTGAAAAAAAAGATGGCATGGGGTGGGGTATGTGTGGGAAAAGCTATAGCAAGCAATAAGATTCTGGGTAAGCAATATACCACACACAATTTTATATGTTTTCCTTCTTTTTCTTGTTCCGAAACCGGAACAGGAAAATAGCCGGAAAAAATGAATTTGTAATGAAAATAGCAATTTATGAATATGTATTTTTATGGATAAAAGCAAATGTTGTGAAGAAAATAGTAAATCCTGATCCTGACTACATCCTTACTATAATTTGGCTAAGCTCAGATCTTGTCTGTCCTTCCGTTTGTTTGACGGCGCTTTTCTCGGCGATTTTGCACTCAATCGAGCTGGGGTTTTTTGTAAACGTGGTTATATTGTTCCCAGATTGTCATGAAAGGGGTTGTTTGTGGTATTTTGGTCGCATTATTCAAAAGGTTTTTACAATTCGTAACTTTCTTTGGCAGGCCCCGAGTAAAGCTTCGAAGTTCCCAGTCCTTTCGACCTTTTTCGGCTCAGCGAAATTACATAGGCATACATTACACGTACGGTATGCTGATGAATGAACCGTCGCGTTGCGCGTAGATCTACACTGCATGCACTCGGCCTTCATTCAGTGTGTTTCCGTCCAGTGAATCCATGGCATGGTTGTATATGTAATGTTAGACTTAATCTGAAAATTGTTCAACAGTCAGAAATTGCAGGCGCTAATGCACATCCCGCCTGAATCTAGAACTACAAGTACAACTAGCACCTGAATTTCAGTCACATCGGACATCGGGAACGGCTGTAAATATTTCGGCTTCGATGTCGATGTCGTCGATCTGACTCTCGATCTAGATTCGTCTTCGCAGTGTATCTGTAACATACCGTAGTGCTTTGTTTTCACATATATCTCATATTCTGATGACACGTTTATATTTTGTTTGACATGTGTTTTAGGACACTCTGTTGTATATATATGAATGTTTATTAAGAATATAGACATGAATATAACAGAGTAAAAATAGTTTATCGCTTTTTTAATAAACAACCAATACAGTGTATCTATAACAGACGTACAGAGTCCTGTATACGCCATATATTTCGCGGGGGTTTTATTTTCGCGAATTTCACGCATCATGAGTGGGTCCCAAATTTAACAACACTCCAAAATATTGCCAACATCAGAAGTGGGTTGAATTTGTTGTCTCCTGGTCAGAAATTCACCACTTCGCTTTGCAAAAGTACATCATCACCGCTATTTGTAGATTTGAGAATTTTCCGACCGCGAATTCAACTACTCGCGAAATAGTCTGGTTAGTCCTACTTGCGAAAATTTATGGCCACGAAATTTATTGCTTATACAGTAGTTTCTTTTTACATTAATGATAACATGCCATCTCAAAATCATGATCTTTTCATCCGTATACTGTAGCATATCTTGCCTTTAGTTGACGTGTTTATATTTTGTACATTGTGCTTTACATTTCTATATAAAAAAAAGACATAATCTAACATACACATGTCGATATTGTTATTTATTTGAATGAAACTGAATTTTGTATTCTAATAGCCCATATAACGTTTAAAAGATGCACGAGTTCCATAAGATATGCATTTTCAGTGCATGTTCTAACATTTTTATCAATTCCTTCAATGCATAACTACTTAACCTACCAGGAAAAAAAATATATCAGAAACTTAAACATGCCAGTGGAAGCACTACACAAATCTTATCACTTTTCATCACAACAGCCCCCCCCCCTCTCTCTCTCTCTCTCCTGTATTCTTTATAATTTCTATCTATCCCCCTGCATGTCTATTTTTTTCTCTCTCTCTCGCTGTCATTTTTCCCACTGTGGCTCCTTCCCTCTCTCATTTTTCCACTGTTTCTCTCTCTCTCTCTCTCTCTCTCTCTCTCTCTCTCTGTCGCTTCTTTCAACATTCCACTATACATGATTGAGCAACCTTTGATTGAAGAACTACAAATGCAATCTGTTGTACATTGTAGGGTACATGTACTTACACATTTATTTTGGACTTAATACATGTAATGATAATATTTCTATATTACCATAATTGCCTCTTGACTGCTTACTAAATACACCATGTTACAATACATTTTGTTTTCCATTGTACATGTATACGGTTAGATTTTGATTTCACTCCGTAATGATATTCAAGTTCTCCCCCCTCAATTTCATCAATAAACTACTTGCCTTTTACTGTGAATGGGTACTTGGGCTGTACACAGGAGAAGACCCCCCCCCCCCCCCCCCAAGGTGTCACGGGTAATTTATGCTAGTATTGCCAAATAAACTAAGAAGAAGAAGTTGATGATGATGATCGGTGACCTCTCCCCCTTTTAATACTTGCTCGCATTTCATCAACCTGTCATGACGAGTAATAGCCCCCTCCAGGGGCGGATCCAGGATTTCGTATAAGGGGGGCACACAAATGCAGGATTGTCAACTTTGGGAAACTGCTTGGAGGGAGACCCATATTTTTTTGGTCTCGCCAGCCCTCCAAAAGTCGCTCAGTGGGGGGGGGGGGGGTTATGGGGTCCAGTTCCCCTCCATAATTCTCTGACAAGCAAAAAAAAAAAAAAAAAGGTTTTGTGGTCGAAAAGGGGGGGGGGGCACAATCGCAAATAGGAGGGGCACAATGCATTGTTTTCCCTCAAAAGGGGGGGGGGGCACGGGCTGGGATTGCCCCCCTAAATCCGCCACTGGCCCCCTCCGCCATAACGGCCACCGCCCCCATCATAGGATCCGGTCACACCATCGATCTTTATGGGTCACACTATAATTATGTCATTTGGGATTCATCTCTGAAAACAACAACAATCGGAAATGAGAAAAGCAGCACAAGGTTTAAAGTTGCTTGTTTATAATACCCCAAACCAGTATGGAAACAAATTTCAATAAATAGGAATATAATATTGGCTGACAGTATAATACCCCACCCCCCCCCCCCCCCCCCGCAAAAAAAAAAAAAAAAAAAAAAAAATGTTGTCACCTATATCGGATATAGGTGATGGAAGAACTATGAGAAGGTGGGACATGAATATGAAATTGGCTCATCAGTGTTAGAAATCGATTCCGCTGAGGATAAGAATATTATTTTACAAGAAGGGCAATATACCTCTGCCATGGTAAAACATGCCCTTTCATGTGTTTTTGTGAATAAAAAATGTGCACACAATTTTGCTTGTCAGAAAGTTTTCATGATTGTGCCTCTCCTTTTACAGGATCCTGGATTTACCCATGCATATACACCAAAGGAATGTATGACAAGCAGTGGCGTATATCTTATTACTGTAGGGCATGGGCGTTGCTAGAACATTCTGAATGGGGGGGGGGGGGGTGGCACCCAAATTTGCTGCCAATTTTTTAGGGTGTGACACTCAAATTTGCAGATAAAATGCTTCACCCTAATCCCCCCCCCCCCTCACACTTAATAATAAAAGAAAATCTCAGACGTATAGATCTTGATCATACAAACCCATTTTCGCAAGGGGGCTGAAGCCTTGAGCCCGAATATCAACATTTCAATCAGTAAATTTTTGCTCACAAGCGAAACGAGTGAGCATAGGTTTTGTAACTTTTCGTAGTGAAAATGTACAGAAGTGACATACAAAATTTACATTATTATCCGGGAACCTCGTTGCCCAAATAATGTGTATGGATATCCTCGCTGTCCGAATATGAAGTGAAATAGTGGTTGACCGAATATCGGAAATCCTCCGGGGAGGGGGCTGCAGCCCATTTCGAAGGGGGGGGGGGGGTCTTTTGCCCGAATATCAACTTTCCTGTGTGTTTGCGAGCGAGCGAGCAAAAAAAAAAGTAAAATGGCCAGTTTGTCCTTCTTTTTCTTTTCTTCCCTTTTCCTTTCCTTTCCCTTTCCTTTCTTTTTCCTTTTCCTTTCTCTTTTCTCCTTTTCCTTTTCTCTTTCCTTTTCCCTCTCCCTTCCCCCTTCCTTTTTTTGCCGACAGCAGTTTTGAGTGGGGATTTTGACACCCCCACATCCCCCTCTAGCGACACCCCTGACTAAGAATGGGACCCCCCTTAGAGAGGCTGGCCGTGGGCGGTATTTATTGAATCAGACGTTCAGGATATAAGTTGGCTTTATATGAATTGATTGACCAAACGTACACGAAACGCCCCCCCCCCCCATTTTAATAATAAAAATGATAACGATGATAATAACGATAATAACTAATAATAGTAGTAATAATAATAATAATATTAACAATATTAATAATAATAATAATAATATTAATAATAATAATAATAATAATAATAATAATGATAATAATAATAATAATAACAGTTATAATAATAATAATAAGACTTTGTAAGTCTATTCTCTAAGAATTGTAATATTTGTACATACTCACTGTTATCAAGGACCCCAATGGAAGAACGGGGTCTGCTCGCTATTCATGGGGACCGCTATTCATAGAAAACTGCTATTCATTTAACACGTGTTATGAATAGCGGTCCTTATGAATATGAATGAAAGTCCTTATGAATAGTAATTTGTTTATGGTTTGCTCGCTATTTAAAAGGACCGCTATTCATACAAAACAGCTATTCATTTAGTCGCGCGTTATGGATAGCGGTCCTTATGAATAAGTGGTCCTTATGAATAGCGGTCCTTATGAATAGCGAGGTTACCCCGGAAGAACAGCCGTATTTTGTTAATACGACTGAAATGGGCTATCCGCAGTATATGAATCTTGATTTATATAATGTATATTATTTATGTCATTGATTACGGAGATAAAAACAAACTATTAATAATAATAACAACAACACAACAATTATAATTATAACAATAATCATAATAATAACAATAATGATAATAATAATAATAATAATGATGATAAAAATAATATTTATTATTATCATTATTATTGTTATTGTTATTGTTATTATTATTATTATCATTATTATTATTATGATGATGATGATGATGATGATGATGATAAGACTACTAATGATAATAATATTCTACCATCAGTTTCCTGAACCTTACAGTTATGAGCGCAGTGGCATGATATTTGACTCCCATACGAGAGATCCGGGTTCGATCCGTTCCCTGTTCTTACTTCCTTAAATGGACATGGTGTTTTGCCCGCTGTTTGTATCTCTCGACCCAGGTGTATTAAAAAGAAAGTCCACCCTGATATTAAGTTGTTTTTAAAAGAAGCAGAAAATGAAAGGAACAGATCGATGACAAGTTGAGCAAAATCCGATAAGAAATTAAAAAGTTACGAATTTTAAAGATGTAATCAATCAAACACAAATTGGCAACACCATGACGTATTTTGCGATCTCCTCTCGCATTTGCTCCGTACACGAAACACAAATTTTTATTGAATTGAATTAGTCTTTGTTTTTGATGAGGGAATAGATATGTATCATAGGTTTTGTGTAAAAGCCTCAAAGTGTAAAGATTATATCTACATAGAGTACATGTATGATTAGATATTTTCTTTAGAGAAAAGGGATTTTTGCAGTACAGGGCAAATGGGAGAGGAGTTCACAAAATAGGTCACGGAGTTGCCAATTTGTGTTTGATTGATTAAAAGTTCAAAAATTCATAACTTTCTTATTTCTTATCGGATTTTGCTCAAACTTTAATTGATCTGTTTCCTTGATTTTG
This sequence comes from Heliocidaris tuberculata, assembly GCA_025618425.1. Classification (NCBI taxonomy): domain Eukaryota; kingdom Metazoa; phylum Echinodermata; class Echinoidea; order Camarodonta; family Echinometridae; genus Heliocidaris; species Heliocidaris tuberculata. The sequence goes on from CM046846.1 coordinate 10,494,120, forward strand.
TCTGCTTCTTTTAAAACCAAGTGATATCGGTAAAAGAAGTAGAAAAATGAAAGGAACAGATCGATGAAAAGAGAGAAGGAAAGAAGGACTGGAAAGCAAAGACATGAAAATAATATGAACCTCTCCCCACACCATCACTCGATGCCCTTTTTATATAGCATAATCGAGTGAGAAAGGTGTCTCTCAATGCCTGGACCTATAGGCTATATACCACTGCTCATTGTATATAGATCTATGTTGAGAGTATAAAGCTATAATGTATACCCGAATTAGTCCATTTGACACTCCTATGTAGTCAATAGCGAACCTAGAAAAGTTGCGTACACTCAGTGAAGTTTTTTTGTTGTTGATTTGTGATCTTATGTGGTCCTAGAACAATTTCAGCTTTGTTGCCCAAAGGGCAACCTTGAGCAATTTTCATAATTTGCATAAATCCAAAATGCAATCAATCGCAGATTTGAAACATCCGTTTTGATTGGTATGTAGGGGTCATCATTTTGAACGAGATGTTGACCATTGATTGCAAACCTTTGTGTTACGGGGCCCAGCTAGATCATCGAATTCGGCAAGGGAAGGTCCTTTTTATGGTAGTAAACTATAGACCCTACCTTCCCAACATCACACCCCTTGATGAACACATGGACTTTCCTTCATTGAAACTGCATAGTCCTAATAATAATCTACATACCAGGTCTACAAAGTATATCTGAAACTGAAAGTTTGCACTATAATTGCAACAATCCAGATCAGACTATCTCACGTATAGTAAACATACAAATTTCAATCAAAAGTGGCAGAAGAAATCCACAATCATGATATTTTACATGGCTTTTCAACATGCTCCTAGACATTAATTTCTGAGACATCTAAGAAATATACTGTTTAAGGGATTTTTCGTTCTCGGATAGTAGAGATACATTCCAGTATCATCCATTGGGAAGATTTCCATGTTTTCCTGTCGATCAGTTCTCATCAGCAATAATATTTATTTGTAGAATCTGAACAATTAAAAGGAAATGCATCATCTTATTATAATGCTAGATGTTTATTCCTACAACTTAAAGGGCTGTGTTATTACTCATTTAGCCAGTGACAGATTTTGCCTACTTGGATATCCATATATACAAGTACTTATATTGGAATATGATTGTTTATATTTAGGTTTTAAACACCTCATGTTTTTGTAAGCAAAATATCTTCAAAACAGCTTATTCAAATTAAAGTAGTTAAATTTGGTACAATGGCAGCACAGAAATTCTTTCAACAAAGTCAGTGCATCGTGACGTCATCTAGGCGCCATTTTGTAAAATTCCGACATATGCTATATCTCTCCAATCAAAAGTCATAACATAACCATATTTTACGGAAGCTTTAAAGTGCCATTCTACTTGACGAGATGGTGAGATATTTCATCTTGTCAAGTCGATTTAATAGCCTTATCATGTCGACTTATCAACTTTGTAAGTCGACATGGCGACAAAAATTATCATGCCATGTCGACTTCTAAAAAGATATATACATGTTGTCATGGCGACATAAGGTATCTTGCCAAGTCAACTTCTAATTTTAAAAAATGTCATCATGACGACATAAAGTATATTGCCATGTCGACTTCTTAAAAGTTACATGTCTACATGGCAACAAAAATTATCTTGCCAAGCCGACTTCTTAAGCCCGGCGCACACTGCACGATCCGACTGCGACTGTGAGCCCAATCGGATCGCAGTCGCAGCACATCGCAGACTGTACGATTCCACTAAAAGCTAGATATCCGATGATTTTGCAGCGCTTGCGTATTTTGCATCGGAGTAACCATTTTCATCATGTCTTGTATATTATATCAATTATTAAGAGGACAAGTATCTTTTCTGAAAATAACATTGTTTTACAAAACAAATCGGGCTGTTTTACAGTCGGGAAAAAGGTAGGGGAGATCCAGGAGAGTTGAGCCACTTTTTTCATAATGAGCCACTTTTTTCATAATGGGCCATATTTCCCCAGACCTGCATTGTGGGTTGGACAACTTCTTATTTGAAATTTAGCTCCTATGTTATAATACAGTGTGGGTTATGATATTCAAGGTGATTGCATTTCAAAGTAGTAGTCCGTTTTTAAAAAAAATGTCGAATGGCGCAAGTCTCCCGCAGGGTGAGGAGAGTTGAGCATACTCATAATGAGAGTTGAGCCACCCATGGGAGAGTTGTGCCACCTTGTAAATGGGAGTAGGGAAAAACATGTTTCGCTTGTGCATTGGCCTACATTGCCTAGTATAAAGTGCTGGTATAATCGCCATAATAATATGCATGATTTCGTAAATGGAAATACAATGACATTTACTAATGGTAAACTATGAATTATTTCAGGCAGCAAATGGATCTGTTTTCCAAATTGTAGACGCATCTTTGATACATCGATTTATGCTGACTTAAAGATGGATAGCTGGGGCTGGGGCATTTGTAACAATATTAATGAATAATTACGGAACATAATTATTTATCCGCGCAATTAATCCCATGCATGGCATGAGTTATAATTACTCATGTTTTTTTTTATCAGCGATAGCCAGTGTCATTTTTTAATTACTCAACATAAAAAAAATCAAAACTTTCACCACAATGCACACATAAGATGGAACCCTTAGATTTAAACTTTGAAGACATAAAACCATTTTCGTGTAGACATGATAGAGGTCTAACTTAGAACCACATGTATTATGGTACCTGCTGTTTGAAGTAACAAGAAACAGTGTCGGTTAAAAAGTACAATGAACTCATGTCTGCGTGGGAGGGGGACTTCGAAAAACATATTCCAGTTTCTTGTGGTTCTTTTTTCAACTTTGAAATGTTGGATTTTGAATTGTTGGTGTGTGACCTCCAAAGTCACAGTAGGTCAGGTATATAATCAATGAATGATTCTAAAAGGACAGTGTATATTGACTCACAACCATGGTATTGAAGAATGTTCTACTGTTAATGAATAGAATCAATGAAACATGCAGTCTAGACATATTCAATACAAGAACCCACTGACATTGAACATGATATTCCTACATTCACGTTCTTATAATACGTGTTGTAAGATGATAACAGAGACTTACTCATCAGAACCCTGACATACCCGGCGTATTCCCCATCCTTCCCCTCTTACAGGCCCCCAAATAAAAAAGGTGAACAAAAATTTAAAAAACCCTACTTGCGTCGCACGTTTTTTCCAAGCACGTATAGGAGCACGCAAGACACGCAAGGAGAGTGTTGGACATGTCCAACAGTCTCTCTGTGTGGCTACGTGTTCAGATGAACATACGTGACACGCGCAGCCATCGTACTGCTTGCACGTGCTTCTTGCGACCATCGCACGGGCTCCTTGGGGAGGTCTCAGGAGGCCCAATCAAGGCTCCATACGGAGCCGTGACATGTCGCGGTTCGGTTGCACGGTATACCCGTACGGGCCTGTACGTTCGCTCTCAAGAGTTCTTGCAAGTAAGAAAGGGTATGTTAATGAGGAGGGTGCAAGACTTTGAAGGGGAAGGACCTTGAGAGGGCCATTTTTTTTTAAATGGGCACAACTGGTCCCAGGGCCGAATTTTTGGTGGCCCCATATCCAGAATTATTGGGCATAAAAAACTCTACCTACATGCCAAATTTTATGCTTTTATGAAAAAGTGCACAATTCCATCAATTTTCTGCACTCATCTGCTGGACTATCACTTTATTATGACTCAACATCTAGGATTCTACTGTTTAAACATTTAGCAATACATCAATAGTCACTAAAACACTGATTAAAACAACGCATTATTAGGTGGGCTGTACTTCAAGTACAGACCACCTTATATTTTTGTACGATTTTTTTTCTTTCTTTATTATTATTATCATTATTATTATTATCATCATTATTTATTTTTATTTCTACCCACTTTTTTGTACGCACAATATCTCCAAAACAACCCATTCAAATGTACTCAAATTTGGTACAATGGTAGATATGGTAATTGTCTCAGCACAGAAATTTTTTTCAACATAGTCAATACATCGTGACGTCATCTAGGCGCCATTTTGTAAAATTCTGACATATGCTATATCTCTGCAATGGAAAGTCATAACATAACCATATTTGGCATGATGCAAGTTAAATAAAAAAGGAAATTAATTAAACATGCATATTTTGAGTGTATTGTAATAAGTTTATTTATATGGATTAACATATAACGAAAATCTGAGAGGTCTAAAGACGAAACCTATGTCATGTGTCATCATGAACATATTTCTTATAAAGTTTGCTACAATTTGATACCAAATTCAACATACTTTGAATGACGTATAGTCATGTTAATGACCTTTGACTTTTGACCTTATGGGTTAAAGTCACTAAAGTTCAACAGATAAAATGGCAACATCAGTTTTTTTTTTATTAGTGGGAACAAGTATAATACATTCATAGTGGTCGCCAAAAAAAAATTAACATGAACTGTACAAGAACTCCATATCGACTACGCATGCCCCTCCACATACCCATAATCAGCGTCGTATACAATATTTTTTTATATATTTTTTTTTTATTTATTCTTTTTTTTGGGGGGGGGGGATGGATAACCAAAGGAATAGAGAAAATCCTCAAATTAGACCAAAGTGTTAAAACTTCTGAAAATTAAATCAATTTCGATTTTTTTTAATATTTTTTTTTACATTCTCATTTTTTTTTAACATTCCAGTCATTTGTTTCCATTTTTCTATAATTATATTCGGTTTTCTGGTTGAATTCTTTTCTATTTCTAGACGGTAAATCATCAAATAATGCAAACTATTCAAAAGCCTCTTTTTTGTTATTTTCCTTTTCAACATCTTTCCGACAAAACCTTTGTAAATAGCAAAAAGTGCATAATTCAAAATTATATCAACATCCTTTTTCTTCTTTGACCCAAATTCGTTACCATACAATACATGAATCGGCTTAAACTGAAAACTAGACATGAAATATTTTTGAATATTCTTTTCAACTTCTTTCCAAAACATAGTAACTTCTTTACAAAGAAAAAACATGTGCATACAGTCACCTGTATATTTACAGGTATAACATAGATCACTGTCGTTAACCTTCCATTTAAACAAATTAGTTGGTATCGCCAAAATATTGTACATGAATTTAAAATTAAAATCGATTAACAAATTGTTCCTTATACCTTTTAACTTAAAATGCCAAACATCTGACCATACAGGTGTAAATTCGACTCCTAAAGTATTACGCCAAAATTCCTCAGCTCTAGACTCTTCAGTTTTTGTTTTGATAAACTCATAATATATTCTTTTCACTGATAACTGTCTTATTGGAATTGTCACATCAACCAATACTATATCGTTATATATAAAAGCTCTGGATTTAAAATACTTATACTTTTTGTGTTCTATATTCCCATCTGTATCTACCAAAATGTTTCTGAGTGATTGAATTGCCCTTCGAATACGTGCATATTGACTGAACCACCTTCCATCTTTAAAAAATATCTTCAGCTCTAACTCATTAACTGGTAGAAATCCTTTACCATCCATTAAATCTCCTACAAACAATATGTCAGAGTTTATCCAATTCCTACAGAATAGCATTTTTCCTTTATACACTACATCTTTATTCAGCCAAATCATTTCTTTACGAAAATTATTAAAAGTTCCAACTCGGGGGTTCCTTAAATGGGAGTAGTCTTTTAACGAGAAAAATGTCACAATTATGTTATAATAGAAATCAGGAATCTTATTTTTCAGAAAACTCGTATCTTTCATATTATATTTACAATAATTCATGATAACCTTTATACCACCAAGTTGTCCAAACCAATAGTCAAACATACAGTTGCAACTTGCATTCAAATCATTACTTAAATATTTACAAAACCAATTCATGTTTAACGACGCAATCTTCGTTTGAATATCTAACATATTTAAACCCCCTTCTTTTATTTTATTTACTACATTTGACCTTTTAACCTTAGCAGGTCTACCTCTCCAAAGGAAGTCAAAGAATATTTTATCAAGTTCCTTAATTATTTCTTTTGGACACGACAAAACTTGTGCAGTATAAATAATTTTGGACATTATCAAAGATTTTAGAATTATTATTTTCCCTTTCAATGTGAGATTTCTCTGTTTCCATAAGTTTAACATTTGTTTTATTTTAAACATTTTCTCTTTGGACCAATTCATATCAAGTCTCATCCCTTTATTTTTACAGAAATAAATACCCAATGATTTAATGTACACCTCTTCCCATAGCATACTTCCAATATTATCTGTTGGAGTATTTATCCCCAACCAGAGAGTTTTTGTCTTGTTTTCATTTAATTGTATGCCAGAATACAATTCAAAATTTTTAATGACTTCAATAGCTGTATTACCCGACTTAACTGTATGAACAAATAAAGTCATGTCATCTGCAAGCTGCAGTATTTTAAATGTTTTCTCGTTATGACCAATATTTAATCCTATAATATTTTTATTTTGTCTTATCTCATTTGCTAGAGCTTCAATGCTAAGAATGAATAATAATGCAGATAAGGGACACCCCTGTCTTATACCTCTAGATGGTTTTATATCCTTCGTTAACCATCCATTCATAATAATATTAAGATGAGGATCATTATACATCACTGAAACCCATTTCCTGAAATTATCTTTAAAACCATAGTTCTTCAAACATGCATCAATAAACTTTCACTCTAGAGTATTAATGCCTTTCTAAAGTCGGCAAAAATGATAGCACCTTCACTGTTATTAAAAGTACTATAATCTATCACATCCTGAATTAATCTGGCATTATGACTACCACTCCTGCCCTTAATATACCCTACTTGGTCTTCACTGATTAGTTGGGGTAACACCTTTTGGAGTCTGTTTGCCAATACTGTTGCAAGTAATTTGTAATCAGTATTTAGCAAGGTAATGGGTCGCCAATTCCCTAATTCCATAGCCTCTCCCCCTTTGAAAAGTAGAGTAATAACTCCTTTCCTTTGCAAGTAGCTTAACCTACACTGTAAAAAAAATATCTGTAATTTTACAGCAAATCTGGTGTCAGCAGAGTCGCCATAACTTCTGATGTAAAAATACAGATTAGTTGTTATTTTTTCCTATGACACTGATGTACAAATAACATCAGATTAGCTGTTATGGGTAAATACAGAACTAATCTGTATTTTTTTTCCTGTAAAAATACAGATATTTTTTACAGTGTACCCTTTTTATAGCTTTCATTTAAACTATCTAAAACTAGCTCCTGTATTTCGACCCAGAATTCCCTATAGAACTCTACAGTGAGTCCATCTATACCTGGGGTCCTATTAATATTCATCCCCTTTAAAGCCTTTGTTAGCTCGCTTATTGAAAGTAATTCCTCACATTCGTCCGCTTCATTGCCATACAAATATGGACTCTTTATTTGCCTAAGATATGAATTAATTGCAGTCGGATCTGGGTATTTTTTTAAAACCATATCAAATTATCAAACGATAGACGCAAGTATTTGAGGGCGTAAAAGAGAGAAAGAAAAAGTGGAGAAAATAAATAAAAAAGAAATATATAATTTTTTTTTGGAGGTTTTTAAATGCGACATTTTAAAAAGCTCAGCCGCTTTGCTTCCTATAGCAATATGTTGCTCCAGGATGTCGCAATTTTGTATAGTATAGGAAATAGTTTATAAACAGCGTTGCATTGCTTGCTTTCATGTAAGTTTAAATATTGCGCCCCAATAAAATGTATAAAAATAGCATTTGCAATTAAGGTTTAACATTTGAAAGAAATCTCAACTTTCGCTTGACTTGCCAGTCATTTTTCAGTCAGTTTTTATACCCCTGCCAAACGAAGTTCGAAGGGGGTAATATAGGAATCAGCCTACGGTCAGGCAGTTGGTCGGTCCGTTGCAAATATTGCACATCGAACTACTTCCTCATTTCGAGCAATGCTCGTGAAATTCGCCACACACATTGGTCTTGGGATGAAGATGTGTAAGACATTTTTTTTAATGTGTTGGAAACTGCATTGCCATGGTAACGGCATATTTTGCGCC